>JAHLSL010000009.1:21304274-21528797 GCA_025920805.1 Petroica traversi
GAGGAGCACGAAAGGAATCTGATGGCTAGATGAGATTGGGTGACAAAAGACTTAATGCAGGGAATGTTTGGACGTTCTTGAGGCAGCAATGATTGCTATCACAATAATTATTCCACTTTACCAGCAATGCCTCAGTGTTATGAGTAATCTGTTTTTATTTTAACGGTTAACCAGTGTACTCAGATTGCTCAAACTTACCAAATATTTCCTCTGTAATTGCGTTCCCTCTTGCTATCTGACAGGAGTTGAGAGAATCTGTATTAATTTGTTTCATTGCTGAGCCCCAGTACTGAGGCATTTATTTAATATTTCTGACTAAAATATCTAAAACTTTGGTAAATAGATGTCTGACTAGTTTGTCGTGAAAGTATAACTCTGCTTTCAGTTTCACGTGCATACCGTTCCAGTCAAGTGATTCATGCCCACATGGGTGTGACAGAGTTGTATTTCATAGAGTTGACTGTAAAGGGCTTGTATCAAGTTTGAAATATTTTTGTTCCGTCTTATATCACAGGTTTATTTTATATCACAGTAATTCTTCTTAAATTCAACTCTGGGCTCTCAGAAGTTAGATTTCTCTTTGCTTCTTTGTCTTTTTTTTTTTTTTTTCTCTCCTAATAAGTAACAATGAGTGTGTTATCCTACTGTTTTTATTTGGATCAGCCATACAGTTTTGAAGTAAATCTGTTTGTCTCTACTTTGATTTGCACTGTGGAGTGATCCTAGGGAGTGACCTGGATGGGATTCCTTTTGCTCAAAATAATCTGAAAGCTGCAGGAATGTGCCTAATACACTCCAGCCACTAGTAAGCCTTCAATCTTTGAGATTAAATCTGAGAACCAGTTCAAAGTAGAAAGCCCCTGGAACGTGTATAATATGGAATATTCTTAAAGTTAACTCTTTCGTTGTACAGGCACAGTTTTACTGGCTGATGCTCATACAGCCATAGCTTTGAAGTATTGCTTAGCACTTCCATGAAACCAGGTTTGTATACATGCAAAACTTCTTTGGAAGTAATAACTGACTGCATAATTAGTGTGAGTATTTGTAAAAAGTTTTCATTTATATATTTGACCTTTTTAGTACTTAAAATAATGCAGAATACCTATTTGCATGTTGCTGTTCATTTTTAATTTACCGTGACTCAAATTTGTTCAGGCCTGTCAGTCTTCCAGTACTTTCATAGTTATTCCTTAGCTTGCACGTGAGAAATTCCTCAGTTAAGTTGCTCTAATTTTGAGAAACTATATTTTTCAGTGGCACTTCTGAAGCAACAAGGCATTTAAATGAAAGCCTTGAAATTAAATGAATGATTTTTTTGTTTGTTTGGTTTTTTTTGTTTTAAGACAATAAAACATCTAACTGAAGGCTTCCAACTCCATAATTTGTGGATTATCAGTATTAATTAGATGTCCTTAATGGAATGACATTGTTTCAGGCAAATGGAATAGGCATTCTGTTTCAAAAACTTTTGAATTTATTTGTTATATAAAATGCCTAAAAATTTTAGGCATTTCATGAAGTAGATGGTGGGCGTTACTGTTAACGATTACATTGTGAAATGTGATATTATCAGGGTTTCTTTGTGTTATTGTTGTGAACAGTGGAATTTTCAGTAGGAAGTAGCATCCTTAGTGGTTCCTTGCCAGCAAGGTTATTAATGGACAAAGGAAGTGTTAGAAATGCAGTGTTTACCACGTGCTTTTCAGTCCCTCCCAACAGTATATAGGCTTGAGACGGAGAACTGATTGTTACATTTCCTTTTTGAAACATTCTTTGACTTTTTTATTCCTCATAGATCTAGTTAAGTGTTTGTGTTTATGTTTTGTGGCAATTGATTTTCTTTTGTAATTTCTCTTGCCTTTGAAGTACAAAATTTCATTTGGGTTCATTTGAACTTTGCACATGTATTTTTAAATCTGCATCTGCTTGTTACAGGATAAACTCAGGCCTTCTGAGGATTGGGATTCATCCCAACAACTGGGTCAGCTCTAGGTGCCTAATTAAATTTTGCCCCATGCTTCCAAATCTTTCCTCTGTCCCTAAGCCATAAAACTGTTGGACCATTTGTGACTGCATTTTTGGAGATCACAGTGAACACTTTGCCAGTCCATTTTGCTTAATTCGCTCTCCTTGATGAGAACAATTCACTCTGGTTTCCTGAAACTTTTCCCAGCAGTTGTATTTTCTTTACTTGCTCTTTGGAGCAGTCCACCACATTGTTGGTGAATAGAAAATGAATGTGTCTTAGCAGCAAAGCCTTTGGTTGTTGCAGCAGAATTCATTAAATTCATTTTATATACAAACTCCTAAATTTTATAGACAAACTCTAAACATGTTTCTCAAGTCCAGTTTGTCATTTTGCTAGTCATGCACTCTTATGACTCACATTCTTGGAAGCAATGGCTGAGTCAGTGTTTAGGGTTATGTATCATCTAATGAATAGAAATCAGCTGCCAATCACACTCTGAGGACGTGCAATCCTCTTAATGTGGACACTTGTTTCCATTTTTGTTTTGTGTGTGTTACACTCTTCATGATACTTGATAGCACATATGAGAACACAGAGAGACCCATTTCTGAACAGGAAGGTGTGGTGGGACTCTTGGGGCAGCTAGTATGTGAATGTACAAATGGACAAGCACTGGGAGAAGAAAACCTGGTTATTTGTCAAAGACTTGAGCTCTTTGAGGTCTTGCAAAAACACATCCATTACCTATCTATTTCGGTATTTTCTATCTGTTTTGTGTATTAATTGCACCTCCACTTAATATTCTTTACATTACAGAGAAAGATACACAAATGTTGTTCTGAAGACAGATTATTCACTGGGATGTTCAAAGAATTTTTCAGGAATTAGTTTAACATATAATCCAGCAACTTCCCAAAGGCATAGGAGGCAGAATTGGAAGGAATTGGGGAAGATTGCCCTGTATGCATGTTTACCCTAATATATGTAGTTTGCTCTTGACAGCTCTGACTATTTGTTAAGTTTGCTTTTTGGTAGGGCTGTTGTAAGAGTAGCTTTGTTGCTCATCTGGACTGCTGACATTATTCAGTTGGTGGAGTCTTGCAGAATGTATTTGTCATGTTGCAAAGAAGCGTGTGTAACCAGAGGCATGTTCTCCAAACTAAAACAAAAGTTAACAACCAATATTACAAAAGGCCCAAAGGTGAAAACAAGTTTTTATTCTATGGAATATGTGTATTGCTGTGTGATTTAAAAATAAATATAACAAGGTTATGGTAAAATGAATGCATGTACTATAAAACTGATTTATATGTACTTAAGTAATTCCATAGAGAAAAAGTAATTCACTTTCTTCACTTATTTAACGAAGCAGTAATTTTAAGATGTGATTAAAATTTTAATTTTTTTTCACTAAGTGGCTTACCAGTTATCTGTATCATAGATATGATTTGGCTGTTAGCCATCTCAGTTCTATACTTCTCAAGCATGTCACATCTCTTATCTATTTAAATCTTAAACTTGCATTAATCTCTGGACAAGTAGAGTTTCTGCCTATGCTTACCTTCAAGATAAATCCCAGGGTGTTCTGTGTGGGTGTCACTCCCTGGGGCTTTTGACAAGAAGCTTTTCAGCCCTGGCTCTGCTGTTAGTTTAGGGGAAGTACAGAGCCACACAAGTTGCTGTTTTGGGGCTGAACTGTGGTAGGTAAGAAGTCTGTGTTGCTTTTGTGACGTGACCTAGAGTAACTTACTGTGGTTTTGAAGAGAGATTGGATTTATACTTTAGCACTGCCAGACTCAGAACATAATGAGTCTTTTCTTTCCATTATTTGAACTGTGAAGAAGAGCATCTCTTTTTTTTCTTGGCTGTCAGTTTTGGAGGTTAGCCACATGAGAGTGGAAGGGTGTGCTACAGGAAGCAGAAATACTAAGGAAGTCTGATAGAAAGAATTCTTAAGGGCAAGCTTGATTGAAACAGAGAAGTGTTACAAATTTCCTTGAAGATACAGTGGAAAAAAGTCATACTTGTCTATGGCTAGATCCAGTCATTAGTATTTCTGCCAGAGTAAGGTCTTTGTGTTGATTCTTCATAAACTACTGTTGTGACAATTCTTAGGCACCTAACATAAAAGTAATGGCATCAACAAAAGACAGGAATGTTCTTGAGGCTGTCTTCAAGTGTGACTGGTTGTAATTGGTATGTTGTAGTGGCACCTCTAATATTTAAAAAAAAAGATAATATGCTCCCATTATCAACTGTTTGTTACAAGGGAATAATCAATAAATTCCTTTGTACAAAAACTGAGTCATGGTACATATTCAAGGAAAAGCAACTGAATCAAGACACCAGTGTGTGTCTGTTTTCACTGGTCTGATGTACCAGAAGCTATTTATGAAAAAATGCTCAAATAAAGATATCATAAGGTCTACTATTTCTAAAGCCCCATTGTACTAAGTCTGGGTGTGATGGGGTTAATTTTCTTCATAGCAACCCCTGTGGTGCTCTGTTTGGGATCAGTGGCTCAAACAAGGTTGATAGCACACCAGTGGGTTGGCTATTGCTGAGCAGCACTTGCACAGCATCAATCAAGGTTTTCTCTTTTCCCACTTTTCTCTCCAGTGACTACACTGTGGGTAGGCATGGGACTGGGAGGGGACACAATCCAAGCAGCTGGCTCGGGTTGACAAGGGGGCTGTTCCATGTCATAGAATGTCACGCTCAACAATAAAAACAGGAGAGTAGGTTTTAGGGGAGGTAGCCATTGTTTAGAGACTAACTTGGGCATCGGTCTACTTGTGGGAGATGGTGAGTGGTTGCCTTTGCATCTCCAGTTTTACTTTTCTTTCCTCTTTTCTTTACTTATTAACTATGTCTTGACCCACAAGTTTCTTCTCTTGAGCCTTTCTGTTCTCTCCTCTTGTCCTGCTGGGGGCTTGGGAAGGAAGGAGAGGCTGTGAGGTCCTTAGCCGCTGTCCAGGGTGAGCTCACCACACCACAGAGCAGCATCTATCAGGATGAGCTGCTCCACTGGGCAGTTCTGGAGTGCAAAGTACGATACCAAACACGTGTTTAATGGTGTAGGTTTCTGTTACGTGCATTTACAGGGACTGGGAGTTCAAGAGATCAATGAAGAGATAATTAATATTAATTGTTTTGAACTTCCTATCAAAATTGTTTGGTGTTCAATTGCAACATCGTTTATTTTAAACTTTTTAACAGTGCTTATTTTTTCTGTTAACTGCTACTGTTGTTTACATGGTCTTGACTGGCCATTTACTATATCCAGGTAGACTAATAAAACTGCACATGAAAAATACACCTACAGTCTAGATAGTGAGGAAAAAAAAAGAGAAAAAATTACTGAACTGAAAACAAGCAGAGAGATGAAAAGGAAATTTGTATGGATAATTATGAGTGATTGTATTCTGCACTCCTTCAGATTTCTTAGATAAAAATGTAATCTAGAACACTGAGGGCTCCATAATATTAACATTATTGTTTCCTTATAGTCGTTCATTGTTTACAACATGAAATAATAGGGTTCTGCAAAGTCATATCCTATATGAGAGAATTGTATACAGCTACTCTGCAGGTCTGTACTAGCAGTGCTGGTACATGTTGTAATTTTGGTGTCATTGCTGTAGTAAAGTAATTTAAGAGCAAAATATCTTAAAATAGTTAATTTAAGCTTAGTGTTTGTGGAAAGCAGGGTGCTTAGCTCTGTCAGGATACTACTTATTTTTATTCTGTCTGTTCCAGAACACTTTTCAAACATTTTTGAAATGCATTTGCACCTAATACGTAACTGCACAGGCTAAATCATCGTACTTCAATACAGTCACTTTATATTTGATACAAATATCAAATATGCATAGATACCAGGCAGAAATAATTTGTATCTGATGTCTGTCAAAGGGGTTGAAAAACTCTGTGTTTTGGTTTGTTTTTGTTATTGTTGTTTTTAGTTTGGTTTGGTGCTGTTTTTTGCGGGGGGAGGAGGGGTTGAGATTTTTTTGGGGCGTTTTGTTGGGGGTTTGTTGATTTTTTTTTTTTTTTTTTGTTTGCTTGTTTGTTTTTTTAATGTTAATAGGAAGAGTATCTAGGTAAGATTAAGTCATCAGGACAAGGGGCAAAACTCATTAAAGTCAGTATCTTTCCATTCATTTCAATAACTACACCTATCCCAGTGAAACAGTTCCTCTCAAGATGGGCTTGAGGAAATACTGACAAGTAGTTGGTGGGAGGGAGGACTGAGAGCAAAGTACCATGGAGGTAGCTAGGTCAGACATTTCAGAGATGGAAATTGATAGAAGGGGAGCAGCAGTGCTTGAAGGCATATGCTACTATACACACAAGATGGCATATATTATTTTGAGTGATGTTCAGTGCCTCAGTTTAATAGGGTGGATAACAAAGGCAGAAAGTTAGGATTTAAAATCAAAGTGCTGTGGGTTACATGAAGAAACTAACCTTTACTATGTCACAGTAGCAATAACTGAATTTTCTATGTCTCAGGACTGGAATAATGGCTTTACTAGAGGATACAGTATCATTTACTGTAATACAGGATTTATAAACATGTTCTTGTTTGAAACAAATAAATAGAGCTAACAGACTTTTCAGTAGTTGCTCATCTAGATTTACTGTAAATATTAAATATTGTAGGAATACAAAAAAATACGTGAGACTGAAAATATTTAGTGTTTACAGATCCCTTGGGTAAGTAATATAAACTGATAATCACTTGCTGTGAGTAATGAACAAAGTAAATCCAGATTTGAAAATATTTCCTTGAATGCCAGTAGGAAAAATCTGTAGCAATCAAGATCAGAAAGATCTGTGGGTGTGGATTTGATTAGAAAAACATTAATGATAGTGAAGATTAAAACTGTCACCTACCTTAGTTTGAGGAAATTCTGGTCTGCTTGTGATAACTGGCAAAATCATCAAAACAACATCTGTTACATTGTGAAATAAGCTGAAGAATCCCTCAAATAAATTTACTATGGAATTTTCCCTGCCTCTTATGTATACTTGGAGAGAAGAAATACTTTTCCTTATTAGCTAAATGTTGACTTTTAATCAGCGGTGGCTTTTTCAATGAAAAATTGGTAATTGTTTTATAATTTTCTGAATTTTTGTACTAGTAACTTTTGAGGTTACAGCTGTATTTGTCTTTGATTATGTGTTCACAAAATTTTGTGAAATTACCATAGTTTTTATATGCTAGAGCCACATGTTTATGGGCAAAAAATAATGGTTTTTTGTGTGACAAAGCTACTTGAATACATATATGAAAATTCTGTGGAAGGTAACTAAATAAGAAAACTAATTCCTCCCCCCATAATTTTTTACAGAAGCTGCTGAGTGTTATTTTGCACAATTGGATAGAATATGATTAAAAGTCTTTCTTAAAGAAATATTATATTGATCTAGGCCAGAAAACAAATGGAAAATTAACTGGAAGTTAATTCTAAGGAAACAAAAGGAGATGCTAAGACAAGTTATATTTTATGCTGTCTTACTTTTAATTTTTAAAAATTAGTGTTGCTCACATAGAGGAAAAAATACTGTAGAAATTAATATCTTGAAATTTGTTTTGATTTAGGAAAAACTGACCAAGAGGCTACTGTGGCAGGAGATAAAGACATAAACCAGCCTTCCAGTAATCAAAGTATACAAGCAGAGATACAAGAGCAGTCCATCTGGGGAAATCGCACTGATGGTGACCTCATCAGAAGTAAGTATTTCCAGAATAAATTGCTGCCACTGAGGCTTGCTTTCACAGTGTAACGGGATACTGCCTGTTGACTCTGGTAAATGTGTGTCAAATGCAATTGTGTTGCAACTGTAATGCACATCTACTGAATTTATTTCCCAGATTGACTCCTGTCAGCATGCATAAGCAACGAGGTTAAAGAAAGGCATGATTTGAGTGGTGCAGTGTGGTACAGACCTCAGCAGCATTTCTGCTTTTAAAGCCTTAGTGTTACATTCTTCTCTTAACATTAATAGTGCTGTAGTTAATACTGCATGTATGCAGCTGTGCTTGGTGTCATCACCCTCAGTTTCCCAAGTTATACAAATATATATATATATATAAGCAACAGAGTAAACTATTCTGAGAGCAGTTGCTTCCAGATGCACTGAGTAATAGTCAGGTGTTAATTTTTTAGAGAATTTTGAGTCCTAATGTAATTGTTCTTTTCAAAACTAGAAGAATGCTGTAAGATAAGGTTTTTAGACCTTTGCTGTGGAACTGAGGAGTTTTAAAATTAGTTTTTTCAGGTCCATTCCTAGTGTATATCCTGTATGCTTTTAAAACATAAAAAGGTATGCAAGATTATTCCTATTTTCCTCTCTTGGACTGAAGATCAAATGTTATCCATTGCACCCTCCTAAAACAAAAATATTTCTGTCAACTGCCAGAGGTAATACTCTGTAATGCTCTAAAATTTTGTGAATGCTTGAACCTTAGTTGCTCAAGGGAGGGGCAGCATGAGGAACTGGTCTCTAATTATAGGGTGTATTCAGAAAGAAAATGGACTAAATGCAGAGTGGTGCTCCAGCTCTCTTGAGGTCATCTGATCACATATTTCAGGGTTAGTCTCTCTTTACAATGCACAATGTACTATAGACAGTGGGGTAAATTCATATTTCTGAACTGGCTGGTGTCAAAACTGGTGATTTTTTTGCTGCACTTATCTGTTTCTTTTTAGGTTGTTTTTTTCATTTGTTTTGTTATTTTGCATGGTTGTTTTTTAGCCTTATCTATACATTCATCTTCTCCGGAACACTGTATTAACATTTGTAATTCTTTTCAAATCTTAGTTAATTCTTTTTTATTCTCTAAATAATTAATCCCACTAAATACTTACACCTCTAACGTATTGAATAGTTACCTAGATCCTTTACAAGAAACTTGAATTTAACACGTCCGATATTTATCTGGCAATTTAAAATAATTCTTAAAGGACTACAATCAGGGAGAATTGTCCTGCACAGCTTGAGAGTTTACTTAGTCCCAAAAGATTATTACTTTAAACTTAACTGTCTCTGGCCAAGCAATTGCTTTGTGCTTATGTTGAGGATATGGAAAGGTAGTGTATGGCATCTTCTGCTTTTGGAATAGCCTCCATGTCATTCCCTCTTTCTAGAAGCTTCCATATTCCCAAACCTGTGAGAAAGCAGATTTATCTCATAATGGTTTGCAGTGTGCCTAAGCTGTGGAGGAGGTAGTAGGGCGATGCTGTGCATCTTCGTATCTGTTCACCATCAAGACATACTGCAAGGACTGCACTGAGTGAAGAAATTATACATTTTTTTCAATATGTAGCAAAAATTGTAGCAGATAGTGGAAACCCCTGGTAAAGTGACTTATGATTATATGTAGTTATAGCTCTGTGATGGGAGGATTAGTTGCTGCTGAATTAAAAAAAAAATTAAAAAGGAACAGGAAAAAGGGGAAAGATAAGATAAAACGTAGAGGTAAAAGGTACTGTTTCAGTGTGCATGACTGTCCTCATCCTGGAGTCGTGAGTAGCTTTACTTCTGACTTTGTGAAAAGCAAGTGTAGCTGAAAGCTGTAAGTTTCTGAAGCACTTAGCCTTAATAAGTGTTTAATAGAGTCATATTTGATTAGATGTTATGATGCAAACCTTGCTTCAGATAACCTTTAGTTTAGTCTTCTAGACGGAAGAAACAAAAATGATGAAGTCAAAGCAGCTTTTTTTTTTTTTTGGACAGTTTGCTTATGAGTAGGGAAGTTTGTTCTCCTGAAAATTGAGGAATGGTGCTCGACTCAGTTATACATCTTGTAGTTTGCAGAAGTTTTACAACTCCATATACCTAGTTTGAAAATTAGAACAAGTGCAGCAAACATAAACTTCCTTATCAAAAACATAACTTAGGTATTTCATGTAAAAAAAAGAGTATTGTAGCTCAGAACGGTCTTGATTCAATCAGATCTATTACCCCACCAAACTAAAATTTGCAGACTGTTGCATATTGTAAGAAGTTTGAGGTAAGAAATAAATGATGTTTTGATTATTATAGTATATTTTAAAACTCCTTAAAATTATTTCAGACAGTGCATACTTGGCATCTGTTCAGCATTATCCTTATGATTCAGTTTCTTTTTTTTCCCATACAGATTGTTTTCCGTCGCCACAATTGAAACATACTCCATTTGTCTTAGCATTAGCTTTTACTTTATAAATGTTTCCAACATTTAATTTCCAAGGTTTTCCTTGTTTGCAGCTGTTTTATCCTGCAGTTATATGGAATTAGATTAATCAGTCAGTTTTACTGGCACACTAACAACGAAGTCCAGTGTTAGAGCCCCTGTAATGACTTCATTATGTATGATTTCTCATTTGCACTTGTGAACTCAGTTTACCAGGCAACATCAATAAACTAAAACACTGCCCCCGTTTTCCACAGAAAGATGTTTTACGTTCACCTTGCTTTGCCCTTTCAGTCCTTTTTTCAAGCTCCCTTTTTCAACCTCCAGAGATTTCCTCCAGATTAGCCTTTTCCCCACCTACTTTGGAGCATCCCATCTCCCCATTAATGATTCATAATATCCTGGGTAAATGGTTAATCTTATGGGAAGCCTCAACCAAGGAATTTATTGTTTTTGAAGAGAGCCTGAGAATCAGAAGATTACTGTATACTGACATATAAATAATGAAGGGCTATATAAGAAGGAGGCAGTTGTATTACCTTTCTGAAGTAATTGTTAATACACTTGCATAACTGTTACTGGAAGACTGTTCAGTTGGAGAAGGGTCAGGGTAGAGCCACAAATATCTCAGGAATGACTGGAGTAGTTGAAAACATGCCTTATTGTGGAAAACCTCCTGGAATTCAATCTGTTTAGTGTTAACAAGGGGAATAAAGAGGGGCTTTGCCTAGTCCCTAAGAAGCATATCACAACAAACAGAAATTTGGTAAGACAGTTCTTCGACTATAGCAAGACTAAGGAAGAACTAAATGTAATGTCTGGAAGTTCAGTTAGACCAGGAATAAGGTGTACATTTTTTAACGGTATTTGAGAACAGGAAGAACTGTCAAATGTTGGTGGCTTTATGTGTGTTAAATTGGCTTTAGTTCATCACAAGGTGGCAACTGAAATCCATATCCTTCAGTTTTAGAACCCAAGTGAAGGAGAGTCTTTCCATAGTGGTTCTCTCAGTTAAAAAGACATATATTTTTCAGTACAGTTATTCTTCAAGAAAATGTTGAGACCTGTTCCCCTCCCTTCACAGACGCACACATATTTTTAATTTTATTTCTGACTGTAGAGGTTCTGCTTTTCAAAAGAGCTTTAGAATAACTCCATCTGCTATCTTTTTTGGCAGTGCATTTTAAATGTCTGCAAACACCTTCTGCTTATTTTCTTTGTATGGTCTGGTGGCCCATAATGGAGTGGTTCTGCTTCTGTTATCACTCACTGTTGGCAAGTGAGGAGGAGTGCATGTTAAACATGCAGCAGGGTAACCTGTGGCTATAGGAATGAAGCCATAGCAGTTTTTGCTGTTCTGTGTTACCACAATGCTCTGCTTTGCTCTCTGGAAGAGGTATGGGATTTTTTTCCCTCTTAGAGAAAAAAGGCTATAAAGGTGGATTTTAGAATATTTAGGCAGGATTTTTGCAGAGGGCACTAGGTTATCTTCAATGTGTTGCTGTGCAGGGAAGGGAATGTTTAAGAAGGAATAAAATGCCAGTCTTGAACACTATTTGCTTGTGAGGATTTAATCTCCTTTCTAGTTCTCAAGCAGAACCTTAGCTATGTGATATTTAAGAAAACAAAAAACATCTACCATAGATTCAAATTGTCATGAATAATTGATTAATAATAATCCAATTCTCAAGATTAAATACCTAAAATATGCCCATGTTTTACAGATAGAAAGGTCACTGCTATCCATCATTTTCTAGCTTCAATTGCCGCTTTCTCCTATATGAAACCCCTCCTGATAAAAGTAGTTCTTCAGAAAGAGAGATGCTTCTTTCAGCTCTGTAGGGATCAAACAATTTTACATGGTCTTGTGGCCCCTATTTTATTTCCTATATTCTTCTGGAATTAAAACCCTAGATATTTTAATCTTTTTGCTTTCTATATTTTTATGTTGACATTGTCACTTTACATGATGATTTATGTAATTTTAAGGTTTGGAGATTACTTTCTTTGTCTGGCTAAGTGAGTGATTTCTGTAGTTTAAGTTGTGCTGTTTGTGCTTGGGATTTTTTTTTTCCCCAACAAGAAGTAGATAATCTGCTGGTATAAATCTTAGTTTTGTTTGTTATTAATCCAGATATCTTTTCTTGGCTGTTCTATGATGCACAGTTGTTTTACAATTACTGTGATTTCAGATGATCCTGTTTATTCTTTCTATAAAATAGTGCAAAGTGCTTGAGTTAACTTAAATGTTTTTTTCAAAGCTAGAAAGTATGACAAATATAGTCTTCTTGCAGCATAACAGTGTGTGACTACAGAAATTGTGCAGAATAGATTAATGGAAATTATTCAAAATATATTACTGAGTTTGAAAGGTGTATTCTATTAGTTAAAGAAGTGATTTATGTACAATGTTCCAAATAGACCCAGTATAAAAATCTGTTAACCTATGAATGAACAAAACTTAATCAGTTCAATATTTATACAGCAGCACAGTATTTGATATTTAGAACCTTCTTTAAAAAAGATTAATCTTTAACAAATCTGCTAGTAGAAGTAATAGAGGAGTACAAGTCCTCACTGGGAACTCCTCTCCCAGAGATTTTCTAATCCTTTCCCCAGCAGAGAACTAGCCTGTGTTGCTTCTGTTTCTCCCCTGACCTGGCATTTCTCTTACTACAGCTGCTCCAAAAGTCTTGGAAAACTTCTCAGGCCTATTGAGGGGCCTGGTGAGTTGCACAATCAAAGCCTTTCCCTTTGATTTTCATTTTCGCCTCTCCTGGGTAGAGAGGGATTTCCACAGATAGCTGTACCATTACAGTTACAGTCTTCAGAGTCTGACTGGGTCTTTGGTGTTAGCCTGGAAAAAAGAAGGCTCAGGGGAGACCTTATCACTCTCTACAGCTGCCTGAAAGGAGCTTGTGGCCTGGTGGGGGTTGGTCTCTTCTCCCAGGACAAGAGGGTACAGTCTCAAGCTGTGCCAGGGGAGGTTTAGGTTGGTCATCAGGAAGAATTTCTTTACAGAAAGGATGATCAGATGTTGGAATGGATGCCCAGGAGTTACCATCCCTGGAGACGTTTAAGGAAAGACAGGAGCACTTAGTGCCATGATCTAGTAGACATAGTGGTGTTCTGTCACAAGTTGGACTCAATGATCCTCAGAAGTCTTTTCCAACCTAATTGATCCTGTGTGATTCTGTGTTTACAGAAGTCACTGTGAAATGACCCGAGCGTTGCTGAAATTAGTGGTCCCTTTTAAACCGAGCTGCTGTGAGGTGCAAATGTTTTCTGTGTAGCCTCTTCCCTTCGACTCTACATTGAATTCTCTAAGGAAATACAGCTAATGATAGACTGTGAGAGATGAGGACTTTGTATACTCTGTTGTCACTCCATGTCAAGAAATAAACTTGCTGTTTTTGATCCATTTACAGAACAGTAGACAAACTTCAGTGAGAACCTTAAGCTGTTCCAGATGGCCGTAAGATAGATGTATGTATTATGCATATCACTAATAGCCAGAATTACTTGGAGCCTTTTAGTTTCTGTTTTATTTTACTTCTGACTCTCAAAACTTTATCTGAATTTATGGTCTGAGGCTGAGGAATTTTGGATGCCAGTAATCATCAGTACCAGACAAAGGTGAAATTCTTTAAGTAACGTGAAGATTGCTGTGCTTGCTGTGTTTGGGCCTGAAGTAAATTGTATCTTAATTTCAGACTATTTTCCTGTGTTGTATTGGTGCTGTCTCAGAATTAATCATGCTGTTATGCCTGTATGGGAAAGAATTGTTATATTCTTTTTCTGATTAGTTCCTCATATAGGGTAAAAAGTAGAATATGCTTATAATAGTTCCTTAAAGAGGAATAATAATAAAACTCTTGACTGCATTCTATGTGAAATATTATACTACCAAACCAATGAGTCAGTGTGGTTTTAGTCTTCTGTTTTCAGTACTAACAGTATTTAGTTAGCCATATTTAGCCAAGAAAACACTAAATTACGAAGTGTAAGAAAGTGTCATTATCTGAGACATACTTTTAGGATCCTGTCTGCCGACAGAAATGTAATGAACTTAAACCATGGCAAAAGTTCTCTTTTTCTTATGTTAGATTTAATTTTGTGTTTGCTGTCATGGGTGTGAAAACATGGAGTAAGTTTATACAACTCAAAGGTAGTACTGTATATTGTGTTTGCATCAAAATAATTAATTCTTCAAAATTTAGGAGTCGAAATAGTTTTAAAATACTTTTGAACTTTTTGTTTACTGATAGAAATGTGAAAGAGGAGGAGGGACTCTTGGTGACAGGATAAGCCTTAGCTAAGTAACCATGGTTAAACATTTTTCTTCTTTATATAGCTACACAGAGTATTCTGAGGTCAGAATACTGCTTATTTCTTATGCATTCTGCTAATATGGTGTCTGTAGTGCAAAAGAACCCACAAGTACCTTTCCCTGAAGGTATTTTTATAAAATACAAGGAAAAACAGGAGTCTGTGACCTCTTGGTGTGTTGTTGTGGTGTGGTTTTCTGTTTTCCCTTAAAAAATTCTTCATAATACAAACCCGGAGGAGGCATTTGAAAAACATTAAAATGTCAAACAGCTGTGGTCACTCAGGCTATTTCTAATACTGATTTTGTTAAATCATTTTACTGATGAAGTACGCCTCCAGATATATTGAGGCTTGATTTAAGAGAATGATTATTTGCTACCCGAGCCTTAACTCTTTTTGAATGAACTGTAGTGTTCTGGTGTGTGAGAAACATATTTTTTATGTGAAGACTGTGCTTGAAGTTTGTGATTATAAAATGCAAACTCATGCATTCTAACAAGAACTTTTCAAATTCTGAGTTTCTCTGGACTCATGAATTTTAGAGGCTTAAATTTTACTTCTAAACTTTCTTCCCTCAAATGCTATGCAGTATCTCAATTATCATGTTTTCTTTTTGAATTATAAATATTATGACACTTGTTTGGAGAAAATTTAGCAATGCTAGTATTAATTACAGCAGAATTTCACCTAAGAGACTATTTCCTGTTTTAGAGGTTCCTCAAGTTGAAGTGAGTTTTATTGATTTATAACGCAGACTTCAGGTTGTATAATGTTTGCATAAAATGTTAAGAAGTTTGCTTTCAAGACAAGTCAAGTAGAGCAAACTGTTAGGCAAACCTTAAAAAAAATGGCCTATGAGTCAGATTTGATCTTCAGGGCAAGTTTTTGCTACTGAGGGACGACATAAACTATTTGCCCGTTCTTTGGCAGATCAGGGGCAAGCCTGTCTTCTGGTATGGGTAACTCTGAAGTACATCTTCAAAAATACAACCTCTTAGCCAGTTAGAAGCCATCTACCTTTCCCAATCTCCTTTCTTCAATAGGACACGTGAATATTTTGCCTGTATTCCATAAGATGCAAGTTGAAATAAAATTCACATCTTGATAGAAAAGCAGTGAAAAATTACTGTGCTGACCAGAACTGACTGTAAGAGCAGTGTCAAACCAGAACAGAACATCTTTTAGGTCTGTACAATTCAGGAGTACAGGAGATCAGTGAACAATACTCTTTTTCCTTGAATTTCAAAATGAAAGAAACTAAGTTTTGGAGAGAAGATTTGGGCTTAACCTGCCTGGAAAAACTTGTCTGAGGGATCAACCACAGTTTTTCACAGAGGTGATGCAGAAAAATGTTTGGATAGTGAAGCGGGATGCAGAACTAACTTTGGATAATGTACCTGTAGTTTGCTTATAGATGATTTTATCAAATTACACCATCTCAATATTTTGCAGCTCACTTTGTAACTATGACTTTGTGAAATATTTTCCTTTCTCAATAGATATCCTTTTTACTGTGTGATGACTTTTCAGGGATGAGTCACTATGATATTTATAATGTACAATCAGTATTGGTAAATATTTTGATTCAGCAATAGATCCTTTAGTGGGGCTGTATGCTGATCACGCTATGAAGTAACTGGCAGTGTACATTAAGGCAGCTGAAGTAGCTGTGAAGATCTCTGGGGTTTGTGAGAGCCTTCTTGCAGCCCTTCTGTAAGCTGTTCTGTGCTGGATCAAATCCTGGAAACTTGCAACTAGTGTGAGTTTTATGTTTACAACAAATAAGACAGTGTTTAACTTTGGAAATATGGAAGGGAAAAAAAACAACTCACAACACTTTTTAAAGGAGGAATTCTAGTAAAAGGTATCTGTTTTTTATCCGTTCCTCTTCTTGTTCCACTCCTTTGACTGCTACTTGATATACTTCTCTGTCCACTTCATTTTCTGATTCCAATTTGTAGAATAATGTTATGCCTGAGGAATTTTTTTCTTACAATTTAGTTGACAGACTTAATTTAAAGTGAATCACTATTTGGTTTTGACTATTTGTGTTATTACAGAACATCTGCTACTTTAGCACTTTCAGAAGAACAGTGAGATCCCATTTGCGTGCTATGCTCCCTCCTTTGAACAAGATAAAATAACCTGGAACAAGCTTTTCTTCGTTATTACATCAGCATCCACACCAGGGATTCTGCTGTGATAGCTGGAGTAGGGCAAGAAGTTCAGGTTTCATTATCAATATTTTGTTGAATAGTTTTGGAGCAAGTCCATATGGAAAAGGAGAGAAGACTTGTTTGATAGCACTGGGAAGGTTTTGATAGAATAATACACTTTGCTTTCAAAACTTAGAGATAGAAGTGTATTTCACAATGGTGATAATGAAATGGCACTTCAAAATATCAATTAAAAAAAAAACTCTTTAGAATTTAGGGTAGCTTTGGAAGAAAGTAAAGGGTGCCTATCAGTGATGTGGTGGAATCAAAGTTGGAAAAATGCTGAAGGTTTGTCCCCATTTTTAATAAATTATTATGTATCATCTTAACCATGTTTGCCTTACAAAATAAAAAGATAAAGACTGACCTGTCCCTATAATTCTGACACCAAGCCGTTTTTCTTTTCTGTTTGCATAATTTTCTCTAGTGCCCTTTTTTCCTGTTTTTCTTATTTGTTTGTCTCTTTGCTTACTTGAACAATCCTTTGTTACCCTGCTTCTTTCTCAACTACAATGACAGACATGTAAGTAATGATAGTAAGGTTGTGTGCTTAAGAGGCTGACTGGAAGTATTTTAAAGTGCTTCAGTAAAAAAGCCTATTTCAACATCTATGTGTTAACATCACCATTTAAGCTGTTTTTTAAGTAGCTATGAATCTTCTTGTTAGCATGAGTAATCTGACTATTGGAGAATTAACAGTGAATTAAACATTTTGTAAAGATACTATGCAATTCAGGCCGAACATCCAGCTCTTCAATTTTACAACACACTATGAAATTCAGCTTCCAGAGCCATGTGATTAAGTGAGATTTAAATTTTCATTTAAAAAAATTAACTTGGTCTTAGTTTGGAGCTACTGACAAAAACGGAAAGTTGAAGACTGAAAATTGGGAAAGCCAATAAAAAGGATGTATTTAAAAATAAAATTTTGATGATTTTTGAGTAGTTTGGCTTCTTCTATACCTCACTGTACAGAAACAAGGAATTTTGGCTAAATTATCATAATGCTAATTAAATAAAAGGTGGTAGAGAAATATTGCCATTGTGAGTTGCTAGTTCTAGCAGCCTCAGAAAATGGCACAGTAAAATGTAGCCAATTATACTGAAGGAGCATGAAAGAAAAGGGTGCTGAAATGAATTCCTATTGGGAGCTAAAATGGCAGATTGGCAGGACTCTTCAGCAGAGTGGATACAGTAATATTAAGAACAGTATAGTTCTGTCCCTGTAGCAGTTGTTAGAATGGTTTCCTAAGTGTTTTTTTTGGGGGGCCAAGAAATGCAAGGAGTGAGGCTGCCAGAGCTGCCAGGCAGGAGCAGCTGCACAGCACAGGGGCTGGGGCAGCAGTTTGGCTCAGCCAGCACCAGCTGCTCAGGTGCTGCTGTTGCTGGTGATGCTGTGAACGCTTTCCTGTGGCTGAAGGCTTGCGTAAGCAGCGAGGGAACGTTGGTGCTGTTTGATGTAGCTGCTGGCTGTGCTGTGCTGTACATTGGATCTTTTTGGGTAAGAGGAGCTTGCTGTCTCAGCTGTGACTTTTTAAAGCTCTTGAACTGTAAAAGGACAAAAAGGAAGTAGCTGAATTCTAATGCTTTCACTTAACTTCTGTTTCTTTTCTGTGAAATCCTTCAGCTTATTGCAAAACCTAGTAATAAAATGTTTTTAAAATGTATAAATAGACATTTTTCAATATTGTGTAGAATACTGACATAGCACAGATTTCATTGCCGTATCTGCGCTCCATTAAAAAAAAAGGAATTGTGATTAGTGTGGAGAAGGATTTTTCTTCTGTGAATAAAGGGAAGTATGTCTTCTAAATATGACAAAACAAAAGGTTTTTAAAAAAAATCTGTTGCAAGAAGCACTGATTCAAAGCATGGAGCTAATTCAAATTTAAATACTACTTAAAATTATTTTTAAGCAAAAGATGAACCAAATAAACTTCAGTGGGTCAAACTGCATAGTTTTGTAAGTTGAAAGAACTATTTTTAATAGAGAATAAATTCCATAGGTCATGTTGAATGCTTTTAAATGTGCTGGAATAAGAATAATCCTTAGCTGCATGTTAGAGATAAAAACTAGTGTTTTACTGTTAATATTGTTTGGGTGCAACAATTTCATAGGGAATTATATCTTGTGTCAGGAACAGAGCGGAAAATCAGAGTTTTAGCTCAGTTGTGGAATAAAAGAAAAATGTTTTACAGGTAATTTCATCCCATTAAAACAATTTGTCTATTTCTTCAGCTAATCTGATGCTCTCCCATTGAGTTAATGCATTTGTTTCTCTGAGTTTTTGTTCTTGTTGCTGTTGGTCACTGATGTGACACTGTATTTTTCAAACAGGGCAGATTTGTAACTGTGTGGCTCAGATATCTGAGCTTTCTTGTGTATTGTTTGAGCAGCTTATGCTTTGCTTCCTTTCAGGAAACCATCATTTTTACAAGGAAGTTTGGTTTCCACCAGGCACGGTCAGCAGTCTGACTTTTGCTCTGCTCCAAGGGATGGACCTGTGAGCAACAGGCAAAAACTCATTTAGCTTTTTTTTTTATTACTATATTGAATTCATGTAATGGAGGTCGTTATGAAAACTTGGCCAGGATGTGTGGGTTTTTCTAGCCAAGTCAGAAAGAGGTCTTGCTAGATCATTTTGGTAGAATGTGATAAATAAACAGTTAAGTAAAAAATACTTGGCTTTTTTGCATAGTATTGGTGAGAATGATTGCATGTTGAGTGCATTCAGTTTTGAATTTAACACACAAAGCTCTCAGTTGAAAAAGGTTTATATTCTGAAAGACTTCACTGCCTTTTCCCTTAGCATATGAAACAACTGGTTTTGAGTCAAAGTTAAACTGCCTGTGGGGTGTGGTGGGAAAGGGAAAAGACAGTGAGCTGTGATACAGAGGTTCAGCCTTTTAGTCCATGGTTGCTTGTGTCTTTGAATCTAGGGAAGAAAAAAAGAGAATTGAGGTTTTTCAGGGATGCTGATAAGAGCACTTTCCAAAGTATGTTCTCCAGAATCATACTTGTTCAGCTTGCACAAAAACATTTTGGGTTACATGGTGACTTATCAATTCAAGTTACACCAAAGAGTTAGTTCCAAGGTGGAAAAAGAGCTCTTGTTACTGGGTCATCCTGATGCCAAGCTGGTGCATAACTGGCATACAGCAGCCCATGAGACAGCATTGGTGACAGTAGCTCTGCCTAGACTTTCTGTATGTGTCTCAAAATCCTTTGGTGACCTGGGGTCCCACTGAGTGCTTTGGGATGGGAAAGCCCCACTCATCCATCCCATGGGCAAAGGAGCCAGGTGGATTGGTGAGGAGTATCCTGTACCCAACTGCTAGACCCTGCTTGCCATAAGGGAATTCTGCCAGCTGAATAATGCCCATAAATGAGAATAAATCTTCTCAGGGTGTTTTCTGTGCAGATAATTGCTGCTTCTCTTTCTCCTCACACTTTGCTTTTTCAGGCCCACGAAAGAGGTGGACATTTACTACTCTCTCTAGCATGTATCCACATCTTTTTTTTCTCCAACTGGCAATCACTCTATTAACTATGAAGTCTGCAGTTTTGAAAAGATGGGTCATGAAGAGTTATTGTTATGGACTGCTTTCTGACACAGAATTTCCATTTTCCCTTATGCTCTTTCTGTGGCTGAGTTTTTACCTGGGCTTCAGGATCCTCTCTGACCTTGAGCTGAAGGAGAGCTATTGCTTCAGCACCTGATCACTGTATAAGTATGAAGTGTTTATCTTTGTTATATTTCACTGCTTATCAATCAATGATTTATCATTTAATTCTTTTCTTACTTGTAAAATCTGTAGTAAATACTTCAGATCTACTGGGATTTTACTTGTAATTTTTTTTGTTTCTTCTTCCATACTCTTTTCTGCCCTCACATAAGTTAGTGAGCTGAGCCACTTCACTATTTTTTCTCTTTGTCTCCTTCCCCTCCAGTGCTGTCTTCTTCTGGGTGGTTCCTATCTGCTCTTTTTTCTTTTGATATTTTTGCCCTGCTATTGTTTTAATAATGTAAAATTCCAATTTTTAGCCTGATATTTGTAGTTACTGTCCCTTCGTTTCCCCTGTTACATTTTTCTTGCAGCTGTGGTTTTTTTCTTTCTTTTTTTTGGTTTTCTGGTACTTTGTATCAGCCAGTGCCAAACTTAGCATCAAATGTCGGTTACAAGAAGGAATAGCAGACTGCAGCAATGGAATAAAAAACTCACTCATCAATGTATATATTACTATATTTGTACTCATGTGTGTTCCTGCCACCTCTTTATTGCTGTTACTACGTTTTCATTCCAATTTTTGACTTCTGCAATTAGGTAGTATTGTTAATAGTAGCATTGGTTATTAAAATTATAGAGATTACAAAAAGTAGTGCACTGAGAGCACGTGATCACACTTGAGGTGGAACACTTTCTAGAATCTTAGAAAATTTTGTCACTTACATGAGTTGAGGACTAGAAATCAAGGGAGCAGCGAACATTAAGGGAATTGCTCATTCCAAACATTTCCTTTCGAGTTCTTTTTAAAACCAAATAGAACCAGTTTATATGCATTTTTTTTTTTTTTGACTTTAGCTGACCACTATAATCTTGACATCTGGACACGTGGTATATATGATCAGTGGAAAATAAACCTGACCTCACAATATCTTCTCACTCAGAGGTGAATGCTGAATGGGCTTGGCTGAGAAGCTGTTGTCTCGCCATCCCACATTCTTTCCTGTGGTGAAACAGAGTCTGGTTTGTTGGGGGTTGCTGGGGTTTTGAGGAAGGAGCAGGAGGTGCTGGAGGCAAGAGGACCTGTTTGTGCACTTGCTTAGGTTATGGCTGTTAATGACATTGGGGTTATCTCTCCTGTCTGGTGCATCCTGCTGTTCTGCTTATGAGGCAATACCCAGCAAGTGATATCCTGTTATTTGTAGCTTCTCTTTGATGTTTTTCACTTTATTTGGGAACAAGTAACACAGTGGTGAGGGGCATCAAAACTGTTTCAAATATTTGAGACTTAATGTGTCAAATTCCATGGGACACCAGTGTGTCGTTATGCAGTGGTACAACTCTGTGTTGTAGCAGTTGGAATAGCTTAACTGCTGCAATGTCATGCCAACAGCTTGGATTACTTTTAGTGGTTGATAAACTTTCTTATTAAATTGGAGTTCCAGAAGCAAAATATTCTGTTCCTCAGGGAGGTGGATTGTATTGCACTCCTAGTTCCCTTTATCATTTCAGGGCCTCTCTTCACATTTAGGAAATCGTTGATTATTTGTGTTAAAGAAACAGATCAGTTTCATTACTCTTAAGAAGTAGGAAAAAAGCTAATTCTCTGGTTCTTAATGCATTTATTATTTACTTCTTAGATCCAATTTTTACAAGCCACTGCACATTAGAAAGGAAGATTTAGCAACAACCAATTTAAAAAAACAACAAAAAAACCCAAAACCAAGAAGATGCCTCTTAATAAATTACCTCTGTAGAAAACACAGGGAAAAAAACCCCTAAATATCTCACTTTAAATTAAAAAAAAAAATCTTAAATAAAAAAAACCCAAAAGCCACCTACAAACTAGCTGCAGCAGTAATTAATGAATCTATTAAACTCCATAAATATGCTCTAGGAATGTTGGAATGGTGACCAAGAGTAAACCTGCTGTTCCATGTGTCTGTGCAACTATTAGTACTGCAGTTCAAAGCTGTAATGCTGTGAGATCTAAGAGCAAATACAGTACAATTTTTTTCCAGTCCTAGCAGAATGTGTGAGAAGAAAAAGGGGTACAGCACTGCTGCAATTGGAAAGCTTGCAGTAAAATTTCTGCCTTTTGAATGCAACATTATATAGGGATTTATTCCCCAGGTGTATGGGTGTCTGTCACCCATAAGCCCCTGGTTTGTGTTGGCTCTTGGTATTTTGTGGTATCCTGTTGTTTGTTCTCAAGAAATGACAAACTGCTACAGTAAGAGCTATGTTCAACTTTATGTAGGTGTAGTTTAGCAATCAGTGCATTATGAGAATTATCTTTATTTCTAATTATATTGCAATCTACCAAGAATTCCAAGATCATCTGCAAAGTTTATCATCAATGAGAATATTTGAAGTCACAGAAAAAAACATCATTAATGACAACAAGATGTGTGTTTGATAAAGAAGAATAAGGGTATTTTGATTCTGAGATAATTGTTATGAGATAGGTAACTAAAAATGCTGGTGGATTTACTCCATTTAGCAAAGATTTAAAATTTGCTGTTGGAATCGCTAAAGAAAATTGGTGGACATTTGTTCATTTTGCAAAATCCCATCAGGAAGGATGTAGGATTTGTAAATAGAGAAATTCACTCAGTATTTTCAGTTGGAGTGCTTATCAACTTTGTAAACCCTGGCTACCAGCCCTTTTCATGCTTCCCTGTGGTAACTGCATCTCTCTGGGTTTGTCAAAGATATCTTTATACAGTTCCTGCAACCCTTCAAACAGTGTATGAAGTCCTGCAGTGCTTCCGAAGGAAGGCACTGCAGGTGTCTGCACAGATATAAGAGTACTTTGGGCACTGCCTTGTGCCCTCATATTGCTTCTCAACCCATAAACACACATGCACTCATGTGTTTGCCATTCTTGTCCACCCTTCACCAAGTGAAAGCTGACAGGATAAAATGGCTTTTCCTTTTGTCCCCTGCCAGCCTTGTTTCTGTTATACCAGGTGTTCCCTGGATGTACTCTCAGACGTATTCTAACAAAGTGTTCTCAGTGTGGGTCCTGTAAAATTCGTACCAGCAATTTTACTATAGTATTTTCATTACAAAGGGCATCCTGTTTCATAATAATATATTGTATTCATTTTGAAGATGTCCTCATGCCTTACAAGAAGCAATTCTAAAAAGGTGGTTGATGCTGTTAGTTGATACTTTGTTTTCCTTGTAAAGTCAGCATGGTATAAAAAATTCAGTGTAAAAAAATGATTTTAAAAGATAGATGGTGCCTTGATGGTACCTTGTTATTTAGTTAATGTATGCCTTCTGTGATATTGTAGCTGCCGAATATGCTATTTATGTCCCAGAAAATATTCAAAAATAATTGCTGACAAAAGCCACTTCACAGGTTGACTCAGAGGTACATCTTCTAATCTGAATGTTAATATTCTGGATAGCTAGACAGAGAAAACTATTGATGTAGTTTGAAGATCATATTAGAGACTAGTCAGGATTTTAGATAGAAAGTGGGGATGGAGAAGGATTGAGATACTTGAGTTCTCCCAGTTTCACTAAAATGTTATGCTTATTGAGTGTATAACATATACAAGATATAGTATTTTTGAAAATTTAAGATTTTTTGCTAGTCGGTGGGAAATGTTGCCTTTTATATCTAAAGAATTTATATTTTCTCCAGAAGTAATTTAGAATCATTGTAATTTTACTCTAGAATTTAGGCAGCCCCTGTTTTTCTGTGCAATTCCTGACTGTCATCTGCTTTACTTTCCCTCTTAAGCTTAAATTGGTGTTACAAAGAAGCACTGATAAAAACCAGAGGCCTGATTCTTACCTTCTTTACATATGGCCTGTTCCATGTGATCCATGTAGAGGGAGTAGGAGCAGTGACCACTGAGATAAACAGTTCGTCCAGCTCAAATTAACGTGTAGATCTTGACTTTCAGTGATAGTGGACTCAATCAGGACCTCTGGATTTCCATTATGATTGTAGTTGCAACTGTTTTGGGAAGAGAGAAGTGTTAAGAATATTGTCAAGTGAAACAACATATTGTGTTTTTTCAGTATTTGAAAATACTACCAAATTTTTTACAACCAGGAGTTGTGCATTTTATTCTTCCCACATCCACCTGCAAAAACAGTTACTATGGCCTGATTTGTCATCATAAACTATTGTGTCATATGTATAGAAAAAAATTGTTCTTACCTCTCTGGGTGGGTAGTTAGATAACCCAGGCAGTAACTGGAAAGTATTTTTTCCATCACTTTCATTGGCCAGACTAGCAAACTCCATGGGTGCCTGTATCAGCTGCCTTGGAATTGCTTTTGATGTGATTAGGCTACTAATTAACTGTCTCAATTCTTCTCTCCCTCCTGATGTTTTCTTTTGATTCAGTTTGACTCAGAGGAGTCTGCATTCAGTGTATGTTTGTTTTGTGTTTTGTCTAAAATCCCTAATGATAGCTTAGCCTGTCCTCTTTTGGTTGAGAGTTTCCCCTCTGCTGACATACATTTTTCTGTAAAATGCATACATCAGGATTTTTCTTTTAAGAACAGCTGGGACTTTGCAAGGTGTAAAAACAGTGTATGGTCGGGGTGCATATGTATGTGCAAATTTGTTTAAAGTGTGCTAAGGGCTTTACAGTCTGAAACAGAATGTGCATCTTCAAAACTCATAATAAATGTTTACTACTTGAATTCACATATTGTAACCTTACAATTAAATTATTGTGTAAGGTCAGTTAAATAATAGCTGAAGTTACTGTATTAAGGCCCACTTTGCAAGGAAACCTGCAACAACGAAGTGTGAAACACGCTAATAGATTATATGCTATAGCAATATATTGCCTTTTTATTGCTTTTCCACAGGCAGCAGATTCATGTGCAGTTATTACTACCTATATTATCTGCTAGTTTTCTATCAAAAAAGATTCAGTCTATTGAATCATTAATCTAATATTTATCATTCTTATTGAAAATCCACTAGTGTTAGCACTGTATAAAATATTGACTTAAATCTACTGGTTTTGCTAAAGATTAAAAACATATTAACCTGAAAAGCATGGTATTTCTTAGGACATTTTGAAACTACTCATTGTGGATGTTTGAAATGACAATTTTTCTATGTTGTCTGAGGAATGATTTTTTTTTCTTAAATCTTTAACATATAGTAAGTGACCAGTACCGTCCTGATTTGACGATGCTGAATGTTCATCCAACACACATTTGAAATTTTGATGTGTATTGCATTAGTTAGTGAATATCAAGAATAACATTTTTGCTCATACATAGAGTGTAAAATGGGATCTTTTGTAGCAGCACACGGCCTGTTTAGAATGATATAACAGGCGCTGAATGTTCACATATCAAACAAAATGCCATCTTTCTGTAGAAAAGAGGTGTCAAAAAGTATCTTTGTACCTTTAACGCATGTGATTATGTAGTACAAAATGCAGAGTTTGTAAAATTTCTTGAATATACAGGCAAAAAATGAATAATTCAAAACAACTCATAAGTTCTACATTCTATTGTATCTTTTATAACGCAGGCAGAAGATAGCATTGTGTTCCCAGTAGAGCTGAATTTGCACAAGTTACACCTCAGAAAATGCCAGATGGTCTATGGTCTACTTTTGAGAGCTGTCACATATGTAAAGATTTGAAAAAAGAAAGACAGCTGAATGAGAGCAGTGGATCATTAAAGAGAGAGTGAGAGTCCCTGGGTATCACTGTGTTTTAAGAAGCATTGTGTCGTTCTCCATATTACACCTTTTTTTTTTTTTTTTTTAAGATATACACAACCTTTAAAAAATAAGGTAAAAATATTTCTGTTCTAAACGGAGTGGTTGTGGTTTAATCTCAGAACTGTCAATTGCTTTTGTTCTTTATGCTAGAATGCGATCATATGGTTCCTAATTGGTTTCAAGTGTGTTTTAACCATAAGATTCAAGTCTCCCTAGTGCAAAATTATCAATAAAGTTAAAATAAATTTAAATTGAGATAACTAATCCATTTGGGGTTTTATTCCATTTTGATTTGACCTGCGTATCATATGTGAATACTGTAAAGCCAGTCAGCTAAAAAGTTGTATGTTAATGCTAAAAGACTCAAGTAAGAGTACTTTGGGAACAGGATTACTTAATAAAAAATTAAAATTAAAAAAACATAGAAAAGGTCCCTAAACCCTTAGTAAAAATAATAATAAAAGTGAAAACATGTAACTGTTCAGATTTCCAAGACTTTCCATTTACCCACAGTTTGACAGAAGGACATCTGATTTTGAAGATTGAATTTTGGATATTTTGTCAAGTTACTGTATTGTAGCAAAGCCCCAAAATACACAGACAATTTGTAAGCTGCCACCACCAATTTAACTGGCTTAGAAAAGGTCATAAATGTCAGTTTTATAAACTGGCATCCAGACAGAGAGAATTTTTAGAATAGTCTATTGGTTGTGTTTACTGAGGAAGGTTAACTGCTCCTCAGCAATTCTAGTTCATTGGTACAACTGTACTACTCCACAGTAGGGAATCATAGGCGATGCAGGGTGAGGAGACACTACACAAAACATGAAAACCACTGTTCTTTAATTACAAAATTTGCATTTAAGTGGGATAATGAAGATAAAACTATGGGGTGCTGCAGACATAAACACTGAATTTTAGAGAGTAAATTTTAATTTCTGATATTGGCGAAGACTTTTGACTGTGATTGAGTCTACATTGACTATTTTTAAAATGGAAGGAATAACTTTGGATTTTTAACAAAATCAATTTTGCACATACGTGGAAAGAGAATCTACATAAAGGATTCCTGGTAGTATACTTTTAATAATATTTATTCAAATAGGAGAAAAATCCCTAAAAATTTGTTTTGGGACCTTTATGAGAGTTTGGGATTATTAATGAAATACATAGCACAAATTGAATTCCAAAGTGAAGAAAGGGCCTTGCTTATGTTTCTGTTCACAGATTTTACAAATACTAATGCAAGATTGAAGGAGAACGAGTTTCAGCATTTTCAATAAAAAAGCCTTTGGGCAAAATTAAGTTCTTCAGGTCTAGATAGTGTGCTCCTCTTTTGTTGGCTTGGAGGTTTCTGAGCAGTTACTACTGGTAATGGGAGGGAATGATCTTTGATCTTTGTCTTCCCTGTAACATCTTCGGGGAGTCTAAAACATGAATGTTTCTCCCAGCCCTCCCTTTCTTTCCTGCAACAGAAAATTATCACTTTGGTCAAGTAGGTTCAAGCAGGGTTACTCTGACCTAGGTAAATGTGGGCAGTCAAGGCTATCTTCTGAAAACCTTAGTGGCAAGAAAATATCAAGCGGCAAGAAAAGCATCAACCAGTTCATATTTAAACTATTACCAGAAAGAATCCTTTGTTTCCTGGTAGTGTGACCAGGACATAAGGTTTAAGATTTGTGTGAAGTTTAGTCTGGAAAAGTGTATAATAGTGAAGAAAGCAATCTGAGAATGGTGTTAGTGTTCTGGATAAAAGGAAATCATTGGGGGTTTATTAGGCAAATTTAGAACTGAGTCCTTTTAGAACCCATGTTGATTTTTGTGCCCCAGTACTATTTGTTGGAGAATTTGTTAACTTGTACCTGAAGTGATCAGTGGAGATGGTTTTTTTTTAGAGCAAGTTAACTATAATTATCTATATGTAGTTTTACCTTGTACACCATGTAAAGTGAATGTGATGTGAAACTATACTGTGAAATCATCAGAAAATAGACATGAACCCTCTGAAAAGAGAATGAACTGCAGCACTGTTTTTTCTTACTGTTGGCACTAATTTCTTTTCCATTGGATACCTAATAGAATCTGGACATTTTCTTTGACATAACATTTTTAAATAGTTGTAGATTGGACTGTCTGAAGACCTCTTTATGTCCAAGCGTGATGCAGGAGTGTTTTGATTAGGAGAGGTAATTGGACTGATGCTTTTTGATTGTGAAATCTTGTTGTGTTACTGTGTGTACATTTTAATTAGTTTTCCCCCATGAAATCTGCTTCTTTTTTTTTTTTTTTCCTAAATAAGAATTGTTAAATTGAAACCACTTCTTTATTACAAAGCTTTACATTAAAAAAAACCATGCATCTTTTCTTTAGTTACAGGCTAAAGAATACATGGGAAATCCCTTTTCCATGTTGCTACAAATATTCTCGTTTATGATACAGTAGCTCAACACAGAATGGTCAAGTTTCATGCTTATTCATGGAGACTTAGGCAGGTCACTGCAGATTCTTGCCTTTACAGGGTTTGGTTGTTTTTCCTTCAACCATTTTAGTGTTTCCATTAAATCCCTAACTGGCCCATTACAGCAATTTGTAAAATTGTGATTCCGAGTTGAAGAATATGGAGGAGGTACTCTGGCTTTCCCCAGCTCTTTGGTGTTTGAATGCATGTTCCTTCCAGTTATCTCTTCCACAAAGCCAGGTTTTGATTGGTTTTGTATTTCTCAGTAATCTGTGATCTTTATGAAATCGAGCTCAAACTTTTTAGTTACCTGGATATTCCTGTTCTTCTGTAATATACTGGTCAGTAGTGGCTGAGTGTCAGGGGACCCCTACCACTCACTCAGGTTATTTTCTAGCAGGCTAGCAGATTGGCCAGCCTGCCTCTTAGCCCATTACTGTGGTCCGTATGTTTTCTCCTACACTTTTTCTCTTATTTGGGTGTATTTCACACATTATTCATTTGAATCACTCAATACAAGTTTATCTCAGTTTTGCTACATTCATTCCTAGTCTTGACTTTTTCCCTTTCTTCAAATTGCTTGCATTATTCTCTCTGTGTAGTTCACAGAGTCTTGCAAGCCTTTCCTTGCATTGCTGAATGGGGAATCTAGGCCTCATGCAGACATGAGGTGCTTTGTGAATACCTAATAATTATTTTTAATCTAGAGATTTTTTTGCTTTATTGTCTTGATGGGGGAGTATTAACTTGTCAGTCTGTTTCTAGATCAATAAGAGCAAGTAAAGTTGTGTTCCTGGTCTAGCCTAAAGTGTTCAGTTATCAATTTACAATTTAAATTAACCCTTTCTTTCTTGCACTTTAAGCACAACCTCAACGTTTGCCTCAGCCAAATACTTCAGCACTGGAAAGGAGTGAGGAAGAAAGTGGCAAAATCCAAAATGGCCATGTGGGTCTGAGTAATGGAAGTGGAATTCACAACGGGGTCAAGCTTATGCCTGCAGACAACAGAAAGCTTTCATCTCCTGTTTCAGAAAAGATGCACAGAAAAATTCAGTCCACCTTGTCTGTCAACAGCAGCAGCAGCAAGAGGAGTAAAATAAGCTCTATGTTTTCTCAAAAGCCAGGTACTTCACCAGAAGGTAAGCTGCCATTCTAATTAAAAACCTAAATTGAATAAAGACCAATCAGACCTCAGTAAAAATTATACAATCAACTGAAAATAATTGAAGAATGTGACTCATGCTCCAGAAGCAAATAGAAGTTATTAACATAAAAGACAAGCTTCTTTCCCAAAGGAAAATATTATATATTTGATGGAAAGGGAAGGAATGGGAGAGTTCTTGCTTTCAAATGTTTGGTCAACATGATCTGATCATGTTTTAGTCTCTGTACTTAGTATCCTGAACTGATAGAAACTCCTATCAACATTGTCACACACGCACCAGAAAAGAAAATTTAAGTACTACTAGTTCATAGCCTAGTAAATATTTAAATCCAGTAATGGCAGGCTCTGTGAGGATAGACTTTGCTTTTGAAATGTTCTGTTCGCCGATATCCTGACTAGCCATGAGGTCTGAACACTAGATAATGAAACACTGTGCTTCAGTGTTCACTGTGCTTTATGCTATATTTGGATGTTGATAATGTGCACGAAAAGGTTTCATACTCCTTCTGCATAGCTTAAATAAGCAAAAGTAAATAATTTCTCTTAAGTTTTAGATGTGTCTTTGTGCTCTCACTGCTTGCATTTACATTCATGATTGCAGAGTTCCTGAGCTTCTCAATCCACTGCCTTCCCATTAGAACTAATACACTCAATGGACTTTGCTACTGCCCTTAACAAGAAGAGTGTAGGGACACTAGAAATTTTACGGATTAGAGGCAGGCATAGATGTGTCTGGTTAAGAAAATACCTCCAGAGGGAGGGGACAGACACAGATTCTTAGAGAAATGGGAGATGTTAGTGTTCAGTGAAATGGGGAGGATTCTCAGCTTAGATGAAAGGGTGAGGGATCAGAAGGACCGCATGTAGCAGCCTGAATGAAGCCTACTGATGTCAGTGGAGTGACTCCTTTTGACTTCAACTGCTGTAGTCAAACTTACTCAGTGAATCTGTGTAGTAATATCAAGAACATCTTCACTCAGACCCTTCCATAGGCTGGTCCCCCTTGCTATTGTTTATTTTCATGTTCATCTTCAAGAATCTACAGTTACTTTTCTGTTGCACTTTTAGTCCTCTAACATTTCCTTCCAAAATCACAGCTTCATATTTCCTGTATTCCCTTTTCTGTTACATGAAATATTCTTATATGATTCTCCTTAGTGCACTTTCAGAAGACTGTATCTGAAGAATCCTAGATTTGTTCATGTGACTGAAACAAAGTGCAGACCTCTGAATTTTAAGAAATTCACCCTCTGGGAAAAGACCAAGCTGTTGTTTCAAAGAGGCAGTGCACGCCCTGTTTATTCCTCTATACAATTAATTATGGCAAGCATTTCCTCTTTTCTTCTAAAATTATCCTGTAATAAAAACAGTATGGTTTTTTTTTCTGTTTAATAACTGAATAGAATTATGTCAAATTACTAAGGGATTGAGGAGAAAATTAATGATACCTTCAAATTTAGCTTTACATTCTAATGTCTGATTTTAATATCCAACACAATTGTGTTAGTTGCCTGAAACTGCCATTATACAATATTCTTATATACAGTAGAAATGTCTTTATCCTTAAAGGCATATCTGATTAGAATACAGATTATTAAATAGTGTTGTCACATTGTGTAACTTGCTTTCTTTCAAAGCACAAAACTACAGGGCAGTCCTATTGTCACACGCAGTTTCACAAGCCACCTAACAGCTAAGGTTAAATGTAGTCAACATTGTACATCTGGCATTGTAATGTTCTCCATTTGAATGTGGGAACTTGGAAATAAGCTCTGAGTAGCCTGTCCCTTTCTGCAAATGTCTGCAGCTCTAAATATTCTGTAACTTAATCCAAGCAAAGCACAGGTTTCATCGTGCGATGATTAAAATATGTCTGGTGTTTTGGAATATGCCCATAAGGGAATATTTGTTTTTAAAAGTGATTTTCTGGTTTTGAAATTTATTTTGCTTTACAGTTCTCTGACAGACATGTTTTATATTTGTGTAAATACATGTACACTTGTACAAGCCTTCTGACAGCTTCTTCAGCTTTTCAGTAAGGTACCCTATGGGGCTACATGACAGAACTATAAACTATAAGTAGAATTCTTACCAAGCTGTTGCCTTTCAGGAAGTATCAATATATACTTTATTTGTTCTATCATCCCAATTTTTTAGAAGATGCACAATCAGAAAGTTTGACAACAGACACTTGAAATATCTAAATTAACACAAAGATCTCACAATTTAAGGGAAAATGATTTTTTGCTAACTTAGAAATAATTATGTTATTACTATAAGTCATGTTAGCCCCTTATGACTACTTCTGGAAGCCTGTACTACATAAACCTGATATCATTAGCCTAGTGGCTTGTTCAAAGAACTGTAATTGCATTTAAATCAGGAATATATGTATATAGATATATATATGCATAGATATGCATATATATATATATATATATATATATATAACTATACTAAGCCAGAAGAGTAAATTAATAAGTTCAGTGACTGAGGATTGCATAGACAAACCTCAATTGTGGTATACACAATTTGTTTGAACCTAACTTCTGCAGCTTCTCTGTATAACATTTTTGGGCAAAGAGGTGTTTTTCTGAGCTGTTGCCTCTTCTGATTCAATGACATTTCTGTAGAGGCTGTTGACATGGCTTACAGGAAGATGGAAAAGATATGAAGCTATTGAAATTTATTTGCAACATTGCCGAACTACTTGGCTTTGCTTTGACTTGTACCATGTTAGCCTCATAAGCCAGTGGTTACTGCTGAAGAGTTGCTGAGTTTGAATTGACTTGAAGGTGTGTATTTGTATTCAGGCACATATATATATATATATATATATATATATATAGTGTGTAATATAATATAACTTCTAGAGAGTTTTTTAAATGGTCTTATGCAGAAAGAGACAAACTATATTTATTTTCTACTGTAAATAATAAATCACCTGAATTAACTCACCTGCTTAATTTACTATAGCATCCAGAAAATTTTAGTGGAAAGAAATAAGGTAAACTTGTACATTTTTAGATACTTCAATTCACTTTAATTTTGCTATGCCTTATGTAGTACTTTGGATTTTATAACCTATTTGCTAGCCTTGTTTGTTTTTTTTTTAATCTAAAAATACACACCCTGTATTTTTACTTCATCCTCCTTGTCTTCATCCTTAAGTGTCTGGTCTGTTGTCAGTCAGGGGACTAAGTGAGACTAAGAGGCCAGAGAAAAGGAATAGATTATGTTCTCCGAAGGAAGAGAAGCAAAAATTCTAGCTGTCAAGCTGAGTTAAACAATAGAAAAGAGACAATATTTTTCATTTTTTTGTTATTCCCTCCCAAAAGCCTAATTCTTCTTGATTGTTCTTAAAAGACAAGATGTGAATTTTTCTGGAGCACCACACTTGGTTGTAATGCAACATTTGTATCTGTTGACAGAATAGAAAGCCTGGAAGGGCTTGAAGCAGGACAGAATCAAGAAACATGATAGGCTTGCCCCCCATCCTTCACAGGAGTATATTCAGGCTCATGCCTATTTGAAATGTAGCCTGCTGCTTCATATGCTGCAGATTTCAGTATATGTACTCGAAAGATAAAGGAAGTTCAGTATTAATTTACCCTGGGTAGCACGCCTTCCCATGAAGGCTGGCACTGCTCCTGTTGGTCTCCAAAGTACTAGGCAGTGCTAGCACAAGCTATGAAACCTCCCAGTCTGCCACCCCTCAAAAATTCACCCACCACAATTTGGAACTCTTTTGTTAATTGTCCCAGCTGCAGACTCCACTTGTTCTGTGGGTCACATGTTGTAAGCTTTCAGAGCTGAATTTGTGTAGGAAATGCTTAGAATGTAACATACATTTTGGTAGCAGTAGTATAAAAGCTTTAAAAAACTCAATTTTTATGACTCTGTAGTATATGTAGTCATGTCAGCATTCCAGAATATTCTGGTTAAAAACACTTTCACATCCAGTGAGACTTAGGAGGGTGTGAGTACACTCACCAGCTCTGCTTTTCCTCTACATCTATTATTAATCCATATTGTCCCTGAAGAAATCTCACTCAGCTCCATAACTTACACTACAAAAAACCGAAGGAATTATGAGATAGTTGTAGTGTCACTCCTAAAAAGCAGTTTTTAAACACTGTTTCAGTTCTAAAGATTTTTTCAAAGGGACTGGATAGGTTTCAATGAATACTGGGAATAAAAAAAATTTTAACTCAAAGAAATTTTAATAATACTTTGAATTATTAATGATAGAGGTGTCACAGTACTTCCAAAAATCTGGTTGGTAGGCCACTAGCAAAGAGAATTGTTATTGTTTGCACCTAATTGTTATGAGCAGTGGAGAAAAACACCTTGAACCATGAAAAAGCAATTGTAAATGAGTAAAAAGGAAGGCAGCCTAGCTGCTGTGTTCAGATGCATCAGTACCTGTCCAGAGCAACTTAAAGAAGAGAGGAGGTCTAAAGGAGACAGCAATGAGGCAACAGAACAATAGATCTAGATGTCAGGAAATGAAGACAGATGAGTAACTGAATACAGACATATGTGTATCAGAGTGGTGGAAGGTAAGTAATAATGACATGCAGGGTAGGAGGAGGAAAGGAAAGAAGTTGGGCAGGGGGGAGGATGGAAGAGGGATTTAATTAAGAGACTGAGGGGCCAAGGTAGGTGCTTATTATTTTCTAAAATTCAAACCAAGTCTTCCTACCAAATCCTTATGAAGCTTGATCTTATGCATTTTTTTGAATCAAAGCAATCATTTATGAAAATTTAAGAATGGAGAGAGGGAATGCAGGTTTTAATTAGTTTTTGACATGGAGCTCTCACTTCTGGTCAAGTTGTTGACCTGAGAAGTTAACGTGGGAAGTTCCCACAACTCCAGTGACTCGATAATTGGAGTTTAATGTGGTACTTCCCATAGTCAAAAGGCTTTGAGCATACACAATTGCTGTATTCATTGGGAAACAGTAGATTGTTAAACTGTGCTGAACAGATCATGAGCCTGCCTCCTGTATGGACAGTGAGATCTACTCTTAATTCCTTCCTTCCTAGGCTCTCTAAATCAGAAAGGCACTAGAAGGCATCTTCTTTACAATGGGTTACTTTTCAGGAGAGATCTTTAGAGGAAGTGTGATAAAGCTAGATGAAGCAGTGAGCTAGATAAGGAAAGCCTGCAGCATGGGGGTGAGACTCTGGGGAAGGACAGTCAGTGCAGACTTGCCACCACATTTAAGTTACCATTCATGCTTTCCCAGAAGCAAAGCCTGAAGAAAGCTTCCTCAGCTTTCTAGACTGTGCTTCTTGTGGTGCTGATGCGATGAGATGCAATGAACTATTTCACCCGAAGTGTGGGTGTTTTTTTAAAACAGTGTTTAAAATTCAACATTTCAGGGTGCATTTGAATGAGACATCCCTCTCCCCTTCCCCCTTCTTTTGAGTATAATGCAACTTCATCTGTTCTAAATTTTTAATCAAAGCATGGGATTGGTGGACACCATTTAACTCATGCTGCTGACTACATTAATTTATTAGAATATCCCAGGTGATACTGATGGCTTAACTGAAGGCAAAGTGAGTCCGACAAATAGCCTTTGTGTTAAGCCAGGGTCTTAAGAGCCACTAGGTGCATATACATGGAAAGCAGTGAGTAGTTGTCTTAGCATGCTAGCAGACTTCTATTTGAAGTAGGAGTGTTTTACTTTGGTTTATATAACTTTATATGGGAAAAATGGTTTCCAAGAAACTTTCCTTTAGTGTGCATGATTTGCAATAGGATTATGTTGGGTTTTTTCCTATTGAGGGACACCAGAGCAGCAGTAAGTTTTCTTTTACATACTGTTCAGTCATTTGATTGGTATTATTTACTGAAATTCAGTAAGAATTCAGAAGGCATCAATAGCTTAACATTGCAGAAATACCTGTTGGCCATCTCTCAACATGCCTTTCTAAAAAAAAAAACAAACAAACTATATATGCTTCTGAAATATATCCTGTACTATTAAGTAGTATTTAGGTAGCTACTTGTTAGTATCCTGCAATCTCTTTACTTTAGCTGAAATTGTATTTGTTATGTTTGAGAAATTGGTTCAAAGTGGATTTGTGTCTGAGCATTAAGTGCTAAACAAGGGTTTTTGTTAGACAAGGTTGTATCAGAACACAGTTGTCAATCAGGCAGTGGGCAAATAACTTTATCATATGGTCAAACGTGTTTTTTTTAAGAATGCATTTTGAAGAGTGGTGTGTTTTAAGTAGAGTTTACATATTTTTTTGCACAGAAGTCTTGAAAGGTAATTCAAATATCCTCTAGAAGGAATGAGTGAAAACTAGGGTAACAAAAAAAGGGTCTTCCAATAGCAACTATTTTATAAGGACATAGTCTAGCTAGCACCTAACTTGTCTCAGTATTTGCAGTGGTGAGCAATGGCAATGAAGGCTTCATAATCTAAGGAAGTCTTAGGTGTTGGAAATTAGCAGATTTCTTAGTGTATGTGTACGTTTGAAAGGGATCATTTTACTCCTGAGGTTATATCTGTATTGAGTGCTTATAATATAAGGTTTGATGAAGGTTTCCATGTGTTCAGTGTGATTTGCCCGTTCAGGCAACATTTTAATTTTCTTTTTCAATAGCGATAATAGTTTTTTGTATTTTAAAAGGTGAAATATCATATATACTAGGCTTTGTAACTATGTTTTCCCCTAAATAAATGTCACTCTATTATCTAGAAATAACCATACTCCATACAACACGTCAGTTTGTTCCTTCTGCCTTTTCTTATTTTCCTGTGAGCATTTTCCTGGGTGCAGTGATTTTTCTCAGAAGAAGGGCAGTGTTTGGCTGAGGCTCCCCGAGCCCCGTGCGGTGCAGGAGCGCTGGGAGGTGTGAGGATGCTGCTGGGGAATTCTGCTGCTCGCTCTGCAGCCCTGCAGGAGCCCTGTGCTGGGTGGTTTTTGGCTGGTGCTGTTGCTCTGCTCAGGCTCTGTGCTCTCTGTGCTGCTGCCAGCCCGGGCTGCGGGATGCCTGTAGCACCTGCTGCGGCTTCTGTTCTGCGCGCTGCGGGGGCCAGCGCTAAACCCCTGCTGAACACCTCAGCTGTCACTTTGATTGTGGCTCTGCCCTTTCTGATTCTCTCTGTGAGACAGCAGAGTGCCTGGAGATTTGTTTTGAGTTGTCTGAACTTGGTGAATACAGTTAGTAAGAAGCTGACCAAGGTCACCAGCCTGTGAGTGAGCTTATTTACCATTGTAGACATGAAAAACTTTTATCATATGTGACCTGCCTGCTTGGTATGAAAGCTTTTTGAATCAGTTTGTGACAGGTTTGTGTCAAACATTATAAGAGCAGCACATAGCAGATTGCACGTGCATTTCTCTGTACATTTCTCAGTTCACCTTCTGCATTTCCTGCACAGTTCTGATTGTTGATAGTTCTCTTAAAAATCTGTTAATTAGAGCTGCAACTTTTCATAAAATTGAAGAGGAGATGATACGAAGGAAATCGGAATAAAATATATGTTTCAGTATTTGAAAGAAATTTGATACCATAGTAATATCTGTATGCGGAAGTTTTAGAAGTAAAAAGTGGTGCATGCATGCAGATGTTTAAAAACATTGGCAAACATTCAAATAGCTTTTATTGTTGATATCGTTTCTTTTCCTTTAATGAGTGTAGCTGGGGTAAGTTAGAAGTGGAATCTTCTGGGCTTTTAAAGAATGTGTAAACAGATAGAAGGGATCTTTGGCCTACTTCTTGTCTGGATATTGTCTGTGGTAACATTTAAAACCCAGTTAAAGTAGATGTTACATGTACTGTATCCCCTCTTTGGTTAAATCAGCACATGGTTGGGTGTGTATATGATATAAAGCAGCAAAAACTTGAACGTGGTTGGGTTCTATTTGCTTTGGCATTGTTTAGCAGTTTTGATTAAGTTCCCTAACAAATCTGTGCCTTTTGGGCATGTGCCAGAGATCACCTTCATTTACATTGGTTTAAAAAAAATATTAGAAGGGATGACCCTTTTAACTTCAGGTCTAACTTTCATCCCAGACAGAATGAAAGAATAATTGAAGATAAGCTTGAGTATCTGAAAGCTCACCTTTTCCCCCAAACACAAGTTGGTCTAATAAAACGTACTAGCACTGCCTGCAGACCAAGAATGTTGTAATTTATGCCACTTAGTATAGTTTATGGGAGCTTGGATCTAGTCAACAAATGTAATATAGTGCTTTGATGAAATCAGAATCATTTGGTAGAAGAACTAAGGTAGATGTACTGGTTGGATGTTTTGGTTTTTTTAAGTGTGCCTCTAGACAGTGCTTTCACCCCACATCCTCACTCTTATATAGTGACAGTCTTTAGTGCAGCATTTCTCAATGTGTAATATAAGTAATGAAAAACAAAGGAAATTTAAGACTGGTGGGGTGTATTGTGGAAGTCCTAAGAAAAAGTTTTTTATTAATGATTAGCCTGTGTGATGAGACTTAAATACTTCCACAGAGAGGGCAATTGTTAAAGAAAACTTGCAAACTTCAGAGTTAGCTTACTATCAACAATAGTGCATCATGAATGTCAAGGCTAATGGAGTTTTGTCCTCAATAAAGATGTGCCACTAATTCTTGATTGCTTTAATATATCTAATGGCAAAAGAAGGATAAGACTCTCTAATTCTCAAACAAAAACAAACAATCCAAAAAGAGCATAAATAAATAGATAATACTGAGCTGGCACCAGTGTAATAACTGGTATTACTGTATCATTTCATTATTAGAAAAGACTAGAATATACTCAAAGTTTCCAGAAAACACATTATCAAACATTAATATCACCAAGTTTACAAATACATAAAATTTGTTTAGTTGGATTAATCACCTGAAAAAAAAAGGGATTTTGATGGGGTAAGGTTAAAGAGTGGAAGTTCAGTATAGTCTTTATTCCTAATGTACTAAAAGTTTTTGAAATTTAGAGTAATAGGTAATTTAAAATAGTCTCCTTGGTCTTATAAGCAGAAAGAAATTACTGGAGTGTCTTGTGCAAGCAGTGAAATGTATTTAGTGGTCTCCAACATGGTAATGAAAAACCTGTGGTCATCTCTTTTGGAGTGAGCTTTGTATAGCACCCTCATGGCTGCATTCCACTGATCATAATGGCAGTCAGTTTGAGCTGATTAATGTTTTCTGTGGGACTGACAGATTGCTGTAGGAATGTAGATACAACAGAAGGATGAGTTTTGTGTGGCATGTAGGTTTGTAATTGCTACAAACATACAGTGTAACTGTGCCTTTTTCCTGTAATTACATCTGTAGATTAGAAGCTAAGAAATAGGTGTCATACATGGAAGGAATTATTCTTCCGCCCATTTTATCCAACTGTATTACAGGCCTTTAGAGTCATGATTCTGAATTCAGCAAGTTAGGTAGGACTAGGTAACAGCATGCTTTTTCATGTGTTAAATAATTGCTACCTGGATAGCTATTAAAAGTCAATAACATGAAGAACATAAAAGCATGATTATTTCAGGTTTGTCCTTGAAATGTGGATCAAAGTTTATGTTCATTGTATAAATGAGTCATTGCAAGAATGAAGAGAGCTCTAAAGGGTATCTCTACTTTCTGTTAATAGTTTGTGGAGGTTAAGTAAAATTGTTATATAAAGATTTTCTGAATAGAATATTAGTTTGCCATCTAGGGAGAAGGAAATAAAAATAAAGAGTAGGTAAATAAATCCTTTTAGCTTTTCAATCAGTGAAGAAGAGATGGAAAAAAGACCCTCTACAGAATTTCTGTAATAACACTTAAGGCCAGAATTTCTGTAATAACACTTAAGGCCAAAATTTCTTACTGTGTCTGGGACCATTTTTGATAGCTTTTACCTTTGAAATACCTTCATTTAAATCAACACAGCCTCTCCTTGTAAGTCCTGATCTGGTGGATTTTTTAGATTAGGAGGGAAAAGTTCTTTTGTGGGACCAGAAAATGCTTTCTGAGTACAGTCTCTGTTCTTTAACCTATGAACTCTGTTCCTTGCCCTTCAGTAGCAATGTATTATAATGTCTGTGATTGTGTATTTCTCTCCCTGCAATTTTACATATCCCTGCATGAAGCAGGCAAGATTTTTTTTATGATACATATGCACACAAATTTTTATTGTGGTGTACTAAAAAAAAATTGTAGAACAACATTTGTTGTTGTATTGGCTTCAAGCTGTATTTTAAAGATGCAATATACTAAAACCTTATTTCCTCAAATATGAAGGTTTCTTAGATAGAACTCTTGGCTTCTTTATCTTTTTCCTTCATATTAAAAGAAAATCTGAAAGGAGATTTTACCTGAGCATATTTAACACCATCTCCATGACAACCAGCTAATTAATCGCTATCAGTCTGGCTTTGGTCCTCTTCAGTGAACTGATATTCTCCAGCTTTTTTTCACTTATCTTCTGTGTTTTCTGTGAAGGTCATTTATTAAGCGACACTGTGTCTTTGGGAAAAGAAGCCTTTTAATGCAAGAAACAATTTTCTTTAAAGCCTGTTAAATGTACCTGTGGTTTCCTCTCAGTTTTGTTTCCTGCACAGTAGCAGGGAGATTTAAGGTTAGAGTTTTGGGGTTTTTTCCCCCTTCTTGCTTTTTCTCATATTTCCATTTTTTTCCTTTTGGGCATAAGGGCTCAGTAGTACATTATGACTGTGGCCACACTGTACAGGAATGTGCAAGCTACGTTTGCATTAAAGTACTATAGTAAGTAGGAGTGGGCTAAGGGTTCAAGTAGTTCCTTTGCTTCTTGGGACAGATCTGGTCTCTGTTGCTGAGCCTCTGTTGCTGCTCTGCTGTAAGTATTCTTGCCTGCTTGTGTAAGTCATCACTGCACTATCATGCCATGTTAGAGGTATTTGGAATCAATCAACATATTTGTCATAGCTACTTGTCCTGGTTTAAGGCAAATATTTAGGAGGAAACCTCTGGAGGGTCTCCTCTAGGAAGAGCCGATTCCAATCGCCCCTCCCCCTACCGGTCCGGGAAGAATTTCCTTAGAGAAAAGTGGAAAAAACTATTTATTTACCACATAGAATATTTACAAGTATAGGGAAAAAATTGGATAATATGAAAACAATGAAACCTCTCCTTCCTCTGAAGAGATGGTAGATTCAGAGTCCGTCTGAGTCCGATTCAGTTCTCCAGTGGGGGGACGATTGCCGGGCCCGGCTGTAGCAGTCGGCGAGGGTGGGGGAGGGGCCCCCCCGGGCGTTCCCTGGTGTCCTGGGCTCACGCGATGCCAGCCAGTCCCAAGAAGAGGGAAAAAAAAGAAAAAAAGAGATAACGCTGTCTGCTGGAATGCAGCCTCTCCGCTCTCTTGACCTTGGTTCGTAGTAATCTGCGGGACGGGGGGCGATGATCCCGGGGAGCTGCGAGTTCCGGCCGCGCTGGAGCCACGCGCTCCCTCCTCTCCTCTTCTCTTCCTGCTTCCTGCTGCCGCTCCGCCTCTTCCTCCACCTTCACTCCCACCGTCCTCCTTAGACCAACCCAAAGCTGCAGAACTTAATGTCCAGCACAAGCCAGGGGACGATTGGGGATACAAACAGGCCACATGGCTAACCCAGGACACTACTGCATAACTTTTTACATTTATAAGTTTGTTTAGAAGGCCTGATAATAGTATAATTGTTGCAAGTAATTCCCCTATGACAACAGTCTTCAGCCTGTGAACTCTAAGAACATAACGTCTGTAGAACATAATGTCTGTAGGTGCTCAGACCAGTCATCCATATAGCTCAATATCCTGTCATTCCTAACAGCCTCTCATAGAGGATACTTGTGATAGACTGTAGGGACAGGGAAAGGATGAGGTTGTGCAGGATATTTTCTCCAGAACATTTTCCCAATCTTCACCTGTTTATGGCTAAAGAGTTCAAAGTTTGCAAGCAGTAGAATGAACAAAAGCCAAGGCTGGGAAAGAAAAGTATTTCTCCATTCTGAAAACATCTTGTATTTTTAAGTGTTAGTTTTGTTCCTGAATGACTTTTCACTGCCTATTACAAATTAACTATGTTCATACGTATGAATTTATACATATTATGTACAATTGAGTATATCCATCATTCCTGCAGTCTCCTTTTCACAGGTGCATGTTTAGTTCCAATCCTTGTTTTCCTGTCATGTCTCATGGATGTATGATTGTTTAAAGTTATTCCATATTTACTCTTCAGGTGCCATATTTTTTGCAGAGTTTGTGGGACACCGTAATTATCTATATAATTTATTAGTACTTCTAAAAGCTAGATATTAGTGTTCAGGTGTAGGTAAGAATTCCTGAAGATTGAAGCAGTACATTAGCCAGTAGATTTGTGTAGAAAAGCAATAGAAGAATCTGTGTTTTGACGGAATATTTTTCATATTGTTGAAAGTAAGAAATGCATATAGCATGCTGTTAAGCTAGTTTTAACTAGCTTTTGTTGTGCATGAAACAATAAAGAAAGCAATAATGTTTAGGCAACTCCTTTTTTTCATACGTTTCAAGCAAAAAAAACAGATTGAGAAGGGTGAGATGAACTGGGAAAGGCTGGAAATAATTTTAGGTAGTTTCCCTCATTAGTTGTTCTTTACATTTTTTTAAATCAGTCTGTGTAAGTATGTATAACTGAAGAAAATAGTTACAAATATTTTACATAATAAATTACTAAGGAGTTTGATCAAAGCAGATCTGAGCAGTTTAGTACTTGGGATTTGCAGGAAGTGAAATGGTGACAGGAAACCTGCACTGAGTTGGAGATGAGTTAAGCTGCAGAAGTGACCATGAAGATGGGAAGCACTTTTTTGTGATAGATTATATCTACTCTGAACCATTTTCATCCAGCTACTTATTTGACATTGTGATGTCTCTGGATTTTGAATGACATATTAATGATTTTCTCTTCTTTGCCTTTTTTTAATTGTTTTATTTGTTTGTTTCGTTTGTTCCTGACATGCTACTGAACTGTTGCACATGAAGATTGCTGCGTTCACTGTATCCTGGCTTGCTTGTTCTGTGAATTTCTCACCCTCTGTAACATTGTTCTGGGACAAGCATCGTGTGGCATCTGCCCGTCGGAAGCCTGCTGCTGCTGCTGTGGGGACGAGATGGGGGATGACTGTAACTGCCCGTGTGATATGGACTGTGGCATCATGGATGCCTGTTGTGAATCTTCAGATTGCTTGGAGATCTGCATGGAATGCTGTGGGATCTGCTTCCCATCATGAAATATTTATCCCTTTCTATTTTATTCTATATAAAACTGGAGAGCTTTTCTTTAAATACATTTGAGGAAAGACAAGGTAAGATTTTCACACTTGCACTGTTAATTCCCTTTATATAAATATTTTTTTTAAAAGCAATCCTCAAATCTGTATTCTAACACAAATTATATAGTTTTGTATGTGAAACTAAAGCTACATTCCAGCTTCCTTTTGGCTGTGCAAATGGAAGAGTTTATTGAAAGTGAATTATAGGCCTGATACTGCAGGCCATATGAAGGCCAAATTACCATTTGAATCGAGTGATAGGTTTTGGTCAGATAACAGACTGCAAGGCAAAACCTTGAGTATTTGCCTTTACCTACTTTAATGATTAAACATTCAAGTGCCTCCATGCATAATATGCCTTTACAGGCATTCTGAAGATCAAAATATCTCTATTTCTATCTCTTTGGGTTGAAAGCAGCTTCGCTCTATTGTTTTAATCTTAATTCAAAAGCCAGCATCAGAAGTCTACTGTTGGTTTTGCGACAGTGTTCATGTTGGCAATATGTCGTTTGTTTTGAATGTCTCATTGATTAGACAGCAGTTCCTGGTATTTCCCATTGCTGAGATTATCTGACTAAACTAAATTCAAATTTAAGTTTTACCCTAGACCTGAAGAGTACCAGGATTTCTTTGTCATCTATCAAGACAAAATAGAGACCTTATCATTCTAGTTCAGTACTATTATTACTTGAAAGGGTTCATCTTAGAAAGAGACTTTAGAAATCTGTATAGTCATGAAATATATCCTTAGAGTAACAAAATAATTGACTAACAATAATTCAAAATTTGACTGTAAGAGGAAAATTATTAGAAGTTAACTCAAGATTCTAAACCTTGAGTGTTTGTGGCTTTGGAGCCAGTGTCACATATCTTAGTATTTATTTCTTTAAGGTGTAAGGAAGATCTACAGAGGGTGGCAGAATTTAAACAGGGTATAAAAACAAATTAAAACTGACTTGATCAAGGAATTATGTCATTAAATGCAAGAAGCAAATGAAAAAATGTTTATTCTCAGTTACATTTTAAATGTATCTCTCTTTTGTAGTTGTAATTGTGGAACACATAAAGAGGTTTATGGCAATCCCAGATGTAGGGAATCAAAGTACCCATCTTCTTTACCATCTACTAATTTCTCCTCTCCATGTCTGTAGCTCACTAAGTTTTCCGTGTAAACCACCTAAACATCTTGATCTCACATACTTAAACTTTCCTATTTACACTCCAGATATCCCATTTGTAGATTGTAGATTTGTAGATGCCCTAAATTCAGTTCTTGTTACGGAAGCCATCAATAGCCAATGGCATGTATGTTGAGTGAATTTGCCATAGATGTCTCTTTCTGCTATAGTGAATTCAGTTTATGCAAATGTGACAAGCTAAAGATCACAGGAGTGTGAAGCTAAGTTGACAAATGGTCTGATATTAACCAAAGCTTCTTCTTGTGAACACTGACTAGTAGTGCCTACTACTGCAAGTTATCACTGAAGCCAAATCCTTTACGAGGGAGCTGGGAAATGTTGTTTTGCCTTAGTGTATGCAGTATTGGGGTGTATTCTGATGCAATGCAGATTCACCCTCAGAGGGTTTCTTAATCTGTTTTTTGATAGTTGCTACAAGTACTATTCTTATTATGGGGTTTTTTTTCCATATACTGGGCCAGATTATGATCTGTGTTGCGTAAACTGAGTGCATTTCCATTCATGCCAGAATTTTCTATTGATTAAATTCTAGTTAGAGAGCACAAAAATATTATGGTAATAGGCAGGCTAATAAGGAATAATATAGTTAAATTGATAAATTCCCGGTGCTCAGAATCAGGCCCATGGGGCTCAATTATGACTCCTAAAAGGCTTAACCACATTGGGAAGGGGGAAGAGGTGCCTTGGTTGAGTGGCATTGCCTGGAGGCATTTTGTCTTTGTAAGGCATAATGCCTCTGGGGAAATTGGGGGCATCACCGTGAGCATTGGGACTCAGTGCACCTTGGAAAAAGTCGAGACAGTGCTTTGTCCATTGTAGGTCTATGGTTGACACGGTGGATGTGGGATCATGTTCTCTGGGGCTAGACAGCACCCTGAACTGTCTTCCCTCATGACCTTCTGGTCACAGAGAGGTGAATTATGGCTGTTTCTTGTCTGATTGTGCTTTTGGGACAGCGAAGAGGACTTCCAGTCTCTTGTCCCACCCCAATGTCCATGCCCTGCTGGAGCAGTTCCAGTTCTGTGCATTTGTATATCATGCTTTTATGAATCTTACTAAAATTTACTAAAAATTACTTTTACCACAGGTTGATATGGTTTAAAAAAAAAATCTAGGGAGTTCTCCTGTGTAAAAGTTATCTCTAGAGTTTGCCCTGCACAAGCCCTTGTTTCTACTTACTGGAAGTCAGTGGGTTTTTCATTTATTGAAATTATGAAAACAATAATTTTGAGAACTTTGTTCATGCATGTGTATATACTTTTTCTCAGACATACGGACATACACAAGCAGATATGTCTTTTCCCACTTTATTTGTGAAATACTAGGAAGTGAAAATGGTGTTATTAAACCTCGTAATGATAAGAAGTATCAAAGTATTGAAACAGACAATTTAAAAAATAAATATTTTGTGTTTTGTTCAATGTTTAAATGTAATCTGCTACTGTTTGTCATAGAGATATTAGCACTTTTGAAAAATGTATCTTTGTAGCAGAGAATATTAGCATGTAGTTTAAGGAATTCCTTTCTATATTTATATCCTTAAATTCTGTTTTGTAATTTTCACTCTATAATCTATCTAGTAAGCACCTTGTGTATTAAAAAAAAAAGCAGAATTAGAAGTCAAATGTGAAAATAGAGTTTAAATAAAATGAAAACATTAGAACTAAACTGTCTATTTTAGAATAGTTCTTGTGAACTTGTACAGTGTTTCATATTATAGTTCTGCAAACTGGCCCATTTGAAAAACATGCTGTTTGTATTTTATATCGATTGGATATGCTACTTGCAAACACTATTTTGAAATAAAGGTCTTTATTTTGAAACTTTTGGTTATTGTCTCCTTCTAGTCTTGCCTTGTTACTCTTCTGAAGAATAATTTCATGTCTTTTTGTGTTTTTTCTTCTGCTTTAACCCTTCCTAAAGGTGTTGGCCTTTGGGTGATTTGCACAGAGGGTGAACCAGTGTACAAGTTGTCTTACAGATGGAGCTAAGCCAACTTGGGCACTAGAAGGTGTACTAGCATGAACCACCAACAATAAAAAAGTTTGTCATTAAGAGGAAAAATTAATTCCTTAGTGAAACTGGATGAATTAGGTGAAATTCCAGTAATGATTAAAGTTTATCAAAATGAAAGTTATTTCAATACATCCACAACAAGTCTTTAGTTTACCAAAAACAAGCTGAACCAAGAGTTTAATCGGCTGATAGTATTTTTTTTTCATGTTGTCCTAAGCTGAGTGTAAACATCCTTATGCTACTTTAAAATTGCAGTCTTTTTTACTAATTTTTCTACATCTATGCCCCCGTAGAGAGAAAAAAAATTGCTTCTCTGGCCATTACAGAGGAAAGATGATAAAACTGGCAGAAATTTGAGTGTGTGTCATGAAGCTTTGCATTGAGACTGTGCACCAAAATAATTGTTTTACTAAAAAGAACTGAAAAACACATAGACACGTAGCACCACTTTATGCCTATTTTGATTGGTTTAGCCAGTATCTGTAAAACATAATATTTCTAGAAAAAATGGCTCCTATGAAGAAGGAGCTTTTGGTTTGAGTAACGGCTCCATTTCAGCCGCGGCACTCATGTTAAGAACTGTGTGATGACTTTAATGAATCACTGATTTTATAATACTCTAAATTAGAAACCTTTTTCAGCTCTTCACACTTTTAGGCTTTTTTCACATTATCTTAATTGTTGCAATATTTGATGTATGTTCTTGGAGAGCAGAGCCAATGGTATTGATATATCTCCGTGATAAAGCTCTTATTGTCTCCAGTCTTGTAACTTTCTAAAAGGCAGCAGATCATAGAATGAATGATGTATCTGAAGTCTTTCTCTTGGCCTCAAAATTAAGGTAAACATTAGAGAAACATCTCTCTAGTGTCTTAGTCTTTGAGTACATACACCACATACTGGAAAACACCACATTGTGTTGATGGTGGCAATAGTAGCTCTAGAATTCTACAGGCATTAATCTTATTTTTCCCGTTGTCTTACAAACCTTTTGACAGTTCTTAACACTTCCAGAGAGAGCAGGGAGACCTTAACTCAATTTTGACATTGAAATTTTAACATTCAGTAAAAATAATACTCTGCACTCATTTCTAAGGTGCACTTATTGAGTGTCCTCAGTGCACTTGAATGTGAAGTTGATTGCTTGTGCAAAGTTTAGCCTTCTCTTAAACACTTGCTTATGCTATTCACCAGTGATTTGGTGCTAGTGTCATAAAAGGATGGGTTTTCTCTCCTTTAGGAATCTTTAATATGATGGGCTATGTCTACTATATTTGGAAAAAGAATATTCTCTGAATTACCATTCTGCAAAACAGGAAGATGTTGAATTTGATCAGATGTTCTTAATGTCTTTATGGTTTTTAATCATAGATACATAGAATGGCTTGGGTTGTGAGGGACCTTAATCATATTATTCCAACCCACTTGACATAGGCAGGGACAACTCCCACTAGATCAGGCTGCTCAGAGCTCCATCCAACCCGACTTTCAACAAGACCAGGGGTGGGGCATCCACAGCTTCTCTGGACAACGTGTTCTAGTGCCTCATTCCCCTCACACTGAGAATTGCATCCAATATCTAATCTAAACCTCCCCTCTTTCAGCTTAAAGCCCATTTTACTTTGTCCTATCACTACATGTTCTTGTAAATAATCTCTCTCCATTTTCCTTTTAGTCTCCCTTCAGGTAACTGGAAAGCTGCAGTTAGGCCACCCGATAGGTCTTTTTTCCAGGCTGAACAATTCCAATTCTCCTATCAGTTCACCACACTTAATAAAACACTGCATACAATCCTGTTTGCTTATTTTATGTATGCATATTATAGCAATTGTTAGTATATTACCATTCAGTACTCATAAAAATGGAATGTAAGATGAAAGGCTGTATAATACCTTTTATACATTTAATAGTGTCTTACTGATTTTTATTCTGGTATGCGTATGCTATTTTAACTGACAAAATACTCCACTATAATTGGGGCTCTTTATATCATCTCAGTAGGGTATGTAATTGGTGCCCAAGCACTACACAATTCCTCTTCAATCAGTGATGTAGGATTCAGAAATTTGTCTCATCTCCAAGTTGCACAAAGTGACCACACTGTGAATATGCTGCACTCCAATATGTTTCATGTTACAATCCTACATTTTAGGCACCAGATTCACAGTGCCTGCCTTTGTTTCCCTAGCTTTTTTTGTGAAGTAGTATGTTTGGTTTTGTTTTGCTTTTAAATTTTGGTTCAAAAGAGAATTGAAAGGGTCTTCACTATGGAAGTCTGGGACAATACCAAGACACATGTCACATTGTAAGTTGTTTCTTCATCTTTTCTATGTTCTCTTCTATATGCAACTTCTAGTCAAAGATACTTGGAAAAGTGATGCCTTTGGAACTTTGGACTTAGCATCTAAATAACTGAAGCTCAATAGTGTTGAAATATTTGAAAATGAAAGTGTATTGATTGTGTCTTTCTTGCTCAAATAAAGTACCAGAAGTTCTATCAAGATGGATTCTGCAGAATTTTGCCAACTGACAATCTTCAAAATAGTTCTGCTTACAAGAATAAGACTAGTACTTCAGTTTCAAATTAGCCCATTTTAGAGTAGCATATATATATGTGTATGTGTGTACATATTTATATATATGTATATATATAAGTATATATATATGTATGCTAGTTTTTTTGCATCTGAGCTACCTTCAGTTGCTGAGGACTAATTAAGAACAAGCTGGGAAGAATAAATGTATAAAACAACGTGGTATTTTTTTCCTCCCTAGGAAATGCAACTCCATTTGTCTGTTTCTTCATGTGAGGAGGAGACACCTTGATTACATATTTAATGTAGACTAACAGGAGTGGTTTAGAATCCACAATAACTTCAAGGTCATTAGAAGTAGTGTGTGAAGGATAAAGGGAATGTGTTGCAAAGATCCCACTACTCTTGACAACTGCTGTCTCTGCCTCAGTAATCTGCTTTGCAACTACCAAGCTTTCATGGAGCTAAGTTTAAGAAAATTAAGGTATCCATGACTGAAGTTTTATATTCACTCTTCTTTCTTCAGAAAGAGTAATTAGACATATTTACACAATTACATTTTAGTAAACTATTATGTCAGCTTAACTGTAACACATATTCTGGTCAAAGTACATTAAATAGCAATCCAGAAGCAATTTAACTGCAGAAGGCATTATTTCCTATCTAATTATTTGCAAATTAATGAATAAAATTAAATTCCAATCACTGAAAAAATGAAGCAATGGTGAGAATCAGAACTACAGATTAGTTAAAGCTATGCAATGCATAACAGAATTAAAGCCACCTTTTATTCAAATTCAATGCTTAAAAAAGAACAAATCCATCATCTTGAAATTTGACTTGTAGCTTGACATTAAAAATAATATGAGTAGAATTTTCAGTGGGGTAAGCACAAAACTAGTTCAAGTAGTGTCACTCTCAATTAATGTACTCAGGTGCTGTGCCCATTAAAATTCCCACTTGTGGGTTCAGCTCTCTATGCAAATGGGGTCATTACCTGGAGAATTTAATTGGGTATGACACTGGGAGTAGGAATTTTCCTTTCAAAATAAACCTTCTTGCACACATTTTCACTAGAAATTTGATTGTTACATATACTTCATATTGTTTGGCTCTATAAATATTTACCAAAATTGAGAATGTCCTCACTTACTTATTCTTTTACAGGTGATTCATAATGCATCAAAATGATTTTTAAATTGTTCCACGTATTGCATATGCAAGTCTTGTTACAAAAATCTGTGGTGAAAATCTATTTTTTTGGTGTTTAAATGGTAGGTTTACATGTATCACATCCTTTTAAAGCTGATATTAATTTCTATAACATCTGGAAGCAGAACCATTGAATTTTTGTAGTGTATGTGCATGTAAATTAAAAAAAAAAAGCCCAGTTATTTCATACTGAACTCCTATCTTGCACATTGTTTGGAAAGGACAAAAACTTATTCTGATTCTGAGAAAATGAACTTCCAACTTTTCTGGACATTAATTTGCATAATCACTTGTATAAATAAGGCTAATACTGAAAGATATTAATCCTAAAATGTGCATACAAATCATGTGGAAACACAGAAGTACATGATTGGATGAAACTTCTAGAGAAGTTCCAGTTCAGCAGTCTAAGCTTTAACAGAGTCTCAAAACATGTTCTTGGGAGTCTCTGATGAAGGGAATTTTGGACACTAGAGGTAGTTCTCTCTAGTCCTAAGGTAGAGTCTTAATGGAAGGAAACCTATTTTCCTTACATCCCATTTAATCTTATTTTCATATCTCCAAATAAAATTGATGTACCCGTGTTCTATTCCCAGCGGATGTGTAGAACAATCACCATTCTCTTGTCAAAACCTTTCTTATATTAACCTTTCATACAATTTGTATACTCCTGCCTAGTTTCTCTTGCCTGGTCCAAAGAACCTAGTCCCAAACTGTTGTTTTCAGTGCAACATTCATTTCAGGTGTTATAAACTGTATGAGCTGGGCTTCTCATTTCAAACTATGACAAGACTAAGAGAGCAACTAATGGGGGATTTTTTTTTTTCTGCTAATAAGAAGCACAGATGTTGATCAGTGTATTGAGGTAAGAGATAAATTCATGTCTGTAACGTGCATGGATTTCTGTGGCATGAAAGTTGACAGTATTTCACTTGCATCTTAACTTCTGTGAAGGAAACAGTCCAAAGAATCAGCATTATTATCATCTACATAATCCCTTGAAAGATGAAACAGAACACTTTAAAAAATTTCCAGGATGGAGACCTGCAAATGTTGTATTAGCAAACAAACAGAGAAAATTAATTGACCATGCCATTAAAGCTTATCTACCTTTGTTACTTTTGTATTGTTAGTTCATCTCCGCTTTCAGCTTCTTGCCACTCTTTTGGGTACTTAATTTACTAATCCAGCATCCTCTGTGTTTTCACTGAAACTTCCTGTCCAGTTCTGCTGGGTCTCATTGCTTCTTCGATACTTAGTATATATTTATGAAGTAAAAAAAAGCTACTGAAGAGTGATATTTTTTCATATTGAACTTACCTGTAACCTTGTAGTAGCCTTGCAATATCATTTTAAGATCATTGGTGAGAGTGGATTTTAACACAAACTGTGTTGCAAAAGGTTAGTGTTCCCTTACTGCTGTTCATGTTCAAAAATGGTAATTAGAATCATTTTATTCACAGAGAAAATCTAACATATATCAGTATAGTTTTACGGAAAATACTTCTCGATTATTATTCACTAATGAGAATAAAAGTCTTACAAAAATAATTATAAAGCCATAATATAACTGAGTTCTTAACACTTCTGATTTAGGACATATGACATCCTGATTTGCAATATTATTTTTTAATATGTACAGGTGGTTTAGACTGAAACCAAGTAACTGATAGGTTTCAAAACGGTAGTTGTCAAATGAAAACACGTTAAAAGAGTGATTTTAGAGAGGTTCTGAGGAAATTGATACTGTGCCCGCCAGTCTTCAACGTTTTAAGCAATGATCTGGAAACATCTCTAGCAGAATTTGGAGATGAATCTATAGTTGATGAACAGTAAATTAAATACATGTCATTACAAGGTGCTTATTTGTAGCAATCTGAACCTGGTAGGATGGATCTCTTTGGAGGAAATGTTTTTCCATGCTATGAAAGGGAAAGGAAATATTCAGAATTTACTTCATATTAAAAAGATTAATGTTAAACACTTTGAAAGGACTTGAGGATCATGGTGAAGAGGGTGCTGAACAATATGTTTCAGCTGAAATCCTGCAGCTTTTCATGGTGACCTTTCAATATTTCAGTGGATAGCGCAGTGAGTGGAAGCAAGGAAGAATGAGTGTGCTAAGGAAATCAATATCAGAACATGCTTTCAGTCCTTCACATTTTTAAAAACAGAAAGTTCAAAACAGAACTTCAGAATTTTCTTAGAGATAAAAAATCTCTTTTAAAATAGAGAATTTCAGAGCTTATTCTGCTAAAGTTTACCCAGCAGAAGAGTGAGCTGTGACTTTATCACACTGTACTGGTATCTTCACAGGCACAAATTACAGTGCTTTAAAAATTTTCTTATTCTGCCCGAGAGATACAGAAAGAACCCAACTCTAAGGCCAAACAAAAATTGATGTCCAGTTTCTTACCCAAAATGTAGCTGTGAAGATAGCAGTGAGTTGAACAAACCATCAAACCCAGCATTTGATTACCTATCTCCTGGTAGTCGTGGTCCACAACTGATGCTTTTCTCAGAGATACACTTACCTTTAAAAGGCTGTGTGTGCATATGAATACATATATATATATATATATGTATATGTATAGCATATACAGAAAAAAAAATGTAGTCAAGTAATGCTGAACTGGACAGAATTTTATTTCATCTTAGAGAGGTTAGATGAGATGATATGGTACACTCTTACCACATCTTACCTCATGGGTTTGTCTAGTGCCAGGAATAGATTATCCTGTGTGAATGGCGCTTGTAGAATTCCTACTTTTTTCAACATTAAAATAAAAGAAATATTTTTTACCACTGCAGTATCTCCACAGCACAAATATGTGTGTCCTGTGTCACAGTAGTTGTCTGGGATAATAGGTGGTCAAAGATGATTCCCATACCAACATTCAAATATGGTGAATGTTGGTTATAGTTCTGGACTAATAATTCAAATAAAGATTAATTTTTATTTAAAAAATGTAAAACATATTAAATGTTAATTTCAAGGGCAAAATGAAATTGAAGTCCCTAAGAAAATACCTTAAATTGGATGAATTACCTGTAAAACAAACATCATAGATAAAAAGTGAATTTGCTTAATACAAAAAAAGTTAATAAAATGGGCTGTGAAAGGCAGATAAGCAGCTATGTTAGGATAAATAGTTCACTCATAGTGGAATAAAGCATGAAAGATCATCTATGATATAGAAGTTTGTGGAAAATTCACAAGACAAAAAGCATTCCAGTGTATTAAACAAAGAACCAATGGGATATGTGTGTCGTGAGCTGCCAGTAGGCTCATCATAACCATTACAAATCTACTCTGAAATGTTAAAAAAGCAAAAATACAGAGCTAAAAGGTCCAGTTCCTCTGGGATAAGAAAAGGAAGCACTACTGACTGTTCTTTGTACATTATCCTTCCACACCTTGCAATGCAGGAAATTATAGAGCAGGTGGAGAGGTCAGAAGTGTGGAGAGACTTTACTGCATATTTCACTTCCCTGCTCCTTAGTTAGAGGTTAATAAAATGCTGTGTTACATTGATTCAGCTATAATTTTGCATTCCCCTACTCCAGGAGAAATTTAGCTCACAAACGATGCCATTAGGTTTATTTATTTATTTATTTCCCTTAGGCTTCCTTGGTCCTGTGTTAATTCTTAAGGGAGTCAAATGATAAAACGAAAATTGACCCCTATGGAAATCATTAGTAGTTTGTAAGTCTGTATTATGTGACATGAGGATTTCTCCAATGGTCAAATGATTTTTACCCTCCTCTTCTCCTGGTTTCCAGAGAGAAAAGGGTTTAATAATCCACTGTGATGCATATGCTTGCATGTGTGTTTATCCATTTTCTTACTCCCTACTAAGAACTTTTAAGCCTTTTGGTCTTGTTTAAATGAAATGAAAAGTGAGAGCAATTTTAAAAAGCCAAAGAAAATCAATGGAGACTGATCTTATTCTCACCCCAGTGAGAGGACACTGGCAGAATTTGGTCAGCTCCTGTAAGCTGTCAGGGAATCCACAGAAGGGAGACTTACCAAAAATGTTTAATAGTGAAAAAATCTACAGTTGAAGTTCACATTTTATTTAATGCATGGAAATCAAGCTGAGCAACTGAAATAACACAAATGAAAATTAATTCTTCTACTCATGAAACTAGCTCTTCTGTCTGGTTTAAGCCTGACTCTCATATATATGAATACTTTACTTTCAAAATAAATCCTACTTCTTTGTATCCTGTTTTGTAACGTTTACTTTAGAAAAAGTTATGCTATTCCCCTTTAATGATTCAAGGTTTCCCCTTCTCCCCCCCAAACAGCTTTCTAAATCCATTGTTCCAAGGGAGTCTTGAGGAAGCAAACTAGAAATTACTGAAAAAATAATTTGCTAGTAGCCAAGAAAGAAAAGACTGAAGTATTGAAAAAGAAACTCTGTTGTTATTAACATATTTGCTTGTTTATTTCCTTTTTACCAATAAGTTTTTGATTCAAGACTAAATGTTATTTTTTGAATCCATATAATATGCTAAAGCAAGTTTTTGATATAAATATTTCCTAATTAAAGCAGTAAATAATATACTGCATAATTGTGCTCCAAGTTAACTTTAATAAAGTATTATATGTGTAATTTTTACAACTAGAAGTATCTCTGTGGTTGTCATATTTTACTGTACACATAGCTTGATTGCTGCAGAGTAGATATCTGCCAGAAACATTTCAGTTTAGCATGATGAATTTACTATAACCCTGTCAAAAATTACATAGCAATGCCAAAGTATCGCTTTGAATATAGGTTGAAAAACAGAAATGAGTGTGTTGAGGAAGGTTTTCAAATTCTCTCAGAATCCAGTCATTACTGCTGTTCTGGCCAGGCGCATAGGAATGCTGCTGCTCCATGGGGGATTCCTGGGAAGTGAACATTACTTACTTAATCAGGGTAGTGAGAGGCAAAGTCGTGTTGACTGTAGGTGCCCTGCGTGGGTTATCAGCATCCCGGCGAGGATGCTGCTGCACAAAGGGCAGCCAATTTGCACAAAAGTGTAAAGGCTTTTTGAGGCCTTTAGTTAAAATTAAAACGGGGAGGGCACACTTGTTTGCAATATCCCCTCTGCTAGATTTTTTTCTAATTATGAAACAGTCTATCCAGCTCTGCTTGGGTTAATATGCTTGTTGAAATCTTGTGTCTGAATGATTTGGGCCAAATTTGAGTTCAGATAAACAACAGAGGAGACAATAAAGAAAAGTACATGCTCTCTGGAGTCTTAACGGTAATTCTCTAGGATCCTGGCATTTCAAGAAATAGTCTGTCAAGAAAGGTAAGTACTCCTGCATCTTTGATAAAAGATTTTTTGGTGTCTTATGTGGTTTAAATAATTGTAGGATATCTCATTTTTTTTCTCAGGTTAGATCTTTTTGTGTTTTCAATAGAGGCCAAATATATTCTAGCATGTTTCAAACACAAGCTAAGATATTATCCTGGGATATTCTCAAACACCATATTTGTATTGTTTATAAAACTATTATTTATGAAATGGAATTATAAATCTGCATCTGCATAGGCCTACTGTCTGCCTATGTGTATGGATATTACTATAACCTTCAGGTAAATCCTGGAATTAAGGCTCTCATATCAATACGTAGTCTTCTTTAATGAACTTTTAAACCCTAGACAGCAGAACTGATTGTTCCTATGTAGATACAATTAGTGTAAATTATTATTTCCCGAGATTAATATACTAAACAACAGACCTGCACTGTCTGCTCTGTTATAATTTTCTATTGTTATGTGATTTCAAACACTGTATATAAAGGTCTGGCAGAAGTGTAGCAAGAGGTCCTTCTGTCTTTGCTGAGATGTATGAAAAAAATTTCACCACTGAAACCCGTATTAAATGGAGGAACCTGCATTTCCCTCTTACCTTTCCCTTCTCAGAATATTGCTTCAGAGTTCTGGGACAGATGGAGCCAAGCAATTTGAGAGCAAAAATAACCAAAACCAAAGAGAAACCAAAACAAAAACCTCCTGAGAGGTGATGGCCTGGAAAACTGGAAAAGCATGTTCAAAAACAGCCAAAGGGAGAATTTCTTTGTTCCTTCGATGAGCTTTGGTGACAAATGTGGGAAAGCACCTGTCTGTGAACTTTCCTTTCAATGGCTACAATCACTGTATTTATGTGTATAACATGTACTGCTATGTGACTATAAATGTTAATATTTGTACATGCACGTGAGTTCCTCTCTAGCTAAATATTCTTGCTTGGATTGCTATGGCTCATATCCGACTCTGCCCTGCTCTTGTGAATTGCAGCCCAATATGCTGACGGGCTGACAAGGCACCCTCTTCTGCTACAGCTGAATTAGGGCTGATGCACATTACCCACAGTGCTGCCTGACAAATTGAATCATCTGCTCTAAGTGATTTTGCCTGTTTCAGAGTACTGGGAAACTCAAAGGGCATCAAGTCAAATTACACATTGATTGCTGTTTGCCCTGTAGCTTTTGCACACAGAAGGAATCACATACAACACTTAGAAGATTAGTGGAGACTGCATCAAGGGAATATCACATGTGAGCATGTGCAGGTTGGACTTCTCTGGTTGGTAGTAGCACTGCAAGTCTAGCCATCCAGGAAAGAGCAAAATTTATGTTAATATGTGCTTCCCAGTTGGCAGAGATGACTTCATCATCCTTCCTGCAGAGCTTCTAATTCCCAGCTTAGCCATACCCTAATTCACGTATTCTTTGGGGTTATTTTTCCTTCATCAAATAAACAAAATTAGAATGGTGTCTAGATCATTTTATATAGAAAAAAATCCATATGTGTTAATGTTTATGAACCACTCTGTATTATAATATGTTTAACAATATGATGTGTGACTGTATGATCTACAACTGTCCAGATTTTGGGTGACAGACAAGTTGCTGGATGCCTGAGAACACAACTTTTATTTTCAGTCTTTGGAACCCAGAGATTAATGCTTCCTTAAAAAGCTGTAGCAAAACTAATTTTAAATAACAAGTCAAGAAAACAAAGATTCTCATATGAAAGGAGGCTGTATCCATATAGGGGTTGGCCTTTTCTGCCAGACAACAAGAAACAGGTCAAGAAGTCATGGTCTTAGGCTGTGCCAGGAAAGGTTGAGGTTGGACATTAGAAAGAAATCCTTCACAGAAGGGGTGATTAGATATTGGAATGGACTGCCCACCTCTAGAGGTATTTAGGGAAAAACTGGGCATGGCACTCAGTGCCATGGTCTGGTTGACATGGTGTTCAGTCACAGGTTGGACCTGATGATCTCCAAGTCTTTTTCAATCTAGAAAAAGTCTGTGATTCTCTGATCTGCATATTACATTAGCTGACACTTAAAAGACAATGCAAGATACTCTACAAATTGCAATGATATACCAGGCATCAGCACAAAGACTTATTGTTATTTCAATAGCAATGTTTGTACTAGCTGAGGCCTCTTCTTTCTTTATCTTATGCTGACAAGCAAACTTTAACAAACTCATAGAATCATCAAGGCTGGTAGAGACCTCTGGCATCATCCAGTCCAGGCGTCCACTCCTAAACCACTGACCAGCATCATCCAGTGTCAGATCCAGATGTCTCATGAACATCATAAACTCACTACATGCTTCTCAAGAAAGTGTTGTAAATATTAAGAAATAATAAGCCTCTGTGTATTTTAGTTTATAGATCTATAATTCATTTAGAGTAGGATAAAGTTCAGCATGGATCTCTGTGTCTCAGCTTTTTTGAAAGGTCTTCCAAGTAATTTAGTCCACTAAATGATCATCAAGATTTCTAATTTCTGTCTGTGAAAATTTCTTATTTGTTTCCATTTTACTACAGTTAGCTATTAAAAGGACTAACACAATTTTTCTAAAATTTTGTGTCTATTTCTAAGAATTATGCTTTCTATTCTTGGTGTTCTCTCTTACAATCACAGGCACAGATACTATATGTAAATATAACAGAAAAATATGTTCTCTAACTCTTTCTGTGAATTGAGGCTCCCAGTCCATGAGAGGTGACATCAAATGAAATGGGATTAATATTGTTGTGTACGTACAAACTTCATGGTCGTTTCCTGTCACGTTCCATATTTTGAACAGATCTTTTAGTTCTTTCACCTAATACATACTATTCTGTCTTGGTCAACATTTTAGGAAGAATAAGCTGCTCAGAACTATTCCTAACACAACTTCTGATTGTTTGCTTGATCTGAAAGCCTTTTTGTTTCGTTTGTTGTTTCAGTGAATTCCTTCCAAAGAAGCAAAGAAAAATTTTTAGTAGCTTTATTCATCAGATATGAAAGTTGTTTGGATTCACAGACTGATAGTCTTTTGACTTGACTTAAAAAACTACTGTATCTGTTATTTAAGGTCAAATGTCTCAGTAAACCTTCCACAAAAGTGACTTGTTAACTTGTACTTTTATCAGGTCCCTCCTGCAATTTTTTTCGTCCAGCTTTCTTGATTTCAGAAATGACAATGATGGTATTTGAGATTTCTGGGAATTTCTGCATTGTGATGCAAGTTGTGAACAGAGGGGTTTTTTTTCTAATTCTGCTTCTGGGCTGCCTCTGATCTTTGTAATGTACAGTGCAGTGCTGTCTTCCCTAGGCGGTTCTCTTATCATTTTCTTAACTTGCTCTTCTGTTCCTCGTATGGGGGTAGCTTGTGGAGCTATGTAAAGGAATCATTCACAATTGTAGCTAAACTGCAGAAAAACATTTCTAAGGATTCAACTGAAATGAAGAATTATGAACATTTGTCTTTCTTTTAACCTCAAAATGAGAAAAAGAGAAAGTCCCACAAGCCTTCAAAAAGCCCTCCTCCTTGACCTGTCAAGGCAGCAAAACTTCTAAATGTATCATTCTTCTAGTTCTGTAGAAACTACTTTGCTTTGGACTGTATTAAGGTCAGAATGAGTAGAGAAAAAGACTTGAACCAAAGCCACATGTTTGTTTATAGACATGTATTTTAAAAACTGGAACACCTTTTCTTTCAGCCCCCTCCCTTCACACAGTGGCAAATCGCCACCCTCAGTAGAAAGCAACACATAGCAGCAATAATTTGCTGTTCTCTCTGGAAAAAAAAGACATTTAATTTTTGAATAAGTATCCAGTTTTGGGGAGTTTAATCTGTTTTTTAGTCTTTGATTGCTGAATTGTTGAATTTGGACCTCTTGATTTATGCTTTTTTGGAGTTTATTCCCTGCCTCAAATCAGTTGCAGATACTGGAGCTCCTGTGGGCCCGACAATCCTGCCTCCTCATGGGGCTTGCAGCATGCATCCCACCAGCTGGCATTCAGAGAAAATCCACTGCTTCTTATCTTCCTCCCATTCTGGCTTCCTTGGTATGCAAGCTTGCAAATATTTATTTTTTTATGTTCGTTTGATTTCCTGCTGTATCTACTTTGGGCTTGAGCCAGGGTTCACTAGCAAAGAAAGAAAGAGCTTTTCAAAGAGGTTACCACATAGATAATATTTCATCTTGAAAAGTAACCAATGCTCATCCTGAAGTATTTGAATCCTGTGCTTAAGGCCACAAAAGACCTTGCAAAAGCAGCTTATGCTCCTACATCTGCGTGCCTGTCTGTCCCTATAAGCTTGATCAAATATTGTTCACTTCATTTTCTGGTTAATAGCAAGTGTTTCTTAATAATCATGAAATTATTAGAACCTTAAACTGAACCTGCAACTTTTTTTGCTACTTCTTTTTCTATAGTGTTGTGTTTATATATAAGACTATCTCAATGTGGTAGGACCAACTTGAGTACTATTTCAAGAAGCATTTTTATCCTGCTGCCTGGTGTTTTGTTCTGCCTCAAGATGAAGATTTGCATCATGAAATCACTATAAAAGGCAGCCAAACTAAGAATTCATCAAAAACTGTCAAATTTTCCCAATTCTCCTTTTACTTTACTGGTGATTTTAAGAATTTGTGCTATTTTGAAACCAGACAGTTATAACACTTGTACTTAGGACAGCCAAGTACCTTTCCCCACAATTCAAAAAGCAATGTTTTCCCACAGATGGTACAACAGTGATTTTGGGTTTGCTTTTTCCAGTGTAACTTTGCTGTGTCTTTTATCTTAATTTCTTTATGTATTTATTGTTCTTTTGCCTTTATTACACTGTGTTTAGGCCTGTCTTTTTCATGGCTGTTCGTGACAGTCTCCTGTCTTTGTACAGAGCTTCTGCCCTTATTCTTTTCATCACAGTGTGACCAGTCAGCCAGTTTTTCAGCCAGAAGTTAACTGGAACTTGGGTACTTTTCCAGTTAAAGGAAAAAACTGTTCTTCCTGCAACCCATATTTCAACAATGAGTAAAGTGAAGTGTTGCAGTCAACAGTAAAACAAAACACGTGGTTTCCTGCAGCTGGAGTCTTACTCTTGCTTCAGGCTTCCCACAACCAGAGCTGCAGGTGGCAGCTCTTAAGCATTGGTGGTACTGCAGCCCATGGTTTTGCAATTGCGAAGCTCTCCTTTTGGCTCAATTTGAGTTCATGGCTGTCATCACAAAAGTACCACAAGAGAATGCTGTTTTGCTGCATTCCCTTTTGGAATTACTGCTGGGTAATCAGTGAAGGCTAGCCTGGTTATTTTATAAGAGATGCAGTTTCTGTACTGGAGGTTGAAAACCACTCAACTTTATTTAGCAGTGCTGCTCTCCATTTAACTAGACCTTCCATTCCCCTGTCCTGGGATATCTGCCTTTCTGAAAGTAGCAGAGTTCCCTGATAGTGGAGTTAAATAGCTTGTAAAAAATATGCAAATCTTGTTGTTTTAACAGCTGCGCGTGTTAGTGTTCACTTTCTATGTTGCTCTTGCAGAAAATGCCATAGTCTTAAACCCTCATCTGAAAATGTTATGAGCCTGTCACTTTTTTCCTCTTGATTCATATTTCAAAGAGATTTGCTTCTTTTTATCATGCTGTCTGCATTCCCATTACAATTTTACATTATGATATTGAAGCAGTCTTTGATCGTTTTGTAGTTTGCGTAGGTCCTTGTGTAATATGTTCACTTGCTTGTCTAGTAGCATGTTCACTTGGTTGTCTGGAAGGCTGCATGTCAGTGACACAACCTGCACAAGCCTAATCTCATCTGCCTCGGTTTTCTGAACAGCTGCTCTATTTTGTCTGATGTCTGTATAAATTGTCTGAGTGTTTCGCTGAGCCCCTCTCCATAATTAATACATTATTTACCAGGGAATTTTATAAATAAATTTCCTCCACCTTTCCCTACTTTTTCTGAATAATAAGAATTGGATATGCCCCGACACTGCCATGATTTTACTACAGTGATAGAAAAATTAGTGTTTGTTATGCTGCTGGTAGTTAGCACATGATAATAAAAATTGCTTTAGAGTTGCCAATAATATTCACCCTCTTTAAGCATTTGTGTTAAGTTTCGGCATCCCTGTACAGGAACTGTTATCTTAGAGATCACATGAAACACAAAGTGTGCTTGTTATTCTGGCAGAGGTCAATTACACTTAAGTCATAACTTTGACTGAAATGAAGAAGGCTAATGAGTGAGGAACAAGTGTGTGTGTGAGTGACAGAATCTTTTTCATTGTGTTTATGGGCAAACACCACACACTGTCTCCCCATGACACTCATTAGACTGAGTTTTGGAGGTTGTTGACTTGTAAAGTTTATTTTTGATAACACAGAGTGATGATTTTTTGACTCCTTTTTTATGAGGAGTATGTGGGAAGTGAATTTATGTGTATTTGCCTGTGTAATTGCAGAAGGAATTTAAGAGTGATATAAATAAGCATTGCAGAGTTCCAAGAAAATTTTATTTTATCTATTATATTTTTATTTTCCTTTTGCTTTTGTTTGGCTTGGTTTTGTTTGGTTTTCATTTTGGTTTTGTTTTATGGTATTGCCTTACAGAAAAAGGGTAGGATTTCTGTTTGCTGCATAATACGTGGGACTAGTGATGGGAAACAGGGAACAGCCAGAAAAGTTCCTGTAGGGAGAGGAAGGGGAAGGAAAGGGACCTAAACTTTCATTTTGGCTGCATTCTGCATAGCCTGAAAGCCTCAGGGAAACTTCCAAGTGTTATGGTAGGTAGGCTACAAAGTACTGATCCAGTCTGAAGATAACCAAAGCACAGCTGAGGGTGGGGAGTCTTGAAACTGATTAAAAGTAATCACAGCCCTGTGGCCCGAGGCATGCAGAAAACAGAACCATTAATGCTATCTGGGAATCCATATAATGTCCTACATAGCAATTGCCAGTAAAGGGGGGAAAAATTCTCTAACACTACTTCTTGAAGCCAGGGAAATTTCTTCTTTCTGCCGGTATGCTGAGTGAGAGAATTATCCTGAAGTGGCTCGAGTTTCAGCCCTGATGCTGGTGGGGAGGTGAGGGCTCTGTTGCAGAGCATTCTAAATCCAAGGGGTGCAGTGACTTTTTGAGTTTCTTAATTGACAATCCAACTTATACTCAATTTCTAATCCAATAGAAGCTATACTGACAGATACCCACATCTTATTTTGTGTTTGATATATTGTTTAATATATAGAATAACAGTGTGAGGAAATTGCTGAAAAATAATTGCAATGAGATATTTCAATAATGACTGATACAGAACCCGCTGTGAATACCCATATACTGTTGACTGCAGTAAGAATATCTGCTGTAATAAACACAACAGAGCTCTATTTTCAGTTTAATATAAAGACCTGTGTAAAAAAAAAAAAAAAGAGATGAATTGCATTACTCAGTTGTGTCTCTTGAATTATCTTAACCATATGTGGTTGCTCTTAGAATTAACCAATTTATTATTTTCTAAAGAGCAGCTGGGGAACTGTTTAATATATAAAACTGAAAGCAATGTAATTACAAACAGAGGGGCAGAAGTAATATTGTGTAGTCACCGTTTAGAAACCAAGTCTCCATTAGTTTGTTTCAGCATTTATCTCAATGGGATATTTTTGCCACAGCACGTTTATTCCACCTGTTTGTAAGCCTATAAACCTCTGTACTTCTGTGTTTCTCCTGTGATTTTTTTTTTCATTTTAATATGGACCAGTTTCAGCTTGCTTTAAATAATTTCCTTATTTTCATGTACACATAAAAATAGATCAAATCAAAAAGGCAGCTGAGAACATTTGGAATAGAATTTAAGAAATTTAATTTAAAAAAAGAAAGATATTTCAGGAATTTTTTAAAGTTCACATCTTTATGTACGCATTTTAAATTCTGAAGTTGTGTTAGTCCTTGTAAAAGACGTTTCAGTATTGGAATATATGGGTGTGTACCCTCTGAATGTGTCGATGACTTTTGTGCTTGGTACACAAAGTAATTCTGTGTGTGCTGGGTAATGATGCAACCCTTGCCACTGGGTCTAATTGACCTACATAGATGATATAAATAGCATCTGCCCATGTGTTTCTAAGGGTTAAAATTATAGATAATTATATATTTTACCGTAGGTGACCATTGTTTTTAAAAATAGTGGTCATAGTTTTAGAAATAAGGGTATATTCACACTTAGCAGAAATAATCCTGTACAAGTGCCATAAATTGTTACTCTTTTGCATTATTTAGGGTAGCTCAGATAGGGTGCTTTGAACTAGAGGATTTTTTCTCACTTTATTAAAAATACTGAATTTTCCTTGTTTTTTCAATGTCGTACTTTTTATAGTGCTTCCTTATTAATGCCTTTGTTTTAAAAATGGGGCAGGGAGAGACTCCTGATCTCAGCAAATATCTTAGTGAGTATACTTTTGCTTTGGGGCAAGCACAACTTAATATTCATAAATCTTGAAATGCAGAGGCAAAACGTGAAGAGAATCAGTGTAGATTCTCAAGCAGTAGGTATTGGGGCTAAATATCTGATGTGAACAACTTATCAGAGGATTGGCAACATTATGAAAGTATCATGTAAGAGCCACACTATTTCTAAGTTTAAAAAGAACTAAGGAAAGCTCCCTAGCACTTGTTGGCATTTCAATATATTATGGTTAAGAAGAAAATGCCTCATATAAATAGACCTCAACAGACTAATGTAAAAGGAAATCAATAAAGTAGAAACCAGTGCAATAAAATAAAAATAGTCCTTTGAAATGGTGCCTGAAATCTGAAAATCAATTAAAGTTGTTTTTTAAATTGACAGACAAATAGTTTGTATTATAAAAGACACAGCAAATCAAGTGTTGAATGTGTGGTTAAAAAAAAAAAAGTTTATTTCTGATTGATGAAAAAGTCTCAGTTGGAGCCTATATTATGCACGATTTGCCATGTTAATATTAGCAGTCATTGTACTATGTCCATAGTCATGTACTATATCCATAGTCATGTACATGGATAAAATTTGAAGGCAGCTATAATAGAAAATAATTCATAACAAAAATCCAGCCCTCTAAAGGAAGCTCAGAGTTGTGCTAAGGATGACCCAAGAGGAAAGCAGGTTTTGTTACATATTGATGACTAGGAAATCAAGGCTGGCACATATGGACAGCAAAAGCCAGTTCCCATGCTGACACACCTTTGGAAAAGCATTCTGCCAGTGGTTCTCTCCCTTTGATGCTAAGGGGAGCCAGCATTCTGGATTAAATGGAGATGGTGGGGAGCAGCCTGGACACAAAACCTGGTCCAGAGTTGTATGTACAAGACTTGGTATGGGGCTGCCTCAGTGGGATTCTGGTTGGTGAAGTTCTGTGATTGCCTCTAGGTGACTTTGGGAATGTGAGCTGTTTTTCAGTGCATGGTGTGTGTCCCGTTCCGTGTTTGATTCAGAAAAAATATGTATTGCTTCCAAGTCATTTATGAGGCACCTGTCCTGCAAGCCTATTTGCAGGCACAGAATCCTGATTCTTTAGCACTGTTCATGCCTGGGAACTTCCACATTTAATGACCTATGTCAACTTGGCATTTTCTCATTGTCATTTTAAAGAATTCTATTGAAGATGAACAGGAAGGAACAGAATCCATCTTTCTCGGCTGTGATGGTTTTTCAGGTCTAGCTGCATTAAAGAGCATTAAAACTTTCTTTTTTTTTTCTCCCTTACTAAAGTCAGCAGATCCTGCTCAGAATGCTCAGAAGAACTGGCTCTGTAGAATAAAACCATGCTATTATTACTCAGAAATTGTAGCATTTCAGGATAGAAGAGAAAAAAAAATACTTGAGAAGGTCAGGACTACTCCATTTTACCCGTGGTTCATTGATGTTAGCTAGTGTAGTTCGTCAAATTCCTATTCCTTTGGTCATCACTAGTGATATTTTCTAGAATATATGACTTTAATTTCTTTTCTTGTGCAGATATTTTCTCTTTTTTAAAAATTTATTTGAACTTTATTGAATAGTATTTGAGTATGTTGATACTAAATGATAAACTGTAATTAAACTAGTAAAAACTGTACTTCCCTGAAAACAGATAGGTGAAATATGACAGTGAAATGTATAGAGAGATCCATTTCACAGCTTTGATAAGGGTCTGTTTGTACTTATCTCAAAATAGGGAAAGAAAAACCTACAAAGTTTATGTCCTCATAGAACAGGTTTTGCAACATTTTAGGAGGATGACCTTCCCAACAAACATTGAAATTACTTAAATTATAATTCTTCCTTCTTAGAAATTACAGCTATCTTTATATATGTGCCAAACTTTGCAAGATTTTTCAGTGTTAATTTTGGAGAATATTTTCTTCTTTTCATTTTATTCTTTTGAGTAAGAGAGATTTGAAATTACCTTTGCTATAGGTTCTATGAAAAACATCATGGTCTGGTAGATGAAAGACTTGTATGCATCATATTTCTTGTACATGGTTGTTTAAACTTTTGGGGTGTACTAGTGTGGTCTGTCTGACCAGCAAAATTCAGAGCTCAATTTGTGGAAAAGTGCTTTAAGCAATTCCCTGGCGTTTCCGCATCAGAAAGGCAGTATGGGCAAGTTTGTGAAAAACTTTAATCTCATCCTCTGCCCTTAAATCCCAGGGTGAATGTGTGTTATTTAGCATATAGAAAAGTGTGGAAGACTTTCAGAATGGGGTTAGGCTAACAAGTAGCTGTAACAAGGAAAGCTTTTGGCCTGGGGAGTACAGGAGAACATGAAGACCTGTCAGTCAACGCTGGACTGCCACCTGGTGCTCGTAGGGAAGGAGCTGCCTGCCTGAGCTTTTCCTCACCTTCCAAATTATTTGAAGTCACCAAGAGAACCTGCCCATTTTCTTAATTGTTCATAACTTTAGAACTGCATGATCCGAATTAATGCATTTCTTAGCAGTGTAATAATGTAAAATGACAAACTTTGTTAGGCTTAAATTGTATCTTTAAATTATTTAGAGGTCTTAACTATTCATTAAAAATCACTTTCATAAAACATGCAATTGTGTTTTTATTGAAGAAATTATGTATATTCTGAGTGTGGCAACAGCGTAGAAGTTTTGCTAATTAGCTGTTTCTGAAAAATCCTTCTGATGAAATACATGTGGGCATGATTTTACTTAGCATTGTATTCTCAGATTGTATTCTACAAAAAGAATGGCCTAATGCACTGAATTCTGTAAATATTCAAGATGCTGCTTTGAGTCTGTCAGAATCCCATGGGTTGGATGGATACATCAAATCCTACTCTTTTCATATAAGTTGGGGTTCATGCTGATTCACTTCAGCCATTAAAGTGGGCAGCTGGGCTCCTTCTATGGTCTGTAGAAGCAGAAGGGCACTCCCAGAGGGCAATGCATCCTATATGAAACTGAGCTCCTAAGGCAGAAGAAAAATGGAATCAGCCCCAGAAATGGCCATTCCTCCCACTCACTTCACAGCCCTAGAAGTCAGATGAGAAAAGTAAAGTTAATGAGAGGAATTTCACTTACCCTGTTATTTGGAAATTTCTACTTTTTGTACAAAGAGCATACCTCAGCTATGAGCCATGACTGGCTGATGCTGCATATTAATTTTCAATACATTTCCCTCCATGCTATGAAATAATCATTTAATAAAGCTTTCAGGGGCAGTGTGAACCTCAGTAATATAGCTTTAATAGATCCGTTGCCTGGGAACTTAAATCAAGGCTTATGTCCAATGCCAGTATTAAGGTAAAGTCTCCCAAAAGCAGCCGTGTCCCTTGTGTAGGTGCTAGACATTATCAACCAGTTTTGGTCATATTTTTCTTGGTGGGAATGTTGACAATAGTGCTCAGTGCAGACCTCTGATGGAGAGAAAAAACAGCACCCCAGTTTAGAAGATATATAGCAAATATCAAATGATAATATTCACACTGATTAAATCCACCTTGCATGATCTGGTTGCAAATCTTAAAAGAAATTATTGAAGCACACTGTATTTCATACAGTATATTCTATTTCTGCTCCTCCTGTTGCTCAATAATTTGGGAAATTTTGTACATTTTTGTGGTACGTTTTAATACAAGAAATACTAAAGTCCTTTTCTTAATTATGACCTTGTTGCAGTTTTTAGCCAGAGAACAAGATCTTGTTATCAAAAGGGGCTGGAGATAGGTCACTTTGTTGGAGCTTTAGAGAATATAGCATGAAAACAGCTGTAGCACCATTCTGGGTGTTGGTACAGTGGTTTTTCTACTCTGTGCTTACCTAGTGTTAAGATGAATGTTGGAGATAACCTTTATTTCACTTTTCCATTTAGAAACAAGAAAAATTGTTGAACTTTAGGCTCCATGAACACCAGCAGTCCCTCTGTGTTGAGATTTTGTGCAAGGCCTGCTAATAGAGTAGAAAGATGGATAGGAGCATTATGATATGATTTCCAGCATTTCTGCAGAGGAAAGTGATAGCCAAAAGGTTCATCCCAAATTCTTGACGGAATCATTTCCCTCATAATGAGGCTTTGAATTAGTGACTGAGTACACCTCTGTTTAGAATAATATTTTGTATTACAAGGTCATAATAATTTCTAAAGTCCTTAGGCAATATATATTTTTCTGTTAAGTTCTGTGTAACATAAATAGCAAAAATGTGTGTTTCTAAGTTGGTTAAATTCTGATTCATTCTTCATTATGTATAAGCAACATACATATGAAAGTAGAAGAGTTTTTAAAAATTTACTATTGTAATTTTTAGTAAGATACTAAAAAGATCTGAACAGAACATTTCCTATTCATATGCATATATAACAGCATTAAATTTGAACATGTAAACAAATGGAAGTTCAGCACTGTGTCTAGAATACCCAGCCTGAGACTAATATATGATAAACGTAATTAGTCTTTTATTGTTCTTGTAGCAAAACAAATTCAATAGCAGTGGTTGAAAAAGTGTAAAATTTGAAAGCAGTTTCCAACTGGAAAAATTTAAGATTTGATGATAACATCTTAAAAAACTGTACAATTAGAGGATTAGTGGTGTAGGACTGTCTCATAGTTGAAGCTCATCAACTAGCAAATGCTTTAATGACACTTTGATCAATAACAAATAAGTTTTAAAAATCCCCATGACCTTACAGGTCCTTCAGATCTTGAGGAAAAAAAAGGTAGTCTCAATCCTTGATTTTCCTTTTGGCAGCTCCTGCAAGGGAGGTGGAAAGTGTCTGTTAAAAAGGAATAGTTCAACTGAAACAAATTCCTCTTGCTTTTGTCTCTAAGTGAGCTGCACTGTGAAAGGACATGAAACGTGAATGCACTGCCTAAGAGGTTTACACTAAAAGATAAGGTACAGTCTGAGGGTAGCTATTAACATCTCCATTGTACAGCAAATACTCAGAATGGTAAAAGGTTTTTGTTCAAGAAGAAACAAGAAACAAGAAGTAAAACAGAGCTTTAGTGTTTTTTAAAGGTTCTCTGTAGATATCGAAATTTTTAATGTGTGTCTTTGTTGCTTTGTTAAGAGCTGCTATTAGAGCTGGTTGAAGAATCTCCAAGTTACTCAGGGGCATGAAGTCATATGCAGCAATAATATATGAGAAGAGAGGAAAATGCCCTTACATTCATTAGTGATTTTATTAATTAATATATTCCGATTTTTAAAATGTTGCTTCAGTTTAGCAGGAGAGATTTTCTTCTAACAAGCTGATTCGTGTTTGTGGATCAAACTTCCAGAAAAAAAAGTTTTCAGTAGTCAAATTTGTTTGAAACACTGCCTGTTTACAGTTGTGCATGTAATTTTTCCATGTGGGGGCCTGGATAGGGACTTACTCCCAAGTGCATGAAAGTCAATGCTAAAGTAATCCACCAAATCAATTTGATTAGGTCAGGCCTTATGCACAGATGTAGATAATTGCCAACTGGAACTAGAATATACAAACACTGAGGTAACAAGTATTTCATTTGCCTTTATATAACTAGGCTCCTGGACTGGACTTCTGAAAAATATTGAAAATCTGACTTTCTTGATACCTTCATGTTGTGATAGGCAAAACAAAATCTATTTAGTATATATTGGTTAACCTCCTAAATGCTGACCCCTCTTTTGGGGTAGAAGATAGTTGAGTGATCTCTCCAGATCTTCATAGTTGTTTTCTATTTTAATTGTATAAGTGTAAGAATAGCTGATTATGAGTGTTGAAAGGATTTAAAATTAATGCACTCATTATACTCTTTATTCTTCATTCATTTACCTCTTGTTTACATACTGTGCTGGCAAAATATCCTTAAATTATTTCATTAAGTTAGTAGTTTAAGAGAAAAAATTCAAAGTTCAAAACTGGATTTCTGCAGCAAATTTTTATCCTCTGGTGTAATATGCCATAAGTACAATTAGAGAGTCCTATTAGGAGAAAGTTATGGCTACAGAGCAGACTTTGTTGTCACTTACTCTGGATTGAGTCCACTGACTTCAAAGAAGTCCATATAAATTTAAAATGTTGCACTTGAGATGTGAATACAGACCACAAACTGGCATTTGTTGAAACTATTAATAAAGAAATATTAATACAGTTGAATTAATTAGAATTGCAGAAATATGTCAAAATGTGCATACATAATTTTATTGTTTACTTCACTGAGCTAAATATGGAAGTTGAACCAAAAATACTGTTCAGAACAAAGATGTTTTGTTTTCTTTTACAAAATATTAGTGTAGCTTTGATTGCTGAATTTTTGTGGGAGCCACAGAGTAGTACAGAGAAGTACAGAGAAGATCGGAGACTGAACTTTTCTGTTTCACCACTCTTCAGGAAATGGGGTAAAAGCCTTCTGAAAGACATCTGTGGAATAGCATCAAGGCCTGAATAAAAAGAGCTTAGAAGAGATAGTAAAAGTAACTTCTTAATTCAAGTGAAGTACTTTTTCTTTTCTCTCTGTCCAGTAGAACAGTATGTGACTGAAGACCAGATCGAGGGCTAATCTCACCTAGGGCTGTAGATCTATATCTGAAAGAGTTACCCCAACAATTCTGGGAGTCTGTGGAGAGAAATAGGCACTTTTGGGTAAAATTTATCTGACCTGTTTTAGATGAATTGTGGCTCAGAGGTGACTGCTGCTCCCACTTACTATGAAGAGAGTCTTGGGTCAAAGGAGTGTGAGAAGTTATATTTCACTATTTTGTTGGGGTTTTTTTCAATGTCCAGCTGGGTTTGTGACCTAAACCCATTTCTTTTCTCATGGACGAGATCTGGTTTTTGTATTAAAAAAGAGTGCAGGAACTGCATGTCAGAAAGCTGGAAGGCTGCAGCTCCAGTGCTTTTAGCAGAGAGATTAGAAGGGCGGTAGGTCATCTTCCCTGTCTCTCTGCTAATAAATGGATTGCTGGATTGCTGAGCTACATTACATTTTCTGGGGATTTCCTTTAGTCAGATTAGCTAAGAAAGGCTACTATTGTATGTATAATGTCTTGACCGTGCAACACTTCTCTGGCAAAGGAGACTTGGGGGACAACTCTTGGCAGACCCTATGGCAGGATTTCCATATGAAAATATTTCCACTTCTTATGTTTTCTTTCCTATTTGAAATTTTCTGTGGGGTGATTTTTCTGGCTAATTCTGACTGCAAAATATATTTCAATGAACTTGTTCCAGTATTCTACTTTTTGTCCCAGTCCCAAAGGGAAAAATGGTTTGAGTTGTCCAAAATAACCATGATGAATGAAACTTTAGGCTTAATTAGGAAATCAAAAAATGCTGAATTCAGCCAACATAAATTATTTTATTTTAAACATTTATTGTTTTGTACAAATATTTTGTTCAAGCAAAGCAACTCATAGAAACAAAACGGAATATGCTTACTCAAAACTCATTTAATGGAAAAAGCAAGACATATTAAAAATAACTTTATTTTCTGCTTGAATTTTCTGCTTGAATCTGAAAAGACAAAGTTTTGACTTTTCATTTGGACAACCAGAATATTTTAATGAAAACTTTACTCTATGAAGATGAGCAACATTTCCCACTTGTATGTAAACTTCTATTTTCTAAATAAGGTAGCAGCCATTATACAGCTTGTAAGAAGTGCAAAACAGTTTTCTTTTTCTTTAACCCACTGCAGATTTCACCACTGGAAAAGTAAGCAGTTTATTACATTTGGTCAGTTTAGATTAATCAGGCTATTTTACTTTAAAAGCTGTAGAACACTTCACATATCTTAATTACACCTTCTGGTTTTCACAGAACTGTAATAAATTTGCAGTTATTATTTCTCCCAGGAAGAGAATTCCCTGCTCTCCCCAGGTTACCAGCAGGATGTGCAGGTTACACTCGTGCTCATGGCTTCAGGTGATGCTTCTGGTTTGTGTCACCTTGTTGCTGCTGACTGCTCTTGTCCCCAGCCTCCCTGGCCCATCATTTCTGAGCAGCAGGGAAAGGTCTTTGGAGGCTATTCAAGTCATTGGGTTTTTTAGCACAAACACTGCACTTTCAGGGCCTTCTGTACTGCCCTCTGAGTGGGCAGTGATAAACTCACAAACCCCACTGGCTGCAGGGAGGAAGGAGAAAGGCAGATCTGTAGTATCAGAATGAAGGGCACACTGGAAATACACAAAAGTAATGCTCCAAGAAATATGAAGGCCAGTGAGAAAGTAACCATGGATTTAAGTCTCTTATGGATATGACTCAGGCACACAAGATATGCTATGTAATACATGATTTATTGTGAAAAACATGTATTTTAATATAGAGAACTTATAAGCAAAAATGGGTATAATTTTCTGATTTTGGTTTATTTTTGGGGTTTTTTTCTGTTGGATGGCAGCATTACAGCTCTTTTTCTTTAAAGAAACTGTCTTTAAAGAATCACTAATGCATATATATTTTAAAGATAACTGAAGTTCATATCATATCTGGTTACATATGAAATCTAAAAACCTCATGTAGTATTTTAACCATGAGGACAGGGTTTGTGGAAGCTTTCTATTGTCAAAGAAGTGTGCAAGCAAACACGATTGTTCAAAAAAGCCTTTGAATAAAAATTCCATAGATAATGCTTTAAATTTTTAAATAGTTTGGGGTGTTTTTCTGTGATAGAGCTATTCTTTTTGATGTTAGTGGTAACATACATTCTATCGATCTGTCTCCCCAATGACTTGCCAAAGTTTGGTGGTATATCTATTAAAACATTGCTTAAGTTCATCTTCCTTGGTTTTTTCTACACTAAGTTATTCCTTCACAAATTATCCAGTGTTGAGAGGCAGCAGGAAAAAAAAATCCTGTGTCTGTGAGCAATATTTTCCACTGGTCTGGAAAAAGCAATTAAGGAGTGTTCTATTTATTCTTCAGAAGCCAATATTTATCTATTTGGATATTTTTTATTTTTTTCTCTCTACTCATGGTATTTTTCAAATTTTGCTCATTTCATTTAAAGTAATTCTATGCTTTCTTGTGTTAGGTATTTTTCTCTTCCAGTGAATGCTAGATTATACATGATATTGGGATGAATCACTGGGAAAAAAAGAGAATCTCTTTTTATCACCATCATTTACATTTTCACACTCTTTTTAGATTGAATTCTTATGGGAAAAATGCATCTATGAAATTAGATTATTCTTTTAGAAGTCTGAACCAGTTTTTACTGAAACAGTTCAGGATAAATTTGTATAATCACCAACAAAAGGGAGAACAATCTTTGTTGCAATTTATTGTATAATTAATTGAGCTGCTGTAAGTCATAAACCTCCAAATCTCTTTTGGAAAAATGTTTTAAAATTCAAAATAGATTACAGATTGCTTCATTTTGCATTTATTCTGTTTATTCCGAATACACAACCACTTACTATGTGATATTCAGATATATTTTTGTATGCTGTACTCAGATTTATACAAGGTGGACATAATTATTGTATTGCAAAAGAAAAATCCCATTGCAGGTTAATCAAGACTAGAAATATTGTAAAGATTCATTGCATAAAAAGTGAATTTCCACCGTAATGTAAGCATGAACATTTACATTTGAAATTATATTTATGTAGGTGTGAATGACTGTTCTATAAAATCCTCTTGTACAGATGTATTGCAATAGAAAATACTATAAAGCATTAGTTACAGGCTATGTATAGTTGATATTTCTTAGAAGTTATGATTATTAAGAAAAAAAAACTCCAAACATAAAATGCACACATAAGAATCCTTTAGTATTATAAGCATTGTAATAACTACATTCTGGAAATTCAAAGTCTCAAACAGTTCTATAACTTATCCTATTCAAACCTAATACAGTACAATGCAATTTTTACAGTGCCCTTTGTGCTAGTATCCTGGAGCACTTTAAAATGAATAAAGTTAAAATTAGCAATGTAGCACTCAATTTCCTAAAGGAGTTACTTTAGAAAAACTAAGTAAAATCAATGCCTTAAATGTTTGGATTTAAAACCCTGCCAATTGAAGCTCTTTTTATTTCAAGTAGCAAAGTATTCCAGATCTCCTGAAGAAAATGTCTGAAGGCCCTAAAGGTTTAGGATATCAAAAAAGTATTTAAGAATTATGAAACCATCATCTATCAATCTCTGAGTGCATACTGATAGGCATGGAAAGTAAATGTAATGCCTAAGTAGAGCTATACAGCCGTCTCTGCATCAAATAGTAAGCTACTAGTTTATTTGCATTTCTAGCACACATTTCACCTGAAGATCTCAAGCCAGTCCCTCTGTTAATTCCAGCAGAACAATATAAAATACTTAAAAGTGCCACAGTGAAGTGCAGTAATATGCTGGAAAAAGGAGTTTTGTATGAGCAGCAGGTGAGGTACAACCCTCCAATAGACTACAGGGTCAATTGCACATCAGGGGGCATCACTTGCGTAATGGGTCTCTTCATAAGTGATTTTATTGAACTACAGTTTTGAAGATGATTATTGCACATCCTGTATTTACATATGGAACCAACATTTGCAAGAAGCAGTTTTGCAGAAAGTAGGTGACTGCAGTTGTAGCAGCAAGCAGTACGGAATCGATGCCTGTGTTCTTTCCTCTCTCTTGAGGAAGCACATAAATATATTCCAGAATGCCAAGATGGGGAAAAAGGGAATCCACAATAATATGAGGTCCTGATAAGCAAGCAGAACTCCTGCTATTTCTGCTAACCAGCTTGATTTTATCAAAAGAAAGAAATAAACTTGTTTTCAAACCAGAAAAATTGGGAAGTCATCCTTCAAATTACAGAAAAATAGTTTATTTTGATGGTGTTTTGGGAGCCATGAAACAAGAATGCAATTGTTTCACACACGTGACAGGAACTTTAACTGTTCATGGTGCTCAGGGTGAGGAATATGGTCATAAATGAGTCCTGGAAGCAGGAATCTGGGTATTCTTCACCTTGATTGACTGCTGGTGGGCAGATCTGCAATAGGTCTATCGGCACTATTCATTCAGTCACCTAGGTTGTAAGGCAACATGGAAGCAAGATGTAGGATGTGTGGTCACCTGCAACTTCTCCTTGTAGCCATAATTTGCCTTATTTTTATACTCTTTTGAGCTTCCTTTCTCTTGGCTTCCCTATTGCTACAATTCACTCTATAGCAAACCAATACCTTCCTTACTTGACTAGCTAGCTCTGATTTCCATCGTGCCCCAGTAAGATAATAATTCAGCAGGAGGGCAGCCTGATTTACTGGATCTGCTTTGAGCAGAAGGACAAACTTCTGGAACTTCCTTCTAACCCGCGTGGTTTTGTCATTCTACAATTAATACTGAGTTAGGTTGTCTTTTCCTTTATAGGATTTCTGCTTTAGTTTAGTATTGTAATTGAGACCCAGGTCCTTCATAGTTATTTAAAAGTGTTGTTGTTCTCCATGTCTTATAAGTTTCTGCTACATCTAGCAGAAGCAAACATATTAACTTAACAAGAGAGTGAGCACGGCCACTTTAAACTTTCATCCTAGCTAGGGATTCCAGTTCTTGCTTTAAATTTTGGGCTTTTTCCTATTCTATCTATCCACAGTGTGACATCTTTACAATGCAAACCCTCTGTCAATGTTTAAGGTGGATTTTGGTGTCAGATTGCATGTGTTTTGGCTCAAAAGAAGAAGCCATTTACACTTATCCATATGGGCAATCATGCAGACTACTCATAGGAAGAAAGGACTGAGAGGTGAAAAAAGTTATGAATGCTTTCAGGCAAGCGGGGTTTCAACACTGATGTATTTGCTGACAGGAGGAATTTTTTGACATTTTCATAAGTTTATTTTCTTCCTGACGCTTGAGTTTCCTTTATTGATTGCTGCCCTTTTGCATAGTTCACCCCTTTGTCTGAATTATTTGTAAACAGCTGTCGTGTTTGCATGGTGTGGTTGGCCACTTGTGCTCCCAGCCTTGGAAGGTGTGCACATACTCTGTCCCCTTGTCCAGAATGTTGTGGTAATGCAGGTCTGAAAATAAAGCTCCGAGTTAAGAGAAAAGCTCAGTCATTATCTCTACTGACTTTGATAGGATTTAAAACTGGCTTAACATTAAGTGCAGGCTTTATGTTTTCCAGAGTGGAGAAATCAAGAAAGAAAATGAAGAAAACAATTTTGAATTCTAAGTGCCATAAACAATTAAACAACTGTTTTCAAAGAAACAAGACTGGATAATTAATTCCTTGATGAGCTATTGTGTGCTTGCTAGGAAGGTAGAGATTGAAGAACAATGATAGAAAACTATGAAGTACTTGACAGATGCTTTTAAAGTGATAATAATAGCTGCAATGTAAGATTGTATATTGCTCAGGGACGTTTACTGAACTACCAGGTATTCATTTAGCTATAGGCAAACACAGATCAATGGCAACTGACTGAAAAGGAGAAGGGGTAATATTTTTTTTTCTCAGCAGTTCTTCTAAAATAAGTCTCTTTAAATTTGTGACACAGTCGGTCATGTGCATCATATTATGGCAGGTTACATCACATGATTTTATGTAGCCTGCTGGTAACATCACTTTGCATTACACATTTAAAGAAATACCACTTCTTTTCACGTAGAGTAGAAGACAGTAATCAACTGACAAGTATTCTCCTGCTACCCATGAGAAGAAGCCAAGTATCAGATCTAATACTTTCCACCCCCAACAAATAATTTTCTGTAAATGCTTGTGCATGACAGAATGCCAGCAGATAGTGGGTATTTCACAGCTGGTGACTCTCTTATTGTTTAACTGTGATGTCTGCATCTTATCACACTGTGCAAATTATTTAGCAACTGCCATATTATTTATAGGTATGAATTGCACAAATTAATCTCATAAATAATTCATTTTTTGCTGTGAATTAACATTCTGTCACAGTTAAAAATCTAATTTTTTTGAAACAGCATCAATTGCTATGGGCACATTATGATTTTTCATTGGATTTTAAAAAGCAAGTTGCAGTGAAAAGAATGAGAAGGGTTTTTTCCTTTAACTTTACACACCACTAGGAAGAAGCTTTCGGATGGTGAAAAATACCGCCACGGTCTTTAAGAAGAATTATGTCATGTTCAGGCATTTACAGGAAGAGGAAAACCATCAGATTTCATCCTAATAGTATGTCAGTCTGTCATGACGTGGCATCAATCTGTAAACAAAAAAACAAGCTTCAATGAATAGTGATCCATTTACAGAACAGAAACAGAAAAAGAATAACATTCTTTTTCTTTCCCCAGTAAGACATAAGAATGTCATTGTGGACCTAACAGAAAGACAGTCGCAAGTTTGTTTGCTAGTAGACTCCTAGGGAGCTGAACACAAAAATCCAATAAATAATTAGCTCTCCTGTGACAGGCTTCTGAATTACTGTGATACATTAATTGGACAAAATTAGCATGAATTAAGGCAAATAAGTATAACATGTAATTTATTACTTACTAAGCACGGTGCTGCAGTGGAAGCCTCAGATTTCCCTTAAGATTGCTTTAACAGCTATAATGCATTCCTTAATTTACTCTGTGGAAAATCAATTTTTTCAGAGTTCATTAAGCACCAATATGTTACAATGCAAGTCCCTAGAGCACAGAACTACAATACGTTATGCAAATTCATACCAGTGTGTTACCAATATGTAAATAGCAATAATACTATTGTCAGCTTTCTATTGATAGACATGCTGAAAAGGATAATGCTTAAAACTTCTTCAACTCTTTTGACTTGTTTCTGATATTTATCACTACTCCTTTTAAATGCCATTTCATAGGAGAGTTATTACTTTAAAATATCTTTTTCACATATGTTTCATTAATGAGAGTATTCTGAAGTCACTGTTTGCAAAAAAAAGTGGCAGATAAAGCTTTCTAACATGTTCACAAGCATTGTGATTTCCACAATGAGAACTCAGTGTTTCTAGTAGATGCATAAATGGGCAATGGTGACTGATAGTTATGACAGATATATACCATACAATAAAAGAAAGAGAAGGCATTCCTAAACTACAAGCTCTATAAATACATAAATTTATTTAAAAGTTTTCCTTCCCTTGTTTTTAGCATAAAAAATGAAATTAAAATTACACACAGTGTTTATTCCAGCTCTTGTACTTTAACCCAGCAGGTAGCTAAACACCACACAGATGTTCTCTACCCCCCTCCCCTCCAGTGAGCACAATGTCATATAGTTTGAAATATCCCTTTGGCCAGTTTGGGTCATCTGTCCCAGCTTCTTGTGCCCCCCAGCCTCCTTACTGATGGGATGGTGTGAGAAGCAGATAAGTTCTTGATTTAGTGTAAATAGTGCTTAGCAACAACTAAAACATCAGTGTGCTATCAACATTATTCTCATTCTAAATCCGAAACACAGCACTGTACCAGCTACTAGGAAGCAAATTAAATCTATCCCAGCTGAAACCAGGACACCAGACAGTCAAATGTGAGCCACTGGCATTAAGAAAATGAAGTCCCAGATTGTTCGATATTCACCTAATCATATGACAGACTCCAAAGCTATCACAATAACTGCCTCCGGAGCTCTTTGGGGAGACAGATGTCACCAGTGGAAAGATGATTTCCATGTCTTGGCACTCTGCAATTGTCAAACTGAAGGAGGGAAAAGGAGAGGAGGATTCTGCTAGTGAGGAAGTATCCTTTGTGGAAGGAGGAGCCACGTCTCACTCCTGTCATTTTTCTCTTTTATCAGATTTGTTTTGAATAAAATCGTTTCTGCCTAAATCTCACTCTGACAAGCAAGGAATGGCTTTTTCATAAACTATAAATTACTGCATTTAAGTCCACAATTTGGCCCTGATCTGTTACAATCATGGCCAGGTCAGAAGAGTTGGCTTGAAGGGTTTGGACCTGTGAAGGCAGGAGGGGCTTTTGAGAATATTTAACTGATCTTTGAGTTATGGTGAGACTGGTAGAAGTGCAAGACATTTGGTCATGATCTTTTCAGTCTCAGGTGAATCAGCAATTGATAAAACCATTGGGCCTGTAACTACTTAAGGATTTAGCCCACAGAACACTTGTTTGAAGATTTGTTGTGGTTGTCTAGGTCTGATAAACCATAAAAGGTTTAATTTGTTAGGACGTCCTCATTTATGAAAACAGCAAAGTGAGCCTTCTATGTAATTTTGTTTACTATCATGTTTGTAGCTTTTCTACTAAAATACAGGAAATACTGTACTTAAAATAAATATTATTGTGTAATAAATGCTCACTAGTACACAGCTATATATTCAGGACTTTCCTCAGTTCAGCACTGTGATTATGGCATCCCAGGCCTTGCAACTACATTCAGATGACTGATCCTGTCCACATGCCAATCCACTGAAGAGTACTACTGTATTCTTCAGAAGGCAGGTAAAGCAAAATCAACGCATCCTTGATATTTTCAGTGTGTATCTACTCTGGAACCATTTTAAAAATAAATATGTATTTGAACCTGAGCATATATTAGAGATGAACTCAGTCTGCAAACTGAGATTTGCTTCAGGCTTAAAATTCACCCCTTGACATGCTCAGCCATTCAACATGTTCCAGTGCTGGTAGTTGATGCTATGGTTGTGTGCCAGTGGAGAATGAATCCCTCCAGAAGAGAATTGGGAACTCGCAGACTCTGACCCTCTAAGGATAGAAGGGGTATGAAGAACTTGGAAAATATTTACCTTTTGTTTATGTTAATGACGACTTTAAATAAGGTAGCAATATCTGGCTCCATCTATGAAGGGATTTTATAAACAACAAACATTTTGAATTTGTGCTTTCACAAACCCTTTGATTACTCAAACTAGTATTACATACGTTCTGGTAAAAAAAATACTTTTCAAATAGCTTTATGTACCAAAGTAAGTGGGCATCTTTGAATTCAGATTAGGGGATTTGTATTTTCTATGGATGATTAAATAGCATGCTTTAAAGAAGCCCCTCAGAGACCCTTAAAGGATCTGGAATGGGTATGAAAGGTGAAAAAAACTGTGGAAATTCTATTATCCTTATTGCCCATGTAAACTGAGCAGCAGAGAACACATGCAGAGAAATTTTGTTGTCCATATTGGCCACATACATATATATCTATATCTATATATATTTATATATTCATATATATATTCTTTTAATCTGAGATACTTTTAATACTGTAAGACAAATTAAAAAGAAGCCTAATGAAGTAAAATCTGTGGTTAATAAAGAACAGAATAAAGATGTATCTTTTTCTCTGATCTGAAAAACCAGGGAATTTAGTTGTGGGTTCTTTTCTTTCAAACAAGAACCTGCTAAATGCACAGGGCACATGTGCTTACAGACTGCATGCAAAGAGCAGCTGCAGTGTTTGCTGGTTCAGAGTCAGACTGAGTTATAGCTACAGAAGTGTGAGGGTTTAAACCTCTGAGGGCTTCTCTTGCCTCTCTGCCACACTTCCCCACTCGTTTCCATTCTCCTGGAGGCCTGCCCTGCCTCACTGCTGTGTGCTGAGGAGTGGAGCAGTGATGTTTGTGACATCTCCTGATTGGCTTTGGAAGTTCATTTCAGCATGTTGCATAGGGGCAGCAGTGGCTCAAAAATAATGCGTGTCAAGGATTATTACTGCTGTACTGACTGTGAATCTGTGCAAAGTCTTCCACATTTTACTTACAATGCTCCAATTAATGCTAGAAATATTTCTGTCAAAGCCAGTCCTCAGATGTCACAGCATTTTTCTATCCTGTTCATTCTTAACTACCTACATATTCTTGTCTAGAGTTGAGAGTGAAGGCATTTTTTTTGCCTTCCTGCTATTTATCAATAGAAAATGACAATTTAAAAAAGTACAGATATCATACTAAAATTTTATCTAATTTTATACAGTTAAAAGTCTTATAATTGTCAAATACTATGAATTTATAATTCAATCAAATTAATTTTTCAGAAGAATTGTTCCCTAACTCTAGGCATTAATATGTCAGGTGTTGGTTTCTATCATCACTTATGACTTAATATTAAAAAATAGTCAGTTTGACTAACTTTCTAATCACATACATTTCCTTCTGTCATCTTCCATCTTGTAGAATACTGAAACCTACTAGAATGGATATTATCTGTTCTGTCTTTATCCACGCTCATAAATACTTTTTTTAAATTTTACAAATGGTTAGGGAGTAGATTCTACCTATCTATCCACAGGTGGACTGCACCTATCTGCACCTATCCACAGACTCTCAATTCTGTATTGTCTTTTGATTTCAAAATCTTTTCTCTTTTGACTACACAGGCCCTGGAAAGCCTGGAAAGAAAGATTAGAGAGAATCTTTTCATCAGCCTCTTTCATTCTTGCAGTTAGCTCTAGTTGATCATAGGACATTCTTCTTGGGCATGGCATTTTGGGGATAAAATCTCCTTAAACTGAGGAGTAGCTGGAATGCAGGTATCACTTCTCTGAGTGTTCTGGTCATTAAGATATTTTGCAAAAATATTCATCAGGTCTGGGGCTGGAGCATCAAGGCAGAACCAACCTGAACTTTTGTGAGGGGCCAAAGTTCAGATAGAAACCTTATCCTGACCAACTCTGGGTTTTTTTTTGCTCTCTCTTTTGAGTAGTTTCACTCTGCCTATTGATGTTAGAGCATTTTGGTACCAGGATAACACCTTATGGATGTCCTGGCTGAGGTCAGTTACCTTCCTGCTTTTTTTAGCACTTTAAGTGCTAATGTAAAATCTTAACATTAAGTCATTTCCATCTGGATTAATCCAGCTCTTATTGGTTATAGCAGGTGTGTTAAGAAATTACTGAAATACCAAAATACTTCCTTTTCATATAATACTCATTTGTCCTTTCTCTTGTTGAACCCAGGTATTTAATAACTGGCTACAGTGATAGGAAATTTGACAGAACTATGCCAGGAATTTACTCAGGGTATGGCTTTATGTGGAAATCAAAAGAGGAGTATGGGGTGAAGCACACCTAATGGCTGTAGAAGGTCTGATTCTTTTTTGCTCCCTGATGGAATTACAGGCCATTATTTTCCTGCTTTCTTTTAGCATTGAGAGAATAGTGACACATACCTGAATTTACCCTTTAACTTTCTACCACTTTCTCTCCAAATGTAACAATTCCCTTCTGATCTTTGTTGTTACTGAAATTGCTATATTATGTCTGCCCATATGTGTGCCTTATGGTCCCTCACTTGAGCTGCTTCTCTAAAAACAGCTTGCAAATATATGTTTGAGTTAAGAGACAAATGTCAGCTGTATTCTTCTCAACAAAGTCATAACCAGAGAGATATAAGGCAAACAATCTAAATGCTACTGAACAATGGGGGAAGTTGACTACCCACAGGTATGTCAGGGTAATTATCTATCTGCTCACAATCCCTCCACAGCTGGAAATTGAGCTAATTTTATTTACTCTTTCAAAGAAAAATTGAAACCCCAAGAAGAGAAGATAGTCATAAACTTGGAGAAAAATTTAAAGTTAAGACCCTTTTTCAGAGTCCTCTGTCTTTATTTTGCAGTATACTGCTCTGTATCTCATTAGGTCATGAACACATACATTTGCAGGAGAAATAACCTGTGTACAGAGGCAACCCAATCTCTGGAACTTGTCTTTTCTTTTAAGAACGCCACTTAAAGATATTTAGATAGAGCTAAATAGGTGGAATAAAAAGAATAAAGGTATCTTGTGTTGGTGGTTGCGTTTAGGAAAATATTTGCCTGGTACTTCTGGGAAGAAAAAAATTTTTTTGGCTCCCTGAGAATATTTCTGGTGCCTCACTGTAGATGTCAAATGCCATTTGATTAGTTCCAAGGTAATCTGCTTGGCTTCAAGTTAGGAGTCTTCTGACAGAAGACATATTGTCCCAGATACTGAAATGTATGGGCAGTAGTTAGAGTACCTTAGTTGCTTTTACTGTTTTGTTCCAGTTATCTGTGTTTTCTACTGCTGCACACTGAAAAGATGCACCAAATGAGCTGAGAAAAATGAAAGGTTGTTCCTTGTGTTGCTTTGTCACTCTAGTACATGTGCTTGCCATGCAGGTGATGTTCATCAAGCTCCCTTGGATTCCATCCTCCAATATTTTCATCAGCCCTTAGGCCTATGTAATTCTGCTTCCATTCAACTATTGTCATTAACATATATTTGGCCATTTTACCTGTTTTACTGATGAATTCAGCCTTCATGGCATAGTTTACCACTGCTATGGAATACTTTTGGCTCGGCAAAGCATTTGCATCTCTGCATTTACAGTGAGATACCTACAAGAAATCTCTATGTGGAGAGGCAACTGAAAGTTGTTTTTGCACAAGATTAATACTTAAACATTTTTTAGTCAGATCTCTTCAAAAATTGGTATTTTTTTGATTTACAGATGATTTTTATGGAAGAAAGCAAGATACAAGATATTGTGCAATCATATCCAAACATTTAAAATCTGTAAGACACACGCACACACACTTAGGTTTCAACTTTGTTGTTTAACAGTCAATCATTATCAGGAATATTTTGTTTCTGAATAGATTTCATTCTGTCATTTGCTCCTCCTGCTCTGGCCAATCTTATTTTGGCATGATCCCTGTTTGAAATCAGTATTTCCTTTTGCCTGCTTGCCTTTCCTGGAGGCTGATATGCAGATGGTAGCAAGCTTTAAGGAGGTAGGGAGAATGTTTTCTGCTCAACCTCTTTACTCTTTTGTCTTTCAGACCTTGTTCCCCTTTTTTCTAATCATTGCCTTTAAGTATTTCTAAAGACTGATTGTGCTTATGTTCCTTCTCCAGCATTGTAAATAATTTTGAGCAAGGGTTGGTGCTCTGTATTCCATTTATCCCTTCTAGGTAAAACTCTAATGTAGGAAATATCTCTAGGGCTGCCAACAAGGTTTGCAAGTTCTAAATGTCGGTTGCTTTCATTCCCTTTTTTTTTTTTTTTAATGGGGCTTTTCTGTTCCAAATAGACTGTCATTACAGAAGTAACTTTAATGCTTCATAAAGCACAAATCCTCTTCTTTGACTTCTCTGCATGGTCTCCAATATCAAACGCTTCCTTTCTTGTACTTTTGTCCCCAAAAGGTCTTTAAGAATGAGACCTGTCTGGATCCCACATGAATTTCTTTTTTTCAATGCCCAGAGTTGGTTAATAACCTGGTCAAGTCTTTCTTTTGTGACTACTGTTTATTTGCTCCCATATATTCTATATATTGATGGGAACCTCAATATAATTCAGGCTGTGCAGCATCTGATTGTAACAGATTGGTTTTCACTCCCAGAAAGCAGCACATCAAAGCAGACACAGATCAATAATACTTTCCCCTTCCTATCCGTGGATAGTGTTGCAGGTTTCTGTTCAACAGCCATAAGAAAATGCCTACAAAAATCCAGATAGCTACCACTAAGTAGCAAATACAGAATCAAACAACTGGCACAGTATCTGGCACATGAAGTATCACTTGAAGAGCAAGTTGTTGGTTCTTAGTAAAAGAAACTTGAAGTGTGTATCCTTAAGAGCCTTTTTTTCCCCCCTTCTCATTTCTTCCCTTTTACTTGGGCTCCTTCACATGGTGCTATTCTCTCTTTTTATACTGTAGCTCTGATAGTGAATGCTTCCAGTCCCAGCTAGTCATCACAGGATGCAAACGTTAAATGAAAACTTTTTCAATTAAATTTTACATTGGTTGATCAGCCAGAAGTGGGAAATATTTAGGGGAATATGAGTAGTGGGTATCTGGATGGCAATTAGTGTCAACTTCCAATACCCTGAGGCAGGGACTCAAATATTTCACCTGTGGAGGAGGGGGTCAGGGCTTTTTTCATCCATTCTTTTCTTTGCCTTTTAATTCCCTAACTCCCATAATCTGGCAATGTATTATGCAGTGCAGACCAGGAAGGTGGGCTGCAGTAAATGCTGCTTTATGGATCAAGCAGTAGGAAGTGCTATACTCTTCCCCCCAGAGACTGAAAGCTTTACATCAATCAGCATACTGACAATGACTGCTTTTGAACTTACCTGTAGTATAGCAGTGTGGAAAATCATTATCCAGCATTCAATTTTTTAAAGAACACACATAATTTGAACGCTGAAGCACCATACGGCCATTTTGTCTGACTCTGAGCACCTTTTTGATTGATCGCCTCTCTCTGTGCCACAAGGAGGAGACAGGATGTATTCTTTGCCTTTTGCCTATGGTGTCCAAATAACCTCACATACTATAATGAAGTGTGAGAAAATTTATGCCATCAACACCGGTGTGAATTTAAATACAGCACAAAATGTTCCAATTCTTGCTAGGCAAGAAGAAGTGAATTTGAGTATTCTGTACCATGCAAACTCAATGGGTGGCTAATATTGAATGCAGTGCTGTGGATTGAATTCAGATCTTAATTTTGTTTTACTGTGAGTGATATGATGGGATATGGTCTTGAGAATATGGAACCTTGCAGGAGATATCATAATATATATTTAGTTGCAGATCCAAGAATGTTCTCTGTCTGTGTGTGAACTCATTTCACTGCAGGATCAGTCATAAATAGGATCAATCGCATAGAGAGCTCAGTTTAGCTTCAGATTCTTCATTCGAAATAACCACTACATGGACTGAAAACAATCTAAAGGCAAAAAATCTAAAGGCAATTACACACTGTTCTGGTGAGGGAAAAATCCAGCTTCAATCTTCATAACTAGGCAGCTTTATCTTCTTTGAAAAACAGATTATTTCACGTCTAGTCTTAGGAACAGATTGTTTCTCTTCCTAGTCACTGGATCTGTGACTCTAGATAATGGGAGTTCTGGGTATAATCACTCTTGGTCCTTATCCAGATCAAGAAAAAAAAAGGCTCTTAATTTCATATATTCTTTTCAGAAGCAGTTATTTAATTTCCTCTTCTATTTTTTTTGTTTGTTTGTTTTAAAGCATCTGTTAAGGCTCTGTATTGTTCATTTTCTCTATATTTCCCTAGTTAATTCTGTATTCTGGTCCTGCAAAGTTTGACACTTTATTGGTGGACTTGAATATGAAAAGAGAAGAAATGCTAATGCTTACATTTGAAAAATAAAAGACAACTTGGAAGAATTTCACTTTATTAACTTCATTTATTTTTTTGAATGGAGTTAATGGGTTTTTTTTTCCAAAAATCTCATTCTAGTGAGAGTCCAGGACTATGCCATCTTCTTACTATTTTATGTATCTCTGATCTAAAGATGTACATTAAACAAGTCGTTATTTCTGAGACAAATCTTCTAGTGGCAAATCTACTAACAAATCTAGTGGTCTGCATTGTTCTTTGAACTTCACCTAGGCAACTGTTCAGATCAAACTGCAAAGCCTACCTCATTACTGGTACTTGCTCCACTCACCCCGTAATTATTTCTTGGTTCTGCTAGAAATAGGAAGGCTGAGGGAAAAAACTGAAAAGAAAGGAAAGAAAGGTTGAAATATTTCAGGGTAGTGAGTTATGAACCATTTGTATCTTAGAAGGTATTTTTTTGTAAATTTTTGCATTGTGTTTCAATCCTATAGATGTAAGCTTTACAGGCTAAGAGTTCCCCAATTCAGAAGAGGCTCCTAGAGGAACCAGCTCCATACAGCCCTGCCAGCACCCTTACATGTCTACTACTCAGTGACCCTTCTTTTGACTGAGGAGACCTGGAAATTGCTGTTTTGCAGTTGTCTGTCAACACTGTTTTGTGTTTCAGCCAGAAGGCATCATCCCAGAGTGACAATAGACTTTGTCTATTTGAAGTCTTCTCCTTTTGTCTTCTTTGAAGTCAGTGGCGGCACTGGCTGCCTAAGGATTGCAAGATTTTGCATTCCCAAAGTCTGTGAGCATTACTGAGTTTTAACTGTCTTTATCGCACTAGATCAAAACTCTGATCAAATGTAAAGTGCCAGGAAATATCAGATATGCTTTCTACATACTATAGAAGACTTCTGGTTGACATGTAAAAGTTGGGTCTTGCCTCTTTCTGTTCTCATGGTAATGCTTTTACCCCAGAGCTGAATGTGTGCACAGCTGACATCAGTATGTAGCCTCTTCTGTCTTAACTGAACAGAATAATGACAATGGTTTAATTTAGTGTTTTTCACTTTGTACTCAGTAATGCTGAGGAACTAAAAATAGCAGAAATTTGTTAACAAATGCCTCTCTGTAAAATGTTACCCATGATTCTTCCCGCCTCATTTTGCTGGGAAGAATACCAACTTTTTCCAAGGCATTTATATTCTATGTGTGTTGCACTGTGGCTTAATATTGTTTGGTTTCATTTGCATATGTGAGCACAGAAGATGTGGGAAACAGAAGAAAAGCTATTCTGCCTTCAACCTTCTTTCTTTTTAGTATATGCAGCAGGACATCTAATTTTTTTTAATGACCTCCAAGGTCTTTGTGGAATGAGATTGTTGTCTTCTGTGTACAGAAGAGCATCCACACTCTATTCACTTATTGTAACTTAATTATAGGATGCATGTAATAATTTGGAGACAGTCAGTGTATTTGCCGCTGATGCAAGTAATCACGGGACTCTGGGAAATAGATGCACATGTTCATTTATTGTAAAATACTCAGATTAATTATTTCACCTGATATCTGTACTTGTAAACTGCCAGCTGAAGCTGAGGTTGACAACGAGCCATGGATGATGTATATTGGGTATGGTCTAACACTCTACTGAAGGCATTTTGATACTATTTTAATGGAAGCAGTGTAGATTGGTTAGAATTAAAGCCTATTTTGTGCTTGCCAGTTACTGTGTTCCTGTTTCCATGCTACATCAATAAATTTTTTTAAAGAAGCATTTGGTCACAAATGACAACATACACTCTACATTATTTCTCTGCTGCTCCTCCTTGTAATACTAATTTGGTGAGATTAAAGAGGTATGTTTGTGTCTTTACAGTAGTTTAATTTCCTTTCAGAAGTATGTATTCTCTCACTTGTTGTTTTCTGTAACAAGCATGATGGCCCCACATTTTTTGAGCTTTTAGTGATGTAATTTTGCTCCACTACATGCAGTCAGGAATGTGTCACTGCTTTCAACAGGTGCTGTCTTGCCTTCTTGTAAAATGACTGTGTTACGGAGCAGTGAGTGGTCTGCCAAAGAAACCTTTTGCTTTCAAGTATTTGTAGTGCTTGAAGGTTGGGCTTGTTAGTTTTTAACAGTTTTATTTGGGAATTGTGTGAGTTGTACACGGTTTATACATTATTTAGTCTGCAAAGAGTATTAAATTTAAGTATCTCTTTAGTGTCTCTTTAAATGCAATTTGATTACTTTTTAAAATTCAAAGTAATATTTAATAACTGTTAGTTTTCTTTTAGAGAGTTCTTACCAAGGAAACAGGAGTTCTTACAGCTACATGGATAATTAACTTGAAGCTTGTCTGTCTCTTGGGGAACATCAGATATGTAAATGAGGAACTTAAGTCTGAACAAGACATGCCAGGGAATCACTAAAAGTTTTATTACACTGAAGCATTGGTATTAAAATCCTAAACGTTATAATATACTATCATAAACCACTACATTTTAAAGAGCAAATAAGTGTGGGGATTTTATTAAAATTTGCAAAATGAAATCATAACAGTGTGTAGCTTTCACTTTTTTAAGGGTTTCAGTGAGATTTTTAAACTTCCAGTAGAAAGCATGGACTGTTATGGGAAAAAAATATTATAATAATAATTTCCTTCAGGATTCAAATTTTAAAGAAATAAGTGTATATAACAAGCAATATTCCCTCTCTGAAGCTGATTGTACTTCAATCTATCAGACAGTATGTCGTGCCATACTGAGAGCTGTCCAGGTAAGGAAACTTTCCACTATTGCACTGCTGAAAGCAAAGCTAAGGCAAATGTTGATCAGAGGAATTTTTTATACCCTTTCAAAAATTGCTTATTTATTACCAAACCAATTAAACATGCATCCAAGCAAAACATAAGGAACTTCACTGATAAAACTTCTGCAAATAACCACTTTTCCCTGGAATCTGTTAGTGTTCCTAACAATGCCATCAGAGTCAGTGTCAGAGGCTAAGAAAGTGGATACTAAGGTCACCTGGCCTTCCACCTCTTGAGGGGTGGCCTCTTTTTGGGCTAAAGTCACAACTGGCACAGAGAACTTTTATGACTGTTATTTCTACAAATCCTTTCTAGAAATAGAGAACATCCACTTTGAATGACTTGAATGTAATGCCTCTTGTATATGTAATTCATAAAAGATACATATTCCAGATCTTAGGTAGACTCTTGCATAGCAATAAGTTGTTTTCTTTTTGGTGACCTGCTTAAAATATGTCTCTGCAATGCAAATGTGCAATGCAAGCATACAAATAAGATTATTTCTTTAGCACGGCTATTTTTTTGTTTAAAGTCATATTCTGCAACACTTATTTGTGCAGGAGGAAAGCAAATATTCTAGAAGTCATCATTCCGATCTACTGACCAAACACCACTGTGTAAGTCAGCCATGGATAAAAGATTAAAAGCCAAATTAAATGAAATGGGAAAAAAGTGCTTTCCAGTTTTTATGTATTGTATTTGTTTTCATCTCGTTCTATTTTCCTTTCAGATATTATCTGTATTCAGATCAAAATGACCATGTCTGCATTTTGCAGACATTTTGATGTTGTAATTCAGCCTACCTCTACTCCAAATATAGGTTTAAATTTTCTTAAATTTTGCTTAATGTGCTACTTTTCACATTTTTACCAAGAGGTATCTATTTTTTTCCTGTTTGTTGTTATTTATTCCAACTATTGGAGTTCACTAAGATTATAAGACATTTTAATTTCATGTACTACAGATCTGTTAGGAACTCTTCATGTTCAACTGCATTTAAATTCAGTGGAAAGAAAGAAATTATGACATGTTTGACTGTTCTAGTTTAGACTCAGTTTTGGATATGATTTATAAATAAGATCATATTACTAATTTGAGGATGAAATGTCATTTTCTGACTAGCTCTCTAACACTTTTATTCTAGAATTCTTCTGGAAACATTAGGTCCATTTGTGAAAATTATGTGCAATGAGTTTCAGAACCTTCAAGTAAAACATGCAGTGGTAGCTTAGAAATTGTTTCAATATTGGTAAATTTCAGGCATGCTGTGTATAAAATGTGAACAAATTTATTTGCAGGTTCTGTGAAGTTTGCCAGTGGAAATCAAGAAACAAAAAGTATTTGTTGCATGAAAATGTACATACTAAAATAGGTTTGTATACAGTTGAAATTCAAGATGCAAGAGTCCTAATGTGTATAATTAATTTAATCTTGCAATCAATTAATTTACATCAACTTTCTCCAAACATGAAGAAGATTATAGCAATTAAAATAGAAATTAACTCAAGCAAACTATTTATTTTTATGCGTCTTGTTTGTTAAGCTTTACAAAGAAAAATATTAATAAATAAAATATTGAATATGTTAATATTAATAATATTAATAATAAACTAAAAAATCAAGTTCATGGCTATATTAATTTTATGCTTACTGGTATTTTTAAAAATATATTTATGATACATATTTTCAATATCTTAAGATGTTCTAATGTAGTGTAACTTAACTCTAAATATGTTCTTTAAATTTGGTTTTAAAGCTTGGGGTTTTTTTGGTTTTTTTCTAAGAACACACTACCTTTGATTTAATTTTTTCTGACACTGTGCCCACTGCACAGTAGAAAAAAAAGTGTAATTGTAGTTTTGTCCTTAACAGCACAGGACAAATAAATGTCAAAATCAAATGGTGGTGTCCCCCAAGGGAAAATGTACTTCAGTTATGAAATATTCTTCCCCAGCTCCCATTGCTATTCCCATGAACACCTAGGTGAAGCTGCCTCAGGACCTAATCAGATGCTGATCATTTGCATATAATAAAATCATGCAATGAGGTTTAGCCCATTCTGAGGAAAAGTGCATAATATATCTTTAAAAGGTTCTGTCTTAAAAAACTGGTGCTACTCTGGCTCTGGATGAATGGTTTGAGTGGGATAGGCCTGGTGAGAAATGAACATCTGCTTATATGGCTGGTGTCTTGTCAGCCTAGCACTGAATTTAATGAATCTGCTTGGAGGTGGCATGGTGCTATTTTTTGATACATAGCTTAAAAAGGCCGTGGTATTGGTAAACTTTCAGACTGTCTCAGGAAAATAATAATCAAATATAAAAAAGTCATTAAGGCAGTTTGAAAATGAGATTGTTTTAGGGAAAAGGCTCTCCTTAGGCTTTATTCGCACTCTTAATTATTAGTCAGAAAAAGTGAAACCCATAACTGTTGGTTTATAAATTTGTTGTGATATCCTTTGTGATATAAAATCCTGAACATCTTGAAATTGTGGATTGTCCTTAGCTACTGTTATATTCAAGAGACTTGATAATCCTTGGAGTTGAATGAAACCTTTTATGATTATCCCAAAACTAGTGGTGTGATAGCTAGTCAATTTGGATTTCAGTTCATCTTACTTTTTTACTTTTATCAGGATTTACTTTTATCAGGAAAATATATGTTGAGAAAGATTGTGGGCCAAATAAAAACATAGATGGATAGACATAAGCAGACAGAAAGACTTGTAGACAGACAGACAAATGCTTTCATGTCATAAATTTTAGACAATTTTCTTATAATAATACAGACTGACAGAGAGAGTAAGGAAAACTTTTTGAAGTGGTGGTGTGACCTTTTTCTCTTTGTCTACCAAGCAGTTATTTACTTCCGTGCAGTTTTGTTTTGAAATTTAATTTGGTTTTCTGCAGAAACAGATATAAATTTAAAACAGATTTCAAATTATTTCAAAATATTATGACATATATCTTGTTATGATACTTAGAGAGAAAGCTCTTTTTTTCTGCCTTGTTTTTTGTTGATTTTTTGGGAGTATTTTAAAATATTTTAGTATCTCAAATGCCATAATTTTCCTGGGACATGTAATCTGTTTCCTGTTCAGATCTGATTCTGAAATTATATCTGTCTGCATATTTTACCCTTGAGAATTTTCTGTGTGAATGGCTTCAGTAGACAGCGTCTGAGTAAATGTACAGGAGAAGAGTTTTATTCTCCCACAAAACCACAAGCTGTGTGTGGTGGGGCCTCTTGAAAGGATGAGATGGGAGAAGGTTGTACTGAGATGAAGAAGTGAGTCTTTAATCTTTCAGCTCCTCTGGGAATCTAATTGCACTCCCTCTCCCTTTCTTGTAGCCCATGTGCTGTCTCCAGGAGAGCAGATATTTTGCCTTTACTGAGGAGGCTGCTGAGGAGCTCTGCTGAGAGGCAGCCAAACCAGTCCAACTCCTAAACACCTGCCAAGCACTTTGGACTGAGTTTATACACTTGCTCCTCGTTCTTTGCCCCCATGCTCTCAAGCTGTTATCTATCTGAAATACAGATACAGAAACATATGGAGACTTGGAACTAATAAAGTTTTACCATGGTTTCTCCTACCTACCAGGGACCACTTTCAGTGCTAACTGAGCTCCCTTGCCACTCGCTGTACTGATTTGCTGCCAGGACAGTGCTTCCAGCAGGCAAACAAAAAGACAGAGAGAAAAGTTGTGAGATGAAAAGAGGTGGGAGAAGGCCAAGCAACCCTAGTTTTGTGCTCCAAGGAGTCTCCTGTGGAAATGCAAAGATGACCATAGGTATAGTTATGTGTCAGCAGATGACAGTGCAGGAAAAGAGTGAAAGAAGATACCGAAGCAGGGATGAATTGTATGTTAAATGAACAAAAAGGGCATGTACAGAACAATCATGTGCCTTGGTGTTTCAGGGTTGCATGGCTATGTCCAGTCATGCTACAGCAAGGCAGGAAACATTTGCATTCAGTTTCACCCTCTAGGTTTGCACCAGAAAGGTCTGGATGAGCTGAATGGTTTGGCACCTTTCTAAAGGCTCTTCCAGTAGTTTCCCAGCGAGGAAAGAACAGATGGGAAGAGCTGGCTGGTAGCAATAAAACAGGCAAATACCCAGCACATGCAACCACCCTTACTTTCCACCCAGCTTTTGGTACTGATATGCATGATATTGCACAACAAAATCCAAGACATACCCGCTTTCATGTTTTAGTTGAGTTCAAGAGCAAATTTTCTGATAAGCCTCTTTTACTGAGTTTTCATTCACTTTGTGGAGTACCTCAGTAGTATTTCCAGCATCTCTGTTCTTTCATGATAAACAATGCTGGAACCTGTTCTCCCGTTCTCCTGATAATAGACATCCAGGCTCTGGGACCCCATTATGGCCAGCCAGAATAAAACCTCCAAACCACACAGAATTTGATGTTGATTCCACCTAACAGTGGCGTCACTCTACAAATTCACCCATGCCAAGTTGTACGCTCCTTCTACAGGTATAGCTGAAGCTGTCTTTGCTGTTGGGTGAACTTATTCATCCTACTGTTTCAGATGCCTGTTTATTGAAAATATGACAGAAATGGCCAATTTTAACCAACACCATTTTTTAAAACATAGGTTAGATATTCAATGAATGTTCTTAAAAGAAGCGACAATTAAAATCAAATGTTTTAAACTAATGTGCTTATCTAAACTATTTTAATTTTCTTATTTTGAGATGTAAATTTATGGCTACTATTTGTTCCCATTCTGCTATTTCCTAATCCTCTCATTCTTTTTAGTTTTTAAAATGTATAATTCTTTTTTTCCTCATCAGAAATTACATAAACAAAAGCATTTCCACAATATTTTTTAAAATTTTTCTAGTCTTGTACTTCTTCTGCTTCCCATTATGAAGTAAGAGGGCTCAATTCCCATGTTATTCCTTGTGTATTTGAATGTTCACCTAAACACATAGTGCTAAGTTTTAAAGAGACATAGTTTGGTTTTAATATCAACATTGGGGCAGCTTAATAAGAGAAGTAGTGTTGTCACTTTCCCAAGCCCAGTTTTCCATCTGTTTCCAGCCTTAGGCATTGCATGCATTTACAGTCTGTCAGCAATTGCAGGTTTACTTCACAACTATAAAAGGAAGAAATAATATTTTTCTTTTCATGGAAAAGATTTTATATGAAAGTTTAGAATATGGAGAATTTCAGGGCAACATATGGTCTATAGAGCATACGACTAAGTCAATTTGGCCTATTGCCTTAAAGCCCAACTAGTCCTTTGACACCATTAGAGCACAAGCAGTGGTGTAAATCAGAAAATCTGTGTGCAGTTGAGTCATCATCTATATTGTATGTTAAATGTGAAATGTAAAATGTGATTAGGTACTTTTAAGATGCAAATTTTCTTCACTGAAAAGGTGGCCAGGCATTGGAACAAGCTCCTCAGGGATGTGGTAGAATCACCATCCCTGGAACTGTTCAAAAAACATCTAGATATGGCACTTGTGGTTTATTGGTGAAGATTGAAGTGTTAGGGTATTAGTTGAACTTGGTGATCTTATAGGTCTTTTCCAACCCTAAAAATTATATGTTGTTATGATTTATTTAGTTGCAGAAGGAATGGGATAGATATATAGTAGGTAGGTGGGTAGATAGAAAGATAGATAAGACAGATAGATAAAAACCTTGCTCCTGAAAAGGAGCACATTCAGAATATGCATGCCTGTCAACACAGACCGAGGTAAAATAATTCAAGAGCTGCTAAACCATAGAAAAGTAGTAGAGGCAGGATTACATAGCTGATTATATTCTTTGATTGTTTTTTCCAACTTATGACTACCACAAGTTTTCTGATTTTCTTGCTGTTGATCTAGGTGAAGGAAGATTTGCTGTTTTTGCTGAGAAGAAATGTATAACTTGCAGGAAAGTTAAAGCTTGCTTGAGGAGATACCATGCCTTACAACACTTGGAGGATTTATCTGTATCTCAGGTAGGTAATCCACAGAGTGGCTGAACTTTCCAGCCTTCCATGTTTCACCTCCTGTAGTACTACTGGGAGAAAGGGAGATACTTTTGTGGCTTTTTTTACAGTGCAGACAGCACGACTGTGAAAACAGAGGCATCCCTCTGCCTCAGTTCTGGAGACATAGCTGACTGAGTGAACTGAGGAGCTTGACTGCCTAGATTCAGCAGCACAGGTATAGGACACAGGCTAGCTTCACTATTTGCCCAGCATCTGCTTACACAGGTGCTCCCCCACTGTAGACTACAAAGACACATATATAGCCTAGAAAAGATCTAGTGCTTAAGTGAATATACTCAAATCCAAGACTAATTCAGTTCTACTAGGCAAGTCCTCTTTCCTGAAGGGTATTTGTATGGTACAGAATTATTTCCTTTAATTCCATTTTTAATGAGAGGAACGTTGGAGGGGCAGATTTTCAGATGTTGCAAATGGTCTTTTTTTTTCCTCAGCCTCTGTGGACCAGCAACAGCAAAAACTTGCTGAAAACTATCCCTGATTAATGAGCACATAGTCCTGGTTGTGGTGATGCCAACTCTCAGTACTCCTGCTCTGCAGGATTGATTTCAGAGCTAATCCTTGCACCTGTGTGGGCCAGCAGCCTCACAGGCTCATTAGTTCCAGTGTGGGCAGGGCTGCCCAGCTGTGGAGGGGGGTCAGGACTTTCCCTGCAAGCTGAGTGCTCTTTGCTTGCAGTGAGTCATCACTCAGCCCTTCACTTTGGCAACCAGTATCCCTGTTCCTATCTCCTGTACTTAAGAGGCAAATAAAATCAATTCCATTTTATTTTGTAATGTTTAGGAAATGTTTCCATAAATGAAGAGTGTGTTGGAAAAACACGTGCATGCACGTTGTCTGACTTTATCACGCGCAGGCTCATTTCTCAAAGGTATTGCTATAATGGTGAGGGGTTGACAAAGGCAAATTTATTGAAAGTTACACATATAAATTCTAGGTCTGTTCTTTTCATGGGTAGAGACTATGTGGTTCTCCTCCTCCTGAAAACCCCATTTTTTTCTGAAAGCTTCCATTGTGCTAGATGAAGTAGAGATTAAAAACACTAGCTGCTTTATTCAAAACATGTTTGACTTAAATTACAATAAATTACTTTGCAGCCAGACATCTGAAAGCCATGTGCTAAATAAACTGTACATTATGTAGAGAAGGGTGTTAAAAATCCCCTGAAGTTGTAGAAATATGAGACGCAAAGAAGAAGAATATGATTTTGGCAGTTGAGTCAATAGACTGAGGCTCAACTGAGCTTTGCTTACATGGACCTTCTAAGAAGAAAGACATATGTCTTGAATGTGATTCGAGTATACTGGAAATGCAAGCTGATACACAGGTCATTGCTGTTGGCAGATGGTGCTGCAGAACGAGGCACAAGTTCCAGACAGGGAGCTGGAGTCTGCTTACCCCATATGCACATATGTTCTGGTACATTTTAAAATCATTTAACTGCTGCCAGTTCCTCTGGCAACTACACGGAAATATGCTGGGAGTAGCAAATGATGGAGTCACCATACCCATTTTGCTCCTGTGAATTCTGTTAAGAGTATTTGTAGAAAACTGCAAAGGTACAGGGCAAGGCTGCTACTGTTGGAACAATAAGCTGGCATCATGAAACAGAAATGCAGTTCTTTTGTTAAATTCATAGCTGATTATTATTTATATTAATTTAATTAATATGCCTGATATTTGCAACTCTATTATTTATCCAGGAAATAGAAAGCTCCTCCATCAGCCTGAGTAAAATTATTTTTACCACATAAAACAATGCTGCAAGGTGGTGCACGTGTTTAGAGAAACAGTGTGGCATGGCCAATTATGCACAGAGTACTCTAATTTCTAAAAAGGGTCTAGGTTTTCAAGCACTTTACTTGAACAAGAAGATTTAATTTATTTGTTATTTTATGAAGCATTTTTATGTGTAGAAAAAGTGCTACTTGTTTGCACATGCTGGTTATGTGGCATTCTTACATGATTTCATGCTTTGCTGATGGAAAATTAGACCCTTGTGTATTTTAAAAGAATAGAAGATAGCTATAGAATCAGGATGCGATTGCCTCAGGACATTCTGTTGACAGCTAGAAATATATACAGACAAAGCAATGTCACTGGATGCTAATGTGAACTATACAAGTTGATGAGTACCGTAAATCCCTGTAAAAAGAGAAATCTATATCCTTTTATTTTGCAGGTTTTTGCCTTTAAAATTACCACTAATAACACTTAGGTAACTGGGTTACATATAATCATTATTAAGGTTTTATAATTATAGACATGATAAAGCACAGATACATAGTTGTGATAATATATCTGTATTCAGGAAAAAATAACCTTTTACTTGTTTACTAAACCTTTGCTTCACATTTAGTTGAAGCTGTTATTAATTTAAGGGGGAAGTTTGAGTATATAGGGAATGCCAGACTGATCCAATATTGAGTCAGAGAAGCAGTGTTCAGTTTTAAAAGTAAAACAAGATACATCAAATTAGCCCTAGCATTACAGAAGCCTTTCTGGCCTTTTGATGTTTTCTACATCATCCCCTATAATAAGCCCAGATGTTCCGAATAGATGAGATCTCAGTAAAAAAGCAGGAATTTGTTTCTACTGCGGCTAATTCCATCATTACTGATAGATTGCAATACTGTATTGTTTCCGAGGTGTAAATATTTGGTTTGCTGCTTCCATTTTCTGAAACACTCTCTTAACAACTCAGCTCAAGTAAAGCTGTTTTGATAATTCCTGCTTCTGTCCATCTTTCCTATTTGTTTAATCTTTAAAAACACAGCATTTGTGTAAGACTGCAACAATACAATACACTACCTACGTACAAATCTCTGTCTTCCCCACCCATGTTAGCATGATAGCACTTTGGACATCAAATATTTATTCTAATTACAATTCTGCTCTAATCTGAATATATTTTATATGTCAGCAACACTGTGTCTGAGAGAAGAAAAAAAAATGTAGTTCTCAGATACATTGCTGGTGAGGCAGAATGGCTCTGTTCCTGGGAACAAGTGGGCAGCAGTGGGGCCTAGCTATATATTTTTCATTTGAACCAGTAACATGAATTTATTTCTATGTTTATTATTTGTTTGTTTAACTGTTCATGAACCTTTTATTTACTTGCTAGGTAAATATTTACTCATTCTAACCATTTTATTCCAACTGTCTTTGTTCCATAAATGGAACCTGCTGTCTCTATTTATAAAAAGTGCAACATCTGGTAATATCTTGAAGACCTGAAGTTTTCATATGTGTAAATGCCTGGATCTGGAGGAATCTTTTAAAGCTGGAGGAAGTTTTAATATGAACAGAACAAATGGCTAGCACTTCTATTGTCTTCTTTTCTTCTAAGGAAGCGATTATGGGACTAAAATTTGAAATAAATCAAAAGTAATATTTTTGTGTTTAGAAAAACAATTAAAGGCCAGCAAAAGTTTCATGAACCAAATTAGTTGGCATAATGTAGAAAAGAGTAGCAAAGTCACTGGGGGATAGTAAGCAGGTTTTAATAGGGCAAGATTTACAAAGCAAAACTCATAGATTTTTTTCAATAGGAGAACAAATTTTTATATTCTAAATTCTGCATTTAAAAAGGCTTTTACAAGCCTTCCTTGAGGTCAGCTATTAAAGTGTCTAAGTAGTTGTTGCGAAACAGACAAGAATTATTTTAGGAAAAAAGACCTTCAAGACAAAGAAAAGGAATAGGAAGTAATATTTTTGTTTTCCACAAGAAAGGTGAGCAGTGGTTCATGGCCCTGTATTATGTAATATAGTTAATAATAAATTACATTTGAAAATATATTATAAATGAACAGAAGATTACTATAGAATTGGGATGTCATTGCCTCAGGGATAAAGCAAGAAATCAAACTTTACAGAAAATTAGTAAAGCTTGGGAGGAATTTCAAGAGGACCTATTTAAAGTAGGTGATAGGAAACACCATAACAAACAAAACTCAAAAAGCATTATTATTTCAGGAACCTTGAAAACTTTATGGGCAGTACAGTGAACTTCTCTGATCAGTGTATGATTGTTGCCAAAAAGGGAATTTAATATTTATATGTTAACAAGATGGAGTAAGAATTTAAAACTTTCTAGTGTCAAGATATGTAGTGAAGGTATGATTTCATACAAGATATGTGCAGGGTCATTGTTGCCATTGGACAGAAGTGGGGGAAAGCACCAAGGAACAGGAGTGGCACCTTAAAATTATGCAACAGGAATTTAGTGTTATTTGTTTTAGAGAAGAGAATAACAAAAGAACAATTCAGAATCAGATAAAAGAAAAAGAGATGATAACGGTCTGTTCTTGCCTTGTAAAATTGAAAGGCAGTGAACCCAAATCTTGTAAACAGAAATACATCTTCACACACAGATTAAGCCAAGAAACTGGTGTCTGGGAGGGCACAAGTTTGACAGAAGTCCAGTAGGGGATGGAAATGTATCAAATTAACAAACGTATCCATATAATCCTGAAAGAACTAAAAAGGCCCTGGAACACAGAAGCTCACTCATCAGAGAAACATCCTGTCTTGGAAAGAACATAAATTCTGATTCTGTCCCAAACTTTAGCCATTACATGAGGCTGTTTTCCTGGGGACAGGTGCTGTGCCTTCTGACTAGAGAGGAGTTTCTTGCCCCACTTTCCAAGGGGCGTGTGGTGCTGCCAAGTGTCAGGGTAGCAGCTGCTACAACAAATGAAGGGAATTTTCAGCAAACTATTCTTTAGTGAGATATTTCCTGTGCTTCTGCTAAATCCTTTGTAGTTGACAAGCCTTCCCTGGACCCCTTGGAGTAAGACTGCCCTGGCTAGCCACTACTAGCCCCTTCTAAGCCTACCTACCCCCAGCTGCTCTGGGCTCCAACCACAAAGGACGAGGGAAAATCTGGGCAAGGGTAGCCATGGTTACCAGTCCAGGGAATGAATAGATTTTAAATATGCTAATACCCACTGATGCTTTTATGTGAAAAGTACTGAAAAATCTTTCAGGCAAATGCATTCTAATAGCCAGTTCTCCCAATATGGTAGTCAGCTAGCCATTGAGAGCTTGTATGTACTTGCATGTACCTCCACTTATGTTGTGCAATCCCAGGATTTTCATCCCTCTATGGAAGGTCCTCATTGTGGATAAGGACTTGAAGAAATCGAATATGCGGAAGTACATTAATTAATAAATTTCACTGATACTGCATTTATTTTATGTAGTACTTCATTAATACAAGCCATGTTTCTTCCAAAATTCCCACCTCCTGATTTCCTTCTTCATTCCATCCTTTCTATCCTGTAATTCATCAACGCAAGCTTCATGATACTGTTATGAATAATTTAATGAGAGGTGGAACCAAGGGATTTCATACACAATAGTACTATATTAAAATAATTAAAATCCATAAGTAAAACTCAAGTTAGACATTAGCACAATTAAGATCGATTCTGCATCCATAAGCATTGTATAACCTTTTCTATAGTTACAAATAAAACTGGAAACCCCTAAACAGCATTGCTCCATATTATACTGATTCAGGTTGGTATCCCTTGCACACTCAGGTTCCGTTTTATTTAATGAAAAATAAATCTAAAATATGGAGTAAGAGTTTGGAAGCAAAATTTTCTTTTCTGAAAAAAAGATATATTAATAGATGTCAGTATCTATGTTAGTACCTCTAGTGTTAGAAAATGCTAGGAATGCTTTTAGGACCCATCAGACAGCAATTTTACTAGCTGCAGTTTTTAAAATAACATCTTTAAGGACAAAGAATCTAAAGTTTACTTCTCCTTTGCTTTTTTAGCAGCTTTCTCCTTACATTCAATTGAAATGACGTTAGTAGCCAAAATTCCTACCTTTAATCCATCCCGTTTCCAAAGTTATTTATGAAGTCACTTCAAATTAATTATACAAAAGTCATCTGAAATTTTTTTTTAAATTGGCCAAAAATTACCAGCTTAATATTATTTTATTGCACCCATTCTTGTTATTTTTAACTGCTTTCTGTTATGACTTCTAAGTTACCTTGTAATTAGTGTCATGTTTTTTGAAAGACTAGACTCTTTCTTTGTTATAAATCTATAGACCTCTAAGGAAATGGATCAGAAAGACATATTTTTATTTAATTTCCCTTTTTTGGGCATAACTTAATATAATATATTTATATACATATATTTATATAAATTATTTTTATATATAATACTTTTAACATACCGTTCTGCATCAAGAAACAAATTTATAGTTGAAAAACAAACTAACAACACTCCAGAGGAAAAAAAATATTAAAATATTGTACCACTCTATGATTAAAATGTAAAGATAAAATGGTAGAGTTCAAACAGTTGTTGGAAGAAGCAAAATTTTATGCATCTTTGTGTAGTGAGAGCACTGTGTCAAACCAAATATTGGAAGATATAAGGCTAGTGGAATTTTTCCTTTTCATCCAGGATACTGACAGTGTTCCTAGCCCTGCCTCTTAAATCTGGAAGATGTGGTGACAACGACCTATTTAAATTAAACAGTTGAATTTGTGACTTGCTCATGTTAGGTGAAAAGTGTTACCTATATTCATAAATGGCCCAGGGCCAAATTCAGTCCATACATATGCCCCTTTCCAGACCACTGAATGCCTCTAAAATCAGAATGTGGCCATCACACTTGATAAATTGTAAATGGATGCACACCTTCATATTTCTGTGTTCAGTAATGCATTCTTAAAGCACAAAATGAGCAGAGTACTGGACAGAGCATACACCCCTGGAGCCACACAGAAGACATATGGCATAATCCAAGGCAGGTGTTTGTAAATCCAAAAGATCACATTAGACCCCTTAGGCTACAATCTGAATGACAGCAGTGGGATTTTGTAGTTTATCTAGGACCCTAAATTAAGTTGTCACCCTTAATTTGTGGGATAACATCTACCAGGGGCAAAAACAAGTTAGAAACTTTATCTTCTTTTGCAGGCTCAAGTATTCCAGCTGCTGAACTCTCTTACTTGTAATATAATCATCATTTAACTGTTAGTTAAGCAACTTTGTTGTCTTTTTTTTTTTTTTTTAATTTTTAATTTCTGAGAAAAGAAATAGGTGTCCAGTGAACTGTCAATGACTATGAGATTGTCTGGGACATCCAGTTTTTCTGTTCCAGCTGGATCAGTCGAACACATACTGAATTATGGAAACTCCCTTTGATTGATGAGTTCAGATCGGCTTTGGCAGATGCACATTAAAAAGGGGTAGATGAATACATATAAACCATTGAGCTTAGCAGAAAGTACTGCTCAACACTGTAAACTGCCAACTTTATCATCTTTAAGTAAAAAATACAGTTTTTCTTCCCAACAAAGACTTTTTATAAAAGCAATAAGGTAACTGCATGAAGTGTGCTTATCATGATATAATCACACCCCAGGGGGAATGAGAGGTGCTCGGCTGCACCTCATGCTTTGTAATGACCCAGGGGTGTGATTATCTTATGATAACCACACTCCCTGTCATGCCTTATTGCTTATATATTCCACATGTCATAATGAATCCTGAAGCACTTTCTAGGCCTCGTAGCAAAGGCAATGACTTTGAAGTATAGGAAGTAGTCAGATTTTCTAGGTACATACAGATTAATATTGTATACATTAGGAGGAATTATGAATGACTACTTATCTGTACTAGCCAGGCCATAGTTTTTTAACTGTTTCTAGGTTCTGTAGGTTTCATGTGGTATTTTATGGGAATGTGCTTAAATTGGAAATGCAGCACAAGATGTGTGAAAGCTTGACCACCATCCTTCAGGACCATGGGGAAAGATAGCAGCAGTGACACTGCTTCTTTGTACTTTCCTGATGGAATAATGCTGTAAAGTCATATAAAACTATAATAATCTGATTTTACCACAGAATTCTTTGTATGTTTACAAGCTATTTAATTGAATACTGAAGTAACTGAGTAAAAAATCTGAACTTTGATATGCAAAATTTTTTCAGAGGAAGGAAAAGAGCTTGAGAGACCTGTATTTACCATGCTGACTGAATATCTCATCAATTTCTCTTTTACTGAAGAGATATGAAGGAAGTTATACATGGGTTATTTGGAAACATTATTAAAAAAAATCACTTTAATAATAAAAATAGTAATAAATCCTAATGAAAATGATTGGGGTTAATAACAGGTCCATAAGGGACTGGAAGATCAAGAGGCTCCTGAATTCACAATTAAGGGTTGACATAAAAGACAACAGGATAATAAACTAAGCAATTATCTTTGATATACCTTATGGTATAATAGCACCACAGGGTGAATCTGTACCTCAGGGAATGGGATTCTCAGTAACTTTGCAACCTTGTTAATCTGATGTATGTAGCAGTCAACATTTAAATACTACTCGTCAGGAAAATCTACAGTACTGTTTTCTTCCTGTCATCATAAATGGGTTGATAAAGATGATGGCCTATCATTACGGCCATTGATTCATTGCCAGCATCAGCTCTGAGATCAGCTAAGTTAACTGCAGGCCACCACAAAGAACTCTGCGTGTCTAAAATAAAGCTTATTTAGTTCTATAGTGTGCAAATGGAGTATTACTGATTACCATAAAGGTCAGACGTGCACGTTTTAACTGGTGGTAATGAGTAGTTTTAAAGATGTTTGAGTCTTTTCTTAATCTTGCCATGTCACAAGCCTTCTATTGTTATGCACCTAAGAATTTGCCTTTAATTGAACCATTTGCCCTATTTTATCTTGATCATAGAGTGGGTTGTGGGATGTTAGTGGTGATGAACGCCTACCACATGTCCTGATAATTACTAGCCCTCAGTATATTGCATAGTGAAGCAACACAAAGTTTGTCTGTAAAACAAAAGGCTCCAAAATGTTGAAAGCAATATTCAAATAGTTTTGTGTACTGTACCAAACTGCTCTAAATGTGAGCTCTCTGAAAGTGGAGCGCAAAAAATAAATAACTTTCAATTCTGATTAATAAAAATACAATCTCTCACAGTTTCACATATAACAGTTCTGAGTAACTGGTTCCTCTTAGATTTCATAAGAAATAACTGTGTTAAAAAATGGTGAGGTGAAATAGTTCAGAATGGTGGTAACCACAAATATTAAAACAGTTGCATAAAATACTATTTGTGTGTGTATGTGTGCATTTAAAAAAAAAAAGAGAAGAATCTACTTTGAGGAGTTCTCAGAAGTCTGAGTGTGATGAAGACAGTATCAGAGCAATTTAACCTCTCCCCCCTCCATCTTTCAAGGCTATGTCTTTAATGTAGAGTTATTTATAAAATCCTGAAACAGTACCTTTTCAATTCCCTTCTTTCCCTATCAGATAAAAACCAAACAATGTCATCAGTGGCTCCACAGAGGTGGGAAATTTTACAAGATAATGTAAATTACAAGATCAGCATGGTGTGCTAGTGTATAATTTTTTAGTTGTTCAGTTCCAAATACAAATGAAAAGCTCCTTGAAAAAGTAGTGAGTTCCCTTGTCTTTGCATTTTTGGTTTTAAAAGCTTTCCAAAATATTGATGTTACCACCACAGGGGTTATCTATTTTTTTTTTTTTATCATTATTCTCAGCAGTTTCTTCTTTTTTCTTTTCTTTTTTTTTTTTTTTTCCAGAGAGGGGTCTTATATTTGCCAAATTTTACTTTTCTTTAACTCCTCATAAGTCGTTTTGTAGCATTCCAGTCAAACAATAGGTAAAAATGCAAACCTAAGTGGAACAACTGAAACTTTTCTGAATTCTTTCACAAGCAAAAATTCTCTAAGATGAAACTGTCTGGGTTCATATACCTCTACCTGATATATAAATGTCCTGAAACCAAAAAAGAAAAAAGGAAAAATGGGTTGACTTGTTTTTTGTTGGATTGCGGTTTTTATGCATATCAAAGTCAAATGAACAGCAAATGGAGAAGAATTCACTTATGGTTAGAAATGCAGCGATACTCATAACTACATAATTGTGTAAATCTGTCCTTATTTATGTGAACTTCTTGTAAGATTTACTTCAGGGTATAACCTGTGAAGTGTTAATGATCTTACACTTGCAGTTCTGACTGTCATATCAAATTATAGTACTGTTGGGTTTATTTTTCAAGTAGTTGCAACACGGATTAAACTTTGTTATATCTACTACTAAGCAATTCATTATAGGGGTTAGAATCACTGCTGATAATTAAAATTAGTAATCTGATATTGGTGGCTGAAGTATATGATTCTCCTGCCAATACATAATTACATGCTTTTTAATACCATCATGCATAAAAAAGGTTTTTCATTAAGTTATACTGTGATTCAAGTAATTTTATGTTTTGTTAATTTAACAAAAAATCTGGATGCTAGAATTGGTAATAAATATAAAAAGCTATCAGCTATTTATCTTCCTCAAGAAAAAATAATTTTTCAGATAGTTTTGTTTGTAAAAATGTATGCTTTCATATGCTCTTAGTAGAAGTGTGTGGCAATGCAAAAAATGACAGATTTTTAATCCAAATTATTAAAGTTTCTGATTCTGATTCTGTTCTCAAAGAATATTTATGTTCCATATCTGTGGTATAGATGTTCCTAATGTACTCAAGTGAGAGAAGCATCAACCTTTCTTTACGACATGTCAGTACAGCTGAAAAATTATTAATTGGGTTATTTATGACTCTTGAGCGGAAAGACTGTACTGATGTTTATTTAGTTTTTTTTAAAGGTTGACTGGGCAGCAGGAAAAGTTTCCACAGCAAATGTGTTCTTTAGGACAGGAATAGCAAGCTTACCAAGTGAAACCACGTCGTGGTCTGACACCAGCTCAATGCCAGGCACCCAGAAGAGTCACTCGCTCACCCTCCCCTGACACAGCTGGGCAGAGGAGGGAAAAAAATTAACAAAGGTTTCATGAGTTGAGATAAGGCCAAGGAGAAACACTTCAAGGGTGAAACAGGCCTAAAGTTGCAAAGTGGTTTTATCGCTAACAGAATCAGAGGAGAATAATGAGAAGCAAAAGAGGCCCCTAAAAACACATTTCCTTCCTCCAACCCCTCCCTCCTTCCTGCAGACAAGAGCAGGGAGACAGGATGAGGGTTTGGCCAGTTCATCTACAAGATTTTCTTCTGCTGCTCTGGGAGAGGAGTCTCCCACCTGTGAGACCATGGGGTCCCTCCCATGGGAGACAGCTCTCCGTGAACTTCTCCAGTGTGGCTCCAAACTTCACATACAGCATTCCTGTCAAAACTGCTGCTATGTGAGTCCCTCCCAGGGGCACACAGTCCTCCCAAAAATGCTGTGGAGTGGCTCACGCTTCCATGGGTGCAGTCCTGCAAAGACTGGCTGCTCCATGGGCTGTGGGTGGATCTCTGCATTCCCCGTGGATCCCCATGGGCCATGGGTGGATCTCTGCATCCCCCGTGGATCCCCATGGGCCATGGGTGGATCTCTGCATCCCCTGTGGATCCCCATGGGCTGTAGGGACACAGCTTCCTCACAATGATCATTAGTCATCACCACGGCCTGCAATCTCAGCTCTGGTGCCTCCCCGTCCTTCTCCACTGACCTTGGTGTCTCCACAATATATCCCTCACATGTTCTCACCTCCTCCTCTCTGACTAGAAAAAAACTGCATGTGCCCACTTTGTTTTGATTTTCTTCTAAAGTATGTCATCACAGAGGTGTTACCAGCCTCTCTGGCCAAGGCTTGGCCAGAGGCATGTCCATCTTCAGAGCCATCAGGCATTGGCTCTGCTGGGCACGGTGGAAGCTTCCAGCAGCTTCTCACAGAAGCCCCATCACTACCAAAAAAACAGGCCATCCAAAACCAACACAAACTATTTCTTGTAGTTTCAGTATTTTCAAAGGATATATATCTTTTGTAAGAAGACTATATCCCTACCTTGCTTTTTTTTCAAACACCTGCCTTGAAAAATCTGGATAGATTATAATATTGTTAGAAAAAGCCATCACCACTTTGTAGATTGACTGAGAAAGGGAAACAGCTTCTGATTTTTAACTGAAAATTATTAGTGAATTTACCAATAAATTTGTAGCTTCTTAGACCGAAAATCAAAATTTTTATGAAAAATCACCCTAAACAATAGTCTCAGATCCCAAGCAGATGCACTTTGCTTGTTTCTTCAGCCTTTTGGATGTGCATAGCTGTCACTCAGCCTTTCCACTCTTCTGAAGATTGTACAACTTCTCCTTTCAAAACAGTTCCAGCTTAATAACTGAATGCCATGAAGCATTTACTGTATTGTATTCTTTCTTTATGGCCAAGGAGCAGCAGCTGAATTTTGTATAATTTTTACCTCAGCTAAACACAACCTTCCAGAAATTATTTCATAGAGATTAAGAGATTGCTGGTGATTTTCAAGTAACACTGATTCCTAACTTTGAAATTATCCTGCAAAGCCTCCTTCTTTACTTCTTTAGTTGATTTTAAAATCTGTTAGAAGACCTAACAGTCAAGGTATAATAGAGGTTGGTGACTGCTATGCAGAGGAATTCTATTTTTTTTTAGCTATTCTAATGAAAATTTAACACTATCTATTATATACTACTATTTATTGTTGAACGATATAGGCATTCAGGATATATGAGCATCCCATCATCCAGGAAGGACAAAAGAACAAATAAAAAAAAGATTTATTCTTCTTTACCTCAAGTAGTAGTACCTATATGCTCTTGTAGCCAACTATCTTGGAATTTATTCCCACCAAGGACCCGTGTGTGTATATATGTATATACTGATTGGCAGCTGACCTTTGGATAAGAACTTTTGTGGAACTTAGATGACAGTGGGAAGGGAGTTTCTGGTTCTCTGTGTGTGTACTCGTATTGCCCCAAGTGAATGAGTGTCCACAGAGAAGGCAGGTGGTTATTAATGATAGGAAACACCTCCTTAGTTCTAATGGTATGTATTAATCACCATTTTAATTTCTGAAATTAAAATGGTGGATAGTTGTCTTTAATCTTTTTCTAAAAAATCCTTATATTGCATGCCCATAGCTGAAAATCAAATACCTCTCTGCATGATGCTTGGATCTCTTTTGCAAGACAACTTTAAAAAGGAGAATACCTATGAAATTATATGTAAAATGCGTTCATGCCTTTTACTGTCACAACATAGGCAGAAGGTACCATAAATACAAGCTTTTATTAAGGGTGGCAGAGAGCCTATCCCATGAGGATGGTATCCTATTGAATATATGGGATCCATTTAGATGTTTGATGTTGCAGGTATAGAGATTAGGTTTAACAGAAATACATGGCGAGAGATGAAAGTAGAAAGCTCACTTTTTTATTGTTTTCTGGAGACACCTAGAAGAGAAAGAAACGAACAGTTGCAGCCTAAGACTCATTGTGATTTTGCAGTACATCTGGCTGCAGTCCTTTGGGCTGAGCTGACCCATAGCACAGAAGAGGAGCCCAAACCCTGTGTCTCACACTGAGGTTTAAAAGGGACCCAGAAAGCCATGGGTAGAATGGTCACTGTTGTGTCTGCCACTCTAATCCACCCAACTTGTATACTGACAATGCAACTATTGATGTAGTTCCTATAGGAACCCTGGAATAAGAGAGTTTTTCTTTTGTGTGTATGCAGAAGGGTACTTCCAGCATCCTTCTGCTTCACGCACTGATTTGTGAACACTGAGCACAGGTAATATGCTCTTACAACAGCTCACAGGATCTGCCAAGTTTCATTGCACAGTGTTTTTAATTCTTTTGATGCCTTTCAATGGTACAATGACAATTATTGCTGGTTAAAAGTAAATGTGTTCTTTACCATCCTCTTTTAACCACATTGTAAATCATTATTTTAATATGTTTTGTTAAATGTGGTGAGATCTAAGTCTACGATGTTAAAAATATTTTACTGCTCTTTGTGCTTGAGGCATTTCTAGCAAGCTAAAAGATCTTTACAGGCATTGACAAGTCGTACTGTGTCTGGAGAAATGACTTAGAATAAAGAAAATATATTTTTAATATACAATAATAAAGATTTTTGCTGCGAATTAGGATAATTAATATTTAATAAAATCCCTGACTTATTTTGTTTATGCAGATTCTGTCTCTGTCAGTTTTGTCCATTGCTCAGTGCTGTTGCCAGTCAAAGAGCATAAAAGTGATTTTTTTTTCTTAGGAACCCTGCAATTGATCAAAGTGCACATCTTTTACAAACCTCTCAAAATTCATAATACTGGTGGTAAGATGTGGCGCATGGGTTTTTTTAAAGCCAATTTTCATTTTAATGTTTTATCAGTCCTTTTGTGTCACTGTACAAAATGATACAGGGTGTCTGACATCAAAATCAGCAATACAGATTGCCTTTAAAAATAAAGAATGTGTTGCCTCTGTCTAGGACCTAGTTATGTCTCATATATAACAGGAGGCACCTTTTGTTCTTTAGTTAATTAGCTCATTATACTGTAGGTACATAATTCTTTAAGCAAATTCATTTGAACAGGAATCAGAAAAAAGTTATGGATGATAAATTCAGACAGTGCAAAAATGTTAAAGATGTTGACTTTCCATGAAAAATGCATGTGGTAGCATGAAAGAATTTAAGCTTGTGGAACAAATGCTCCTGTAATGTTTTAATTCCTATCAGCAGAAAGACTTTCTATTGTTTGTAAATAAAAAGGAAATATTTCACTGTGGCACTTCCATCTGTTACCTTAACAATAAGTGAAGTCATGCAGTTAATCACAGCATTTTCTAAAAAAGGAATTAAACTCGAAGCTCTGCCCTTATATCCCCATGCAGTTATAAAACACTTGCCCATCAAGAACAACTGATTCTGACTGTTAGTGTTGTGTTTTAATTCCAGTATGGGCTAGTTCAGAACTCAAAGACACGGGTTTCCTACTGAGTGCTGAGATCTGCTGCCAGGAATGGCTTCTGTCCAAGGAAACGTGCTACCTTTTCAAGATAAATGTTCCTGGGTGAAAGAACGACAGGACTGCAGAATGTGTTTGCTCACAATGTATTTAGTGACATTTAATCTTCCAAGTATTTAATTTAAGTGTGCTATCAAACATAAAAATAAAGGGGAACAAAAAATCTTGAATGAACAAAAAATCTTCATGGCTCAGACCTCTAATCTTTCCTAGTACTTGTGGTTTGCTCTTCTGCGGATGTGATTCCTATCAATGAGAGGCTCTCAGAGCTGGCAGTCAGGCTATCAGGGCCAGCACTGCCAGGCAAATTTTCATTTAGGCTGCTAAATAAAAGCTGCTTTTACAAATTTTAACTTCGACTGCTTTTGGTTTCTTTGAGGGTTTTTTTTTTCTGTTTGTGGTTTTTTGTGGTTTTTTTGTTGTTGGTTTGGTTTGGTTTGGTTCAGTTTGGTTTTTTGTTTTGTTTTTTTTTAATTAAAGACATGGATCTGTCTAGGGAAGGAGGGAATCTGGGGTAATAGTGGCACATACTGGGAAGTCTAAGGTCATTGTATTTATCTGTGCAGCTCACCTTGAACTAGACAATATGCTGCTTTGGAACCTTTATTGCTCTGGGGATTTTTTGCTGGTGAGTTTACTCGGTCACCTGGTCTAAGCATCCCTAGTGGTGATGTAGGAACAGTAATGTGTTATATTCATTACAGAGAATTCCTGAGGAAATCTGAAAAAAACTGTTCAAAGGCATACAGCAGTTTAAAGAATATCAGTGACTCTTCATACTGGTTCTCAGAGTCGGAGCTGCTGCAGTCTTTACCTTATGACCCAATACACGTAAACTTGGGAAAGGTGATAAATTTTAAAATATGCATATGATTGACTGCAACTGCCCCATGTTTGAACCCCCCACTTCCACTAAGAAATGAAGGGTGACTGACCTAGGGGCAAATATTTTAGAAAATGAAACATAAGCAATGGTTTTTTTACTCCTGGGCCTGAGATCCACTCCTATTCTTGCCCTAAAATGGAAGCACCCACTGCTGTCTCCTATGGTACATGATTTTATTTCTTTACACTTTATATCTGTTACCTGAAAGGTGCTGGTCAAATTGCTCTGACATAGGTTTCTGATGATAGTTTCTGATCTGCAGGGTTCTGCTACTCCAAGTAGTACCCATATAGCTAATTGCACAGGAGTTCCTTCTCTTTTTATGCTTTACGGTAATGATTCCACTGTTAAGCCAGGATCAAAGCCTAGATCTTTAAATTAGTCTTGGTGTTTCATGTGAACAGATAGAGCAACTTATACTCACATTCCTTGCTGAATGGGTTTTGTTGATTTGTAAACGTGTTACCTTGAGCAGAAGTACAAGGAGGTATTTGGAAACTTTTCTAAGCATTAAGATAGAACAAATGAGCAAGCAAAATCATGTTTTCAACTGATCTGAGTCCAGTAGATTATTTCAATTTTTTGACTGAAGGAGCTAGTTTTTTTATGTTGCCTTGTTCATATTTGCTTGTTTTACTGCCATAAGACAAAGTACAGCATGACTGCCCATATGTTTCTCTCAAGTTTGGCTTTCAGCATTTTGTTATTTTCATATTTTCTTCCCTATTTTTTTTTAATAAAGTAAAAACACCCAAACCAAGAACCCAATCAAATGATTTTCATATGTATTCCATGTGAAATGCTGCATCAGACTGCACTAGTCATATCAAAGGAAACCAAAGGAGTATGTTTGAAAGTATCTTAGAAACAAGTATATTTCACTCTAAAATGGATGAGACAAGATAATACAAAGGCTGTTCTATTCTTTTCTAGTTGCTTTTTTTTGCCAACAATTACTTTCTCTTGCCTTAGCCTTCTCAAATAGAGCTGATTATATAACACTGCATGGTGGCATATATTTTCAAATTTTGTCCTAAATGAGGAATAAAAGGGCTTGACCCAAGGACGTCATTGGAGCACATGCCTGAGAACTGAATGTGTGTAGCGCTATGTGCTCTGATGGACTGAGCTCCTGAGCACTAATACTTTTTCAATCCTGTTTCCAAAGAGATTTCATCTGTTCAACACAGCTTTGAATACTATAGAATACAATTTTAAATTATGGTAGAAGGGCTTTTTGAGTTCCTCCTACCAATGAATCTATCAAATAGATTTGCTGTGGCAAAAAGGGAAACTTATCTTGGTTTTCCTTTAATTTGGAGAACAAATTGAAATATGGAGCTCCCCCAGGTTGTCAGCTCTATTACGGCCTGGGTAGGGCTGCGACCTTCCGAGAGCGTGCCCACAGCCTGGGGCAGCAGGACGATGCAGGAGCTCACACTCACAGTGAGCAGCACACACAGCCTGGGGCAGCAGGACGATGCAGGAGCTCACACTCACACTCACAGTGCCCAGCACACACAGCACGGGGGAGCAGCAATCCCAGCGGCACAAGGAGCACACAGGGGGCTCTGTGCAGGTTCCAGGTCCGGTTCATTCCGTCCCCAGGAGGGCCCAGGGACAAAGACCCCAAAAAGCGGAACCCGGCCCTTAAGTACCGAAGGGGGCGGGGTTTGCAACAACCAATAGGGAGAGGGCTGGGGCGGGACAATGCTGATGGATGGGCTGGGGAACCAATGAGGAGGGGCAGGAGGAGGGACCAAGGAGAAGGGGCCAATGGGGCCTCGAACTGGGGAGAACATTCCAGAGAAATTCCATATAAGGACAAAAGGGGCGGGAAGGCCAAGGGGCCAACTGGGAGAACGGAGTTAAAATAAATGTATATAAGGCCTTGGGGTGTCTTGGGGAAGAACTTTGGCTCTCCCTGCCTGGAGGATAGCACAGCCCTAGGGGCTGTGTTACCAGTAGGCCCTTTAAGAATCTTGGTCAGCAGGCCTACTGGCCTCCACAGAAAGCCTTCTTTTCCATAGTTTTATATTTTCATGATGAAATTCACTGTCAGGATGAAGGGAGAGGAAACCATCAGCATCTACGTTTTGTTGTGGAATGTGGTCAGAATGCCCAGCTGGACCACAGGAATGGAATCTATTAGCATTTATCTTTTTTTTTCCCCTCATGTGGAGTGCTTAGTGCCTAAACTCAACCTAGAGCACCAAAAGATGCCGTGCCTATACAATGTTAACTGGAGAGCGGGTTATAATATTTAGTGTCAGTTTAAATATTACTTCAATTATGAGAAATGTTCTTCAGTTCTAAAATATTATCTATCTTAAAATAATGTAAATCATCCCTACACAAAAAGTGGAAGAGTAGATATGAATGTAAATGAGGGAAAGCTCAGAAAGTTTACCTTATAAGAGAAAAAAGCTTTGTATTTCACAATTCCAGTTAATATGGGAAAATAACTTGATCTGAAAAAGTAGAATATGCATGCAAAGTCTGATAACACAGTATTAGCATAAATATTCCAAAACTGATTTTAATGTAGAGGAGCCACCAGTCAAACAAAGAGCCAGGTGGAAAAATATTGCGGAATTTTAATTTTCTATTAAGCTTTTTTTAAAAAAAACCATAGTTTTAAGACAATTTTTACTCTTTGGATGATGAATTTACATCCCTAAAATCTTTCCAGTAATAGAGTTTATTCATATGAAGAAAAGCATAGGTCTGCAATGTTCAGAGGGAAGAGGGATGCTTTACAGACAAGATAAAGAGTAACAAAGAGACACAAGGATAGCAGAGAACCTTTTTCTTCAAATGTGATAGAAATTGTTTAGAGTGCAGATGCATTTAAGGATTATCTCTGTTTATCACAGGAAACTTAAATCTCTTTTCTTGATCCTGCAATCCACTTCACCTTGTAAGGTCCTCTCCTACAACTCCAGGATTTTGTGTTAAATCTCCGTTTGCAGCATCTGAATGTTGAAGGGTTGCTATTTTCAATTACATCTAACAGCTTGGCATCTCATCTCTGAGATGATCTTACAGGACTGACCAGCATGCCTAACTCAGGAAGTCTTAGTGAATAGCCCAGGACCCTGATTTTTGTGTGTCCGTAAACATTAGCAGCTTTTCTAGTTTTCTGTTGCAGTTAAGATCTATTTTAGTCATCTAGGCCACTCTCTAGAAATTTTGTCTGAGTCATTTGAGAATGATGTGTGAATATATTAAATCTGGGAATTACACAACATACAATTTCAGGGTAATTTTTTTCAGTATGTTTTTCCTTGCTCATGGCAGTGGCAGGATGTTATTGTGCCTTGTGTGTAAATAGACCTATTTAGGGCATATTTTAGAATTCAGGCTTAGGGATACACTGGTCGTTCGATTGCATTTGTCATAAAGTGGTTGGTTATCCCATGACGCTTTTCCTAATGAACAACACTAGAGCACTCAGAGAATACTGAAGTTCCTTTTGTAGAAGTATTTCTGTATCTTTTATAAGATTGTGAATTGTGCTCTCTTCATTAAGTAGTGGAGACAGGAGAAAAATCAAAAAGGAAGTCATGTTGAGTGAATGAATGTTGGAGTAGTCATATGGATGGTACTGCTGCAGCTACTCTTTTCTTTCTGCAAAATGGTCAAGCCCAAGGGAGGGAAGATTCATAGACTCAGAGAATTCTTTAAGAATGAAAAGACTTTTAAGATCATCAAGTCCAGCTGTTAACCAAGCACTGCTAAGTCCACCACAAAACCATGTCTCTTTCTTTCAAAATTTCAACTTAATTTTAGGAAGTGACACCTAAATGCTAAGAAACTTTTGTGGCTTCAATCTGTATTCCTTGGAACTCATGTACACTCTCCAGTGCTCACACTATGTCTTCTAGACAGGAAGGCATCTTTTCTGAAATCTTCATGATGGGAGTACTCCGTATATTTAAGGCGTTTCTGCACTTAACTCTCTTAAATTATATTATTACTTGTAAAGGGTATTTTTTGCTTAACAGGAGAGATGGAAAACGTGTTTAAATGTAGTTACTACCCCAAACAGAAATATGTTTCCATTACAAAATTCTGCACTTAAAAAAGCTCTGTCCATAGGCAAAATTGGAATTTAAAACACCTGAAAAAGATGAAAATTTGAGGCAATATTCTGCATAAAAATAGGTAAATTCAGAGAATCAAAAAGAAACAAAGCAACAAGGGTACACATGCATTTCTAGTTTTGTGTTCACTACGTGGTGCTTTGGGACACCACATTTTTGCACAGCAAATATGGGCCATAAGGAATATATGTGAGGACTAACAGAGCCCAGGTAAATGCTACATGATGATGCTCTGTCTGGGACTCTGCTCTGTGGAGCCAGGCAACAGCAGGATTGGTGCCCACTATGGAGTCCCATAACTACAAATCTGGTGCCCAAAGCTTTGCAGAACTTCTGCAAGCCGTCATTATTCTCCTGATATAGTCGTTGAAGATGAGGCAGGGACCTTAGTGGTTCACTGTGGTTCAAACTGTGTGTCATTTTAAGAGCAAGAAATAAAACTTCTAAGTCTCAATTTCCATTCTTCTATTTATTCCAGTAGATTTTGCTGTCTTATAGCACCACATAAAGGGAAAATGGACTAATTTCTCATTTTTATTTCCTACAATGGTACTATCTAAAAATAACTAAGATGATTTTTCTAAAATTAAATTTTTTAAAGTGTGATGGAACAAGTAAGATTCACAGAATATTTTTAAGGTTTTTATTAATTTATACTCTGTTGACATAGTAGCTTGTTGCAGAAACACTGAGTTACTACACATTACCATAATAATGATTTTTTTTGTACAGGCCACCCCACAATTCACAGCATTTTTTCTTGTCAGTGGTGTGGATGTATTGTGCTTGTCTTGAAACTTAAACAGTAAGTGCCACTGCAGCTTCCTTTGTCTGTTATACAAAGGAAATAAACATCCTTTTGTTACCTTTGCTACTGTACATTGAAAGTGTAGTGAAATGGAATTGCAAAGTGTCTGATTTGTTGAGTTCCTTGTTTGATGAGCATGCTTACAACTGGACTGCATGGTTCTAGTAGCCTTACAGTAGAAAATAAAAGATTCTTGTTTACCCCCACTAAAATCCTAACCTAGTGTAATATTAACTCTCTGTCTGTGCTCAGCTTAGAGGGAAGTGGGATTCTGTCTTAATATGATAGTTTTTAAAAGAAAAATCACTGCATCTACGCGTAATACTGTGGTGACCAAATTGAAGCCTAAAATAGTTGATAGGGTTTGATACTAGAGGAGAGCATTTTAGTATTTCGTTATTTTGTTTTACTTTAATTTTAAATTTGGTTTATTTTAGCATTACTCTTCTTACAGAAAGCTAGCATCTCCTGCAGATTCCATGATTTGATAACACTGAACCCAGGGTATGGCCTTTTCCTAGATAGAAGAAGCAAAGGTTTCAGTTCAGCAGTGTGGCTTTGAGGACATTTTATTCCCCAGCTGCACCTTCTGATGCCAAAAAATGTCCCAATGCCTAGTTGCAAATTTGACAAGCAGAAGACACCAGAAAGAATGAAATTGCCTTCAAAAGAGCTTAAAATCTTCATAGGAGGACCTTGTTAACACTACTTCTACACCTTAAGATCTGAAATCATGTGTTTTGATGGAATATAAACTTATGGAAATCATTTTGAGAGACGTAAGTGTAGCCTTACTTAAAAAGAGAAGCAGTGCTTTGCAAAATCCCTCAAGAGAGCCTGAGCTTCTTCATAGTAATGAAGAAATGTCAGTGGAAGTTGATGGTGCGTGTGTGCATGTGTATGCATGTTGCAGGGAAGGGGAGAAAGGAAGGAGTCAGCCTCCAGAATTTTTACATTTCAAATGTCTTTTGGAAATCACTTGTGTACTCTAACACATGGTCCCAAACTCTTTCTGTGCTATTAAAAACGGTCTGCATACAAATCAGTCTGCTGTAAAAAATTGCTTTGACACTAGCAGTTTTAAGTGGTTGATGGCTTCAAGTATGCAGGATCTCCCTTGGCTCTTGATCCAGTGTGTAAGGGAGAATGTTTATGTGTTATACATGCATTCCTGTGATGGTAAAATAGAGCATATTCTTCTCTGTTATTTCTCCTCTGGTTTAGTCTCCACGTCTTTTTGAGGCAGATGAAAGCATTGTTCAGTTTATACAGCATTACTATCTGTTAGAAATTGTGTAATGTCTCCTCTGAAAACTGCAGAAGTTAACTGAAGCATTTCAGACACTTGAATGGGCTTTGAATCTCACCCGCATTTCCTTCCTCAGTTTACTCAGTAGTACATTTCTCCCCAAAATACAATCATGTACATCACACTATACAGACAATTTGTCTTTATATGAGCCCTGTTTAGTTCTTTAATATCCTGTCTGGTAAACCTGAGGCAAAGACTGCTAAATATCTGGGGTTTGTCCATAACTGTAAGCCTTCTACCTGGACACAGACCCTTAGGTTTGTCTATCCTTTGACTGTAAACCAGAGCTGCCTTTTCAAATTTATCACCCCTTCAAAAACACAACTTTGCTGAAGTATAAAAACATTTAATATCTGGTGACTGAAATCCTGTAGTTTGTATAGAGTAAGGTATGCTTACTACAAACTAACCAAACCCCTTTACATGCTTCTAAAGATTTTTTTTGGTTGAATAAAGCATTGAAAAAGAAATATATACTAAACCGAGAAACTTAAATTTTGAATAGGAAAAGAATCTGTGAGAATAACTGTAAGAAACTAGAATTTAATTTTGAGGAGTGAATGCACTAAACCCCCGAAATGCTGGATTGATTTTCCAGAGCTTTATTCTGTTTTTTCTTGTTCCACAGAGTGCTGTTTGCCTCACGGTGTGAAGCATGCTACCATACCATGTTGTTTGCCCGGGCACTGGGCAGTTACTTGCATCAGACAGCTGCCGAGGGTCACATTTGAGTGATGCTGGCTAACACTGCAGCATAATGTGGCCGCTTCCCTGCTTGCCCTCCCTTACAATTCTCTAGGTGCCTGTTCTCCAAAAGAAAGTTGAATGTATCGTTAGAGCTTTTGCTATTGTTGCTTTGGCTTTTAGAAAGTTAACTGAAACTTGGAGAGCTGAGTGCCTGTACTACTTTATGACCCTTAAATTCCTGGTATTGCCTTTTTGTACTGCCTATTCCAGACTGAAAAATTTTGAATCGGATTTGCACCAGGGACCTTTAATGCGTCATTTTACCCCTCTTTATTGCACCGTGGCAGCCAAGCATGTCAAGTGTTATAATAGTAGGGCTGGTAAAAAGGGGAGCTATAAAGTTGAAAGTAGTACTGTATTAGTAGCCATTATGAAAGAGTTTTAGGAAGACGAGTGAATGACTATTTTAAGTTATTAATCTTGTTCTGTGATTGCTCACATAGCTTCTGGTACACTGAAATTATTAATTTTATGCAAGAAATAGGCTCTTTCCTTTTGCAATTTATTAGTGCTCATCCTTGTATTTTCTCATTTAGAAATGGCTTAACTTAAGGCAACATGAAAAGATTGCTGGATGTGGAAAGAACTTTGTAGTGCACTGCATCGCGATTGTTCAGACTTCAAAGCAACCCTTAGAAAAACTGTAAATAAGGACTAAGGCATAAAAATATACCAGCACCTGGGAATACTCAGCACACTGCACACCAGAACAGAATCCAAGCCCTGGCAAAGAGCCAGCCGCCGGGGATAAATCTGGAAGGGCTTAATACATGCTGAAGAACCCATCCACTTTGAAACAAACTAGGTGGGTGTACTTATCTCCTTGTCACATACTATAGCAATTTCGCTACTTTGAATATAAAATAGGTCTTGTCACGATGTAATAAACCACAACCTGACAATCTGGGTGCACAGAGCTAAAACTTGGGGTTTATAGGTACAGCTCACATCCATCCAGAAAGAATTTTTTGTGTGTTCGTAGTTTTTAATGGGCAGCTGGATAGGGACATCCAGACCTATGAATGTAGCTCAGAGCCATTTCAGAAAAGGGAAATACTGTACTGGAAGTTGAGGGAGGTGAACACTAATAAGTCTGAGTCATAAAACAGCATAACAAAAGTCCTGAATGAGTAATTTGTAGAAGTTGCCATAGTTATACAACAAAACATGAAGTTTCTGTTTGTATAAGGGCAAATTAGCTGTTTCCTGCTCAATAGTGAGTTTTACAGGTTGGCTTAAAATGTTTTTTAGCCGTTAAATCTTACGTAAAAATTGGCAGATTGGCTGTTGCTATTTGAAATTGAAACTACTGCCTCATGTCAAAAAACAGACCATATGCATACTTTAGAATCTGAAGCAAGGAAAAAATCTGGAGATTTTCAGCATCATAGCTGAGCAGTAAAACTTTGAGATATAAAAGCTTTCCCAGTCAAAGGGATCTGTAGAAAGTAATTATTAAGTATAAAATGAAATGCTAGATTTCTGTTAGACTCTCTCGATATCCTAGTTTCTCTTTTCCTTCAATATATGTTTCTCTATTGTTGCAGGTTTCACTGGGGAAAAGCCAGCTTCAAATTTATCCCTAAGCTAAAACCTATAAAATGTTTGACAAAATATTAGATATCTTGAAAACTGTGTTAAATATAAATTCTCTTGTTGCTGGTGTATATTCTCTGTGCATTGCACGTGCAAATGCTGTTCGGATATAATAAGGTATTACCCAAATAAAGGAAGTATTAACCAAATATATGTCTTTTAGATCTCAAAGTCTTTTGAAGAGCTGCACATTCAATGCCTATGTGTACATGTAGACCTCTGCAGATTTTTCCTTGGAACTGTGGTTTTGGTGCTTAAACAGCCACTGTCATCCCCTCTACTTTTCCTCTTTTTTCTTTCTTCCTCCATTTACACACTTCCATTTAACTGTTTCAATTTTTGGCATGTGTATGAAGTTATTGATAACTGTGCAAATATGATGTTCAATGAAATCCTTTTACTTCTGCAAATTGTGCTAGTTACAGAGACTATTGGCTAATAAAAAAGCACCAGTGGTATTTGTATAGGATTGCTATCTTACAAAATCTTTCACAAGAGAAGGATGTAGCTCGTTTATTGAAGACAAATCTCTTTGAATCACACTGATTTTTACTTTTTAACCCTTTATTTCAGGAGAGCTGTTCAGTAAAATTCAAGAAAAGATGACCTTCCAATATATTCTTCTGTGACTAGCTAATAATTTCCTGTGTGGAGTGAAGCCTTCCTTCTGGGTGATCAGCAGGTAGATTAATACCTGTTGAACAGTGAATTAAAAATGGCAGAGAACTGACAATTAATGCACATGTAGGAACTAACATTCAGCTATTGCAAATCAGGCAGTCCACTTCAGCCTGTACATTTGGCTTAACAACAGGTTTAAAGGGGAGCAGATCATAGTGTGATAGTAAGATAAGAACCTGATTTTTGTCTCTAATGCAACGTTTTGTGTAGAGCCTGTGATGAAACTTTGTTTTTTCTAAACACGCTCTAAAATGCAACACTGTGGTTGCTTGTTAATTTTTGCTGCAAATACCTAAATCTGCCTTTTGACTAGGGATGAACACTATAGGGTTTTTGTAATTACTATTTAATGTATTTTTAGTATTCTAAATATATCCCAAGTTGTTATTTTTGGTGGTGGATAAATACTGCCCAGCAGCATCACCTCAAAAGAAGACAAAAATACTAATAGGAATTATGTTGGCTGTTCTTAATTTTAATTAGTCAGCTGACTAAATATTTAGCACAAAATGAAATTTCAGGGCTAAACACATATGATTTATGTTCTTTTCATTAAATAGTTTGAGTTTAAAAGATGGGACATAAACTAAACAATACTCAAATATTTTGCTCTGACATGTTTCAAATAATTTATTGCAAAGTTGACAATATTTATGCTTTAATAAGGACTTAAAAATAAAATACTACTGAGAGATGTGTATTTCTCAGGGCAGGGTAAATTAAAGAGAAGTCAAAATACACACATACATTGCTTGTTTGATTTTGGTTTTGGGTTTTTTATTGTTGTTGTTTTTGCTTTGAGGTCCAAATTAATTGTTTTATTTTTGATGTGAAGGCATAAAGCCAATTTATTATTCTACTTTTAAGGGAAATTCATGCTTTACTTCATGTTAGTAGATCTAAGAAGCCAGAACACGCAGCTGTTTGGCATTTTGTCTCTTTATGTGTTATATGTATCATTTTATAATGGTAGAAATTAAATTGATCTCTCAATGTAAAGATCAAATAGAGAAAAGACAAGGACATATCAAGTTGCCCCAACCTGGCAGCTTCTGTTGCCTCAATATTAACTGCAGAAGCCTGTCTCAGGTAGTGCAAAATATTTAACTTTGTCTGACTTTCCTAAATTTTTCTGGGAGTAGTAAGAGAGCCAAAAATGTGATGGTAAGTACTATTAGGCCTTTTTTTTTTTTTTTAGAATACATCATTTCATATAAGCCCTCAAAATATCTGCTCCTTGCTACCTTCTATTGCATGAATAACCCAGCCCATAGATGTCATTGCCAATTTCCCCTCATACTACTGTATTTTTTACCATGCTTTATTGCAAAGTTCTCACAGGTTGAGAATGCAGTTGCATATGGCATCACTCTTTTTTCCTAGTCACTTAATTTGATTAAAATAGCAAATACACTGAGATGCTTGGCATTAGTGTCCTCGCTTGCTTCTCAGAAAATAATATAAATTACTTAATGGCTCCTTGCCATCAGTAGAAAAATGATGCTTCTTCTGGAACCAACTATGCTCCAAAGAGGGATTTTTGCTGCTCAACACAGCTGTGTTGGCCCCAGTTAGTTTCCAAAAGGATGCACAAATTGGCAAAAAAATCCTTTTTTACTCAGTGAAACCTTCCCTCAGCTTGATAGGTGCAGGCAAATTCATAATATATTCCACTCTTGCAGTGGAGTAACAGATGTGGAGCAGTCTCCTTCAGATGTGGAATAATCAGAGACATGAATGAGCTTACAGTTTCTGCCCACATAACCTGTACTGTAAATACATTCCCGTGTTGGCTTTCCCTTTAAGGGACATTAAGAGACTTTGGAACTATCCCCAGTTCATTCCCCACATCTCTCAGGCTTCTTTCTTACCTTCAGACACACTCTTGCGATATTGTATACTCATTATAGGTGTGGCAGCGTAAATTTCTCACTCTTGAAATAAACCATCTTGATCACTCCCAGTTCACTGAGCACATGAGAAGGTAAAGGTAAACTGCACTTCAAAAGAGTCCTAATATTTCAAAAAATAACACACCCATAGGAGCAGTGAGGCGCCTTATATTGGGACCTTTGACTCTCCAGGCAGGCAGAGGAGGGGTGGATTGTAAGTGGGGCAGAAATTTCTTGGTGAACAAGAAATCCACTGAGCAGTGTGTTTTGGGGGGGTTATTTAGCTGTTCATGGACCTCAGTGGTTTTAGACGGATTCAGCCTGTCTTCAGATGTAGTCAAAAAGAGACTTGCAGCTGTGGGAGCCTTGGGTTCAATTCCTTGCTCTGCCTGAGGGTATCTGAAATCGCAGCTCCCATGTCCCAGGAGAGCACCTTAGCTGCTAGTCAGGCTTAAAGAGTCATTCACATTCTCTTGCTCAATTAATATTTAAATACATTATGGCAAGTGCCACTGCTCCCACAGGAGGGATTTCAGGAGCTCCACACTTGAACACCTAATAGCGTGGTGGTTAGGCTGCTCTCCTGAGTGGCACAAGACCCTGGTCCAAACTCACTCTGTCTGATTCAGGATGATGCTGGAACCAACACCTTTCTGAGGAAAGTTGTTCCATCTTGCCTCGGGTACCTAAATATTCATGGAGCAAAGGAAAGAAGGCTTTCTGGCACTGCAGATGAGGTGCATTACAGAAGTGATTTCTTGGCTCCAACCTCGTCTGCAGAGCTGCAGACAAAGTGGATCAGGTCTTGCAAAGCTTGGGTAAATTTTCCACCGCCTGGACTGTTAATTAAGGAACATGCTCTCTGGAACAGTTGTGAATTTATCACTTCTTTGCATTCAAGTGTGCCCAAACTATTGGATTTGGCACAGAGTATTTTACATTGATTAAAACGAGATTATGCTGATTTCCCTCTTCTTTCAAAAAATAATCTTGCTTTATTTTTTTTTTTAGTAGGATAATTTATTTTTTGTTTAATACTTGGATAGTGCTATTTATAAACCACCTGTTTTCATGCAGGCAATCTTTGAATGAGTTCAGGCCTCTCAAATAACAGATCCTTGCACAGTGCTGCTATTTTGGCAGTATTCACCAGAGGAATGAAAGTTTTGCCTATGTGGTAAATCAAACTGAATTGCAATGGAAGACTGTCGATAGAAGTAGGTATGGATGTTGTTGACAGGTGTGTTAATGAAGTGAAAGGCACTTCACCAGCTCCCTTTCTTCTTCACTCTTTCTCATCCAAGAAATGTCATGCCAGAAGCAGCAGAGGTGTGGCACAGACAGAGAGCAAATGGATGATTCACCTCTCATTTCATTTTGTCGACAATTTTGTACTTCCGAATAGGGAGGCCAGACCCAAGGTTAGGAAGATATAATAAATTCTCTTTGCTGTGCATCAAAATCCTCAAACAAGTCTCCCTTCTTTCTCGTTTGTCATGCTGTGTAACAGTTTACTTGGAAATCCAGGCATCATTTATATGGCATATTTTATGCAATTTTGTGCATAAAATCTAATGAAAAGAAAAATATTTCATGTTTTTATAAAATTGAAACCCAGAGATAAAATTGTGCTGTTGTTATAAAATGTTTTGTGAGACCACACTCAGAAGAACATGTCCACAGTAAGGGTGATGGATTTGGGGCAGAATCACATAATTTATGAATAATATGTGTACTCTCTAAATTGCTACCTAGGTCATGGTATAGCATTGATTTTTAAACAGAACTTCCATTGAAATCAATGTGCTGCTGTGCTTTAAAAAATGGATGGAACATAAGAAATGCTAAGTGCATGTCTTGCACTGTATAACTTCCCTCATTTTCTGCTGTAAGACATATCCTTAAATCCTCTTTGTTTAAATTTAGAAGGCCATGATGTAAAGTTCTCATTTTCTCTCCTCAATTTTTAGTTCATTCATTGTAGTAGGAATAAATAGCTTTGTGCAGCATCTGAAAGTAGAATGCTTTTCATATTTTTCTGCCATTTACTGTACCTCTACACTTATTGCACATTCACAGTTGCATGACAGTTCCTACCAACATAATGAGACCCATGGTTGGACTGAGACATTATTAGAGATCTCTCTGAACTGGTCAGACAGCATATTATTATAAAATAATAAAAAAGTGTGCCATTTTTAACATGGTCAGTAAATAAAAGACAGTGCTCTCTGGATGCCTGCTGATGTGAAAGACCAGAAATATTTCAGTCCATTGTGATTTATAATCGTCAAATATGTATGAATAATACAGATAAGATGAACTCCCTAAGCAGTTCAAGTGCTTTCAAACACACCGATTCTCACCTGATGACCTTTAGTTTAAAGGTGAACTGCAAAGGATTTGCTAAAAAAAATTAGACTTGTGCCTTCTTTTGCTTCATTCTAGTGTATCAAACAACTGTAATGGCTTGTATTTCAGATGGCTTTGCTACCTCTTTTTCCTCCCATATTATAGAGATAAAAGACATAATTTCAGGGCTACTTTAATTTTGTTGAGAACTCTTGGAACTCATAGAGGTGTTAATCAACCCAGAATTATAGGTAAGGTTTTGGTTTTTTAAATAGTTGAAATTATACTTTAAATTAAACACTTAAAATGAACAAACCCCAAAATTAACAAATACCATGGGCAGACAAAAGTTGGTGAAATCTGGGCTGTTCACACATTATTAACTATGAACAGTCTCTGAATAATCATGGTTAAGACACTAAATTTGCTATGCATTTGTACAAGGTCATGCACATGGATTAGACTTCTGTCTTCAGGCATTAGCACTATGAAACTAAATAACAATAGTAATAATAAAATCTAAAAAAATGGGGGAAATATTTAAAATAAATAAGATTTATTTTTAGACATTGAAGACTGACCCAAAAGAAAAGAAAGAGTATTCAACAGATGCTAATATCAAAAGCTCAAAAAGGGAGGGAAATATCTATGACTGTTGCAGAGTTGACTACAAGGGGATCTAAGAGAGGCAAGGCATCTCCTCCTTCTCATACCAAGATAGTAATTACTTGTAAATAAGTCTTTTATTATTGGAATAAAATGGTGGTGTGTTTATTTTTCTATTCAAATGATAAGGAAACAGTAACTGTTTTCTCAACACAGCTAAATCTCAATTTTTTACTCATGGCTTTAGTATTATAGCAAAAAACCACGGCAATTAAACCTGCCAAACACACATGCTATTAGACAGCACCAAAAATCTAACTTAAAGAACATGTATCTCTAATTTCAGGGTATTAGTATTCCTCTAAAGATTAGACTCACCCTTCCATGTCTTTCTGTGGTTGATCAGTAGTTAATAATAATTAGTGATTTTTCTTAAAACATATTAAATAGAGTTGACAATGATTTCTCTGATTCTTTGCTTGAAATATTAGTCAGTTGTCTCCTAGGCATGAGAGTCAGACCTGTTAAATGCTGATATGGTATCATGGGATTCATGATCAGAATTTTTGCTGCAGTGCAGCTCCTCATCCAGAACTGGCATTATGTCCCACTCAGCAGTGTCAGGATCAGCTGCACTATCATTATCTGTAGCAGCAACAGCAGTGTCTTCTGGACATAAAAGTTTCCCCATTTATTTCTATGGATGTTTTTGATTCCTGATGCTTGCATAATTGTTAGTTCCCTGTGATCTCTTCCCCAAGCATACAGGAAGTATTAATATTAAATAGGAAATATCTTTTTTGCTTATCTTATGGAGCCTGGGGTTCAAAGTATTTGAGTTCAATTTTCCATTGCTCAAGTGGCTTTCGACATGTCACTTAATTCCTTTATGTCCTATTTCTAATAAAACCCCACCAGAAGTCAATGTATTTCCCCATGAGAGAGATACATTCTAAACTGTGAATTGCTCAGACACTGTCTTAGAGGGTGCATAATTTTTTAAGAACTCCTAAGTTATGAGGTATTGCAGAGCTACAGTAACTGGAGTGTCTGTATGTTGCTGTAGTGGAGTGTCTGCCTAATGGCAATTACATAATTTGTGTGCATTTTCGTTGTGAGAAAGGCCTAGTGGTGCAGTCTCATCAGGATAAAGTATACCAGATCATTCTGGCATAGCTGCTTTCAGGATTTATTTTTTTTCTCTCTTGTTTTGCTCACTTTTTCAAAAACAGTGAGAAAATCTATCCTTGTAGACAGATCTCATCACAGGAGGGGTGCCAACTTATTCTTGAAATTGGTTCAGTATGTCTAAACCCAAAAATGTTCAAATTGCAGCCCACTTGACCTCTTTGTGGTCCACCAGGCAGATGCTGACAAATGGCACATGTGGACATAACACTTCTTTTAGAAAAATGTTTCTCTTTGCTTTGCCAGTCTTTGAGACAGGAAGTGTGTGATTGTGGTTTGCTGTCTGTGTTTCATGTGTGGATTCCTTAAGAAGCATATGTATTTCATATTTCATCACTCTGAGATTTGTGATGAACATCTCACTGTGTGATATACACTCTTCCTCCATGCTGACCACTGTGTCCTGAAGGACATTTCCCCATCTGTCTGTAACCTTCTATGACAGAAAGTTATGCTTTCCATTCAGCTGCCTTAATTTCCCTTTTGTTTATTATAGAGAATATGAAATGTCTGGATTTTATATGCAGCAGTCAACATGTTGTGAACATTCCTTGTGTTATGGAAAAAAAGTTTTCCAGGCTGAGTACGGCTGAAGCTTGCTGTGAGAAGAGATCCAGAATCTTGGACTGGATTCAATTCCACTGTTCAAAACAGTGAATGCTGGGGAAAAGGCCACTGGTTTAGTTGTGGCCTTGCATATCTGAGAGCAGTCAGAAGCTCCTTGGCAGGATAATTTGAGTCTCCTTGTGTAAATGACAAATGTTAAGGTAAGACTCTGCCCTGTGATGTGGTGATGAAAGGAGTGGTCATAGAAATCATACATCAAGATGAGGAGGAAATTGGTTTTCTTACATTTTTGAATGTGTCTTGTGTATGTTGTCCTTAGGTACAGTACTTTTTTGGATGTAATGCATGCCATATATTTAGATATTTTGTGGTTGTTCAGCTGAGGTCTATGGATACATCTCCTCCAATATTTGATTGCAGTATTCTGGATGATATATAAAAGAGTGAAGATGTCAGATTTAATCATAAGATGGATTCTGTTTTCAATCACTATGCAAGGTGTTATCAGCCTTGTTTAAAGTGAGTCCTGAAGAAATATACTGTAGGCAGAATTGTCTTTCCAAATGATCTTGTATTGCTGTTACTGCAAATGAGCTCCAGGACAGAATGCAAAAGGTGTCCAGTGACGCTTGGCAGGATGATAATTTACAATAGTGAGATCCCTCACTGCTCCAGTTCAGGCCATATTTTACATGGTGGTTTTCCCACTAAGTTCTTAGCTATACATAAAATCTTATTTTTTTCCAGAACAGGATGGAAACTTACTTCCTTTTCCTGGTAATCAACCAAATACACAGCATGTGATTAAAAATAGGTTTAATGCTGTAGACAATGATGTGTCATTAAAGAATGGGATAATATAACCTTTGTCTAATGGTACATTTTTATACCCATTTATGATGAAAACACAAACATTTTTCTTAGAGTTCTTAATATTTACATTGCGTATTCTTGTTATATATTTGTATTGAATGCAACCAGGCCACAGGTCATTTTCATTTGAGTTTAAATGAACAAACCAAGACCTTTTAATTATCTTTTGGATCTTGTACACTCAGGAGGATTCGTATTACATAATTTTATGATAAGTGGTGTTTGTAGTGTCTAATTATAAACTGCTGGTTCCTTCTCATACTAAGTAACAAGAAAATGTGTCAAGAGTTAGTTATGCTTTTAAAAGGTTTTACTTCTTGGAAAATCTTGCAATTAATTAAAAGAATACTCTAAATATATGTTGACTATTGTGACAGAAGTTTACAAAACACTATGGCAAATCTCTCCACTCATGCATCCCATGGTTTCTTCCTACCTTCAAATGTCTTAGAAGAGAAATGTCAATGGTGGAGTAGTTTAGGAAGATTTTATGAGAAGACTTATTGTTTAATAACACTTGATCGCAAATATAGACATGGAATGAGTTTGTTTGGAGTCAGGGGAAATAATTCTTTTGGGATTTAGTTTGCTATTAAAAAGGAGTCAAAATAGCCAAAGTGGGATGAATATGTTATTCACAGCTTTAAGATTATATGTCATTAGACTAGAAGATCAGGATGAGAAATTTTTGACTCAGCAACAAGTTTAATATCCATTTTTCAATGTTTGTTTAAAAATGTCTCCTTTCTTTCTCCTTTGTATTCAGAGATTCTAGTCATTACTTTAATAAGATAGTGGCTATTCAAAGAAACTATCAATATTTTATTTTGTTCTTCATGTAAGATTTTTGATTAACCTCCCCACACCCTCCCCCTTAACCTCCCCAAACAACAGTGCAGGTTATTTTGCATTTCTTTATCTGTAAACAAATTTTAAATAAAAGTATGTTTGCTTCACTTAAATGTTGCATAGGAAAACCTCTTAAAGGGCATAGTTCCCTTTCACAGTAACTTTTAAAATACTTTGTTTTTTCAAAATGTTCATTTTATTACATGTTTCTTTTGCCATTCTGAACACAGTTAAAATGTAGACTTAGAAAAATAACAATATTTCTTACAATCTTAGAGATATATTTGAACAAAGAGAATGTGTATTTTTTGTTGTGAATATTGTCCCCGGTTAAATGCTTGCTATTTTTTTCAGATGAAGGATTGTTTCAACAAATTATTTTGTTTTGGGCAGAGACCAAAACCTCAAAGAGGAGTATTCTGTCGATTCTCCTAGAATCGGAGTGGTTATACATATAAAACTGTTAGTTTGTTTGGCTCTGAGAGTTTTGGCTGTTGGGCACAATGACTTGTTCTTTTCTAGGTAGAAAATGTCTGGCTGTGACATAAGGCTTTTGGCTGGTGCACTGTGTTGTCAGCTCCTCTTGGTTGGATATGATGGCTATCAGAGTGCTCTAAAAAGTACAGGCACGGATTTCCTGCAGATTTCTTTAAAAGTATGTTGTTCCTTGGGTTCACCAATTTTAGCTAGTCCGGTTTGGTTTTTTGTGTTTTAGTCTGGACATGAAGAGATTTTCTGTAGAAACCACCTATGGCAATTAAATAATTAACTAATTTCCATATGTTCACAATAGCTCTAAATTTCATTTCGTTTAAGAGTAATATCATTATTTTTATATAATTTCAATAAACTATTTTTGGTTTCCCCAATTAATAAACTGTCTCCTTAACCTTACTTCAAGAAACTTTAGGAGGACTGAAAAAATAGCTTTTCTTCAAATGTTTCTGTTTCATCTGTGGTTTATCATTTCTTTCTTCTCTATTATTGTTATAAGGCAGCTCTTAGTCCTTTGGCTTTTTTAAGCTGAGTAGCACCAACCACAAAATATTTATGAAGATTATTCATATTTCCTAACATGATGGAAATGGAAAGCAGGCTTGAAAACAGTCTTAAGCTTAGTTACCTTCATCACCCATCCCTTCTGTATGTGTTTCAGCCATCTGCCTAATTAATCTGTTAATTGGTTGATGTCATAAACTCACATCATAGCCACAAAGGTAATAAGTTAAATGAAAGGCATTTCAGCATCCTGGGATCTAATGTGGAGGTAACATTCCCAGAAATAATGGTAGTTCCTGTAATATCTACTTGTCAAAGTGCTCACTGTGTCTTGATTATGTCAGTGATGAGGTTTCTTGCATCCAGAGAACTCTGGAGCTTGAGCCAAGATTCTCTCTCGGAAAAAAACCCAAAACCTAGTAGGGTATTAAAAGAGTCCTTCACTGACAAGCTGGACACAGCTTCTCTAGAGACAACTGGCACAAGCAGAGCAGCATGGGAACATGCAAAGCTGTGGAAAAGCACCCTGAAAACCCAATGGAGCTCTGGTATTTATTTAATATAGCTCCATGTAATTTCCTTCCTGCATGTCTGCACAAAAGGAAGCTCTGGTTATTTTAACCAACTTGTTCATTCTTGTGTTGGATCCTCTGATTCAGTCACTTTGCAGGAGAGGTCCTTGGGGTAGTTATAGGACTGTTATTTAAACCAGAAAAACAGAGAGAGAGGCTAGGTAGACAACTACTTGAGCAGAGAAACTATGTCTGATGTGAAATAATCTAATAAAATTTCCTAACTCTTTCCTCAGAAAAAAAAATATTTGGGTGCTAAATTCTTGTGCTAATTATCAAATAAATGGAACACGGACATGAGGAAAGCTTGCTGCTGTCAGTTGCCTTTAGCCCCCAGAGAAAACAGCTACACATATTTATTTACACACATATATATATATATGTATTTACAAATGTGTGTATATATAAAAATATAACATACACAGTCATGCAAAAACACACATATACTTCTATCCAAATACACACACACATGAACACATACTTAAAAATTTTTGACAGTATAATTAGCTTCATAACTCCTAGCTTTGATTTCCTAGTAATGTGCAATGATACAATAAAACTTTTGAATAAATTATAGGCAAAATCTTTCTGTTGTCTAACATTTGACCTGGAGTTTCTGTAACCTGCTGTTTATTAAGACATACGGTACAATTAGGAGCTCTAAACACTTACAAGGATCTGTTGCCTGGGGGAGTATGTACACAGCATCTCCATTAAGCAATTTAACTATTGTTACTGTCAGTTTTAGCTTCCATTTTTTTCACTTTCATTTCCTGTTCTAAGTACATACTGTGTATCCCTCTGCGCATTACATGATAGCAGATAAAGAAAAATTGCCAGTAGAAGCATAGTTTATTTGAAACTGCATTTTGTCACCAGTGGTTTGCCTTCTGCGATTGTATAACTGCATTCCTTCTGGCCATGGACAAAGGTCAGATGTTCAGAGTAATTTTATTAGATCTATCAACAGCCTTTGATACCTCACAAATGAGGGATTGCTGACCCGCCCGCTGTTGGCGTTTTGTGCTTTCTCTTGTGGATAGTTTAGTTTAATGTGTTGCTTACTTCTTCTGTGTATTGTGGACTCAGATGTTAGGATGACTGGGTGTATAAAGCTCATTAAAAGCAAAATATTTTTATCTGGGCAACATACTATTCCTGTGTACAGAAACTTGTCTCCGTTGTGTAAAATATGGGAAATCAGAGTTATACCGTGCAAAACTAATGGTAGAACACTCCCTTTGAATTTTTTTTCTTTGATAACAGAATGTCTCTTTTGAGTTCCTCTGACAGGAAAGCCAAATATAAGGGTCACGTCTGTAGCAACTTCACAGATGCTAAACTCTAATACCACTACGGCAATCTAGTTGTTTTCATGTAATATTTGGTGTCATGGTTAGCCTTTTCCTTGTTTCCATAAGAGATTTTTGTAAAGGCTTTGGAGCAGCTGTTATCCTACTTTTTAATTTTATTTGTAGATAATTTTTCTTTTACTGTCATTTGCTAATCGAGCAGTTCTTAACTGTCAACTGTTAGAGAAATTTCATTGCATTATGGCCCAATTGTGCAACAATGATTTCTCTCCATCTGCTATATTTCTCATTTCTAATTAAATCTGAGCACAGGCTCAAATACATCCTGAAATGCCTCATATTGAACACAATTCATGTTAAGAGTAGGATATTAAATTAATGTTGACAGATCTGAAGGAGTCACAACTACAAAGGCAAGACATTGATTGTGTTTTAAGTAAACCAACATAATCTGCAGCCTATATCCTGTCTCAACCACCTTAACACCAGATTTTCTACTCTGTGTTACTTAGCACAATTGTTCTTCACAAGACATTTTACAGATCCAGCTTTGGACTCTAATTTGGGCATATTAAGGTCATATTATGGTCTGTAAGGTCTAGGAGGCTTTTACTGGCAGATTCTCATGTGTTTGTATATTTGATCCTTTTCCAAAAAAGCTTTTCCAATGCTTTGTCATTTGGTATATCTTGGATATTCTAGAAACATTTTGGGTGTTACACAGTTACTGCTGGGGCAGTCTTGATTTCCTGCCAGCCAACATGCTGGATTGGATTTATTTTACGTGGAAAATAAGACTTGAGGAGGGGACAGGTAGAAAGGAAGGTAAGTTCATCTGTTAGCATCTCCCTGCACGATGTCATTAGCACAAAACTAGGATGAATGCATGATACTTGGGAAAACCTCTGAGCCCTGTGACACAGAACAAATACTAGAGTCCTTAAAGGGACTTAGAAGTCACTTAAAGGAACTTACACATATATAAAACATAAAGATCATGTTCCAAACCTATCTGTATATAAATATAACCACCTACATATATGTAGCCTAATTACAGTGTCTATTTGTCAGACATTAAGCCCTCAGTAAATATGAGAAGTATTTAAAGCAAGAAACATATTCATATTGAAAGTGCCAAAGAGAGCATTAATTTAGGTATCAAAAATTAAAATAGTCAGGAGTGAGTTAATGGTCTGTCCTGCTAAGGTTTTAACCTTGAGGTTATGGAACAACAGCAGAGATTGGAAAGTGTTAGGCAGATTGGCTCCCTTGGATCTGTATACTAAAGAAATGGAAAAACAATACTAGGGGAAAAACATTTTTTCTTTTAAATTCATTTCAAGGCACTTAAATGAATAAGAAACACTGGAGGCCCTATAATACTAAAATCATCGGTCTTCTGAAATTGGCAACTACATCTCAGCATCTGCTGACTGAGCTGACACACCCAAGGCATTCAATTATCTCACAACAGCCACACACCCTGTTGTGTTTTGCTTTGCACTTAATACAGTCACTTGGTGACATTTAAATGCGGACTAATTATAAACACTTTTCATACACAACTGTTCCAAAATCTAATTCCTATGCATATTCATGTTGAATCTGGTTTACATACAGAGTCATCACTGGAGTCATTGTGATTAAAAACTATGGCACAGTTATTATACTGATTAGCATCCATTAGACTCACATCCATTATAGAGTAGTTCTTGATCCTTCATAAATAGTTTTTCTTCATTCTATTTATTTTTCAGCATGTTATTTGATTAAACTTATACAAAAAGCAGATTTGTGAACTTTTTAGAATAGGAATTTGTTTAATCTATGTTCCTTATATACAATGTATGTTTTAACTGTTGCTCCTTTCTGGTTTTCAATTTGATAAAAAAGTCAGCTATTAAAGTTTGAAAAAGTAGAGCACTGTGGCTTTTTTCTAAGCTAGAGAATATCACGCTTTCAAATTGTTTTTACCTTTAAGCTAAATCACTGCATATTGAATTAAAAACAAATTTTTTTTTGTGTAATGGAACCCTTTGCAATTTATACCAAAAAATAACCCAGCAAAATTATTATCTTTAGCTTAAAACTTCTCTAAATCAAGAGGCCCAGATGCATAGTTTAATAACACGATGCTGCAACTTTAACAAGGACTAAATTTGTCTTTAAGTCCACATGCTAGTGAAAGCTTAATATGAAAAACTTTTGTCTAGCACAAGTGATTTGAAGATGTTTTGCTCCATGCATGTGAACTCAGCAGGTGATTCTTGCCTATCTTTGATGTCAAACAGCACAAAACTTCAGTGAGTAGTAGCTTCAGAAATGCAATAGACATAGCTGAGTCTTCATATGAAGCTCATGCTTGAACTACATCAGAAGAACTGACATCTATTATGGTGAGCAAAGACAAGTGTTTGAAAAGAGATTCAAACAGAAGTGTCAGAATTTACAGTGCATAGTTTTATATAAGTTGATTTTAACCAAGCATATCTCTATGAACTCTGCAGGATAGAAAAGAAATTTCAAAAGGCAGAGAAATTGTTGTCATCTAAGGGCATGGAATGTTTTAATAGCTTAAGGAAGAACATTTCTGAAAGGTTATATGGTGATCCATTTACTTTGACTGAGTAATAAGGCTCATCATTGTCACGGTGAGGTTTTTAACCCTTAGAACAATGAAAATGTTCCAAATGTATTGCCAGAATTAAAAAGCTGAGAGTAATTGGCTCTTTCTGAGATTTTTAGTCTCTTCAAATACACATTTTACATTAGGAGATGTGAATAAATAAAATGCACTTTTTCAGTCACCATATGTCTGACCTGGAGTTTCTTGCTTCAGTCTAGACTGAGACATACCTTAGGATAAGGACTTGCACTTACGTATTATCACTTTCAAGGGAAGAGCATTTAGACAAGAGTTCCATTAAAGACCATAACATTTGTTTATTTTCTTTCTTCCATTTATTAATTTTCTTTCCTTGGCCTGAATACATACATCCCCACGTGTATTACATGGCACAGGAAAAAAAACCCTTTGTAGAAGTGTAGTTTGTTTGAAACCGTGTCCTACAGGATTACTTACAGCAGTGTTCTGAAACTATCCCCAAGGAGTCCCGTGTCACAAAACAATATAATTGTTCTTCTGGAAATGCTTCTTCTTTTGTTAAAAAGAAGAGGGGAAAAAAAGGGATAATAATAGCAATAGCAATAGCAATAGTAGTAGTAGTAGTAGTAGTAGTAGTAATAATAATAATAATAATAATAATAATAATAATAATAATAATAATAATAATAATAATAATAATAGTAATAATTAGAACACCAAGGCAGAATTCATTGGCTGAAGCACACAAAGCAAGAAAGTAATGAATTTTCTAACTGGTAATCAATAATATGTAGCAATGGGCTTTTTTTTAGGTTTTCTTAATTTGCAAGTAAAACATATGAGGAGATAGTAGCTTAATTACTATGAATGAAAGTTTACTGAATTTTTTTTATTAATTTCTCTACTTTCTATAGGCATATAAAATCTCTAGCTTTTAGGGAAAACAATAAAAAAGACCAATTCAATTGAGATTTGCCCTCACTTTGGACTATAGGTCTTTAGAGGCTAATTTGTTTAAGGCTCTGAACTGTACTGCTGATCTGCATTCAGATGCCTCTTCATTCAATGAATGAGCTAATAATTTAATTATAATATAAATAAGTTAGTCCATACTACATTTACTTGAAAAGTTATTTGAAGACATCTCACACTATATTGCGAGATACTTGAACTTCCTGCCTGGCAAGCACAATTTAAGATAAAGATTTGTGCAAGTCTTAATTTTTTAAGACAAAACTCTTTGTTGTCTTTTCTTTTGGTTTAAATCTGTATGTAACAAAAGGTGCAACAAAGAGCTGTGAAACTCTTCTGTACCTAAACACCTTGGTTTTTTTTTATCTAACAGGTAAAATTATGTTGTAATAAAAATTACTTTGTTTCAGAATAAAACATTAAACACAAATTTGAATCAAAATACAAATCTGCATTGAGATATGATATTGCATTTTCATATATAATTGCTAGATAATGTTCTATTATTTTAACATATTGAAGTCTGTGTAAAATGCAGCAAGGAGTTTTGAAATGTTTTGGGCTGCTTTGAAGATACTGTTAATTTTTTTGCAAGATTCCTCCTAGTTATAACTAGTATGGACCTGAGCGAGGAAAGTGTAAAGCATCTTCAAACCATGGAAAGATTTTTAGTAAGTGAGCCTCACCTTAGAACAGGTTGATTAACAGGGTCTCAAGATAAAGCCCATCACAGAAGTTCCTCCCTTTCCCCCTCAGGAAAACTCAAACAAAAACCCCTTTAAATGAGTTCATGGGTATATTTTGAAAAATAGCACCAAGAAATAAAAAAAAATACACTGATGTCATATACAGCTCCAATGGTATGTACAGTCTTAGTTCTGGCATGCAGGCTTGAGGAGTAATAAATGTTTCTACGCTTAGGTGGTAATAAGAGGGTCTTTACAACAAGGCTTTCTGCTTCTGTTCCTTAATTGAAAAGCTCAGAGGGGACAGTGCTGTCACTCTGTTGCTTTATCTTCATACTAAAACATCACAATTTCATTTTGGCATATGCTCTCTTCCTAAGGAAAGTAAGGCTGGCTGATTTGAAGTTGTATAATTTTAAAAATGTTGGGTGGAAATTGTATTATGGGATTAACTTCACAAAACTACTGGAAGAAGATAATGACCTTTCTGGATAGCCTCTGAGTGGGTCCAGGAGCACATGGGTGCTGTCCCATCCTCATTCTCAGGCTGGAAGATATTTCCTGTATCCCTGGGAGGGCTCCTAGCCACCATCTTGTGAGATACCTTGGAAAGGCTGTTCTTCACCTTTCTCTCACAAATATCACTCAAAAATATATGTTGTATTGGAGAGTGAATAGACTCATTTATCTCATATATACGCATTCATTAATACAATGCTTAGAGAAAGAGTTTCTCTAAGCTTTCATTTCTTTTGCCTTTGTGCATCTGAAATAGAGAGTGAATGCAATGGATCTGTTTAATATTTTTCCTTTATAAACCAGAACTGCACAGTAAAAAATTAAGTGTGATGCAGTTGATAGCCTGGCTCCATTAATGAGGGGCATTTCATTTCTAACAGCAGTTATCTGAGGACTTTCTAGGCTACCTAAAATTCAATAGATGATGGATAATCACCAGGCCTGTCCTTATGGATATAATGTCTGTTCTTTCTGCAAATGGTCTCTTACCTGGAAACCTTGCCATAAAAGTCTCCAGGAAAAAAGTTTCCTCTCTTGGATTTGAAATACTGGTCTACTGGTTTCCTGCAGTTTTCTAGAATTATGAGGGTGTTATCTGACCTCCTTATGATGTCTTGGAGAGCCCTGGATGACCAAATACCTTTAAAGGGGACATTGTACTTCAGTTTAAGAGGTACATAACTAGACAGTACATCATTAACTGAATCCAGGTCAGTGTCCTGGATTCAGATGAACAAAGATATTCAAAAACCTCCTATTGCAGGAATGTCATGGCTAAAAACTATGCATGTTAAAATGAAGTTCACATTTCACTGTAAGGCCTTTTCGGTTTTAGTAGAACACTCTTCAAGTTTTATTAAAAATGGTAACATCATTTAAATGTCTATTAATGTATGTCTAATTATAATAGAAGACCTATAAAAATCCTTCCAACAGCCACATGAATAGGAAAACAATTACACTCAGTAAAATTGCAGTGAATACTAAGTGAATTCATAATAAAGTGAATCTTAGAAACAAAATTGCAAACAAGGATGTTCATCTTAATCTACATTGGCCCAAAAAATTAAAAATTTCTTGAGTAATTTTTCATAAAATCATTGGGCAATTTTGCTTTGAAATTATGATGATGATGAAAACTGGTTCACAATACTTTAAATTGCTTATATGAACACTTAAACTGGAAACCCATGAAAGCTTTTGATTTTAGAGGGAAGGAAGTTGAATGATCAATACATGGGGATGACTGTGGGACATAGTTATGTTTTGTGTACCTGCCTGTCCAAAAATGATTCTCTTGAAGACTGTATCTAGGGCAGAGAAACATTTAACACATGTAATGAGAAAACATACTGCATGAAACATTAAATGAATTTAGCAATAAATAAAAGAGCTATTGCTAACAAAATTTTGAATTTAAAAACAGAAATGAATTTATTAATAAACAAAGCAAATTAGTGGGGCATTATTTCTGGTTGTTGAGGGTGCAGGGTTGTTGTTTTGGGTTTTATTTTTCTGGTTTGTTGTATTTTTTTATAGAGTTCAGTACTCTAGCTTTGAAAGCCTTTGACACAAAGATCTGCATAACCAAGAATAGTTTATATACTATATATTCCCTCTGTAATCAGTGTAAATAAATATTAGTTTTAGAGTATGACTGATCTCTCAAGACAGTAATGAAATATAAGTCAAATGCATCACCCTCTAGACTATCCATTTCTCTCCATGAGCATGCAAGGACTTCAGTTGCTCAAGTGGAGAACTCTCACAGTAAATGAGATGAATCCCATTCTGTATGAAACAAAATTTGCATGACCAATATATGTGATGCTTTTGGCATAGTCTTGTTAATTCTGACCTAAGAAGAGTTTCTGGGAGAGCACTGAGTCCTTCTGGACCTTGGCTGAGGGTTGGATTGCTGAGGATTGATTGGCATGGGAAAGGAGCCTGATTGCAGCAGGGAGACTCTTGTCTTGTGAGGGTACATCCTTCTGGAGAGAATTTTCGTGAGCCTTCTGAGGTCAGAGGCACTTGATTCATGTCTTTCCTAAAGCCAAAAAATTTGAGCCAACCATACATGAAATGTAGTGGGAGAAGAGTTGCAATTTTAGTCTGCACATTTCAGCCTGTTTTGGTGTGTTTTCTGCTCGACTTCAACTTTGTCTAAACACAGTTGAATTATTTATACAGAAATACCTACTGAAGCATTAGGATATTTTCATTATTCCTATGTCATTATTCACTCTAAAATGGTGAGACAGGAATGTCTCTGTTGTGAATAACCACCTAAAAGTTTGGCATCTGGTCTGCTAGGCTTAAATGTCAACAGACATACTCCCCTACCATAAAATAGATATTTAGACTTGCTTTCCAAATGTACCTGTCTCTCACCCAGCAATTCTGTATGAGTTTCATATCATTACAGATCAATACATATATCAGTACAGTATCAGATGAATAATTTCTAGCTGCAATTAAATGAGAGGAATGTATCTTTCAAGGAACTTAATGAAGGCTAAGATTGCAAAGGAAACTTATTATGAGTACTTACTGTGGTCTTCAGAGCCTTCTCCCCCTGATTCTCAGAGCTTGAATTATGATTGTTCCTGAGAAGTTTATTCTTTTGGGTTGTGATATAAAGGACTCAATTTTTTCTGCATTTACTGAATTTTTTTTGCTATTAAGAATTTTTAGTGAATAATAGTTACATTATTGTTAACTGTCTTAGTTATTCTTTAATATCAAGAAGAAAAAATTAATAATTAGACCATTATTATTGGCAGTTTTAAAGCAAATGCAGATGTTCAAGACATTGGTCTTTTTTTAAATGACCTGTAAATATTGTGAAAGATCAAATATGTATTCAGTAAAAGAAATCATTTTTTCTGAAGAAAGACACTAACCTAAGGAGTGAACCAAACAATAGATTAAAAAATAATCTTGGTTGTGTCTTTATCCACATTATTGAATTTTGTCTATAGCTTTGCAGTAATTTGGGGGGTCAAATTAGTTATGAAATCAGAACGTTTATTTAGGTATACTAAATATAACAGAAATAAAATAAGAAGCTGATTTGCATGCACAAATACCAATTTTCACACTTAAATAAGAAATTTCAGTTTTTCTTGATACTGAAGTAACTGTATATTTTTATGAAGAACATGTCTACAACATTTATCAGTGAAAGACAATGCTTGTTTTAGTAATGACTGTTAACATTCATTCAAACACAATATGATTTCTTTTCAGTATTTACACAGAATTCTATCAGAATTTAAAATTTATCTTTTATTGTAGTCGAAGTTATTACACAGCTGAAATTCTCCATATCAAATGTTTGACCAAAGAGAATTTTACACTAAGTTTTAAGCATTTGAAAATTGAAGTTTACAGTGGAAGTTTCGCTACTGACTTAGTGACAGAAACATGAAGAAGCTATTATAGTTTAACATGTAGAAAGAACCTCCATATATCTGTGGCAAATACAGACTTTGCTGCCTCAAGGGTTTGGCATTTTTAGATAAAAAAGAATCAATGTCATTATACACAGTCTCTCTAGAGCATCATAATTATTCTGCATGCATACAATATTTATTTAAAACTTAAAATTAAACTTCAAGAGGTGGTCATTTGAAAGCTGGCAGTCAGTGAACGGATTCTGTCTTCATAAAAAAGAGAATATTTCTTCTAAAAGTTAAGAAGTAGATCAAAACGGTCTTTCCAGTAACTGACACTTTAGTCATACAGATGCTTTTTATGTGTCAGATTTATTAATAAAGAAGGTCCATGGGAATGAACAGAAGAAAATCTTGAGGATGTGACTGTCAGTTTTTGATATGTCAGGTATAATTTTGTAACTGTGATTTTTGGATAGCAGTACACACACAGCATTGTACTGATGTTTGTGTACTTCTTTGTACTATTTCATTTGTGATGACTGAGAAAGAAGATGAGGCGGAGATGTTTTGATACAGGATTGAAACTTGAAACTGCAGTCCTTCAATTTGAACAGCATTCCTTTTTCATCTTTCTTTTCATGTTACCTTTTTAACTTTTGCCACTGATGTAAAGAAAAAAAAGAAAATTTGAAAAGATGCCAGGTGTTGGTTCTTATCTAGGTGAAAGATCACAGAAATTGAGAATAAAGTATAGTTTTATTTTGTCATCATAACAGAATTATGAGACAGATCAAATAGTTGTCGACAACAAGTGTTTGTCCTCCTAACGCCAACACAGAATAATTTAAACTGTGATATTCTTTTGTATTCATTACAGAAAATATTCACATTATTACAATTAGCTGAAAGTGTAATACGTTGCTGCTGCTATTCTGCAATTAAGAGCATCTTCTTTGGCTCCTCTTTGTGTACATTGGAGGCATTTTTAACTTATCAAAGTGCACACAGCAAAGAACTGCAAAAGAATATCACAGTGCACCACCTGAAGAAAAGGAATGGTCTTTTTTCCCTTTTTTTATGTTATTCATCTTATAAGGCATGTTATGGTAGAAGAAGGAAGAAGTGCAAAGTCCTTATTTTTCAACAAATTTCTGTCAGTTGAAAGCTTGATTTATTTTGATTAGAAAAGAGCTTATAAACAGTCCTGTTATTCATGGATTTGTTAATACACATCAAGGATGCTGTTTCAGTATCCAACAGCAGTTCTCAGAATTCTGAAGTCAGGCATCTGCTTAAGGGTTTTATTGTTTTAACTCACAAACAGAAGCAAGGGCCAGCGCTGTAGGAATTCTAGTGACCTGAAACCTGCTCCTTCAACTGTAAGCAAGAACAGCATGAGAACAAGCAAAGTTCCTCTCATTACCCCATAGATTACTATAATTAATGTTTAAATGCAGTGCAACTGTTCACTCTGGTGCAACAAACCTGCTACTTCTGTTCATATTCCTTAGGATTTAATTCTTAATTTTATCATGCACCTTGTACAGAAGTAGCTTGTTTATCTTACAAGAATTTCTTTTCAGAAAAAGGTGATTTAAGAGTAGATATTTTTTCCAATTTTCTTGCTTCTTAAAGCTCTTCCTGCTTAACCCTTAAAACTGTACATGATTCTCCATGTGGTGGTGCTTCAAATACTTCTACTTTTGTAAACATCAGTCAGAGCCCAGCTGCACTGTATACTTAAAAAAAGTCAAAGTTCATTCATTCATTTTTTCCTTCCTTCCTTTTTTATGAGATACAGCAGTCCATTAATTCACTTCAGTCCTCTGACATACAAGGTATCTGTTCCTTTCATCTGGCTCTACAGCCAAACAAAGATAAACACAGAGGGTGTCTTGGAAATTTCTTAAAATTACACCAGGCTACTGTCATGCCTTCTCAGAATCATCTGTTTTTATAGGACTTGAACACACAAAATACTGAGAATTAAGTTTGGACAACTTTTGTTCTGTACTAAACCTGAGGTTATACAGTCTATTCAGTCAAAGTGACTAAGAGGAGCATCATAAGTTCCCCACACAGTCTGCAGAACTGATACAATGGATATTAAATCGTGGGATTGAGCAGCACTTATAAATTTGCAACACTTATAATCATTTAAAAAGAAGTCACTCAGCCTTTGCATATGTGCAGGCTTTCCCCAGGCTCAATTCTTCAATCCTTCAGTTCTTCCCTCTGAACCAACGGGGAGAGCTTGCCTTTCACCAGGGAAATCTTCTGAGCCAGCTGCTCTTTTCCATGGCTCCCTAAAGAATGCATGGCCAATCAAAGCTGCTCTGCACTCCACACTCTGTGTCTGACGAAAGCTCTTATTCATTCTGGAATGCCTGCTTCTCATTTTTAGGAGCTCAAATGCCTTTTCCACTTTAGCCCTGACTCAATTTCAAGACTATTTAGTCTCTTGCAGTGGTGTAGATGAGTGAGTAAGGAAGTGCCCAATTTGTGTTGTCACACAAAAAAATTAGGTTTTTTTGGCTCTCTGGAAAGCAAAGTCCCATCACTTTTGGCTCTCTACTTACTCCCTCTTCCTTCAGCTACTTAAAAATTTTCCTGGCTATCCATCCCATCTTGACTTCAGCTTCCTAGGCTGCCAGGGAGGGGAAGATTTAGACTATAGGCATACTCATCCTTTTACTTGGTGTGGGGATTCACATTATAGGAGGAAACTGAAGATGCAGTTTCTTCTAGCAGATTCCTGTAACTCACTGATAGTATTTAGCACCTCTCCTGCTCTTTGGATGTATAAAGGGGGATTACAGGGACTGCACAATACACCCCCAACAACACCTGTTTGCATGAAGGAATGTTTAGAGGATAAGAAGACAATAAAGCTGAAGTAGAAGGAAACTCTTCATGGATCCAGCTCCTGTTGGGTCTTAGGTCATGGTAGGTGATCACCTGGAGTTTACCTCTCTGAACATTTCCCATGCAAATAAACATAATTGAAAATGAGAAAATCAAAGCAAACTCTGAGCTAAAAAAAATGTCAAAGGTATCTTGGAACAATTTTCAAACCGTTTTAGGCGTTTCAGGAAACATGGATTTCTTACCTGGGGGGAATTCTGACCTACTCCTTGAATAAAATCAGAACTGCTTGCTCGAATTGCAACATCATCTTTGGAATATCTGTGTCTGTCCGTCAGGAGAGAGTGCGTGCGTGTGTGTGTGTGTGTGTGTGTGTGTGTGTGTGTGTGTAACTGCAGTCTTCCTGGCTTTGCCTTGCTGACATTCCTGCCAGTCAGCAGCTGCACATACCAGCCAGCCCTCTTTCGTGCCAATCTGGTGGTGAGTGGTGCAGAAACATTTTAATTAATGTTGAACTTCTTAAAGTTGAAGTGAAAACAATTACAGCTCAATTTTACTTTGCCTCCTCACTTTCATCACTTATATGCTCTCTTCCTCCTCCCTCTCCATTAGAGAGCTTCATTTCACAGACTGTGAATTATAATCTAATTATTATATTTTAAAAAGGCCGACAAGGCATTGTTTCTTCATCTTTCAGTTAAAAAGCTCTGAAATAACAAAGGAAAAGCTCTTTCCTTCTTGAGTGCCAGGAGCATAGAGTCATTCCCATCACAGACATCTCATTCTTCCCCATCTGTGACTTCTTTTTTTCTTTCTTTTTTATACAGAAGGGATCACATCTTTCCCTTAACAACTGTTTGCACACCAGACTCAGAGAAAGTTCACAGCACACATCACATGTACGTAAGATATGTAAGTGAAGTGATCTGTAGCACAGCTAATTAGACCTAAATTCTTGATTTACTATTTATAAAACAAAATTGATTATTACTTCATCAACAACATTTAAAGCATCATTAAGAGAGGTCTGCTCCAGCAGCCTCAGGTTAAATTTTTTAACAAGCACTTTAGTTGCTAATCTGTGTTATTGCCAACATATGTAAACTTCCTAATGCTAATTGCATTCAGCTGTGAATCAAACAATGTCTAATTCTCTTCAGGATTAATTATGCACATGTGCTGCCTGCATTCCTAAACATGGTTCTCATAAATAATAAGAGATATATCTAGGCAGATGGGATTTTTCCAACTAAATGATCTGTTTATCATGAATAAAACAATTGACATATACTAGGCTTCTAATGCAAAGTCACCACAACATTCCCATGTTTTTTAATCATAAATAATTGCTGTGACAGTTGTTTGTGTGAGCATGTTTTTGTACAGCCAAGCACTAAGAAGCATGTCCTTCGGTAAGCACTCTTACCTTTGTGTGCACCTTTCTTTCTTCTTTTTCATCTTTTTTGATTTGAAGGTGCATAACAGAGTGGTTTATATCATACGTTTGATGAATGAGCTAAAAGTCTCCACTAAATGCACAAGTTTTGTAAGCCCCAGGGAAATCTGGTTTAAGTACAGTGCAGGAAAAATTGCTAAAGTGTTATGTATTCTGCTTGTTTCAGGAAGAAGCAATGAGTTTCTGGCATCCAGAGCCAACCTTGGCAGTATGTCTCTTTACAATTTCACTTTTATTACTCTAAAAGGGCTGGTAATTAGCTGAACTTGTAAAATTAACTTGAAAAATAACTTCCAATGCTGAGTACATGGCAAGTAGAAATAACTGTTTTAAAATGACATGATGGCAAGAGAAGAAATTTTCCTCTGAAAAGGGGAGACAAAGGTTTTCTATCAGTCGTTTTAATGAAGATATCTTCTTTTTAATAGAATTTAAAATCTAGCAGCAGCAAGCAACTCCATAGCATGCCTCTTCTCATATGACACAGATGTCTTGGTTTCCACTGAAAAGGACTTATATGGAAAAGGCATCAGAATAGCAAGAATTAGATACTAGTACAGGCTTATAAATTTATACTGTTCAACTATATATTATTACACCCATTATTTTCAGTCTTACTGTGGAATGTTTTAATTAGCCCTGGTGGTTTAGGTTGATTTGAATTTTCTATTGAGACAGTATCTTTTTTATCTTTTTTTTTTCTCCTAAAACAAAAGTTTAAATAGTGTAGTATTAAAGAAAAATAATAGACTAATAGCTTAAGTGTCTGAAGTCTTTCAGTTTCACAATAGGTAGACTCACTTAACCCCTGGCAATATGCCCTTGAACTTATTTTTCAGGTGCCAGCTGTTGATGTGAGAAAGTGGTTGAGCACCTGTGCCTCATTTGGCTCCTCATTTCTCAGTTGAGTCTAGTAAGAGAGGTTATCAATTGCTATACAATGATTTTTATAATAAGAACACCTGTCCACTAGTCACTATACCTAGATCATCAGCTAATTTCATAAGGCCATCAAAAACTCAGTTGGTTATCAGTGATGACCTTTGCTGAATTTCAGCTGGTGACATTGAGATGAAAAACTATGCTTTCTGTCACTAGTCAGTGAGTTAGGTCAGTTTGGGCAAGATAAAACTTGATGAAGCTATGGCTTATCTGTATTAAGGAGAGATTCCAACGTGACAGAATGCTTGATAATCTGGAAAACACATTTTAAATAGCTTGAACAGCTTTATTACAAAAGGAGACATTTTCTGGTCTTTGAAGTCAGATAATTCATGATAATAGCATGTAGCTGAAAGAATAAAAGCAACTGAAGAGCTGAGAGAACTGAAGCACCCAACTGTTTCTCAGCAGTGAAGATTGCAGAAAATATGTTTAACAGTGTAAGGTGCTGTTCCAGACTGTGAGAGAAAAGAACATGTGGGTAGAATGCTACCATTGGGTGAGAGTATCATTTTCCGGGTAGTTGTTTCTTGTTTGTTTGTATTTTTATACAAAACCTAGGAGCTATGCTCATTTAAGTCATTTGGAAACAGCTCAGATGCTCATTTACAAAAGAAAAGTTCCTTTCAAGAGTTGAAAGAGGTCCCAAGCTGGTGTTTAAATGAGATTTGAACTTTCAAGTAAAGGTGGATTTTGCTTGCATTTCTGAAATGTAAAAATTAACGAAATCACTTTGCCGTTGAAGGAACCAGATATTACACCTGAAAGGTCTTGGACCCCTGAAGATCTTTGAGTTGTTGGACCTTCTTACTGCACTGCTTCTCAGCCTGGAGTTCCCTCATGGGCAGATTGGCTACAGCCTCTTGTTTTATTTTGGATATGGAAATTTGGCCCCAGGCAGCATGAGTGACATTCTTTCACTGAGCAAAGGTGATGTACAGAGAAGAAAGAGATAAAGTGTTGCGTGGGGTAAAGCACTACCTTGTTTGTCAGTCAACATTACGACCTACCTACCTTTTCCTCTCAATTCCATCATAAAGACCTGAATTAAAATTAACTGTTAGCAAAATAAAGTAGCCCCTGACAAACAATTCAAAGTAGTTTAAATAAAACATTTAAGAAACAGTTCACTGGCATTTTGGTAGTTTTACTCACCTGAAAAATCGAATAATTTGATTGAAAAGGTTCATCTGTATCTGTACTATACAGATACTTCATCTGTATGAAGTGTAGTTGCTGATGGGTTTAAAGAAAGGATAGTTGGTGTCATGTAGTCATCTTGGAAAATATGAACTGGATTCCTTTAGGATGAAACTAAACTGGAATGTGTTCTCCAAAAGCAGACTGAAAGTTCACTTACTGCAAACAGGTGCTTAGCACTTGAGGCTCAAGGATGGGTCTAAATTAACTTCTCATTGAAATATTTGCAGTGTGGATGTGAGATCCTCTATATCAGCAGTTTTGTTTTGCAGACCTACTGCAAGGCTACACTACTAACCCATGCACAACCCCAAAGGCCGTGAGAGGCCATTTAGGACATGCTTTTCTCTGAAAGCTGTGTGCAAGGGGAAGAAAAGCAGTCCACAGACTGGGATTTGCCCCCTGTGGTTAAATGTAGGCATCTTAAAGATAATTCAGCAAATCCTCTTGAAAATAGGTAGTATCATGGGCAAAATAGACGTTGACAAATTTTTATTTGTGTGAAGGAAGCTCCAGAAGATAACTTCGTTGTTAATTTAGCACAGAAGTATAAAATTGTCACACAAGTCCGAATGAAGGAGGAAGGTACCTTAAAAGAATTAAGAAGTCATACTCTTAGACTGTGTCAGTGCATCTAAGAAAACAGGACAAGGGAGAGAGTGCAGGCTCTGTATGGGTGGTCTTGGACCCTGTTTGACCCCATGGGCTGTTAGGCTATGCTCACTGGAGCTGCCTAGATGAGGTTTGGCCACACCTGGGCAGTGTCTGTGGAAAGCCCTCTCCATTATCCATAGTCTTCCTCTTCTGCTGCAGGTGGCTTTTGTGTCCTCCCAGCATTCCTATGTGCCTTTGTGCTACTTTCCACAGTGTGGATGTGAATGGGCTGCAACACACTGTACAACAGGTTTCAGGTTATATGAGCTTAAAAATATACAATACATGACAACTACAATAAAAGCAATATTTGAAATCCGATGGGCACAGGCCATTTTCATCTTCACTGTGATTCTACTTGGCATTTTGACCATGGCTTCATTCAATCCAAATGTCCCCTTCATTCATAAGTGCAGAGCCATAAATAAACCTAAGAAAAAGAGAGAATTTCAAGCCTTAGGTTTCTTTGCATAATAGTTCTTCTAGAAAGGTATTTTCCCATTGTAGTATCTCCATGTCATTGTTATTATCGTCAAGTGAATATATTTTTGTCTGATGTTGTTTTTATTTCCTCTCCACAGAATAAAATACATGGTGCTTAAAAAGTAATCTCTATATAGGGTGGGAAGGACATGAATTAAAGGGGAATGTTTTCTGAAAAAATGAGGAAGGAAGAACATTTGCTTCTGCATTTTATTTTGCATCCTCACATTAAAACATGTTTTGAAGAACCTAATGCGGTGCTGAAAGCTGGAGAATTTTTATCTAGATGTTTTGTTTGTGCAGTGCTGGTGTTTCTTAACTATGTGCACAAGATAAAAGACTGCAATATGCCTCCTAGTAAAAACTTTGACCTTTAGTAATTTTGTTAGTCACTGCTGGCAAAACAAGTGAAAGTGCTTGGCACATGGCTTTACTCCTCATCAATACCAGATTCTTCAGCCATTTTTGCATAAAATCAGAGTATCATCCCAGACCACTTCCACAGATTCTTCTTATGTAGCTATAATTTTTTTAAATTAAGATAAAAGAAGCAATTAAAAGGTGTTGTAAGCTATTTTTCTATGTCCTATTCTTTAAAAATTAATAATTTCACTTTAGGAGGAATTTTCTTATGCTCCCACATCCAAGACATTTACTGTCATATGTAGGACAAGAACTCAAGCATCGATTTTTTACGCAGCTTTATGCCTTGCCAGTAGGCAGTATTAAGTTATATTTTGTGGGTATAATTTCTGACCCCAAGATGAGAATTGGGGGTTTTATGTGAAGACAATCTCCCAGCTCCTAACAGAACTGGAATCCAACAGTGCTTCCGTGCTGTACCCATTTAAATACCAAATGAAGTCCTGTATTAGGATGTGATTTTATGCAAGAGATCAGTAGCTTTCAAAAAGGAGTACAACATCACTGCCATTGTCACTCTGGCCCGCTCTGCAGACATGCTGAAGCACACTACAGTTGCAAGTCCTCAATGACATTCTCTCAATTGTTTCTGTGAAACTGTTTGGATGATACACCTAAACTGATTAGGTCACCATTATGGACATTAACATTCTCAGGTGTTTGAAAAGGGCAATAACAAAGGCCTTTTGGATGCTAATGACAAAAGGTGTGTTAGATAGGATAGACTTGCTGGGGGTTTTTCTCTGTCCATTTTTTTTGAGGGGGGATGGGGTGCAGTTGAGGTGTTTCTAAAAATTCATTTCCCATTTGCTACAGCTTAATGTTTTGGGATTTTTTATGAGTCCTGTTTAGAAGTTTACTGATCAGACAAAGAAAAGCATATAGATGTGTAATTTTGAGGGTAGAGAGAGGGTCACTGATGAATGGATTATTGTGGCTGTATTATCACTTACTAGGATGGAGAAGGTGTGTTTCACTGTACCCCATTCTCCTTTATTTCATTGCAATTGCATTTAACAATCTGTTGCATTTTCATTAAAAATACCCTACTAATAGATAAAATAATTTTATTTATTTTGAATTTCATAATTTAGCATAATCTCTGCTTACTGTAAGAGCTAATAAGTATTAAGATTTTTCATTGGCTACTATAGCAAAGCAAGTTTTTTGGGGAGTGTAGTAAATGGTTGCTCTCTTGAGATTATGTAGGGTTTCAGTCATCCAGTTACTAACCAGTTTCTACTGAGGGGATGCCACTAAAATGAAACTAAAGTCCATCTGCAAATATCAGTGTTTTATTTGCTTCTCATCAGAAGCTGGTTGCTATTGGGAAAGCTGATGCTTCAGCTGGCAGTCCAAATTGGTAGAATAATGCACGTATGAACTTCCTAAAGAGGGTTTTGTCTGGGGTTGAGTGTTTGCTGAAGTCAGGGAACATGGTACACAGTGGCTCAAACAATTTCTTTTACTGAGTGGTAGAGAAATACTAGGTAAAAAAAAACTACAGAGGAACTTGGATGGGTAAAGACTGAACTGGCATGGAGGGCACAAAAAGAAAATCATGAGACTAGTTTTGGAAAAATGACTAAAGGTTTTCAGGAGGAGGTCAATATCTGAACAGTGGTAGCTATGTATTGTTTGTAGATGAATACTGAGGTTTGTCCCTATGCTCAATGTCCATGAAGTGCATTGCTCCATTCATAATCTGTATTATTTTTCTATTTCTATTGTATGAAAATGTAATAATCATATTCAATGAATCATATTGCAATTTATAGCACAGGTAAAGTCATGTGACAAAATCTACCCCTACTCCAATGCTGACATCTTAATTGCCATAAACAGAACATGGATAGATAGGGCTGCTAAACCGGGGTGGAATTGAAATGGACGTGCAAGCTGGAGCCTGTGGTTAAGAAAGATCAATGTCTGGAGTGGGAAGGAATCTTAATGCTGGGGTCGAGATAGAAAATCCCTTGCATGGAAGTTGAGAGGAAAGCCCAGAATACAAGGCATCTGTATATTCTAAGTCTAAGTGGCAAGGCAGAAGGTTCTGCCTAACACAGGTTCAGACAAAGATTAGGGTTACAGGGATCTTAGGTCCAAGGTGAGGGGTCAGAAACAGGTACTACAGGCTAGGGGGATAAAAATACTTGGGCAAGTAAGATGGAAAATGTACTAAGAACTGCAGACCAGACTGCAGCAGGCAGGAATCGAAGCTAGCAATCAAGAATCAGGACAAGACTCAGAGGCAAACTACAAGTTGCTGGGAGAGTTTTCTATAGCCCTCTGAGTCCATTCAGACACTTTATTTTGGTCAGGATTAAAATAAAGATGCTGCCTGTGAGGTAGACACCTTGATTCCCTTTATAACCAGCAGGGAAAAATATGCACCTGACGGAGGCAATTCATCTCTTCCTAAAGCAGATGTTTAAAATAAGACTGATGAATTGCACCCTAGAAGTGTCTATTTCTCTCCATTAATTATGAACGGAGGCTATAGTAACTAGCTGAGACATATGCTTTTGTTATAAATGTTGGATGTCTGATGTTGGATGAGATGAGTCCTACAGCCTCAGGTGTCCCAGTCATTCCACTGCATTGCAGCTTTGCCCTATTCAGTTAAGGCCCTGATCCATCAAACAATTAAATATGTAGGTAGGTTTTTGAGAGTGAATGTGATTAAGTGTTCTGGGGGATTGTAGGCAGATGAGCAAATGCTTCAATGTGGGAAGTGTGGATCTGGAATTAACAACTTAGTTTGTCTTCCAGGAGTCTGCCACTGCTTTTGTAAAAAAAATCTCTGTCTTCTGTGTACTTGTAGCTGCATTCTGTCCCTAATGGAACATACCATCCCTGCTATCCATACACTAAGTGCAAGTATAGACCTGGTTTCCTGCTAGCAACTTGGAAAAATCAGTCATCCACGTATTTGGAAAAGTTGTCACCAGAGAGAGGGCTGGAAGAGTAGCCAAATGAAATTATTCTCTGAATATTCAGGTGAATATTAAGGTGTATGTTATGATTTCTCCCTGGTTATTTCAGAAATAACCAGGGAGGTGAAGAAGTTTAATCAAAGTTTTAGATTGCAGAAGATTCTAGTTGATGGAATGTGGCTCAAAAGGGAAGCTCCTTAGCACGTAGGACAGCTGTCACAAAGAAGGAAAGAATACACAAATGGGGTTGAAAACATGACATCCAAGTATTTCTGTTGTAGAAATTCACCAGATTTTTGTAGTGAATTTATGTCATCCACTTTGAATTCAGAATTTTGATATTGTCCCCCACCTTTTTATCACAACTAGACATTAGTCTTGATGGGTAGATTATTAAGTGAGGGAAAAGTCAGTTGTATCAGTGGTCAAAGTGCAGAGGTCTTCCATCCACATTCTGCCTTGTGTGACCAGACACAAGTGAAACTTCTAAGGGGTCTGTCCTGAGGCTCACTGTGTTTAATATTTTACCAGTGACTTAGAGGAGAAGGCACCCTCATGGAGTTTGCATATGTCAACTTCTGGGGACATCACAGCTACTCATGAGAACAGAGCTGCTGTCCACATGGACCTGCCAAGCTAGACAAATGTTCTGACAGGAGCCTCACAATACTGAACACAGATAAATGCACTTGACTAACCCCCTGTAGCAGTGCAGGCTGGGCACTGACTGACTGCCTGGGTACCAGCTCACCTGGAAAGCCCCTGAGGGTCCTGCTGGACTGTAAAATAAATACACCTGGCTGTGATGAGGGCTAACAATGTATTTGGCTGTAAAATTAGGATTGTATCCACTTGGGCAGTGCTTAATCACTTCAGTTTTTTGCTTATTTGAGTTTCTGGAAACACCATATCCAATTGTGGGCCCTAAGTACAGGAAAGAGATGCTGATCAACTGGAGCAAATTCAGCAAAGAGCCACCAAGGTGGTTGAAATCCTGGGAGGGGAGGCTGAGGGAGCTGAGCTTGTTCAGCTTATTCAAGAGACCTTGTTCCAGGGGACTTTAGGGAATACCAAGAGTGCAGAGCCAGGCTCTTTACTGACGTGCACAGTGGGAGAATGAGAAACAGTGCACATAAATTGAAGCATGAGAGTTTCTGATGTTATAAGTGTAATTAAGCACTGGTGCAGTATCACTGAAGTTACAGCATCTGTATTCTTGGAGACTTTTAAGAGTGGACAAAATCATGACCAATTTTTTCTTAATTCTATGTTAACCCTGCTCTGAGCAGAGAACTAAAGACCTCCTGGCATCCCTACCAATCCAAGTGATGATGTAAAAAAAGAGGGTGCTCTGGTCTGTGCTGATGAATGTGTGGTGCTGGGCATAAGGAAATTATTATTTAAGAAAAAGGAATTAGGTGTAATACTGCATTGGAGATGGGCCATAGCTCTTTAGCTGGATTTTAAAGGCAAAGCATGGTGTGCCTGATTTCTAGAAATGGTCTGCACAAGCCTAAGAATCCACCTGAGTGGCTTGAAATGCAGGATCAGGAGAAAACAGTAGATCTCTCCCTGAAGAGAGTTTCTTGTCTTTTTTTCCAGGTTTGATATTTCAGGGTCACAGGTGAGACTATCATTGCTTATTTTAGTACTGATGACACTCCTTCAAAATTTGTTATACATGCTAGATAAAACTTTTAGGGCATATTTTTAATATTTTGGTAATTGTTAAGCTTATGTAAAAGGCCTAGTGTTGAAGGCTGTCTTTAACTTGGTTTGTCAGGCTACAGGTCTCTGTGAAAATTTTACAGGAAAATGTAAAAGCACAATTAAACTAATGCTGTGAGTAAAGAAAACAACAATTCATAATTTCTCACTCTATAAATATGGGGGGTTTGGCCATCACAATTATACACACTTCTGCAGTACAGTGTGTCCATGGTAACATAATAAACATTTATATTTCTTTGAAGTTTTAATACCGTTTTTGAGGTATACAGCACCCTATAAAATTTTTTTTATAAGTGGAGTATAGCATACAAACAATGAAAAGCTTTCAAAGATAAATTCATTGCAGGTATTAGAATGAACTCATAATTATGCTTTTTACAATCCATTTGAGCTGACTTGTTATTTGGCACTTTTGGATGGAAAGATTTCTGTTCAGTTCATGGAAGGTTTTCAACTATATTCGTCCTAGTATATAACAGTGTTTTTATGTAGACATAGGCATATAATACTTATGAAAATACTGGAATGAAGTACCGTGAAAATTAATATTCTGCTTTTTCCCTGAAGACGTTTTGAATGAGAGATTTTATGTTATTTTTACAGAAACTTGATATGAACCTATATATATTCTAAATATCACATTCACTTTATTTGCAGCGTGGTTTAGCACAATGCCAACATCATACACACCACAGAGTATTTATTTTATGTGAAGTATATTTATGACAATTTACATTTTTATTTCGCTATGTGTATGTGAAATATCCATATTGCACAAGATCTTATTATGCCAATACACATGGTATAGAGTACTAGATTTTTTCTTTGAAAAAATATAACCTCGGCAAATTTCTGGAAATACTGTCCTTTTCTGCCCTTGAAATCAGTTTTGTATTATGGGCATTGTTGCCTAAATAACTTTTGAGGGATTTAAAAGTGTTCTGTACAGTCTTAGTTTTATTTCCAGTGAAGCAGATGGTAAGATTTTGCTTAGCTTTAGTGCTCATGCTTGGCAAAGCCACAAGTAAATGCACATTAATTTTACTGGTTTCATTACAGTAGCACATTTAGGGTCTCTCTTGAAATCAGCCCCCTTCTGATGGCCTCAGTTCAAATACCTGGGAAGAATTAGTTCCAACTCAGATTGCTTACAGCACCAGCAAAGCCTACAGGGGTAGAAAATCAGATTCTGCCTGCTTGGATTCCAGTGTGCATCCCAATGTTTCTTCCTGGTGTTGTGTCTTCACTGTAAGCATTGCCAAATAATAAATTGTTCTCGGGATATCACTGACTGCAGGTAATTCTCTACTCTGTATCTAGTTGTTGTACACTTTATGTACATTTCTAGCTGTACAATATTCAAGGGAAATGAATAAAATTTCTGAAAGGATCTAGGATTTAGCACATCCAAACATCCTAGAACTTGTGACGTTCCTGGAGACTAAGTGGTCTTTTTCTATAGCACTTGGGAACATGTCCTAACACTTTTGGAAAGGTGGAACATCCTTCCACAGAATTCACAGAATGGGTCTGGTTGGAAGGGACCCCAGTAGGTCCATCTGGTCCAAGCTCCCTGCACAAGCAGGGACATCCCAGAGCACACAGCACAGGATTGTGTCCAAGTGGATCTTGAACATCTCTGGTCAGGGAGACTCCACAGCTTCTCTGGGCAGCCTGTTCTTTCTTGCTAGAGTTGTAAGTATGTGAAATAAAGGTTCCCACACTTATAGGTGCAGCAGAAATGAACAGCAGGATCTCAGGCTGATAGCAGTTTCTGTTTATAATGGCTAAAGCAACTAGGATAATGAAATAAACAGAACTGTGAGAATAGAAACCATTCATTGAAAATCTGGAAATAGCTCTTCAGTTAGCTGATTTTAAAAAGTTTCTGGTGCTACACATATTTTTTTTAATATAAGTACTTGGCTTGGGAAAGTGAAAAAGAGTGGGACCTTAAAGCACTTGATTCTTAGCACAGACAACTTTTTTTATACCTTAGTGTGTCTGATAAAGTGGCTCCTGGAATACGCCAAAATAAAAGAACCAATCAGCATCACCACCAATAATAATAACAGTATCTTTGCCTTTATATAATTTAGCAATTATCACCTGGCTTTACATCAGCTATTTGGTCTGTGCTTACGATTATGTATAATTTCCTGGTTTTACACATCAGTACATAATTGTGGTAACTTCTTGTAACAGCCTCATAAAACCCCTCTTACACTCAACATCCTATAAAAAGTTACTGTGTTATTATGGTTTTCTAAAAATAAAAAATAGTTTACTAAGTCCTAGGAAAAATTTCAGCTTCCTCCATAATTGCATGCCCTCTCATCTTCCCTCCCTGCGGATCTCTTGAATGTCAAATTTAAGTTCTTGTTGCTGACTCCATTTTTAAGGTCTTACAACAAGTCATAAAGGGAAATTGGCTATTTTTCTACCACTGCTTCCTAGCTTCTTGTTTTTATCACCACCTCTATTAAGAAAATGCTTGAAAATTGATTTTATGTCCATAGTTTCCCATTTCATAGAAGTCGTGACTAGAAAGCTGGCCATAAGAAAATGGAAAAGCAAGATGCTTTGGTCAGTTGTAATTTTAGTTTTGTAGATTTAAGGTATATATTCTTCAGGGGACACTGCAGAAGGATCTGTGGAGAAGCAATTTGCTCCTCCCTCTCCAAAAAAATCAGTGTCTGTTTCCTGCTTCTTCTGTCAATAATGTTTCCCTTGGAAGAAGATTGAGTCAAAGGCGGCTGAATGGAAAAGCAGTTTTCACAATAGAAAAGCATTTTTCTTTCCCTTTGAAAAGAAAGACAGTGCATAACTTTTCACCTCTTTCATATTGGCATCTGTCTGCATATTCATTGCCTTTTTTTTTTGCAAATGAATGATGCTTCAGCATCAAAAAAATCGTTCAATATTTGTTCAGTGCCTTAACAGTGCATTGGTTAGTGTTCCTTTGTCTTTAGAAAGGTAATTCTACCAAAAGAAAAAATGAAAAAGGACTTGACACTGATTCTGTTTGAATAGTGCATATATCTGAGTATCAAAATAGTTAAACGAGAAAGGTTTCTAGAATCTAATGCTTCATTTTTTCCTGAAGTTTGAGGAATCCCCACAATCTTGTCATTCCTTCAGGTGTTTTCTTGCAGGTTTTTTATATGTTTTGGTTGGTTGGTTGGTTTGGGGGTTTTTTTGTTTGTTTTTTTTTCCCTAGCACACATCAGTTACATTTTCTATGTTGCCATAAATGTGAACATCATTATTTCTCCTTTTATAAGGTAACTTTTTTGATTAGGTTTTCATTTTATTGTGTTGGCCAACAGTGTTTTGTAACAAACAGGAATTTTGAGTAGAGATTCAAGTAGTTCTCTGTTACATGTCTGGCTGTCTGATTTGTTATTTCAGAGAGGACTTCAAAATGGGTATCATGCAGTGTAGTTTACTCTCTTTACTTTTTATGCTGTTGTCATCCAGAAAGATAAAAGTTACCAAAAGTATAGGAAAATGGGAATTTCATTGGTAAGATTTCCTTTTCCATCCCAGCTCCAGCATCACTGACCTGTGCTGTGTTTCCTATGTACAAGGGCTCTTGTTGAGTCCTTTAAACAAACAGGAATTTGAAACAGAGGCAAATAATTTCCATATTATCAACAGACAAAATTAATTATATTTTTGTTTTGGAGTTCAATAGAGTTTTTATTATAGCTTTTGTTGTTGTTTTCAATTTACTAAAAAAATAAATTTAGTCTAGAACTGTTACATTAATCCAAGTACTGAACCCCTTAACTCACATTTAATTTGAAAATATCATATACAGTTAATTAAATTTTGAGTTGAGTACTTTGGAAATAAACTTCTTGTTATTGATGATGTCATTAGTGCCAGGAGATATTCATTTCCTGTGAAGGACTGTAATAACCCACTGGGATTTTTTTTCCTTTTTTCAGTCCCTGCATGATAAATTAATAATTCAGATAATTTGTTTATAAACTAGGCTGTAGGGGGACATTGCTGAACACTACAAATAAGTTTTTGATGTAGTTATAAAATTATTTCCTATGCTATTTATCATTTCTTAAACCAGACACTGTTGATGAATATTCAACATCTGCATAAAGCACAGGGAAACCTTTTTAATCAGTACTAATACTGAAGCGTGAATTTTCTAATCAGCGTAACTGCTGTGTGGTGTGGGAACCTATAGGGCTGGTGAATTTTTTAGATTAGGGAGTGTTAATGGATGGAAGAAGGACAGGCACTGACAGCTGGGCATAGCTCTCATTCAGTTTTAGTTCTTCTCTAACTTTCAGGAAGCAGGCTGGTGGCACTGTTTAAAGGGACTTTGGCTCAAGCAAACCAGCTTCTTTATCATTTGTGGTTTTACAAAATGGAGTGTTGTGTGGGGCAGCTCTGGATATTTAAATGCATGGCCTGACAGTGAAATCCAGATTGTTCGGGGTTCTCTTGAACTGCACCTTGTCCTGTCATATATTTGTTTTCATGGATCATAAATATATAAATATACAATTAGATTTAGTGTAATTTCAAACTGCATTTTCTATGTCAGAAATAAGTGCTGATTTGGTTGGGTTAAAAAGTAGCTGATGCTCATGGTGAACTGGGAAATACTTTGGGAAACCTCTTTCTCTTTTTTTCACCTGAGTTAAGTTAGGTAATGTTAAAAACCTAACATTTCATTTTTTTTTTTTTTTTTTTTTGCTATATCCTCACTACCTTTTTTCCTTCTTTTGAGTTCAGAAAGCACCTTCTTTCTCTAGGAAAGACAAAGCTTTAGGATTCTACAGTTCTGCTTCCTCTGTGCCCATATGGCCCAAGATACTTCTTATCTAAACTTATTCTAGCACTGCTGATGACACTGTCTGCCCCAGCCCTTTGCTGGGGATTCCCTCTTCCACACGGGGGGTGTAGAATGGAAAGCCTGTCTATGTTCCAGGAGCTGTTTTTACTAAATGCCAAATTTGAGATGTTTCTGAAAGTGGATCTGTGATGGTGTTGGACTGTGGGTTGAAGCATGGATATTCTACTAATGCAGCCACTGCCAGCAGTCAGGAAACAGCCTGCAAGAGGAGACTCAGGTTGGGGAGGGTAGAAAGGAGTGGAAAATTCCTTTATCAGAACTGGACTATTATAACCCTTAGAAACCAGCTCATGGAGAAATATAACTGTACAAAGATTAACTAACTGTATAGTGTGGTCATCATATCACAGTGTGCCCTTGTATTTATTTTTATTTTTATGCCGTGGCAAGAGATATATCATCTGGAGGACAATAAACTGCACCTGCTGAAAATCATTCTGAGCTTAGGCCAAATCTAGTACAAGCAGGCACAACTCAATTAAAGTCACACTTGCTTACACCTGTGCTGAGTTTGATAGTGGGTGTATGCATTGACTTGTACTAAATATGTTGCCTGAAATGATTATGCACAAACCCAGTCTGTAAGAAACCTCTGATGCCTATTCAAGTTCGGTGTTCTATGATAATTTGCATTGCAATTGCTGGTATGTAGTATCTGAATACTCTTTCAGAATCTTTCTGGTTAATCTGTTTTCATAAGAGCTCTACCAGCTCTCCTGTGACTGCAGTTTACTTAGAATAAGCTTCAGAAGCTTCACACAAGACAGCAAATTATGGCAGGATAATATCAGCATCAAGCAGCTGAGTGTGGGCTGCAGAAGCTGCTGGGGAAGCAAATGAAGTACTCAGATGGTTAAACCAAGTTGCATGTGGCCATGGCTGCCTGTTGATACTTCCATTGGAAGAGGTTTCAATTTAACCCAGGTGGGTTCACAAGAGCAGCAGTCACTGACAGCAGTGCAGATATTCTAGGAAGGAAGCAAATAAATTCACAACTGATGTGGCTAACTTTTAGCAAACCCATCTTCCATTTTATCAACATGATACATAGAGTATGATTCTAGAATTTCATGTTGTTTCCTGTTTATATTGTTATTTTGCAGCCAAGCGTTCCCTGGACTTCTTTGCCACTGCAGAAGCAGCACACTGCTCACTCTATTGAACTTGTTGTCCACCTGCACCCCCAGGTCCCTTTCCACAGACCTGCTCCCCAGACAGGTAAATCTCAACCAGTGCTGCACTCCTGGATTATGTTTTCCCACATACAAGGTCTTATACTTCTTCTTGTTGAATTTCATAATGTTTTCAATTTCTTGAGAATTAAAATATAATCAAATCTTAAAAAACCACACCAAATATTTATGACCATCTTTTTCTTACTGCTGTTTTGTTTTTCTTTTTTTTTTTTTTTCCCTCTCTTGGGAGTAAAAACACAGGTCCTGACTTGTTTTATACTCAGACAAACATCTCTCATCTTCCAGATAACTGCAGCATTCATAAATTATAATAGTCCACCCAATATACTGCAAATACGATCAGGCCTATTCTTTTAATTATTCTTCAACATGCTGTTTTTGCAGTGCTGAGACATTATATTCCAAGTTCCCAAGAAATGCTACGTAAACTATCAAGCCTTTTCAACCCAATAAACTACTTGTTATGATCTTGTATTTTTTAGGGGGTATTTGTCTACATGGTAAAATCACCACATAACAACACAATTGGCAGCTTCTGTTCAGCAGAAGCAGATATAATGGCAGGTCAAGGTTAACAGATATTGCAGAACTTTGTGGCTAAGTCTGTAATTCCTCTTCTGACTTCCCATTTCTAAAAAAATCTCTTAACATGATCATTCAAGAATTCATATTTTCTGCTTACAAAACAACATAATAGGCTAAATAAAATCTATGTCTACTTGGTGATAATATTTCAAAATACTGTAATCAGTCCATACCTTGTATTATTTAACAGTGAAATCGTTTATACTCTCCTCTCATAATTGTTGCAGCCAGCCTCTGTGAATGTTCTTTGAGTTAGTATCTTCCTAGCATTTCCTCCATGTGTCTACTTCAAACACACTATAATCACTCTGGCCTCCCCCAGTCTCTTTTAGTCCTGTTCTTCTCAAATATTCTTTACATGTCATGAATTCATCAGTGCAATAGTTTTTTTCCTTTCTTTTTCGTATTTTTTTAAATTATCTTTAATAGCTTGAAAGTCAGATTAAGCTCAGGATTTGCTTTGCAATCAATGAGAAATAGCAGACTGAGTATTGAGGAACAATTGTTCCTCGATAACCATGAAAAGAATAATCCATTTTACAAGTCCCAGAATTTGGCTTGTCTATCCTCTCAAAATTGTTGAAGGATAAGGGCACCAGCAAGTTAACAGAGGTGGGAATAAAGACTACAGCTAATGAAACATATCACAAAACCTAGGCTTTTTCCAGTAGTTGGCTGCTACTATCCAATCAGAATACAGAAGACTTTTTGGTATGGAAATGTTTCATAAGCTATTAGTTAGTGAAGCTTCTTCCCTTCTGGATGCCTGAAACAATCCTTTCAAGGCCTTTCCATATGTTCTTTTTCTCAGCATATAGGCAGTATGCAGCGGATTTTTTTTCCCCCAGAAATTAGCTGTGTTCACAATTTGGAAATGTTTATAGAAAATTATTACTCAGTCACTGATCTATATTGCATTTTGAATGGGGAATGATTTTTTGAGTTAGCATTGTTGCAGTTTTTTATGATATAGTGGTTCCGTACTTCTTTCACAGCAAGAATCTAATAATGTAATGTGTGTTCTGAAGAACACATTAAAATGACATTATGTCATCAGGATGCCAATTATAGTATGACTAAAGACTAGCTATCAAGCTACAGAAATTCAGTAATTGTGCTGATATAAACATAATGTTTATATGTCTTGACTAGAAAAAAATGAATCCCATTTTATTACTTACATATGATTATTGACAAAACACTTAGGCATACATTTTCAAAGTGTTGTATGCATTTTTAGCTGCATGACTCCCATTTAAGCCAATAGGAGTCACATAGTTAAAACCCCACGCAACATTTTGAAAAATTGCCACAGTGAAACCTCTCTTTTATTGCTCAGCTACACAGACTATTTTATTCTCTAGCAGTTCTTCCACATGGTGTGCTAGTAGTGCTGGCTGTCAGTAGTCCCATTGAAAAATACTAAACATCTACAAGCCTCCAAATATGGTGGTCTCTTTATAGGCAGATTTAAAAAAAAATAAAAACATGATTTGTACTTCTATTGCTCCTTTCATTGCTTAAACACCAGTTTTTAATGCTTTTATTTAATTATGCCTCACATGACTCCTCCAAGTAGGTGCACTCCAAGTAGCTGCCACCTTTGGTGGCTCACTCCAGGAGACAAGGTGAGTCAGTGGAAGAACAAAGAATTAAACCAGCCCAGCACCAGGTCCTTGGTCCCTTGTTCCAGCTCTGAAATAGTCTCAACACACAAAGAGTCATCATTCAATAGTATGTAATGCATATGAAATGCTAACATTAATTGAAAATGGCACCGGAGTGACCTCACTTCAGTCTACTGAGGTCTGATATTGCTTCTTTTCACTCATTAATTCATTAATTAGTTTAAAAGGGCTAATGGAAAACAAAAATATTCCATTTGCCAGGGTAGATTGCTGCTGAATATTTATATAATTTTTTATTATTCATATGGAATCATAACTGCTTAACAGGCAAGTCATTGTGGGGTTTTTTGTTGTTGAGATAAACACAATACAGAATTTTTAGAGCACATAAATTTAAAGGACTGATGGTATCTTCTTTATAATTTGACTTTGCAAGGCTAAAGAAGCTCTAGGAAAATAATTTTATGAACGACTTCGTAGATTGACAGAAACCACAACTCAAGAACTTCCATTATGCATTGATGGCCTCAGCAACTTGCAGAAAGAGCAGAGTGGTATCATATGAAATCTTTATGCTTGTTATAGTTCTGTTGTAAGCAAAAGAAGAGATTTGAACTAGTTTTTTCTTTAAATAAAGCATAAGAGTAAATTACTCATCATTATTAGTGGCTATATATAGATATAATAATTAGTATTTTTATACACATGCTGGAGAAATTGAAGAATTTCACATGTATCACTTAGCTGTGGTATTGAATTCATCAGTTTGGAGTTTTGGGTTTAGAGTATCTTGTTATTATATTATACCTTTAATTCTTCTCAACTGAGATGCGTGGAAGTTCTTATAAACCATGACTGGTCTACTTATAAAGAGAAATGTTAGCCACATCCACATTTCCTTAGAACACAAAGTATAAGTTAGTGCAAAACAAAGATCATGAAGATTAAGAATTTTAATAACATAAAAATAAGAATTCAATAAGATTCCTCTTACCATCCTGAGATATTTCATTTAATAGCAATCGAACATTTTTCTTATTTCACTGCAATAGTGCTGCCATGCTCTAAGACAGAAATTGTTTTTCCTAGTCTATTGTACCCTTGTGCCTTTGTTGCTTGTATTTCTATCGACATTGAGTGCATTATCCATTGTTAAATGATTGATAAAAATTGTTAAATAAGGCAAACACTATACTCAGTGTAGTGTAATGAGGCCTATCAAGACAGAGAAATACTTCTCATCATGATATTAAAATTAAATGTAGCATTTAAAAAATTCTTGACATAAATAAAGAAGTTATTTATCTGGACCAATGCTTTTTCTGTAAGCCCAGTGTTCTGTATAAGTCATTGACAAAGAACATATTTTATTCTGTAGAATACCTTCATTTTCTTCTTCTCAAATGCATTTTGAACTTGCAATCATTAACCCTAAGATACTCCACAATTGTATGGCTTTCCTGTGTAGGGCTGTAACAGCTCTTGCAGTCTTTGTCTGCAGTTTTGCATTTCCATAAGAATTCCTTTTTCCACATGAAACGTGATACATGCCCTCATATTTAATTGTCTATGGTAAACACAGTTGTATCCTGACTATATTAAAATACTGAATTTAGCAGCTGTCTCTATGCACACAGATACCCACATGCCCTTCCTTTCCCCTCCAATTCCAATCAAGAATATTCCCAAGCTAAAGGAAACCCAGCTGGCAGCAGTAAGGCATGCAGTACCTGAAAGCATCAGTATACAAGGCAATGATGGACTCAGTATCACATCCACTTGTCTTTGGTTGCTTTTCCTTACAACAAGCTAGTCATGCAGAGCTGAACCCTTGAAATGAGGTTCCATTAAGCCTCAAAAGCAGACTTTCAGGCTAATATCTGCCTACTCCCCCACTGCAATTACATAGCCAATACAAGCTCTATCTCTGAAAACCACTGACTGGTTTTTTTTATTTTAAATACATGGTTTTGATCTTTTTAATGATGTTGCTTTTCTCTTTTGAAACCGACTTCTCTGTCATCCCTTACTTAGAATGTGACAGAGTCTTACCTGCCATGTTTTTCACAGAAACTTTCATCTTAATGTAATTGGTAATGTTTCCTGTTTTGTTAAATGGTTTTCTCTGTTTTCTATATATTTATTATTTTTGCGGTTATTAAATCTACTCCTTCACATGTTGATGTAAGAGCATAAATCAGTAGTTATTTTTCTTAGGTGCTAGTTTATGGAACTGAGCTCATCTGTAAAAGTGAACATAATGTATTATTAATACTGGCTTTGAAAATCTGAAATCCTCCTCTACCTTAGTTTTCATAACTGTTCTTCTATATGCTATATGATCATATGATCATATGCTATATTACTTTTAATGCCAAACAATCCAGGGACATCTAAGCATCATAGTGACAAGTATATATCATAACATGTGCCAACAGGAACTCATCATACCAAAAGAGAGGGTTCTTTCCTCCTTTTTTTGTATATAAATTGCTTGCCTAATCTTATCTAATGACCTCCAAATCTGTAATGTATTTAACGTCACTGATACTTTGTGAAATATGCGCCCTGTAATTCAGCTAAGGTTCAGTGACATTAATTGGTTTAGGAAAGGCCACATAGGAAGATGATGGTAGAGAGAGTAACTGATCATAAATCCTTTAATTAACAATGTATAATAACATATATATATTCTCTATTCATAATTGCATATACACAGCAGGCCTGCAATCCATTTTTTTTTTATTCTGAGGAGGGTTTTTTTTGTACATTACCAAAAGTAATTTAATATAAAATGACTTAAGACAGCAGTGATGTTTAGCTGCTTTTGAGGTTATGGAGCAGAATATTCATGTTTTTCCAGGTCCGAAGATTTTGAGCTCAAATTTGTAGTGATTTATTAACCTCTATCTCAATGATTAAAGAATTTGAGTTCAATTTTTGGTGCAGAAAACAAAGTCCTCTAAGTGTCCCTGGTAAGTTTGCTCATCAGCTGTGTCAGGAAGTTCTCTTGCAAATGATCCAGACTGCCTTCTCTCTGCTGTGCTGAGTTTCCATTTAGTGAAATGTCAGCATATAGAGCACCTCATCTGCCTCTTCATCCTGGATGGGTGGTCTGTAAAAGTCTGCCACTGGGATGTCTGCCTGGTTGGCCTTCCCATGGTCCTTACCCACGGGCACTCAACTTTATCATCACTCCACTCATGGGAGTCATCCCCCCAAGTTTCTCTGATGGAGACCATGTCATGGCTTTCCTGCTGCACAGGGGCTTCCAGCTCCTCCTGTTTGTTTCCCAGACTGTGTGCACTGATGTGGATGCACTTCACCTGAGCTATCATTGGAATGACACCCGCAGGCTCATCTCAGCGAGCCTGGTCTCATCCCCTTCCCCATGGGTTTAAAGCCCTCTCAATCTGCCCTGTCAGCTCACCAGCTGGAATCCTTTCCCCATTTCAGACAGGTGAACCCCATTTGCCTCTAGCAGGGCTGGTGCCTCCTAAACTGCACCATGATTGAAAAAGCCAAATAGGACAGGTGGCTCCAGCCTTTTAGCTATGCGTTGATTGAGTAGGTCCTGCTCTTCTTGGTGGCTAGACATTTTTCTAGGAGTTGTAGTCATAATCCTGAAGAAGACAAAATTGCAAGAATTCTTCCTTCTCTAGGATGACTTCTAGAGTAGTTTTTTACAATCATAAAACTTTATTTAAACAATGTAGTTTGTATTATTTTTAATTAATATTTACATATTTATTTTTCTGTAAAAAGACCTGTTCCTAATGTTTGGCAAATATTAAAATTCAATGTTAAAACAAGTTTTGTATCTGATGCTTCTCTTGGCTAGAATGTTAGATATATGAAACTTTGCATATTTATTTGAGTAAATTTGCTGCTAGTATGGATTTATGTAAGTTTTAATGGCTATATCCATTGTGTTAGTAAATGGTTGCTCCTGTATTTTTTAATCTGGTTCATCTGAATGGATATCATGTCTTTATACTTGATTTCTTCAGAAAAGACTATTATTTTAGAGAAGCACAAAATAGTTCATATTTTTTAATATAAGCAAAACAGTCAACTTTCTTTTAAATAAGGAATGGATAAATTTATCTAATAATTTTTCATTTTAGTTTGCTATGTTAAACCACCTGTATTAAACTCTCTCCCTCAGTCACTAGTTCATATTCACTCTTACTTTCCTCAAGATACTTTGTGAGAACACAGAGGCCTGCATTGCTCTTTGGAAGGGGCTGCTCCTCAGAATTGCTGCATGGCTAACTTCCTCTTATTTGCTTCTTGTCTTAGAGTTTTTTACCTTTCCATGTCAGTATTTTTCTTCTTGAATCCTTGAGATGACATCACTATCTCAAGCGTTTCAGTTTCGTCTTTGTTTTTACTTTTCTTATCTTTTATGATTTTAGCTCCTGGATTTTCCCTTACCTTAAGAAACAATTTTCTCAGCAAGACTGAGCCAAGGTCATGAGTTGTGCTGTATCAATCTAAGTCTTGGATCACAGACAGCTGAACCTCCACACCAAGGATTTGCTAGAGAGGGGGACTGAACCATCTCCTTTTGCCATCATGAAGGATTTTGGAATTAGTACATCTCATCTTCCTGAACCTGGTTTTTAACAACAGAGAAAGAAAACAAATCCTTATAATTTGTCAACTCACAGGCAGTTTCTCACCTTTCAGTGAACTAGTAATTGAACCAATTTGACTGAAATGAAGAAAATACCCTCTTTACTTTGTGAAAGTTTCTACTGCTGCCAACAGCTGGTTTTCATTTCAACAGACTGAATCTGGTCACTTTTCACCAATTCAGATTTATCATTCAATACTTCAGTTCAAACAAGTTGTCCTATATGGCATGTCCACTATTGATCAAAATACATTAACAAATGTTTTAATTTGAGATCCTTATTTATATATTAAAATTTATTTTCTTAAAAATTATAAATAAGATTTCTAACCAGTCTTGTAATGCTCTACTATCACAGTCTGTTAGCTTTTAAAACAGAAAGGCTTCATTCAAACTATCTCTTGTGAATAGTCTGTGAACAGCAGTAGCTCTCTCGCTGTGCCTGGCAGAGGTTCTCAAAACCAAGATCTAGCTGGCCAGGAGTAAAACAGTGCTGAGCAATTTAAGAATATGATTATCAAGTTTCAGTGCCCAGGAATGTCAAATTTAATCATGCAAATATTGCCTTATTGGGGGAAGGCCTGGAAATGGTGAGTCCCGTAAGGAGTTGAGCATATGCTGCATGGCACCCAAATCCTTGGGTGCATTCAGGTAGCAGATGAAAGGACATTTCAATGGTATGAAAAATTATTGCTTTATACGTATTAAAGGAAATTGTGTGGTTAGATATGTTCTGGGTGTTCTGGGCATGTATACATTTGTAATAAGATTTTCATTTTCGTTCTCAGTTAGTTTGAATCCTGTAAATGGACTTATTCAGATGAGCTTTAACTTCGAGTAAACATCCCTACTGTTCAGATGGTTGTTCAGTGGCCCTCTTCTAGGACGTATTATTTTTTCTTTCCACAGGTATTAATAGAGCATAGAAGGCCCATTCAGGGATAAATTCAGAAATAAAAATATGGTGGAAATGGTAACCTCTGCTCCTGATAAACTGCAAAGAACGAATAAGTTTTAACTAGAGCAAAAGGCAGACAGGAAACTGCTGATGGTCATCTTTCAGCAGAGGCTTTGGGACAGGCTAGATGAGGTCAGGGTAAGCTTTTCTTTGGGCTTGATTTTGAACGCATGCATAATTTCAATAGTAAGCACAGACAGTATCTTACTCTGGCCTATACAACCAAAAAATGCCAGACAGTTCAGTGGTGTCTAAGGATCAAATTACAGCAGAATAAACTTCTTGGAAAAGTAAATTCATAAAGGCAAGATAATTTTTGTTCAAGAGCAGAAGCCTCTCTATGTAGAATTACATGTGTACACAAGATAATGAGACATATGACATAACAGTCATCTAAAGAAATGGTGTACTTAGTACAGAATTCACTGAGCTACATGAAAAATAACACCTTAGAATTGCACAATATTCAAGTACAGGTTACAAAATCCTCAGATCTATCAAAACAGACAAGATACACAACTGAAATGCAGATTCTGTGTTAGGAGTGTCTGACCTGTGCCACAGTCATTTGTACATTTGAAAAAATAGATTTGTCTTCAGTTGAGAAAGGAGAATGGGATTAGCACAACTTGTTTGATAAGCTTTTCTAACAGCATAACCTGTTTTCAGATGAAATTCTGGGATTGCTGCAAATTATACCAACATTCTCCAAACAATCCTATGGCATTTTCATTGTCTTTCCCATCTGAAGCCTACTTAGGTACATGGCTCTGAAAATGCTCTCCACTAGAGGATGGGCAGTACTCCTGCAGGATTTTGGGTTGTCTGAGTCCAGCTAAGTAGATCCAAAATGCTTATGAATGAGCAAGAAGGACAAGAACCTCCAGACTTGAGTAGAGAACAGGCATTTCCTGAACAAATAGCATTCAAGCATCCTCACAAAATTCTCATTGTTGTTCACAGACTGAAAACAACACTCAAATACTTTAAAATGATTAGAAGAAACATTCTTCAGGAAGTTTATTCATTTCTCTCTTTTCATACTATTATTCTCTAGCTAAATAATTACTTTTTTCATTATTTTAAAATTGAATTTATTAAATAGATTGCTAAAAATTATTCAGTCTTATTTCAACTATGGTCATTAGCTACAGACATTTAAAAACACCTGTCAGCTGCCTTTTCCTGGAAGATAAGTATTATCCTGCCTTAGTATAAATTTCCAGTAAGTATTCATAAGCTAAAATTCTTGTTTGTTCAACTGTAATTATCTCCTTATATTTGTTTGGGTGGCATTGGCTCAGGTGTGAAACATGACCAGTTTCATGCTGTCAGAGAAATTTTGTTGTTCTTCATGGGAAAAAAAAAATTAAAATATTAAAGGAAAATTAAAGTCCTGCTGTACACAGGTATCAGATTTCTGTAGTTGAGTGTTCTTCTTCCAAGACAGATTGCCTTCAGTTTCTAGGATTAAGATGATCATCTTTTTTTTTCAAAGGTTCTGTTAAGGAAATAGTGCTTATTGCCACAAAAATACCCTAGTTTGGGGTAGATTTTATTTGGTACAAGCAGGATTGACTTTGAAATAAAATGCAACAGGTTTCCGACTTGATTTTGATTTAATGGACATCTTTGGTAGAGGACCTCAGGGTAGGCTGGCTCTAGCTATTTGTCTTTATACTGGGTAGTTTATATATTTTAAGAAAGTGACAAATGGCAGCTTTAAAAAAACTCATTATGGTAATTGATTATTATAGGAAAACCTTGGAAACCTTATGAAAGAGAGACATATTCTCTAAGTGTCTTAGCTTTAATCCAGATCTGTAATTAGAAGAATCCATAAACATTTATCACATTCAGAGAGGTTTGGTCAGACAGTTTAGAATAAAACTCTGGAGTCGCTGTATCGTTCTGTGTTAAAATCACATAATTTAGCCGTTTGCCTTTACCACAGTTAGATTAATTTGCCCATATGAACAGAGCCCATACACTCTAAGGACCCCTCTAATCTGAGTCCAGCAAGAATTTTCCTGTGCACGAACTCTGGGAAAGGTCTTTGATATACTTATGAATTTTCTTATCGAGTCATATTTTCACTGTAGAATTTGTTCAAGAATTTAAGTTATCTATTATCCCTGTGCTTTTCTTCCTTGGTCTCTCCATTATCTGAAACTTTGGGTGTCCCAGCAGGAAACTCATTGATCTCATGTTTCTCCCTTACCTCACCTCCTTTATTTTAACTGTAGCTCATTCTGACCAAGTTTTGAGAGATTCCTGTCCTGGATCCATATGTAAGATGGCCTTTAACTCATATATAACTCAAGGCCTTTTGGTTAAATAACTGATTTATTTAAGCAAGCAAAAGAACTCATTTTATTAAGTTACAGCAAATGTGGCTAGAAGTTTATTTTGCTTTCATTAATTAAAAAAAGGATAAATATCTCAAACATGAAAATTGGGACAAAACTTTGTGTATCTAATGTATATTACCAATGCCTCTGGAAGACAGAGACAATATTTCTTGTCTGTCTCTTACAGAGACAATAAGAACACAAGAGACTTAATGACAGTTTTCAGAAATGATGAATAGGAAAACTTATCTCTTTGATTTCAAGTCCTTAATCACATACAGACTTGAGAAGTGGTCACTGTCCCTTTGTAAAGAAAAGTAAATATTCTGCACTAATTCTTTAAAAACCTTTTGTTCCTGATTTAGGTCTGTAATGTGTGACTCAGTTTGATTTCCTGTTTATCTAAGGGGGTACACATTTAATGTCTCTTCTAAGAATTAAAGGAATGGAGTGCTCAGGATAAGTCATAATTGAGTATAAAAGACAGAAAACATTTGCAAAGCCATATGCATTAACAATGGTACATATACTGCAACAGTTTTCAGTCCACATAAGGTCTTTTGCAGCATGGCTTATCAGGCATAATCTACCATAAATGAATTATTATTATTATTACTAGTAGTAGTAGTAGTAGTAGTAGTAGTAATAGTAGTAGATATATGAGGTATTATTTCTTTTAACCAGATTTCATCATGGTAAACCTCAATATTTATAGTGTTTTCTCTTATAGCACCACATCCTGAAGTAAAAGCAATGTATAAGAATGCCATCTTTCTTTTTTAAAAAGTGATCCTCTAGGTATAAAAAGATTGACTTTGTCAGCTTAGTTATATATAAGGCCCAGAAGTGAGAATGTAAGTGAAAGAAGTAAACAAACAAAAACAAACAAAAAAAACAACCAAAAAAACTTAAAACTTCAATTGCTTTTAACAAAAACAGCAATTTTCAGAAAACTTTCATGACACTTTTATGTCAAGAGTTGACGATAATTTAATCCTTTATCTTAATTTAAGTGCATTCTATTCCATCATATAATGTCCTGCATATAAATTTACATATGTCTATAACAGGAACAAGCCACAAAATCTGAGAAACAAAGTTTTTGAAAGCAAAGATTTTTTGACTCTTTTAAGCAGATGTTCTAAAACCAAGCCCATAACAATTACATTTATTCTTTGTCCAAAGCAAGTTAAATCTTTTAATCATTAAAGTTTTTCTTATTCCAAGTTTGCTTCAGTCTGTAAACCCCTCTTTAAACATGAAATAAAAATAATTGTTCCTTTGGCAAGTATACAGTTTCTTTGTTGAAAGCTGCTTGATTCAAATATTCTGTTCACAGAGATATGTTACTTGGCAGCTTGATGTATGTAGCAAAAGTGAAAGATACTTGTTAATATTAGAGAGTAAAATTCATGTTCTTTGTGTTTCCACATAACAGATATTTTTCAAGTTAGCCATTGTTTCAGATGGATAAATGTCAGGCAAACAATGTAAAGTCCAAAAGTCTTACTCTCTGAGTTCTTTTATCTGTATAGTCAGTGGGAAAAGAGCACTCTGGCATGTGGCAGTATCAGACCATAAGATTTCCAAGTCTGATGCAAGTCTACTTTGAGGCACAACTGTGTCCAGTTCTGAGACCCTCAGTTCAAGAAGGACATTGAGATGTCTGGACAAGGACAAGAAAGCTGGTGAAGTGTCTGGAGCACATGTCCTGTGAGGACCTGCTGAGGGAGTTTTGGGTTGTTTAGCCTGGAGAAAAGGAGACTCAGAGGAGAGCATATCACTCTCTACAACTACCCAAAAAGAGATTATAGCCAGCTGGGGATCAGCCTCTTCTTCCAGACAACTAGTGATAGACCAACAGGACACAGTCTTAAGCTGCACCAGAGAAGGTTCAGGTTGGACATTAGCAAGAAGTTCTTCACAGAGAGGGTAATTAGGCATTGAATGGGCTGCCTGGGGAGGTGATGGAGTCACCATACCTGGAGTTAAGGAATGGGGATGGATGGATGTGGCACTTAGTGCCATGATCTACTTGGCACGTGGTGTTCTGTCAAAAGTTGGACTTAATGACCTCAGAGGTCTATGTTACTTAAAATTTAAAATTCTGCTATTTTTATCCAAGTGAAGTTGGAATAATTACATCTTTCATTGCCTTAAGATGTAAACTATTGCTGTTTACAAGAACCTCAGACCCCATCTCATCCTTTGTAAACAGCATTGTAATTCCTGCAGAGCTTGCCAGACTTGTCTATCTTGGTAAGAGTTAAACCTCAATACAGAATCCTTTTGTCACTTCTCATAGGAAAATTTCTGTAGCAAAGATAGATCATATTCTACTGCAATCCTAGATTGGGTTGATTGAAAGTCCAAAGTGGTAAATGGTTTGCATCTACTGGCATAAGTGAGAAGAAAACCCCACAGTCCTGACTTTTGGATTGGATTGGTTTTACATGTCACAGAACTTTAAAAGATAGATATATAAATCGTGGCTAGTCTTCCTTTGCTTCTTTGAGGGAAAGTGTTTCATGTCCCATAGCAGTTGGTCTGACCAGTCTTGAAACATATTGGCTGGTATATTTAAACTGTAAGAGGATAGAGTTAGATTAGATATTAAGAAGAAATTCTTTACTGCAAGGGTGGTCTGACACTGGAACAAGTTTCCCAGAGTAGTTGTGGGTGTTGCATCACTGGAAATGTTCAAGGCTAAGCTGGATGGGGCTTTGAGCAATCTGATCTGGTGGAAACTGTACCTGCCTATGGCAACGATGTTGGAACTGGGTGGTCTTTAATGTCCTTCCTGTCCTAAACCATTTTATCATTCTGTGATATAAAGTCTGATCAGCCTAAAAGTCTGATCAGCCACATGTTGTCATCTCGCCTGGGCCCAAACATTTCTGTGGCAGTGTTATATTTACTGTGTACTTCAGAGCAAACAGATGAGAGAAATTCCAATTCACTCTGCAAGCTGTATAGGGACAACGGTCCAGTGATTGCAGAAAGGCTACTGTACCAATGCATCTTCTGATTGCTGAAATCTAAGTTAGAATGGAGATGCCTTTTGCCTTTCTTCTAATGTACACTAGCAGAAAAGCTCACAAGAATTCAATTCTACTTTAGTACAATTTCTTTTGTATTTATTTGTCTGTATTAAAAAGCAATATTTTATTTATTGCGCAGAATTTTCTCATTAACCCTGCAGAGGTCAGTGGGATGTACAGAAATTATATTGGGCATTAATTTGATATCATTTGCATACAGCAGTTTCATCTGGCATTTCCAGGATGCAAAACACTGTCATATGGAAATGCATTCAGCAACATGATTTTTCACAGTGTAAAATTTATTAGGAAAACACATGCTTCATTATATTTATGTTCCCATGTTTTAGTGCATATTTTATAAGTATTTTTCTTTTTACTCTGTTATTTTAAACTTATGCTTTTAAAAATTGATTCAATGTCATTAGACAAAATCAAAGAAGTAAAGAAAAGCATGTGGCAGCTCCTTTTGTTGCTATCACCTTGTTTTATTATTTGTATGTCTCAGAAGTTGTCTACTGTATTTTTATTGATCAAGGAATATAATCTCTTTAAAATCCAGGTGTTGACCACATGTTTATCAGATTTTTCATAAACAAAAAAGAGTTTTTCATTCTGTATCTGCTTTCTCCGTGAAAATCCATCTGAGTTTTGCGAATATGTTAATCCAGATCTGCAAAATCTTCAAGTCCTTGATTTGATTCATGCATGCTAGCAAGGGTCAAACTGAGGGGAAATAGTAAAGCAACATTTCCTCTGAGGTGATTGCATTGCTCATGCCTTTGTATATCACTACCAGCACAGAATGGTGGCAGGTTTCACTGCTGAGGATCAAAAGTAATTAAATGTTTCTAAACTAAACATGCCCAGGATGCAAAGTTCAGACCCAAATCACAGATTTATCAAATTAAGAGTTCAGATACAGTGATTGGAATTTGCTTCAAATATAAAAAGCATTTAGGTCTAGCATTTTCAATTGCTCTCATACTTTTTAAGCAATGATTTTTTTAATATACTGAGAGACTGAAAAAGACCTGTGCTTTAAAAGCAGCCCTCTAATTTTATACCTCTTCTTATCTCACTCCTGCTTGCCAAGGCAAAGAATTGCAGATTAAAAAACTGGATTTTGGATACCCAACAAGAGTTTTCTGCTCCTGGGAATCTCTGTTTCTGTAAGATTTTATTTTAAAGATGTTCTTCATTTAATTTACAATGCTTGCATAAATATACATAATGTGCATATAAAAAGATATTGCTGAAACAAAACTGTAATAAATATGGATTTTTAAAACATGGAATAAATGAACAGTCATAAATCTTGAACTTGAAGATCCTGAATAGTTGTTTGTTACAAAAAAGAATTGTGATTTAATAAATTATTAACCTTCCTATAGTTCCTAAGAGGTATTTTACAATAAAAAAGAAAAAAAGAAAAAAGAGAGAAAGGGAGAAAGAGAGAAAGAGAGAAAGAGAGAAAGAAGGAAAGAAAAGAAAGAAAGAAAGAAAGAAAGAAAGAAAGAAAGAAAGAAAGAAAGAAAGAAAGGAAAGAAAGAAAGTAAAAACATTTTCCCTTGAAAAGACTGTAAACAAGGGGAAGAAGTTTTGAAAGAGTAAGGCCAGAACAAGAAAATTATGTGGTTATTTCTTCTTTCTTTGATATGTTGGCAACTAACACCTTTACAAAAAGGTAACATCTAGCTTTCTCCTTTTCTTTCTTGTTTGACTAAACTTTTTGGGTTTTGCATGACATAGTAATAATCAACTAGCTGAAGAACACAGACTTACATGATGGTTTGGATTAATTTCTCGGTATTATATTTGGTTCTTCATCATGAATGAATGCAAGAGAAATTTAAACAACTTTTTCTAATTAGCACAGCAAACCTTTCAAACACTGTTAAAATTTAATTAGGATTCTTGTTAATTTGGAGTAATGTTACTTTATTTTTCTCTTAAAATTATTTATAAAAACATTTTCCTTAGCTCTTGGTGTTTATTCCAGCAAAGAGTTCAATAGGATTAAGGTTTCAAAACTAATGCCTTAAGTTACTTAGATGTATTTTTAGGTTTTGGGATTTTTAAATAAGATCACTTTATGCTGACAGCTCAGAGTAGCTCTTTTAAAAAGTAATAATTTGTTTGGTAACATGCCAATTTTAAATTTTTGTTATACGTTAGTTTTTCTCCAGCTTAATAAAGAATAAATAAGTATATTTAATATTTATAATGAAATGCACTATCATTCTTTTAAAAATAGTACATCATACGTTAATCATATATATCAGCAATAATCATATGTATCATAATGAAGGGTTGTTCTGGTCTTGACACACAAACTGACATGTTCCTGAGAACTGGAATTCAGAGGGAGTAGTGGTCATAACATCTTGATGAGTTTAGATCTTCCTTTGTTGTTTTTGGGTAGGATCATTTCACAGGGCATATTTTCACTTTCTGTAAACTTTTGCTTTGCTGATTAAAGATAGTTAGTCTAAAAGTAGCTTCACTGAAATTACCTTTTCAGTATAAGCAACACAGAATAATTGAAGAGAAAATTGTTGCTATTCCTTGTGATTTGGCCTTGAACTCCAAGTGAATTGTGAACACAGAAGTCTTTGGACTAAAAGGTAGAATTAATATGTTTTTTGTCTGTGGTGTCGTGTCATCTCTTCCAAAAAAAGTAATATTTTATACAAATAAGCAACAGGTACACGGCCTGTTGGATCAAGTTACGTCAGTTTATGTTGTGCTACATGATATGACATGCCCTGCAGTGACCTGAGGCAATGTCAGCTTGTGTTACCCTGGTAAGGAAATACTATTCTTTATTAAGCAAGTGAAGAGAAGGCTAATCATCTCTAGCCATGAGGAATTTCTGTGCTCTCTGTAGCTAAAAGCACTTAATGACAAGCACTATGGTCTTTTGATTTTCTTTCAGCTACTTCTAGGCAGTCTAAACCCCAGATGAATCATGTCTTACTGTTATTTACTTGTTGGCATGTACTTTAGAAATCTAATTTAATATGTTCCAGAGTACACACTGAAGGGAAATTTCTGTAGTGCCAGAAAGACTTGTAGTACTTGGAGAGTGGATAGACAATAGCACCTATTTGGTTATGGAAATGAGAGATTTTGCAAAAGGGATATTAAGTAATCTTCTTAGATGGAAATTCATAGAATTGGGAGTCTAACTATTTATGTATTTTTATGCATAGACTGGTCATTATTACTCTTCTACAGTTCTTATAAGCTTCTTGCTTAAATAGTACATTATGAAAATGAGCTCTTGCAACTGCAGAGTATGATAAAACTGAGTCTATAGTGTGACCCTACCCATGACTCTATCAGGATAGGTACTCTCAATAAGTAAGTCTTGAGTTATTGTATTATGGGATATTATCAAAGAAACCCATTGTACTTGGTCATTCAGTGTAATGATCTTTTATATTATTTTCTATTGATACATTTGGCATGTCAATTCACTTTTAAAAGATTTGCACAAAGAAAGTGAATACTATTACACAGGTACAGCTATCTACTGATTTTGCAGTAAATTACTGGTGCGTGGTACAGAATGTAACCTCTTGGTTATATTCTGCAGTAAAAGGAATGGGTTAGAGAGGTTTTTATGCAAATTAGTAATGCTCTGTGTTGGAAGCCTAATTGTACTTTTTATTGTTGGACAAGTCAATATGCTTTAATACACATTTTATAAGCTTCTTGCTAAAATTGTATATGAAAGGGATTAGTTCCCATAGATGAAAAGCATAATCTTAACAATGAGGCCACGTAAGCAGAATGGTTGAAGTACTGATAAAGGATTTGTTAGCTTCAACATAGAATAAGTCTTATTAGGCTTATTAGTCACCACTATTTGACCCACTGCAGTTCATTGTACAAGTCACATGTTCTCAGTGATGGAACGAACATCAACTACTGTATTCTGGCCAGATATAATAAATAAGAATGTGTGAACTACCTTGCCATAAATAAAAAATAACATAAATTCATTTTTCTTTAGTTATACTTGAATAGGGAAAGCAAAACCAAAATAATTTAAAAATGAGCTATTTTATAAAAACTACTAGGTAGCACATCTTGAAGGAGGCTGGAGGAGAAGTTCAAGGTTCAGGTTTTGCGTGCTGTCTCAGTTGATCTAAATCTTCCTACATGCTCAGCAGTGATCCTTATCTCAAATGATAATATTCAGATGTTTAAAAACAAGAGTTCAGTTCATCACCGGAAAATCTGAAGAAAATTATCTTTAAAATGAAGGTTTCATGTTATAAAAAAAAATCAATTGTGAACTTTCTTGGACAGTCCCTTTTTAAAGTTAAAACTCAAACACAGCTGCCTTTTTTTTCTTTTTTTTTTTTTCCCCTAATGTCATAACAGCGGTGGTACAGAGGTTGGGAAGAAAAATGGAAGTACAAGAGTAAAATTTTAACTAAGGGCTTTTATTATATTCCTTAGCTTTATTTAATTCATCCAAGTGTATCAGAATCACTGAATGATGACAATATACAAAATAGAGACCAGTGCAAAGCCCAACTGTAAACCTGATGAGGCATCTGTGATCTTCAGTTATGTCATTTTTCTTCCTCTTATGCTGGATCATGAAATACTATTGAGATGGTGAACAGATTATTAAATCTTATCTGCTCAATCAAAGCAATGTCTAAAAAATATGTATTTTATATAAATATTTCTAATAAATCCAAACTACAGATTATATACATGACTCTTTTTCTGTACTGCAGTTATTAATTTCTACTCTTTCCTATGTAACCTTGTACTAGAGAAAATTTTAGCTGTCAATATCAAGAATACTCTTTTGAAGGGTCTTGCCTTTAAATCATGCTAACCAATCTCTCCCAGCACTGCAATGTCCTCAGTGTGTGTCAGGAATGTATTTCTCACATAGCAGTAAGTGTAGCTGCTCCTTTCAGATCACAGCAGCACCTGTCCTACTTCTAGAGATGCTGTTACTCAGCATTTACAGGTTCATAAGCAATATATCTGCACATTTGGTCTTCATTTGTCTCCTGGAAAGAGTCCTATCTGTGAGCCTCTACTACAAGTGAATTTTTGCCATCAAATTGCTTATTAGTTTGCCTTGTTTAAGAGGTGTCTAGATGGACAGGCATCCTTCTGTCCTGTGCTGTCTTTCTTATTTTCTCATGCTAGCCTTTCCTTTCATTTCAAAATTCTATTTATTTATTTACTTACTTATTTAGTTATACTTTCTGGCTCGTTTTAACTCTTGATCTAGATTTTCAAAGAAAACCTACTTTTTACAGAATCACAGAGTCAACTGAATTGGGAGGGACCCAGAAGGACTATCAAGTCCAGCTCCTGGCCCTGTACAGCACCATCCCCAAGAGTCACACCAAGGTGCTTAAGAGCATTGTCCAAATGCTTCTTGAGCTCTGACAGGCTGGTGCAGTGACCTCTTCCCTGGGGAGCTGTTCCAGTGTCCAACCACTCACTGGATAAAGAACCTTTTCATAATATCAACCTATCAACTTCAGGCCATTCCCTTGGGTCCTGTCACTGTGCACCAGAGAGAAGAGATCAGTGTCTGCCCCTCCTCTACTTGTGCTTTTTTATTTTCTCATGCTATTCTTTCCTTTATTTTTAAAATTTATTTATTAGGTAAATCATTTATTATTTTTACTTTTTGGCTTTTTAATCTCTTGCTCTACATTTCCAAAGAAAACCTATTTATCTCTGAGTCTAACAGACTCACACTCATACAGTCCCAATTCTACTGGAAATGAAAGGCACACAGTGATTATTTGTGATTATGAAACTTAGAATTGAAGACTCAAGCATTTCAGAGCAGTGATTGTACTATGCTGCGCAATTTGAGATTTTGGCAAACCAGAGGATAAGATGATATCAAATTGTCTGAGAAATTGAAGGCATTCTCCATTCTCTCTTTTTAAAATTACAGATAAAGAAGTCAGAAAAGCAGATATTTATGGGGATGAGATAGAGGAGGACAAAGGAGAAGATCAGTGCAGCTTGCTTAAACCCTGTGCCTCTTCCTCATAGTGTAAACATTCATTTTTTCTTACTTTAGCAGTTTAAAAGGCAGACATCCAGCTTAAACAAATAATCTAGGTTTCCCTAGAGTCAATTGGAAGAGTTAGGCTCTTCCTGAGAAAATTTACTAAATATTGAAGCTGGGATCATTGTTTCAGTATTTTAAAGCATGCAAAATATTATGGATCTTGAAATCATGTCCAAAGGTCCCACAGCAGCATTTAACTTGGCTCATTTTTTAGTACTAACTGTTATGTTTGCTTATCCATAACTTTTATATACACATGATACAAATAATAATAATTTTATTTACTTCTGCTGGGACTAAGAGCCTTTTGCTCTTATTTCTTTTGTAAACAAATATTGTTTTCTGTGATTTTGTTTTGCTTTCTCTCACTTTTATGTGAAAGTTACATTTTCAAAAATGGTTTTTATCTGAAAGTAGCTTATTTTTCTGATTATAGAAAAGAAAAGCTACATAGAACAAATTGTCTATGTTAGTCATGAGATTATTCTTTGAGATTTTTTTTGACTGCAGAGAACTTTAGACAGAGTGCCAAGGAAGAAGCCTCCCATTACAGAGCACAGTATTTACCTCATGACAGAGAAACAGTTCGGAAGCTGGCAGGTTCCTCCACTCCTTTGATGTCTGTATCTATCACAGTCCCCAGAGATGGTGATATGAGATCTTCCTTTGGTCCTTCTTCCTTACACAGTTTAAAAAAACCTGCTTTGATGGCTTTGCCTTTAGTGAAAGGTCAGTGATTGTGCCCTTGTTTGACATAATTGATGGTGTAGTTAATTAGAATTATACTGTACTTAGAGTAGCCTGTGCTTCTAAGATCTATAGTGGAAGAGCTACCTCCTGCAGAGTTTCTGAGATCTAAAGAATGGCAGCTTCCTCAAGCACTGTTTACAAGCTCCTTTAGCATGATTGTAGCATCTACAATCTATAGCAGAAAGACTCCCTCCTGTGGAACTAATAAAATCCACAGAAGAAGTGCTATGAATTTCCTCAATCTACATTTGCCTGAAAGAATTCAATATGATTGCAGATGTCTTTAGATGTGAAGTCATTAAATTCTATCACTTAAGTTCTAGGTCTACAAACATGGATCCATGGTATCATTGTGTTACTTCACTTTTAAGATGGTATAGCTTTTATGTCATAAGTAGTACCAAAAGCCTCAAAATTTGATTGTCTGATTAATGCACATACCAAGTGATATCTTTAAAAACCCCTGAGACATCTAAGCAGAACAGGAGTATTCATGAAACTATATTTTTCAGTAACCACTGCTGAAAGAAATTTGGTATTAACTCAAAATGATCTGGGCAGATCCTTTTGCATTATAAAAGATATTGATATTATTACAGAAACATCAAATTCACATATAGAGTTTATCAGTTCCCATAGATTCACCCCCCATTTTGCTACAATTGCTTGCGATTCCAAATTTTTAGTGTATAAAATATTTAATGAATGCCTAATCTATTCCAAACCCCACCAAACCAAAATTTGGTTTTGGAAGAGTGGATTCAGAAAATATGTGTAAGGTAAATTTTTTTTCTCATATATAATGGAATACAGGTAAAACATCACCCAATCACAGCCCTTTTTATAATATAACATTTTTTGTTTATGTGTTTTATGAAAAGAATACTGATTTTAGATTATATTGGTATAAACTCTGGTTGACAGGACAATAACTGAGATCCTTTCCTTTAAGGATAACATAGTTTAAAATAAAATTACTTAATCTTCTGGTATGTATAAAATTCATTACTAGCTATTGTAGCTTCGATGCCATTTTAGCTTCAGAATCACAGAAATTTTAATGCATAAAACGTATTAATTTAGGAATGAAAAAAATACAGTAGAAAGCAGAGTCTACTTTCAGGCCTTTCCTTAAGAGCAGGCTGCTTACTTAACTCATAAAAGAAGCTAGTGTGATTTTCATTGTCTTGATTAAAGAAACAACAAAAAAAAAACCAACAAGAAAAACCAGTTAATCTAAGAATAATGGATAGGATGTCTTCATCTGACAACATCTGTTGATCTGAAACAGGAGAATAGCCAGTGTGACAGTGAAGGTGTTCTCTACTTTTTTTTTCCCAAGCTGAAAATATGGGGCATAGAGCTGTACAACCCATAGCAATGTGCATGTCTTTATATGATGTTGTTCACCAGAGACCTGTCAACAGACTGAGCCATATTGGTTCTGGCAGTCTTTCTATTGGGACAATATTTGCCTTGAAGTACTATCTTTTCTCTTTTTCAATGTCAGCCTGAAGGCTCTTAGACAGCATATGTTCATTTCATGTCTTAGAGTTATTGCTTCTGGTATTGCAAATGCATTACCACATTGAGCTTTTTTTTGTAAAACAGATGGTACATATTAAGGTCTCTGTTTCTTAGACAATTTCTGCAACAATTGCACCGCATTCTTCACGTTGACAAAAACATCAGCAACATGCAGTGAGGCACTAGATTATGTCAGAATGGTAAATGAAAGCCCATAACAGGAAGAGTTATAAAGGTGAATCAGTCCCCTTAGAGACATGGGGAAGGGTGTTACAGTTGGTAGGCATTCAGTTAAAAATTAGTGCCTTGATCCTGTAAAGTGATTTGTTTGGGTGTAACTTAGCTTGTGAGGAGTGTTGCTGATATGTAGGAACCACATTTGGAATAGATATTATTTCTTGTAAGCCTGGATTCTAAGATGTAGTGAAGAAGGCAGATTTGAGACTGAGGTGAGCGCAAGGGAGAAGCCATAAAGTTGTCACTGAAGGATTGGAGGAACAATAGTGAAGCAGAGGTTCACGGGCCAGCAGGCTGTAGCACAGAACTGGGCCAAATTAGAAGACCATCTAAGACTGGCTGTCAAAAATCTGTCTGCACAGTGAACAGGCAATGAACAAGAAGGAAATTAGTCACACTCTCCTGGAGAGAGCGTAGATGGTACTCTCTGGTAACATGAAGGTGCCTTTAGGCAAAACTAGGGAGATTGGTCCAACTACAATTGCTGTAGAAAAGAAAGGGAATGATAAATTGGCATCAGTAGCCTACTTTTGTGGTATTGTGTCTTTGCTCCTGCAGCATCAGCCTTTTTGAAAAGGCACTATCTTAGTGACTTTGATGTAAGCAGGATTTCTTTGTCCTCATTTCAAGCATCAGATCAAATACAGAAGAGTGGAAAGTGGGACTTGGGTAAAAATAACATTTGAGGCCAGAAGTGAGGTTAGTTGGCACAACTGGATGTCAAGACACACTCAGAAAAGTCTGAGTTTGCCCTATTGTCATTGTTTCTTCTGCTAGAAGGATTGCCGAAAATACAGAGCTGCTTTGCCATGTTCCTACTCCTTAAAGAATAGCAATATTGGTTCTTCACCTAGACAGATCACGTTCATTTGAAACCTCCATGACTTTCTTCTGAGCGCGAGATTTGAAGGACGTGAACTGAAATAAAAGAGGTGGAGAGCAACACTTGAACAATAATTCCAAAGAGACTTCAGTGTGGTTGGTGTGTAGCACAAGGGCTGGCGCACATGTACATGCCTTGAGGAGATAACCAAAGCTTCCAAAGTGATTGGTCCCCCCCTCCACTGTTCAATTTGAAAATGCAGCTTATATTAAGATCTCATGACAAAGTCATGCCATAGTGTGTCAACACAGCAGAGCCTTACAAACAACAGTGCTGCTTTGCACATTACTTTGTACAGGAGCAACAGGTCAGCTTGAAATGTCATAAAAGGTGAGCACCACTTTCTGAGTTATAGAGTTGTTCTGAGGCTGCGTTTGCTGACTATCAGTAATTTCTATAAATAATTCAGAAGGTCATGGTTTAGGCAAGAAAGCTTTTCATTTGCTTCTATAAAGTGATGGCATTAATTGTGGCTTGTAAAAAAATTGTACATGAGTTTAGGTTAGTATTTCCAGTGTTTCTTTGAACTGTCAAACTAATTTTTCTCAGGAATTTACGATTTTTTTACTTCAACACCTACTCTCTTCCTTATTTCTTTTTCCTATGCTCATCCAGTCATGGGATCTTTCTTTCTGTGCTGCACTTCTAGTCAAACACAAATGGGACTTCAAGTTTCAAACTTGGTGCATCCTCATTGGAAAATTTTTGCCAGCACATGTTGATATAGCATTAGAGTCATCAGTTTTAATCAAAACACCCCAAATAGAAAGTGTAGCTAAGTCCTAAAAAGAAGATGGACAAACTCAAATGACTGCATTTTGTATTAAATGAATAAATAAATAAAAGAGTTCAAGGCGTGGTTAAAAACCCCCTGTACTTCCAAGAGGTTAGAATTATATGATTATATGCATGATCATTGTCTGCTTTTGCAGAAATAAGAACTTGTGCTCTAAGTGTTGGTGAGAACAGCTGAATGCAGTGAAGGAGGGAGTAAGATGGATGATAATTTGCCTCTTCCTTTCCTTGGGGTTCCTTTTTACCTAAAAAGGTAGGATTACATTTTTAACCTTTTTCATATATTAGCAGATTGAATGACTTACTCAACTCAGTGTTAAAGGCATTTGGAAACTATTAATTAATCTAGTGGCCCAGATTGAAATAACTTTAAATTGCCTGATATTTAAAGGTATCCTACACCACCAAGTATTCTGGAGACTTTTTGTTAATCTTTTCCTTGAAAACTAATCAAAAATCCTATCCATAGACTTAAAACACATCTTCAAATTCTTCTGAGTGCGATCTGAATAAAGATCATTAATGTAGGTTCCTGAATCTAGATAGAGCCTGAAACAGAAGGTCTGATGCTTCCCAGTTATTACACAGAAATCTAAGTATCACCTTTAAAATCCAGAGAGAACATCTAAAAGACAGTCTATCTTCTTGCACAGTGGCAAGAGCTCCAACAAACTGCTGAACAAATAAAAATATTTTAATTGTTAAAAATCATTGTTATTCATACCAAAGTATAATCTGCTGGGCACAGAGAAAATCGAGATACACATTTGCCTTATTGGGTAGCAGGTTTTGACATTTAATACAGGCTTTGCAAGGATTTTCAGTTTACTAGGGCAGATGAATTTCCCTGAACTTATTGTGTTCCAAATTAATGATGGCACCTTGTTTTCCTACTTCTTATGCCCATTAGGGAAATGCATAATTCATTCTAAAGATGTGCATGAAGTGAGGTTCTTGTGTTTGTGATCAGCTTTTACAAACAGGAAAGAAATGACCACTTTATGTAAACAGCTACTTAAGCAGAATGTATATTTAGTCCTTCCCACTTAATTTCAGCCTTGTTTATTCACTCTGTTATTCAACCTTTCTACAGATCATGAGAAAAACTATACAACAGATTTAATATTCATCAAGAAAGGCAATGTATATGCTTTTGAGCTGAAAAAATAATAATTATTTTTTATAATAATTCACTGACTTAAAAATACATGCAGATTAGTAAGAGAACAAAACATCTCTGATGTTGGTGGAAATCTCACAAACAGCAATTTAAGGTCTGTTTTCAATGGTTAAATTAACAAGCAATCCATTTTGGCAAATTTCCAGTTTTTAAAAATTAAAGATATTTTAGTGAAAAATCCTTTTCTTTTAGTAATTCATTGTATGCACTGTGTTAATATTTTCTGATAATATTGTAAGAAATTTATTTTTCTTTCATTGTGCTTCAGTTAAACATGAGCATGAAGTGAATTCTTGTGAAAAGAAAACATAGGATATATTTTTTTGAAAGCAAAAGAAATTCCTCACATTTCAGTTGGCCCTATGAGCAGAAGGTGTGAAGGAAGGGGCTGAAATGCTAGAGACATCAAATACTTTAAAAGCCAGCACTTGAGTGTTTAAAAAATAGACTGTCAGCTGAAATGTTTCAATGTGAGAGAGAGAGAGAAGGAGAGGCTCAAAGGTGTTTAAAAGGGCTGCTGGAGAGGCTTGTATCAGGAGCAGTAATAGTGAGAAATTCATCTGTGCTGATGATGGGGAGGGCAGTATCAGAGACTATTGAGGCGCTGAACGTGCTGCCACTGGAGCTGCAAGTGGTGACACTGGTGGTTGTGGGAGGGGTGGAGGTGACAGCTTTGTTAGCAGCCTTGTGTCTGATGAAGAGAATGTTTCTCTCAGAGTGCACCCTTCACCTTCATGTCAAAAATAGCATTTGGTAAGCTATTTATGGGGGTTTGGGGGATGTTAGTTCTCTTTTGCCATATGGGTGGCTGCTGACGTTAGATTTGGCACTTCCTATCTGAACTGGAATGTTACAAAGCCAATGGGATTGTCTGAATTTCAGTGATGTCTTAGTCTTTGTAACTTTCCCAGGAGATGTCCCCTTTATTCCATTTGTGATTGAACTTTGTGAGACAGTAAGCAAGAATACCTACATTAGACATTCCTAAAGTAAAGGAAGAGAAGCAAAATATGGGTTTTGAAGCAGATATTGGACATTAAAAACTGCTTAAGTTAATTCAAAATTAGCAGTGCTCAGATATGCTTGAAGTGTACTTCCAGAAAATTTCCCATTCCCCTTCCCCTTCAGTAAGGCAAGTGAAAAACATCTGGTTTCAAGAGTTTTGGGATTTGGGGGTATTTTTGTGTTGGGTTATTGTTATTATTACTATGCATAATTCTTATAGTGCAATATTATAACACTGCTCTCACATGTATCAATTAGCATCTAAATATGATGGAACTTTTGCTGTGGTGGCAGAAGTATGTTACAATTTATGAAACGCAGCAATTGACTTCAGAACTTCTGCTGAACTTTTCTACTGTATAATAGCAGGGAATGTTGAGGAAGACTTTTTTTAGTCACTAATAGGTTCATTTTTTTCCTAAATCACAAAATTTCTTTGAAAAATTTCCCAAAGTTACATATTTTCAGGATGTTTTCCAGAACATCATAAAAGCTAAATCCCAGAGCTATTGTTTTAGGGATAAATGCAGGTAATGCATTTGCAACAGTGTCAAAGTGTTAACGTGCCATTTGTTAACAGTGTTTAAGTGGGCAATTTTTCTATAGCTTTAAATGTGTTTTTGAAAAAATAACCAAATCAAAACTAGGTAGCAAACCTATAAATGTTCTGCATTCAGGTTTTCCTGACATTGTTGCCTTCCATCATGCAAATAAATAAATAAAAGAATTAATATCCTTTGGTTTTTAAAACTCAGATGTGAGGTTCTCTTTCAGACAGGCTCTGTATTTGTCTAGCAGTGCTCCAACACATACATGTGTGACATTGGAGTTTTGAGAGGCACCATTTCAGAGGCTTGTTGGCAAACAAAAGTCTGGAGATATTTATTGTGAGTAGCATTCCAGCTTTCGATTAAATAGTTGACTAGTCTTTTCAACTCCTGGTTAAATAGCAAATGTTAAGATTGCTTCTAATGTGGCACAGGTATTCATAACAGACACACATCTTGGTCTTATTTCAGTTCTCTACAGAGTCCAAAGAGCTGTTTTTAATTCTTGTCTGAATTTATAGCCTTTCTGCTTGGATTTCAGATTAGCTCAGGACTCAAAGCCAACTGAACACAGAATCAGTAAGGCATCTTATTTTCACTAAAAAATTTTCTTTCTTTTTTTTTTTCTTTTGATTTGCTAACACAGTCACTGAGAATTTCAACTTCTGGAATTTTCTGAGCTCTTTTTAACAGACTTTCTCTAGCCTGCTCCCAAGAAGCCTATGTATATTTAGACTTCTTGTCTATTTAGACAATTCATAGTATATTTAGACTATTCATAATTTTCATTCTACTGATATTATTTTTTTCTCCTTTTTTTTTCCTCATTGATCAATGCTGAATTTTAAAGAATACAGGTTGCATTTTTTTTGTTTTTTAACCAAAATGAAGGATGATGTTTGAGAACATTGTGTTCACTGACATGTAAGAAGTTCAACTGTGAGCAGAGCATGTTTACCAAAGTTTACAAGATTACCCAAGATTTCTGGAGTGCATAGCAGTTTTCTAAGCTGGCTTTACAGAACCAAACCAGAGCAAAAGGAGGAGAAGTGGTGTTTCTCATTAGGGATACTTTTGGGGGAGGGATATTTGAGGGAGATTTATTTATGGCCATTTTATGATAGCACACGGTAGGCGCCTAAAAGAAGGCAAGAAAAGAAATGACTGCTTTCTATTTGCAAATAAGTTTAGCTCTTGCAGCTCCCGTTCTGTTCACCTCTGAACAGGTAGTGCTCATGAAGTGCCTTACAGCCTTCTATGGCAACACTACTAACATAGCAAGTACTGTGCTGTGCCTTCTGGCTGCCAAAACCTCACCCACTGCTGTCCCCTCTCTGCTCACCTCGCTGGAATGAACATTGTGGGAAGTTAAAAAGAAAACAAACAAACAAACAAATAGAACAAATATTGAAGTTCAGAAAAAATAAAGACAGTTCATGGTTTGTATTTTTTGATTTTAATGCCTTCTGGGGATCATGGGAGTGATCATAGGTAAGAAAAAAGCAGAGGACACAGTCACTGTACCAGAAATTTCACTGACAAAAAGGAAAGATAAGATTCAATTATGTGTCTTCAAGTATGGTTTCTGCTTTGTTATTGTTGTAGAATTTGGGTCTGCACTTTTTTTCATTCTTTGCTCTTTGACTTTTTAATCACATTAATGATGAATTTAGAGGAAATAACAAGCAATGTTCAAGGCATTTGGACGATAAACAGTGAATAATCATATTTCCCACTTTTTCCAAGCTTTCTGTACTGCTTCAAATTCTTCCTAGCAATTTTGCCTGCTGCTTGTGCCCCACCTGTTCTTAATCATTGCTGTTTAGCTGGTCCTCAGACTGCAGAACTCAATGTGTTGCAGCGTCCTTTTTCACTCAGAAAACCTCATTACAGTGAATACCAATTTCATACAGCCAATTCAAAACATTTCTAAGCAAACTACCTAAAAATCCTCATGTAAACACTGCATAAGTTATTCATGAATAGATCCCTAACATCCATATCCTCCCATTGCATGTGAAGAAAAAATGGCCTCGTGTGTGTGTCTGGAAGGTGGGGCGAGCACAGATGGGGAGGTTCATTTCAGAAGATCTGCAGCTTTCAAGCTATTTCCAAGCTGTGACACAGGCCTTTGGCAGAAAGGTCAGTGCTGCACTGTGGTGGCTGGGGGTGCTGCCAAGAGCTCTCACAGAAGAGGTCTCAGAAACAACAGGGCTCCTGTCTGCAGATCTTTGCCCATGTATGTCTGAAGTATCAACTAAGCAAAGTTTATCACAGCTGGTTTACAGAGTGTTTCCAGATTCTCTTCACAGTCATAGAGTTTCTGATTTATTTCAAAAAGTACAAGTCCTTGGGAGAAGTATAATACCCTGGATCAGGTCTCTCAGCAGCTTCTGAGGATGGATATTTTGACCCACTTGTACTCAGAAGCACAAGTCCCTACCTACTCTCTGCACAGACTTCAAGTCTGCCTTTATACGCTCTTTCTTCAGTGCCAATTCCATTGTGAACAGGCATGCAGAAAACTGGAAAGTTGCTGAACACAAAGGAAAAGAGGCCAATTACAAGTGACCTGGGGGGAGCAAAGTATGTGCCTGTCTGAAGGGTTATGGTGGAATGGCTGGCATGACTCAAGGATAATTTTGAACTAAAACTCTGTCAAAAGGGAAATTGTGCACTGTGTATATTAACCAAATGGACACACCTAACTCATTGGAGTGTGTACATATTTATTTTTATCTTATTCAGGTGTAGGAGAGATGAAACTGAGATTCTAAGTTGTTCCAGGTGTAGATCTAGTTCAGAAATTTTTCAGAGGTCCCACAACTCAGGATGTACCTGTGAAAGAAAGCCTTCAAGTTTTAAATCATTATATACAGTCAGTACCCTGAAAATTGGAAGAAAAAAGGCAAAAAAAAAGGGAGAAACAATAGCTCTAAACAACAACAACAAAATACATTGCACCACCTAACAAGACATATTTCAAAACATTATTAATGAAAATCAAAGTGTCCATAAGTCAAATGTGACCAGTCAGTGATTACTGATTTTTCAGTCCCATTTAGAACAGTAAAACTTGTAATATTTTCAAAAATCCATATATATGTGTGTTCATAGTCCTATTTAGGACCATATATTGTGTATTATTGTCACACCATTTTGTAGTTCTTTCTGATTTGAAAAAGAATGAAAATGCTATTCAGCCTTTGAAAACTTGTAGGTTATTGGATCAGTAACAATACTACAGTGACACATAATAATTGTGATGTGACTTCCGCATGTGACTTTCTCATATTTGCAAAGCCATCTCAGGAGGCCAGGCTGCCTTGGCATTTGGTCCCAGGTTTCCTCACCATCTTCTTTCCCACCACCACAGTGAGGGAGGACTTTTGTAAGTTTTGGTCCCTTTGCTCAATACTTTGTTCCTCATGTTAGGTATCTCAGAGGGTGGGCTCTGCACTCCTAACTCCAAGGGAGCCATAATAACTTTGAAGGTCTCAGTGAATATGTGTTAATGTTATAAAACGTAGTTTTCCCTAGCTCCTGAGGGTCCTATTGGTTCTGCTAGGTTCTGGTTTTTAGTTGGAAAGATACTACTGGGATTCCTTACCCCTGGCATGACTGTATGGATAAATGAATAAAATGTGATTCAAGATCAAAGCCTGATTTTGAAGTATTTCTCTTTTCACATTGGATGGCAGAAAGGCAAAATGAGCAAGCAAAAACCTGCCTCTGGATATTGTTGTGGATTTAGCCAGACTTCAGCCTGGCCTTGTGGCATTTCTTCTAGTGCAAAATGCTGAAACATTTCCAACACAGGTCAAGCCACAGTTTGTCCTTCCCTGAACCTGCTCTGCTGGCAGTCAGTCATTACTGAACAGAGCAAAATGCAACAGCACATCCAGATTTCTGTGGAGCCAGCAGGGAAAGAAAGAAAACAATTTCAAGCACATCCATACCCAAGTGATAGGGCCCTGAGCAATATCTTGCTGGAGGAAATGGAGAAGTGGTCAGGCGATACTTCCTAACTTCCTAGACAAACACTTAATTTAGTGATGGATCTGTTTTCTCATAATTTTTGTCAGCTCATGCAGCAACTTCACAGGTTGCTCCTAGTATTAGAAAAAACTCTGTCTTGTTCTGGAGTCATTGTGCAACCTCCAAAGCAGCTTACTGGTCTTGTTAATCTGGACTTCTAGTATCCACCCGAAAGCAAATGCCAAATGTTTTCTAGGTTTTTGGGCTTCCCCTATGAAATGCAGCAGCAATGATCACTCCTGGCATTCAGTAAGCCACCCTTCTGGAGAAAAGCTGCTAAGGAGAACATTTGCTTTGCTGTCAGGTGAAGAAAAATGGCCATCCATCTAGGCAGAACAACTAGTTTTATTGAAAAGGTGATACAGTCTGTATCACCTTAGAAAACTTGCAATACAAAAATCTGTAGCATTCGGAGGTTAAGCCAGCTTTTCCCACTGTGCAGAATTTCTGATTGCATTAGTATTTTGTTCATTAATTCCATGATATGTAGCAGCATCATGATAATTGTTTTGATCACAAGATGGTGAAAAATATTTCACAATAGTGATGATCAAAGGGAAGAACAGAAAGTGTACTCAGTGAAGAACATTAGCAAAATTGCAAACTAGACAAACACTGTGCAGCTCCATATTCTCAGCAAAATTTCATTGATAGATTATCTTTGTGAATACTTGTTCTTCCCCTTTGAGCATACAGAGGTGTAACAGATGCAAAAGAATAGACTCTGCTTTAAAGTCAGTTTGTACATATGCAAAGTATTCCGTCCACAAGGTACAAAGCAGGCAAAGATGCCCAGAAGACTGAAGCTGTGAGATTATTTTATTACATCTCTCTCTATCTCTCTTCTACTATTCCACTCAGAACAGATATTCATGATTAGTCACTGAAAACGTATTTCAAGGACTGACAAACACATATTTATGTCTGGGTGTTTAACACTATTTGATTTTTTTCTTTTTTTTTCAGCATAAGTGTAGCTGTCTTCTCCTTTGGAAAAATGTGATAGCCATTCCCTGATTAATAGAAAGATGAGATATGCAGTGAACTTCTCTTTCACAGTATGAAAATCAGTATTATTTTCTTAAGCTGGCCAGACAGTGTTTTTCATGTGGACGCCTTTTATACTGACCTATTATGCATATAGACAGAACTTTTATAGCTGCATTAAGAAAACCTACATTTAAATGCACATTCTTTGGTGTGAAATGAATTTTTTTGGTAGTCTCTATTCACGTCAGCCTTTTTACTGATTTGATATAATTTGATATAATTTGAAGTGACTAACAATGTCTGATAATTGTTCGGGTAAAATGTACCCTTAAAGAAAGAACTTTGATAGGTGAAGGGTAGAATCCTATATCCAGCTGTGTTGTCCAAATTGATATTAGTTTAATAACATGTAAACTGTGCTAGAAAAATGTAATTGTCCTGCATTACAAGGGTACTCCTTTAACTGCACAGTTTATTCAGACATATAAACTAAATAATTGAGTACCTATGCATACAATAGAACATTGCTTCATATGCAAACACTATTAAATAGACAGTTATATCCAAACAGATGGATAAAAAAGATGCCTGAATATAATTGGTTTGCTTTTGATTATTCCACAGATACAAATTTACTTAAACAATAAGTCTAGACAAGGTAGGGTTTGTTGTCAGACAAAATTCAGTGTGGTAAAGTGAAGCTGAGGGATTTATGAGGCACTTCGGGAGACTGGTTTTTAATCTACTTCTCACCTTGTTCTTTAATAATAGTAATAAGAGAAAAGAAGCAGAGAAGCAGACTTATATGTGACCCACAATTTATTTATTTCTTTGAATGGGATAGAAAAATGTTATCAGTCTTTGTCATAAAGTTATGCCACGTAAGTGTGCACATGGATACCAACATCTACAGGACTGCATTGTACATTTTTAACAAAAAAGATTGAGATTGGCAAATACTAGTAGGGCGACCGTAGTTTCAAAACTCTCGATACCTTGAAAAGCACTTGAAAGTCTCAGACTCTGCAATTGGTATTAGGTGCAATTGTGGCATTTCTTTGGAAACTTCACACTTGCAGAAAAGCCCTATTGAAGGTAGCAGTGCTGTGTGTGAGCACATGAGAAAGTCCGTGCCCCAAATAGTGTTCAAATGGTGTCAGACTCTGCACTTACAAATGGACATCCATGTCTGAAGACTGTGACTGTATAATTTCATGGACCACACTAAATTCTGGTCAAGTCTACTTTACTGTTTCTTAGACAAAACCTTATGAAAGACAGACCTGCCAAATAAGAGCTACATTAAGAGGCCTTAGTGAAATTTCTGCCCTACAATATTTTACTGTTTCAGAATTTTGCTGTGTATTATCATACCTGTGGAATTACATGTAAACATATGTGTATTGATATATATAACATATAGATATGTATATTATGAAAATATATCATACACAGACTCAACACAGTTACCTAATACACAAGGAGAAATAAAGAGCTTCTGCCTAAGACTAATCTTCTGAGACACTTTACTGGAGTCAGGAGAGGTTGACTATTAATCCCCAAATGATTGGCCACTGTATCTAGAAGTCATCTTGAGACAGAATTCAGACTGCCTTCACTGGTGCCTAATTTACCCATTACTAATGTAATGTTTTAGTTCAAGTGAGAATGAGCAATTCAGACTACTTCTCCTGTAGGGCTATTATATTCTTGTTCCCTAAAGTGAAAGAAGGGAAGTAATGCCAATCCCTAATTTAGGCACCTATGCTATGTGATTGTAATACAGCCTTTAATCACTTACCAATAATTTGCATGTATTGCCATTGTGGTCAAATGTCCAGATTATATTCTGTTAATAATTCCTTTTGTATCTCATGTTTGTATCTCAAGTCAAAAATAGTCTGTCTCAGTAAATCTATTTTTTACAGCTTGTCTTCACTTTTTTTCCCCCCACCTTTATCTCCTTTCTTTTTTAATTCAGTGAAGCTCTAGGTTTGGGTTTCTTTAAAAAAAAACTCTTTCAGCAAATGGAAATAAAGCATTTCCACAGAATGCTGCCAACTTTGTAATAAGATTTAGTAGCTTTCCCGAGAGCTACTTGCAGTTCTAATAATAATTTTCTTTAAGTGTTCGCTTTAGAAAATGTCTTCTTTGTTACTGAAGTTGCCATATGTACATATGGACTTTTTTTTTCTGAAAATATTCCTGGGATTTTATTACCATTAATCATTTCTGAGGGTGTATATAATTTATCTCACAAACCATCAGAATTCCCACAGGGTAAATTACTCTAGAGGTCTCTGTGCCCTCATACTGTATCAAATTGACCTGCTTCTTGTTTGCCATTTTTGTGTACTACATTGCTTATTTAACAAGAAACAGAATGATTGTGATTCTGAGAAGGTCCTTTGATAGTAGTTTTGACACTCTGCCTGAATAATGACCCTCATTATGGAGCCCATGACAGGCTCTGAAAGTACTGATTTATGAATACATCACAGGTTCAGCATTAGAGCTCCCCCTACTCATTCCCGATACAGGAGTAGATATAGATACAGTCTTCAATAACAGTGAAGATGAGATAATTGCATGATTATGACCATTCAAGTAATCACTTCTTCTGATTTAACAAAGCACTGTCAGTTAATTTTGATTGTCTTCCAAGTTGTTAGAAGCCTTTAACAAAATGTTTGTTAGGAAAATCTATTACTTGTAGAGTTGCCAGCCATATCTTAAAGGACAGTAAGGCAGAAGTTACGCATAGTCTTTTTTTTTGCTAAAAAGTGCTTTTTTATAGCAAACACTCATTAACAGTTGATATGATAATAGACTGTTAGAAGTAAGCTTAGCTAAGAGCTAGAAGTCTGTGTCCTAGCTAAAACAAATTATAAGACACTTTGTAAACACATTTTTGTGAGGATTCTTGTTGATTTATTGTTTCCTCCATAGCAGTTATTTAAATAAATGTAGCTAATTTAGATCGTTTGCTGCACTGTGTAATTTTGTTCTTTGTGTGATGGGGTTATATGTAAAAGCCTGAAGGAATCACATCCCCATTAATCTTTTTACAAGTGCAATAAATAAATAAAGAGACATGGTTTAATTTTGCTAGTTAGGAGATTTTAAAAGGCAGTGGTAGCAATCTGATTTTTTCCTGTTCTTGCTGCTCTCCATGTCCTTCTCTTGAAGACACAGTAAATATTCTCACTTAATGAAGTAATAGTTCTTGATAGGAACTATTAAATCTATCCATGAAGATGAGTACCAGAAGCCACACCTAGAAGTGGTTGTTTCTCCCCTAAATGTTCATTCTGGGATTTGTTTGCTCTCATCTGTCCTGGAACACGGTGCAGTTTCCTACTCAGAGGCCTGAAAGCTGATGTCGTGCTGAGAGTTCAGGCTTGCAGAGGACATCAGCGTGCCAGTGGAAAGAGCTTCCACAAGGCTGAGTGAGTCTTTGCCACCTCAGGTGTAGAGTTGGGTATCAACAATCCAGGCAGAATCAGTGAGAGGTCCACCCTGGGAAGAAGGGGTGGAAGCAGTGCAGCATGGATGTGGCATGTGGCTCGTGCTGTGTGACATGTGGCAGATTGGTTGGCAAAGGAAGGAGACCTCTTTAACCTCGAGCCCTGCCTGGGTTAGCACCTGTCCATTTGCATATAGGGATGTTAAACCAGAGCTCGAAGAGAAGAAGTGACTAATGGGGGTGTTCTGAATTGGAAATGCAGGCCAGACTAAGACAGCTGTACTAACAGTCTGAATTAACCCTTAAAATGTAAAGATTCAGTGTTGGTTAATGATGTTTGTATGCATACAAACACCATGCAGGTACAGGGGCTGGCAGGTTTCTATGCCTGTACTGGAAATAGATGAGGCTGCCTTCAGCTTTGTGTTTTCTAAAAGTGCCAAAAATTGGTTGGATCTGATAATCAGTACACTGGAATAAACAACAATGTAGAAGCAGCAGATTATGTCATGGAACTGGGTCATCTGTGTTAACAGCAGTGTCATTGCCATCTGTATGTAGAATACCTGATAAGTCCTCAGTAATCTCCTACTCTGTTCTATTCTTTGTTCACTCTGTCATTTCTATTCATGAGAAATTCTGGAAAAGGATATTTGCTTGGAAGATGATTTTTAGTTAATTACTGGTTAAATAAAATTCAATTATGATGCTCATCTATGTCATTTATGATGTTTCATCATTCTTCGGAAAACTACAGTAAAGAAGATCTAGGGGTTTTTATTGTTGACTGTCCATTTCAAAGCTATCAAATTCGCAATCAATTTTTGTGAACTTTGTTTTAAGGCAGTGGCTTAATATACTGCTACCTGCTTAGCCTTGTTCAGAAGTCCTAGTGATGAAATACATCAAAATTTTTGTGTACTTCAAAGGTAGGTCTGGTAAATATATTTTTAGAAAAACTTTGAATATCCTTTTCAAAGGTGACAAGGATAATTCTTGACTTTGTTGCTTCCCTACTTGGTAAAACTCGTACCAGAGTATTGTAGTTCTATAAAAGTATTTCAGAGCATAACAAAACCTTCTAGACTTTAATAACTATACATGACTGATCTGTCCTCTCTGGCAAGGTTAACTGTTTCTCCCAAGGAGTTAAGTGGCATATAAACTATTGTTCACACCATTTGTGCTAACAGCCTAGCATGACCTCAAGTACTGTAGTGGTCATACAAGGTATCCTGTACAATACATTTATCAACAAAGGTAAAAGGACCACAGGGGCAGTGCTGACTTTAAGTGTATTAGGGATCTATAAGGATAAATGCCTAACCTCACTTCACAGTAAAAAGTAATTACTGAACCATTGTTTCTATAGTGTTAATATTTTTTCATGGTTCTTTAGAAATATAAGCTATTTAGTTCTTAGGTTGACATCTGTACTGCATTATATTTTACACAATGCATCGAGACTAAAGGGTAGAGCAATCACATAACTGAGATCATTGTACTTTTACAAGAAATCATCAACAGAAATAAAGCATGGAAAAGGGAACAAATTGAATTCAGTAGTTATTTTTAATAGATTTAAATGATCTAATTAACAATAGCCTGAACAGCAGAATTTTAGGTTTTTATTTTAAAATTGCATGCCCCATTTACAGTGTGTATAATCTTGCATACTTATTCACACTTAATTTTTTTCCATCCATTAGCTCATGGATGCAATAGACTCCCAGTCCTTGGACTCCCACCCAATTCATAAGTGAATGCCCTACCTGAAAATAAGGTAAAATCCACTCAAGTAAAGGATCACCCCCCCTTGTGCTTTTTAAAGATAATTGAATTTATGACAGGAAGAAGCAAATTTATCAAAATTCTCCATTTGGAAAAAACATTCTGGAAAACCATTCCGGAAACTTGCTCAGGGAAAGCCTTCATATAGGCATTTATAACTTGCAGAGTATTTGAAAGAGGCAATTATTCTTATAGTCTTGAATAATGAATAATTATCAGAACAATCATTATCACTTGGCAGATATATTTACAAACATTATATAGTCCCATGTACCTTACTTGAGGAAAATGCACACAAAGCAGAATAAAAAATTATAATAAAAATTTTTAAAGGAAGCTAGCTAATAGGAACTGGAGTCAATTTATTCTCTTTTAAGTTTGTGGGAAATCAAAGCAAATAGTAATACATCAACCTGTTGGACCAAGTCCTAGGGATGGCCACAGAGATGCTCAGAGGGCTGGAGCACCTCTCTTAGGAAGATGGGCTGAGAGAATTGGGGTTGTTCAGCCTGAGGAAGGCTCCATGGAGACCTTTGAGCAGCATTCCAGCACCTAAAGGGGTCCTCCAAGAGAGTTGGAGAGAGACATTTTACAAGGGCATGCAATGGCAGGATAAGAGGGAATGCTTTAAATGGTAGATTAGATATTGGGAAGAAGTTCCTTTCTATGAAGGTAGTGAGGCTCTGGGACAGGTTGCCCAGGGAGGATGTGGCTGCCCCATCCCTGGCAGAGTTCAAGGGTGGGGTTCTGAGCAACCTTGTCTTGTGGAAGGCACCCCTATCTTTGGCAGGGAGGTTGGAACTATCTGATCTTTAAGGTCCTTTCCAACCCAAGCCATTCTATGCATAATATTAGTTCTATTAATAACGGCTAAGAAAAATAGCCAAGGTATTCTGTGATCTAGTTTCCAGGAGGGGTTAATACTCCATGTTTAAGAGGGAGGTTCAAGAAACTTCTAACAGGCAGTATTAAGATGAATGAACTGGAACTCCCAAAGCTGCTGACTCAAGAGCAGTTGGGTTTTGCACTGAAAGTCGTACATGGAGTTTTCTGCTCTTTGGAACGTTTTATCCATTGCAATGCTACTGTGGTGTTTTTTGTGATTCACCTAAGTGATCTGATCCTGCACATCTCTAAAAATACCTCAAGATTTCTATGAATCATTTTTTGAAAACCAAAATTTTGTTTATTGCTTTTAATTATATAACTTGTTAATTTCAAAAGTTCCCCTCTTACTACTATTATAACAGATAAATAGACATTCTGATATTTTCTTGTTTACATACAGATATATATCTATATCTATCTATATATATATATATGTACAGACTCAGCTTTTATGCCAGGTATCCATTTCCTTTCTTAACTGTGTAAAACAGATCTTTTCTCTCTCTCTGCATGCAGAATGCCCTCTGTCTTCTCCCAGGACTTGGCATCATGTGTCAACTGTCCCCTCCTGGGAATAGATACGGTGGGAGAATATCAATTCCCCCTCAAAAAGAGAAAAAAAATTGCTGCTATGTATTTCGTGTTGATTTTTCATGCCAATAAGAACATTTTGCTTTTCACCACGTGTATATCATAGCATTGACATCTGCCATCAAGGTGGGGTGTCCTTTTGCTGCACTTTTGACTATATCAAACATTTGAAATCTGATAGGAGTGATAATATGACAGCCAGATTTTTAACCAGACCTCCCTTTTTTGAGTCCACCACCATGGAGGCATAACATAGTTCATTAGGACATCGAACATCTAAAGTACAACAGTCATTATTTACTCTGTTTTTTATGCCAGAATGGCCATGTGCCATCATGAGAATGACATAAATTTAAACAGTCAGAAGGAGAGAGACCCACACTAGGTTTCTGCTATTTCCCTATAGTCAACCTGACATTTCCTTCTCTTTTTTTCTCCCCAGTTACTTCTTCCCTTTAAGGGACAGAGAAAAATTTGAAATATATTCTGCATCTCACAATGAAAATGATCTTGTTCAATATTACAATATATGAAGTTTGAGGCAGATGGCTGCTTACAAGAGGAACTCTCTTATAACATGAATTTACTCATCTATATGAAATGTTTTTTTGACCAGTTTTTGCCCCCAAAACTCAGACAGCAACATGCAAGGCAAAAGTAAAATCATGGTGTATAATGAAGGTTGATATTATGCAATACCCCTCTTACTGTAAAAGAAAACAGGCTATAAAAATACTCATATGTGGTTGATCAAAAGCTATATTACTAATTATCAAAAGATATTGCTATGATGATGAATATATTAAAAAACTAAAGGGAAAATCTTTATGAATTAAAATGTAGTCTTTCTCTGGGGACTACATTATTCAGCTTTTTTTTTTTAGGCATAGCACAAGCTATTCCCTATTCTTCTATGAATTCAAAGGCAGTGGAAATTGGACCCTACATTCAATAGCATTATATGATCTTCACTTCAATTGCTCAGATAAGGTCCTGTCTTTCTTTTGCCTGTTCTAACATTGGAGCTACACCTTGCTGCTGTGCAGAAGGTTTGTTTGGTACATGTACGCTAAATTCTAGAATACATTTGCTCAGCAGTACAGTTATTTCCATAGAATTTCTCCTATTCAGCCTCTCCCTTGACCTGTTCATTGCCTTTTGTGCTAATTTTGGTGTTGGCTGCTGTAGAGTCAGACAGCTTATGGCCTGTTTTTTCTTCATAGATGCCATTGATGGCATCTTGCAGAGAGGCATAATTAAAAAGCCATAATTAAAAACTTTCAAAATTTTCCCAATATGCCTCTGGAACCCTAATAATCATCTTCTGAAGAAATCCAACAGCACTCATGAAATAAGGGGAAGTTCTTTTCATGTATCAAACAACATAAAGATATCCAAAATATTTAGAAATACATTACACAATACTATTTTTATCATTTATTCTCTACATAACTTTTCTTCATGTACACATTATTGTTATTGACAGCAATTCTCAAACCCTTTAAAAAAAGAAATTAAACAGTGAATCAATAAAAATTGGCTATTTACTGTAGATTATTACTTTATCATTCTCATAATTACAATAATGGTAGCTGATGGAAATTCTATTTATGTGAATCATTTTATACTTGTTATTTATTATTATTAATGTTACCATTATTATCTTCTTACCCTTCAGTTCACAAGATGTATCTTCTCAGTGAATTTTAATTTCAATATCTTGCTATTATACTGTACATAATCCTATCAAAGACTGTCCTTCATGCAACATTTTCAGTGATATATTATCACAGAGACCATTAATGAATGAGCTTCATATCTTACTAATACTGTTTTAGATACTATTTTTATTAATTTTCTAAGCTGTAATTCTTCATACAGTACCTATGTCTGTCTTCCATTAAAGTTGTGTTTTTGATTTTAACATGAGGATTTCAAAGGGAGGCATTAACTTTGTCTTTAAAAATGCATTTCATTTCATAGATTCTAAATGACGATATTATAACATCTGTGCTTTCTGCTTTCAGATGTTTTTATAAATTTATTTTCATCATTTCCCCTGTTTTTTATATCAGATTCCTGCTAATAATAAAATAATTTTTGTTACAAATTATGTTTCTTGTAGCATGCAATACGGATGGAAAATTATTACTAAAGAAATTGTAGTTTTTCTTCTGAGTTGTGAATTATTATAATGAAAGAAAGATAAATATTTATCAGTTTCTAAGCATACGTTACACGTGATGAAAATAAGACTACATTTTGTAAGTTTCTATTAACTAATTTTTAAAATAAATGCCAAATTTATTTATAAGGGATTGCTATTATGATCAATTTTCTCATTTTTCTGTGTTTTTTTCTTTATTCTTATGGCTTGATGTTCAGATTACTGGAAGAAATGCCATTATACATCAGTATATTACATTCACTTCCTCAAATATTTTTAATATGATGACTTCAGTTCACTGCACTGTTGAAGATGAAAAATAGCATTTTTAGAATATCAATTTAAGGGCAAAACATCCTTATTGGCATTTTGAGACCTGATTTCACTTATCTCATGTTATTTAATCTTTTTTGCATATATTAAAGCATTGTGATGGTATAGGATAATATGGCAAATATTAGAAGGTCTTTAAAACTGCAGGAAGGATAGAAAATGTAAATAAGTTTTAAAGACTTTCTGAAGATGATTAAATATACATGTACTCTGAGGTTTGGATTAATAGCTGAGGAAGGGTGCATCATTACGGTAACATAAACCTATGACATATTTAGCAAACATCGTGCATAAACAAAACAAAGCCCTTGTCTACTTTGTAAATATATACAACATTGATCTTTGTACTGAAAAAATTATATTTGCCTAATTTTTAAGGGAATCATACTACTTCCATAAAATTCTGAATCTATTAAGAAAAAGTAACTTGCTTGTGCGGCATACTGCAGACAGTCATATAAAACTTCATTTGCAAAGCAATGTGTACATGTGAAAAATCTAGAAATAGACATTAAAAAATTGTGTACCACTTACTTTAACAAAGCTTTTTCCTGTGAAAAGTGTATGAATACACATGAGCATGAACAATTCTTTGCCTGTTATAGCAATCTCATAGTTATATGAGATTCATTTTTTTTAAACATTTGACTTTTTCCAAGAGGCACTTCTGAAGCCTCTCAGGTTTAAATGTTCCTATTGATTTTTATGTCTGGATTTATTGCGCACATATAAGCATCAGAGTAGAGCAGCTTGTCTGATATCTTAGGCAAAGCAATGTGATGTACAAAAGCCAGAGGATTTTACTTTATCTAGCATATAAAAGGGAAGGTGTACACTGATGGACCAGTTCATCATGGTGCTTAAGCTCATGCCTAAATGTAGGCATAAACAACAATGTGCTTAAAGCACATCAAGTGCTTGAGTCCTGGATAATTTGGTTTATATTATTTTGGAATCCATTTTTTTATGTACTTAGTTTTCAGTACTTACCATTTGGTTAGGCATTTCTAATGGATTTCTTCTCCTCACAGCATACATAGCTCTACTCTTTGTGCCTAAGTATGACTAATTTAGCTGAGGCTTGTAATGCTGATAAGATACAGGCATTGCATCTTCATTAAGATAGTGACTTGGCAAAGCATTGAAATCTGTGTTTTACTTCAGGAAACTGTAGAAAATCAACTCTATAGAAGTTAACAGGGTTAACATTCTTAAAGTTAAGCACACGCTTACATGTTTTGCTGGAATGGGGCCAAGGGTACCAGTTCAGCAAAACATTTAAGTGCATGCTTACATCCCTTTGATGTTAATGGGATTTAAGCTTGAAGATTTACATATATGCTACAGGATTCGCTGAGCAGAGATACAGGGATGATTTGAAGCCTCAGCCTGAAACATTCAACGTGGAGCCATCTCCTAGTGATTTCCAGCAGATGTGGGGGAAATCCCTAGAGATGTTTGGAAACATCACATTTTATTCATCTGTTTTCATGTGCAAATATGCACTATCAGTCCAGATCCAGTACACTTTCCCTGTGTTTCCTGCCTCGAATTTAGGTTGCTATCTTATTATCTGTTTCTCCTCTCTGGTTGTTGGGGCTTCATCCTGGCCTAAAACTGTTGCCAGAATGAGTGGAATTGATCTCCCTTTGGAGGTACTACTTCCCTTGATGGACTGCAAAGAGAACCAAAATTAGATACAGGCATGTTAGACAGCTAAATTCAGCTGATGTAAATTGTACCCTCAGTAACTAACCTTGTCTCTGGAATCCAATTTGAGTGTTATACCTTCTTTATTTTTTTTTCTTCAGGATACCATTAAAATTACATTTGAGACTCCACAAGGATCTTCCTAAGAAACATTACAGAGATTATCATCTACTCTGAATGTACAGTGCTCATAGACTCTGAATATACAGTAGTTACAGTATCTGAAACATATTTCTGTTGTGATCCCACAGGAACAATTACCCTGGACAATATTTACTAAATATGTCATTTTTCAGCAAATGTGTTCCTTCTTTTTCTTTTTTTTTCTTTTTTTTTCTTTTTTCTTTTTTTTTTAATCTAGGAGTGTTGGTCTGAGAAAAACATCAGCTTTCTTTTCAGTGCTTATGGAGTAAAATTATATCTGTCAGGGATGAAAATACCATAATTATGTCTTCTTATAATTTATTCATTGCTTTATGGATCTAAAGCCTTCCAAGGAATGTCATGAATCCACAAAAATTTTTTGAACACAGCATTTAGCAACTTGATTTCTGATGTAGTTGACAGATTCAGATAAACACGTTCAGTTAGCATATACGTAGGTGATATTTGTTCCCCCTTTCATGGGTGACACTGAGCTTTTCTGAGAGTGAGAAAAAGATTTAAATTGCAACATCAGCTGCACAGTCACTATAGATTGGGTGAAGCTTTGCAACGTCAACAGTGGGTCCTACAGTATTCTTCCACGTGAATCTTCAGAATGGCTGAATTTAGGCAGTATTTAGGAATTGAACTTGATAATTCTAATGGATACTTCCAACTTGAAATGTTCTATGATTAGTATTAGATTTATTATTTCTTATGGCAATATATTTACTGCATTTAACCTCAAGGTGCTCCCAAGATCCTCCCAAACATTTGTATCTACCTTAATCTGCATTAGTTTTACTTTTCCTTGCCTCTTTTTTAACCATTATTTATTGCACAAACATTGTGTAGTGGGGGAATAAAAGAAAGCTGATGTTTGAACAGAAAACCAGTCCTAACATTCTTCCAGTAACCTCTCTAATTCATAGTGAAGGAATTTTTCTTGTTCTGATTATGTGATTTGAAATTTTCATAGCAGACTTTCTTTACTGTTAAACTCTGTCTTCCATTAGGAAAAAAGAGAAAGGGGAAAATTCCTTCCAACTATACCAAGCCAAAAAGAAGGACTGCCATGTTTTAGCCAAAAGCCAAAATTATTTTAGGAGATAGTCTGTTTTGAATATAATTTACAATCTAGAGATAGAGTTTGCTGAGCCTGATCAATTTACTGAAAAAGTTGCACCCCTTAGGAAAGACACACACAAACACATGCATGGTATAGTGATAGAGAGAACTCCTTAGCTTGTATTCAAACCCTGGCCTCAGCATGTGACAAGGGGAAGGATCCAGCTGTTATTAAAATCAAGACCACAGGATAACTTGGCCCCATTGAATAATAATAGCGACACAGAGCAGAGGGTCCTCATGCTCAAGGGCTCTGCAACTCCTGTTTTGTTGTTTGCTCCTGAACGCCAAAGGACTAACCAAATATCTCTTTACAGCTTGATTCTGCTCCTATTAAAGGCAGCATAACCCCTGTTGCCCTAAGCAGGACGGGTCTTTATAACCAGAACCTTTTATATATCTGAGAGAACAGTGTCCTCTGTGTCAGTTCTGTTCAATGTGTTTTGTAACTTCATCTCTTTTCCCTCACGTTTGGTGCTGCGTGAAATTCAATTGTGCCAGGTGTTTCAGCGGTGCTTTACTGATGTGGTTTTCCCCTTGAAATTAATGTCTTTATAATCACACACATTTAGAGATTAAAGAGGCATTTGATGAAGTACAATGGACTAAGTTCACTTCTGGCTTTAATGTCATATTCTTACCTTAAGTACAAATATTTTATGTTGTCTTTCCTTATGTCAGTGATTTTTAATGTCTCCATAAAATGTCTTGTTCTATGAGTTGCAAACTCATATTTGTTTTCAGTTAACTCTACTTGTATATCCCTCAGGAGAAGAATTACAGTCATGGAAGCTGATGCAGTGAATTTGGTGGTTTATAACTAGGAAATACTTAGATTTTGGGGCATATGCAGCCTTTCATGTACAAAGTTCTCATTTTAATATACCTCAGGCTACTGGCTTTACGATTTACAGTTAATTAGGATTCTGATTTGAGTTGAAAATTCCAATACCTATATGCTTTTGTACATGCATTTCAGATCATGCTGGCTGAAGCAAATAACTGTGACTGTAGTCAATAAATGAATGTATACCACAGGGAGCAGCCCTTCCCCTGCCCTCCTCTGACAACCTGTAAGAAAATCCTACTGTGTTCCCAGTTCACAGCAATATCATCCTGACATCACTTTGTGATAGCTAGATTTTCTTGCCTATCAGTTAACAAAATCCCCATACCATATTCTTACCCTTTGCAAAGTCTCAAAATCCCTAATGTATCCCATATTTGTTCTCACTGCTCAAATTGAACTCTTTAGATAACTGAATTCTAATCTGCACATGGTATATGTGACTTTTATTAGCATCAGTCCTCACTGCGTAAATGTGTAGAAGAGTAAGATAACTTCCAAAATACTAACACTGGAAAGAAACTAATAATCCATACAATTCAGGAATTTAGAGTTAGAACTAATCAGTGAGTTTTTATATGTATTGAGATTTAATATAATGCTTGTATATATAAAAAATGCGTAATTTCATGTGATTTTACTAGATTTTTTTAAGTTCTTATCTTTTAAACAGCTTTTTATTTTCTCTATATTGACCTTCACTTGAACACCCCAAAAAAAATGTTCATAGATCCTCTTCTTTCTCAGCTTTGTCATTTTTATTTGTTAAAGAGTCAATGTATTGTCCGCATGTAGTTTATGTAGCAAAAAAAAAATCCCAATTACCTTCAAACATTAATCTCAGAACTTCTCAGCTGAGTACATAACCTTAATATTGAAGCTAGTCCTTAGGATGCCTGGAACGCAGTTTAAACTTGATACAGCAAGACACAGGTAAGATATAACACCAGGACACATCTCAGAGAGCTCCCTATGTTTCTTATAAAACTGCAGAAGGAATAGAAAAGGCAGGAAAAGCAACATCTGCTCCTGGAAGAGACCACTCAATGTAAGCATTTGTCATCTCTCAGATCCCATTCCCCATGAAGGTGACAGCAAGAGAGGTTTCACAATTGAGCAAAGAAGACAACAGAGCTTTAGTTATTTTTGTAGTACAACCACCTTGTTGTCGTAACTGCATACTTGCTTATTCCTAGAACCAGGACTTTAAAAAATCCCTGATGAGAGTCACAATTTACAATGGCACAGAATTTACCCTGGAAGGGGATTATATCTTGCACAATAAACAGTAAACATATACTCCTTTTTTATCATGACAAAACATTGTTGCCCAAGTTCTCCGTTGATAGTAGCAGTATAATTCTACATAAACGGTGACATAGCACCTGCATATCTGCAAATGAGGTGTTGCCATAGAGGCAGGACAAAATGTATTTCACAGAGGACAAAATGGAAGAATAAAATGTTCAATGGGAATGCTGAAATTTTAGAAACACAGCAAGGATATTTAGGAGCTTGCTTCATTTTCAGCAGTGCAAATATGGATAAATGCAACTAATACGGAAATTTTATGATGACATGCTTTACTACAGAATAAGATGTTCACTTTGGTGTATAAGAAAACAGAAAATCAGTGTAATTCTATCCAGTTTGTAGCAATTTATGCCTGTTGATAATTGTTTAGAATCGGGATGATGACAATGTGTAAATTCTTCTGCCAAGATTAAGCTCCTACTTCTCTATACTCCATATAAAACCTTATGAAGCATCCGTCTATGCCCTAAAAAAATCCCAGCCAAACTTTAAACTTTTTAAATGGAATTGCTCTGATGAATAAACTACTTTTAGGTCTATGTTTCTGCAGAATTACAGAATTAATATAAAAGATAGAAAAAACACAGAAAGACTAGGAAGAGAACTCATAGGGATTGCCCAAGGTCTCCTGTCATATTAATATCCGAGCTGGCAATGAAATTTAATACAGAATCCTTTCTTATGTCCCCATTAGACAACCATGCCATAGTACATGTACAAAGTCCAGTAAAAGAGACACATACTAAACAGCTGAATCAGAGCTAGGAGTTCTCCTATCCAAATGGTATTTTTATTTATTGGTAAATGAGTACCTTTACAGAAGCCAAGAGACCTCTATCTGATGCTTTCAAATCAGGATGGCTAGAAGTGTGTTGGGACAAGTGTGAAAGACAGAAGCAAAAGGAAACAAAACATATGAGCAAGCTTAAGTTCCTTTTGAAAGTCAATTTAGTTTGAATAAAAGGTACTTTTGAAGTAATCTGCTCATTAATGGTAGAGGAAAAGTACAGTAAATCTCAAAGTAACAATGGTTAAAACCAAAGCTTGAAGTTAGAAAAGAAAGGGAGTGCAGCTACTGTTTAAAGCATAAATTGTCAGTCCATGATTTCATCCCCATCTTTGCCGCAGATCTATTGTGTATTGGTAAGGATATAATTTACTCCATGTGAGGTAAGTATTATTCTATACATTTCTAAAAAAATTTAAATTGAGGCATATAGAAGTAAAACACCTTTCACAAAGCCATTTCCAAGTCAGGTTGCCTCCATTTTTGGCTGTTCATCTTGAACTACCTATTGTTCAATATTCAGAATTTGGTGTTCCAGAGCGCCTTTTGAAGATTAACCTTTAACCTAAATGTGTCTCTCTTTACTCAAAAACTCACTTGCAAAAGATCCTGCAAGTCTACTACCAAGGTCTACTACTAATACACTTTCTTTGTGTATTCTTTCCATTCTCCAACGAAGGTTTAAGAGAAAAGACTTGCTGGGAAAAAAAAAATGGAAACCAATCAAAAGCCTCTGGATTTTTTTGAGCTTATTAAACAAATAATTGCATGCAAAATGTTCTGCCTGACATCCCATCCAACAACAAGTCAATAAAACAGGATGCACCATGAGCCAGATAGCTGATGCAATACCCTGTGTGCTCTCACTGGAAGAGACAGTGGCAATCTCAATATTTAAAACCCTGTTCCTTTTAATTCACATGTGTACAACACTCAGTATAGGTTTCACAGTGGGATGTAAAATAGGTAGATGAACTGTACTTTAAAAGTGCCCATTCCTCTCCATTAGTTATAAATAAATTCTGAGATCCCTTATTCAGATACTGACTGAATCTTTTACATCTTTGAAATTAAGTCAAGGGAACTCCACCACAAAGGATAGGGCCACTTACACCTTCAGAAGGCTACAAATCTTATATTCCTACTAAGAATATCTATAAAATTAACTCTTTTTTTTTGTAATTATTATTTTTATTTTAGCATATGCAACAAGTCTGGAGCACTAGAGACATAGACTTGAGTGTGAAAAAGCTCCTAGCACATGTGAGGGGTCCCAGGGACAGCTGGCAGCCCTTGCAGACCCTGGTCATGCTGGGTGCTGTTCCACAGAGACACTCAGGAGGAAACACTTTGTCAGCACTGCTAAGCATGCATTTCAGCAGCTGGTGCCACCAGGACATTACTCTTGCAGTTTGCAGGATGATTTTTGGCCTGTTAACAGACTACACTTTATTGATCCACATTTGATACAACAGCAGCACAAAATTTACTTGCATACAGGAGAAGATTTATAGACCATCTCCACTGCAATAGACTCTTCATTACCTGCAGCTTTTCCTTGTCCCACAGGATTTGAAGGACCTCAAGTTATGCTCGCCAGTTGAAGATCACTCTCTAATCAGCATGACAGGAAAATGCTCCTTAAAGTACCTTGGTTCTTTCCCAGAGGATTAATGAAGTCATATGTGCCAGCTGGTATAAGCAAATACAGTGAGTGGTGGTGTGGAGCAGACATTTCTCACTGCTGGGGAGATGGGCAAAGTACTCAGGGTGTAGGTGCTTCAACTGACCCTGTTAACCGAGCAAGGGAAAGTGGCTGGGGCCCTAAATCTAATGCACTGCTGTACCACACAGCCTGGTCCAGTAATTCCTTCAACCGTGGTATGAAACTAGAAATCCCTAGGACTTACTGCCTTTGTTGCTCCTTCTAAAATTCAGAGAACCATGGAATGTTTGGGGTTGAAAGGGGCCTCTGGAGATCATGTAGTCAAAAGCCCCCTGCTAAAGCAGGTTCACCGAGAAGAGGTTGCACAGAATCATATTCAGGTGTGTTTTGAATATCTCCAGAGAAGGAAACTTCATAACCACTCTGAGTCTCCTCCACTCCTCTGCCTCCTTCAAAGGAAAGACGTTTTCCCTCACATTCAGATGGAACTTCCTGTGTTTCAGTTTGTGATTATTGCCCCTTGTCCTGTTGCTGGGCACCAAAGAAAAGAAACTGGCCCATTCTCTTGGCACCCACCTTGCAGATACTTGTGTGCATTGATGAGATCTGCTCTCCATGTTCTCTTCTTGATGCTGAACAGGCCCAGCTCCCTCAGCCTTTCCCCATAAGAGAAATGCTCCTCTCCCCTAATCATCTTCATAGATAATTCATGGTTTTGTTAAGGATGAAGGTTTTGCTCTCCAGATTAAATGTGTTCTTGACCAATTTATACCTAATTGTTTCAGTCATACTAATTAAATAAAGTTGCCTAGGTGCATAGTGGCATGCAGAGATACGCATTAGTCATTGGTCACCATCGTTGAACTCAATTCTCACCTATTAATTGCCTGAATTCCAATAGGCCTGATTTTGTGCTGATTTATGGTATACAGAGTACCCTTAAGTTACCAAGAGGAAGGAATACATCACCTAGACTTACATCAGGAAGATCATACTCTCTGAATTCTGAAAAACAAGTTGCTGTCCCATTTTTTGTTCTTTTTTTTTTTTTCCTGAAAAGGTTTCGGTTGTCCCTACTGACAGACTTTGAATGGTCAACACCCCTATTAATATTATCACCAAGCAAGTGAATATAATTATTTTGATATCATCACCACTTAGGCTAGATTTATTTTAGAAGCACAAGATATGTGGTGCAGAAACCTCACTGACTTTAGAAATTCTTTGGAAAATGTTTATAACAATTTTTTCCCAAAAAATGTGGAGAAAGGATACCAGTATAAGTAGATATGTTCTTCGATAGCAAACATAAATTTTTCCATTTTAATTGCTTAGAAAGCAGAATTGTACTATTGTTTCCTGCAACTACAAGGAACTTATGGGATATTAGTTGCTTTTATGAATTTGAAACAAACTGATACTGTACTTTTTCTTAAATTAATATCAATTCTGCAACTAACTAAGAGGCCTTTGAAGGTCCACATGAAGGTGTTTAGCTACACAAGAGGTAGGAGCATATATATATATATATCTGTATACCAGATATAACAAATAATTTCTGTTGGAAGAAAGGTCAGAATTGGGTACAGACATATGCATTGCCTGTAATTCAGGAATTATCTGGAGATGGCTAATTATATAAAATGCATTGTTTCAATATATGAGATCTTATTTGAAGCCCATTACAATCAATAGAAAGATTTGGCTTTTGTTCAAGCTTTTAAACTGGAGAAAAGTCTGTGATGTATGACCCACTGTCATATTATCACAAAGTTATTTAACTGATAATGGCCTTTTCCATTAAACAATTTCTTTGAAGAAACAATAACTTGTTTCATTGTGATCCTTTCTCCCTGTATATAATTTTTGTTAACAAAGTGTTTCTCTTATACTCAGGTCGGGATGGAAAACTGCTTTTCATAAACTTCTATCCCTTATCCATTTGAAAGCCCGTTGGGTAAATGATGCTTAGAGCCTTTGATCAAGGAATTGAGCCCATCTCCTTTGGACAATTAATTTGAAGTCATATCCTCAGCAGTAGCTGCTCACATCATGTTTTCACACGGAGCAGAATGTTACCAATAACTCGTCACAGAAGTATGAGACTGCCTAAGAAAGCACATTTGTCACCGAGTGAGAGCTGAGCATCTACCACTAAAACATGGGTGTGGTTAACAGATATTAAAGCAACTAAATGAAAAGCCTCATGTTAAAGTTTAGGTCTTGTTTAAGTTACATTGCAGTCATGTTCACATCTTGATAAAAGGGAAGTATAATTGGAGAGCAATTCTCAAATCGTAGAAGGGTAAAAAGATGTGGTTTGTTTATCATGAAAGACTGCTATTCCAACTACTAATCTTTCTGTCCTAGGAAGTGTCTTATTCTCTTTTCTGTGTTGGAAAGCTGCCTAACAAATGTATTTTCCAAGACAATGAAGGAAGCAGACCTCTATTCTTTCTTATCAATTTAATCTCTTCCATTCAGCTGACAATAATGTCCTCTTGTAGGCTAGGTCTCTTTCCACATGAATTACTAAGTGACAAGTTACTTTTGCTTTTTCCTTTGTTTTTTTTTTCCCCATACCAGGATCTTGAAATGTAATAAAAAGGATTATTGGTACACACATTATTTTTAACCATAAAAATACCTAAAAGAGACAAAATATTCAGGGCTCTACAACTGTAAAACTTGCATACACCATTATTGCAAATATAATTATTCCTGGCATTTTATAGTTCAGTATTTTCCTTCTCCTTTTTAATTAAAAAATTACACAAAAATCTAGTATCTGTTGGTTTCTCTGTAACACATTCATGTCTGAACCCTGATTAAGTCTGAAAGAATTTAAGATTTTCTTACTGAGATTAATTAATTACAAATCCTGTATTGCCTTCTTCCTCAGTTTCCCCCTTTGTTAGGTACTCATTGTTTTGTAAAACTGTTTCTTTAAAGCACAATCTTGATGCAGGAAAATGCTGTCAATTTTAAAGCACTGTCCAGATAAGTCATCTTGGTGAAAGAAAAAAAAAATACTGTCTAACTACAGAAAATAAAATGTGGCTGAGAACGTTTCATTATACCTATTTAACAACCTTATTCTTTTCATCACTAGGAAATCTGAAAAAGAAAAAATGGAAAATAGCCTTTTGCAAGCAAAAACATTTTTAGTATTAAAGACTTTCAATTAAAATTCTGTGACATAATTAATGACCTTCCTACTGCCCACCCCCAGTCCCCAAAACAAATCCTGATTATGCAGTACTCAAAATCTCCTTTCTGTGGCAATGGAAGTGTTTTTCTTTGATTTTTGAAGCTGATCCAGAAACTACATGGAGTAAAAAAGGTGTATCTCCCTCTCACCAGAGACAGATAGACTCGGAAAGGACAATTTTAACATTTTTAGTTAGAAATCACTTCTTGGGAAAAAAACCCCAAATCTTTTAAGCCTGCATAGTGCATGCAATGTCAGCTTCCAGAATTCATGGCTTTGTGTTTCTATGGTATTTTATCTGCTAGACAATGTGATAACCCTGAAGAGGCACAAGTGCCAAGAAGAACATGACACTGTCCACACACAGATGCACCACTTTTCCTCTAACAGAGGTAGAGATGTTTACCTCTGTTATTGCCAGTCCTGTCTGGATGAGGAGTCTCTATCCATCTTTGGTAACATCAAGCAGTGAAAAGGTGCTCCCTTCCCTGCCCTAGGTAAAATGTTGCTTGAAGAATAGTCTATACTTTGGTGCATGGTAAAAGAGGTTTGCCCTATGCATACTGGTCACATAATGAAAAAGTTTTTATTTAGATGAAAATAAAGAAAAAGTGAAATAACATAGCATCACACTGACTCTTACAGCAAATACATGAAGACAGGACAAGTTATCAACAGTCTCAGTCAGAGTTTGGGATTTCCATTTCAATTAACTCTATTAAAAAGCATAAGTTGTTCATATTTACATGAGTTAGTTAGCAGATTGTCATCAAAAAAGATGAATAAGGCTAGGTGGAGGCTTCCTAAGCCATAATTCTGTTTTCATTTTGCATCAAAACTTTTCAACAGTTTTGAGGGGGAAAGAAAAAAGTTAAAGAAGAAAGGAGGTTACTAATTTGCTCTTACTTGCCATTTGCTTGCATCAAAACTCTGGGGTATTGCCTTCCTTTTGATTCAGTTGTTCCTTTGGCATGGGAATACATTTAGACAAATAGGAAATATAATGAGAAACATGCTTCCTTATGGCATTTCCAATTGGAAATAGCACAAGGAAAAAATGCTTTATCATTTTATTCCTAAACAGAAATAATCTAAGAAAGCTTGTTCCTCACAACATTCCCAGGTTGCTTAAATAGGTGATACACATGGGCGGAACATTTTTCAGTAGGCTTCGCTGGGGTGGGAAGTGATTCAGCTGTCATGGTAGCTCACTGCTCCTCTGAAGGAGCAGATGGTGCACCTGAGAAACAACCTGAATTCACATTTGAGACAAACCATACAAAGTAAAGTAAACCTAATGACCCAAGGTCTCAGGGATCTACTTCAGAAAATTGTCATGGTGCCATCAGAGAAAGTGTATTAGAGACTAGAATTGAGGAGTCAAAGAGGCAGATTTCCTGCAGCTAGTGTGTCTAAAGCTAGGAGTATTGTTGAAAATCAGGGTTGATTCTCTTTTCACACAAGCTTTATTCAACATATCTATTGATCTGCTTGGTATAAGAGAAAAGCAACAGGCTTGTTTCCTTTCCTTGAGGAAAGGAAATTTCTCAAATATATACACTGAAGTTATGTAGCAATCTAAACCAGCAAGAAAAATCATAGCATCCACACATAACAGGATTTAAATTCATTAAAACAGCCCAAGAGCCACTCTAGTTTGGAAAGCAAGCTGCTACATCCCATTAATTCTGAAAAGGGGTTGTTTTCTTTTACTACTGATATTGAGGAACTGATTTAGGATACACATATTTGAAAATCCTGAAATATTGATTTGCTTTATTTGTATCCATCTGCCTTTCTCTCATCTCTGCTTCAACAGAGTCCAGATAAAAAGCTGCTTGCAGTAATTGTTTTGGGAGGTGTTTGCATAAGTTCTTCTAGGCAAATCCAGTAAGTCTGTTTTCACTTCTATCCTAATGATAAAGTTTGGGTCATTCCCACTACCATTTTGAACCCTTCATTTCACTACTTCTCACTTGCTCTGGAACATAGTGAAAATTAGGGAAATGCAGAGGAAGTTGAAGGATTCTGGGGTTTTTTGTTTGTTTGTTTGTTTGTTTGTTTGTTTTTATTTGCTCTGGTAGAACTCAGGACAACTCCCTCCAAAGGGCAGAAGTTAGTGGAGTTAGGTTCTACCAGACCTCCAGTACAGTCCCCTGGTAACACATCTTTTTCTATGTCACATGTTTTATCTTGGTATCTTTAGCAAAATAGGATAATTCTGTTTTAGGTAAACAAGTGCATTATTTAACCTTGGCAGTGCTGTGATCTAAACCTTTCCCAAACTCTGTTATGTATCTTATTCACTACTGTCCAGCTTCAGAAATATTTGATTGTCACATGAAAAATCAAATTTCTGAAGAACTCACACTTTTCTTAAAGTCACATGAAGGGTTTTTTTGATACAACATTTAAAACCACTACCAAAATAAATAAATGAAAATAAAGGTGAAACAAAGCCCTCAATGAAATCATCAAAATATCATCTTATGCATTAAAAATGCTTCCTTACGAGTTTAACAAAATTTGCAGTACCGGTTTCAACCAAGAAATACAGAAAAATAGGCTGTGGGAATTGCCTCCATGATATTTAATGTGCTGTTGTCTGTCAAGTTTTCTGACAAACAGTACACATAATTTTAGGGGGGCAAAAATCTTGAAATTGTCTATTTAATTTCTTTCCTTTGTTTTGAATGTGCATATGAACTCCAAAGAATTGTAAGCTTCACCCCTTATGTTCACAAAACTGGTTTCCAACATATTGCCTACTTAAACAGAACCAGGGAGGCAAAATGCTGCAGATGCCCTGGGTAGAAACTCCATGTCAGCCGTGTCTGCTCTGCTACAGCTGATTTGTGTCATCAGGCAGCTCCAGAGGGGCTTTACAGTGGGAGTGGTTGGCTGCTGAAGGATTTAGTTATGGAATCTCTTTGCTGGAATGAGTTTGCCTTGCTGGGTACTACATCACACTGTGTTTCATCCCTACACAGGGGTGAAAAAAACAAGAGGGTGCTTTAAGGTTGTTCTAGAGCAGAAGGCTTTGCAACTCAGAGGAAAATAAGTGAAACTGGTACCTGCCCAGGCCAGTGCTTGTCAATGCAAGTTCTCTGGGAGTGCACATCAGTTAGGTGTAGAGGGCCATCCCTATTGAACCTTCTGCACCTGCCAAGATGCCCCTTAGTCAGGAGCCCCATTCAGACACAGCAGACAAGAAAGGCTGGGGGATTTTTTTTATCTTATATTGCTAATAGGGTCCTGCCTTTCAAGCATCTCTGAGACACTTTGTTAACCAAATTTCCACAAGAACTTCTGGAGAAAGAGTTTGCACAGATAAAGCTCAATCTCAAGATCCTGTGTTTGCATGCTGTGCAAATCAAAAGTTTTCTAAAGAATGGCTCTTTTGTAACATGCACTGCAAGTATCAACCAGGCTCTTTAAACAGTCTCAGCAGCCCCACCAGCAGGATGCCCAGCCCTACTGACTGATCTTCCAGAGCAAACAGATGTTTTAAGATACTCAGATTTATTATGCTTTGAAAAGCTTATTAGAAGAAGCAAACTAAATGTTAAATTTTTACAACCCAGTATGTAATCATATACAAGTGCATTAGAATAAACTTGTCCTCTTCCACACCCAATTTCATCATTGGAATGGAAATTACGGTGTTAGCACTTAGGAGAGAGAGCTGCATCTGCATGCAATGAGAGGAAGAGATCACATAATGGTTTGTAAGGCATATCAGATTTATTCTGTGAGGTAGATAAAGGTCTTTTAAAGGTCTTACTCCACTTGTGGAATGAATTTCTTATCATGTATAAATTCTGTGTAAAACATTTCTTTTTCCAGGATGTGGTTTGTTTTCTGAGAGGGGAGAGAGAAGCTAAATATTTCCACTCCTGTATAATAGAAAATCTTCTGATTTCAAAAAGATCACACCCTGAGTGGTTAGTTAATACTGGAAACATGAAAAGGTACACTGTTCTGAAAGATAATTTTATTTCAGCAAAGCTTTTCCAACCAGAAATTGAGTGAACAATTTTGTAATATAAGAATAATCAAAGAATAATGGCAATTTTTAGAGGAAAGTAAGTGTAATTTTAGGAATCAAACTTAAAGAAAATTTTAAAATATTATAAGTTATATAAAAAGAACAGAAACAAACCTCAGAAGCTGTTTTGAGTTGGCTCATAACCATGTTTCCTTTGCTAAAAATATAAATACTCTGGATTTCATTTCATATAAGAAGCTTACAGAACACAACAAAAAGGCACACCCAATTTTTTCCAAGAAAAAATGAAACAGATAATCTGATAAAACAACATCAAAATTCTTCCAAGGAGGGCTTAGGACATGAAAGTGGTTTAGTGATACCAGTCCAAACAAGCACGAACTCATGACGAGGGTTTCCATAAGGTTCAGCAGGCTTCCAGAAGGGCTCAGGATGATTAATGGAACTGCTGACAGGGGAAGAGATTTAACTGCATTTAACAGTCTGGCTGCCCTGTGCCATTGCCCCTCTTCCCAGGGTGAACTGTATCCCCTCGCCTTGGGAAGCTCTCCCTGCTGGCTCCCTCTGTATCTGACCACAATGACAGGGGCTCTGCAGGGAGCTGAAGGAGCCATTCTCTAGCAGTGGGAATGCAGAGAGCATCCTCACCATTCCGAGGAAGCCTCTGGAATAACAGAAACGAATGCTATAAGGCAATTAGTTAATTGTGCTGCCAAATGATGACTGGTTTCTACAGCTTCAGATTGGCTATTTTTATGTAATTAAGTGAGCAAGTTGCACTTTTCACAGCCAGTAGCAGACTGATTCCTCTCACTAACCAAAGTAAGAGGAGAATCTAAGTTATTATCTTACTGAATGTTCAAGTCTTTCAAGTACATACATGGATCTACATTCCTCCTTTTAAAGAAAGCTGTATTACTATTCTACATTATTAAAATGCCACATTCTATTGCAGGTCAGCAGGAAAAGTAGTTCTAGGATATAATTTTAAAGACTTTTATATTTTCTTGGGATTGTTTTGTAGATAAGGCCACACAGTTATGGTTATCACTGCTATTTTTTTAAATTATTCACAGTTTTTATGTTCTTTAGCAAAACGTTCTGGTTCCATCTTCTCCCACCGAAGAAACAAGTTGTTAGATTACTACTATATTTAGGAACTCATCTGGTTTTGTAATTGGCACAGAGATATTAGCAGATGGCAAAGCAACTGAATGATGACGTGGCCTTGGCAATGCAGAACTTTATACCCTTCCAACTGGACTCTAACAGCATGATCTATCTAGCATAAAAATTCCAGTCTTTAGGAAATTTCAGGTAGCACAGAGCTCAGTAATAGACATTTTCACCAAGGTGGGATGTTGTGTGTGCCAGCCTTGTCTTCTGATTGCTGTGCTGTTCTTCCACTGAGTACTGCATAGAGTTTAGATTGCATGCTTCTCTGCCAGGACTAATTTGAGGGCTGTACATCCTAAGAGACATTATCTTTATTTCAGGATCGTAACCATTCTCAAATACTCTTCTCCTCAGGTAAAAGTGCATGCTATATTAAAAAGTAGAGGGTTTTTGTTTGGTACAGAGCAATTTTTTTGTACTAGTCAAGACCATTTCAGAAACTTTCATACCACCTGCAAACAATTTTTCAACTTTCACTAATAGACCTACAAAGCATAAAGAGGCCTCCCTATCTGTTCTTAAAAATGCAGAAAAAACCTTTTATGACAGTTCTTAGCAATGCTGCTTTAGGCGTTATTGTACTGCTCTCACATATCTGAGGAGAACTGAGCGCAATGGGGCTGTCCACAGAGCTAGTTCAAACATCAGAAATGGGGTGGCCACATTAATTCTGCCTGGATTAATCAGCCCTGCCAAGGCATCCATGCATTAGCACATGCGGAGCACTGACATGGCTCCCATCCCTCTTTCTGGGCATCAGATCCTTCAGAGCTGGGCTGGATTTCTCTCCATTCCACAGCCTCATGCCATCCCGACATTCTCAGTGATGCCCCTGCAGCAACTTAGCAAGTAGAATTCTCTCTGTGTGACCCCCTTTGTTCTTACCACATCCATGCAAAGTAAAAAGACATTGTATGCACACATTATTTCAAAAATTAGAATACCAAGTACCCAAATGGATCACTTACCCCCAGTAAACTGACGCACCCAAAATTCCCTAAGCATGGCAAATTGTTAACTCTTACTTTTGATTGGAATGCAAACTTTCCATTTCATGAAAAATTCCAAAGTCCCTCAAAAGTCTTCTGTTCTGGAACAAAGTCTATATCCAGAAGAAAGGCTGTTATGAACAAAAGTACTTTAGTGTTATGAACAAAAGTACTTTAATTTTCTAGGAAGTAAAAGGTTAAAAACTGTGTAGCTCCTATGAAAATATTTTAGTTGACTGTTATCTTTTTTATATTTGCAGTTATAATGAAGTAGGAATTGATGATATGAAGTAAAGGCAAAATTGGTCACAAAAAGCTTTAGAACAATTGTGCATAGTTGAAACATAATGTACATAGTTTTGAAGTGTCTGTATGCTTCTTAGGAGAAATTCATACACAAAAACCTTGCAGTTTTCCCTTGGAAAGGACCATATAAAATAATTCTCATCTTGGTCTAGAACCAAATTTCCACTGCTTATCAAAACAACAATGTAGTGTGTTCTTGCATTGTGAATGATCAGACCAGAAGACAGATACTCCTCCTGTGTAATTTTTACAAAATCTGTTTTTTTAATCTATACTGATTAAATTTTTACCTTTTCCAATTTCTTTTTCCTCCTCTCAATTCTTACTTGGAACTACAGTTCCTAATGAGAACTGCCTAAACAGGAGGTGGAGAAAACTTATGGGTTACTTTGTTCTTGAGTTCTTGAGTCTTGCCTTTTACCTTGGGTATGAATTCTTCCTGTCTTCATAGAGAGCTTAAAGTTGTTGTTATTTTTTATAATGTCTTATATTAGATTTATAAGAATATGTAGAATTTCTCATGATTCCTAGAAATCATATCCTCTTCTTTTTTTTTGCCCAATTTCCTCTAGCTTCTCCATTTCTTTTAAAATCAGTATGACATTTATCTGGTTTCTGTAGCTATTGCTGGACTCTTGCTCTTGATTTGGCATAATTAGGAAAGGTTGCTTTACCATTATCATTTTCATCTGATGGAGGTTTTTTTTTAAACAGAACTGAAGGTAGGGGAGACTGCTAATAATTTCATCTTTCACTCAGAGGATAGTTTTGAGATCTTCTCTTCCACTAACCATGTTAGTAGGCTAGTTTAGTAGGCCATTAAAACTTCTCACTTCTGATGTGGTGAATTGTATGGGGAACAGATGACCCTGAATAAAATTTACTCAAAATGAAGTTTTTTCTTGTTTGTTTGGTTGGTTTTGTGTGGGCTTTGTTTGTTTTTGGGGTTTTTTTGGGGGTTTTTTTGGGTTTTTGTTTTGTTTTGTTTTGTTTTGTTTTAAATGTAGGTCAGTCCTTTGATACCTACCAACAAGTGTTTTTTCATTCCTTCCTGGCTGTCTCAAGGCAGCCCTTGCTGGCCAATGTGCCTTGATACGCCCTGACCTATCTCATCACATATGAAGTGGTAAAGTCCTAGTGGTACATAGTGGTGTGATATCCATAAATTCCTTATGTCAAATGAAGAGTTGGGTACTTAACTGTGGGATGCATGATATTCTGCACATCTGATTCTGGTGAGGACATGGGGGAGTGAACAGAAAATGTTAATTAGCTCCCTACTATGAAATAACAAACAAAAGGTTGCTCAAGATGGTGTCTTTGTCCAAGAATAAGGAGATTCTGTATGGCTGGGATTCTCATGCCAGATGCACACAGTGTAATTTTGTAACCAGGTCAGGCCTTCAGTTATAAGTGACAGGCATTTCCAGTTCTTAAGAAAAATAAATAGTCTTTTGTACAATAGCCTGTTGTTAGAGCAGCCATGTAAGAGCTGGGTAACCTGAGATGAATTCTCCGTTTCAAGGTAACTAAAACCACATCTCCTATAAAGTCACAGTAAAATCCTCAGAGAAGATTCTTGAACTGAAATGGCCTTAAAGATGGGGACAGTTACCTAGCAGCTGTGCTCCCTCTGAGAATGGCAGCATTCTTGAACCCAGCAGAATTCCTCAAACTTCATGACTTTTTCTTGAAAAAAAAGTGGAGTTATTTGCAGCCTCTCAGGTCTGAGAACTGTTACTTTCTGGAGGTCACTGTCTTAATTGTCTGAATTTGGTCCGATTTGTCCAATTGTCTGAATTTGTGTTTTTTTGCATCTAAGTGGTATTTTGGAGCCCATCTGGTTTCACCAGCAGAAACGCAGGTTTTACCATTAGGCAAAAAAATCTTTATATTGATGCTTCAAAATAATTCTTTATAACAGCCTGGGCTCCTGTATAATTTTGGAGAGTTCCTAATTTAGAAACATCTGATAGTAGGCCCTAGGCCAGAGAAAAATCACATGGAAATTCATCAGCTGAATTTCCACACTAGATTTTGCTGTCAATAAAGAAATATTTAGTCAGTTGGTTTTTCTGATTTCTGTGTATGGCATTAAGACAATGAAAACCTACATTGTTTTCCTATTTTTTTTTAATATCCAGTGGTTTGGGCAGCTACTTCATAGCTACCTCTTGAAACGTTTTGTTTGAATTTCTCTGAATTTTAAAGTCCATGTACAATCTGCAGCTATCATTACCAGTCCTCTAATTTTTTAAATATACAAATATTTGGGCCCTTATCATGAGTTCTACAAATTGTAGAGCTCATGGGGACTGGTTTGATCAAGATGACCTGCTAAAAAAGGCTGATGGATTTTTCTGAGATAAACAATCCTTGAAATATATCAAGTCCTTTAAAAAATGCAATGTTATTGGAAAGTTCCTTAAAGAATCCATGGAAGTCTTTGGGACATTATTATAGTGCCTCAATACCATCACTGTTTAAAAAAATAATGCACCTAATTTTGAGTCTAATTTTGTCAAGGTTCAATTTCAAGCTTGGATATTATTACATTTTTGTTAGCTCTATTGAAGAGCCATCTTATTATGAAATTTCTGTTTCCCATGTAGGTATTTAAAGACTGGGATTAAGTTATCTCTTGATAAATTAAGTAGACAATGTCTCTTGAACCTTGCACTGGAAGATATATTTTTCAATTTCTTTTCCCTAAAATCTCTCTAACTTTTCAACAGATTTCCTTAATTTTAGAAAGCTGAATTGGACAAATATTTAAATAGTTGTGATATACTAAAAAAGCTCATCTTCTGGTTCTTAAGCTACAACATATGTAAATGAGGGTTTTATTAACCCTGTAAAAGAAAATATAGCAATGTGAAACATCCAGGATACAGATCCAGTAACACACCATTCTTCACAGTATTTTTTCTCTTGGAGAAGTTGCTTATTTTCTAGGTATGGTCTGCATTTTTCTCACGTGTATGATTTCATATTTAGCCACTTCAAAATACATTTTTTATTTATCTGAAAAGTTAGGCAATTCTATTGGTTATTCCGTACCAATACGTAATATCAGTACAATCAGTAATATCAGTTTCACATTTGTTAGGGCTTAATATATTTTTTTGACATATATATCTTTGCTTGTCACTTTATAAAGTCTCAGGATATTGTGAATATAAGTCAAGCATCTTATTCAAGCTTGCATTTTTTGAAATTTTAATGGTTGTCAACCAAACTTATAAGTACATCAAGTCAGTTTGTGAAGATCCAATTTCCACAGATGCTTGTTGATTAGCATTTATTGCATTTTAATATTGTTTAATTTTTCTGCACTAATTTCATGTCTGCTGTTCCATGAGTTGTACAAAGTGGAGACTTTTGCTTTGTCTCCTGAGAATGGGTTTCCTCATATAGGTCATTCAATGTCCAGCAAAAGCAACTTTTCTGACTTATAACTTTCTTGTAAACTAATAATATATTTTACCTATGCTTTACCCACTCATAGGGAGTCTAGAATTAGTGGATAATGGGTAGAAAAAGCTTTCCTGCTCTCTCATTTCAAATCTCTCTGCTTTTCTCTCAGAAGGTCAATTGCAAAAGCCCTCCACTGAAATCTTCAGTCAATCATTTTAGAACAAATGTCATCTTGCTTCTCGTATCCCATATGAAACAAGGAAAGTTATGGAGATCCTGGAACTAAAAAACCTGTTCTCTAGGCTGGTTTTTGAAGCTCACTGTAATATTCCCTATTGTAGAGAGCTCTGTGAGACTGAAGGAATATTGCAAATCAGTGTCTTTCCCATAAGCTTCACCAATTTTGGCTGAACATATCACTTTTCTCTGTGGTTTTGGGTTTGTTCTATAAATATCCCGTGCTAAGACTGTTTGAATATAAAGTGAAGGGTATAGTTCAAATAGCTTCTGTTTATTTCAAATACCTTGGCTTTTCTTTTTCCCATTCAGTTAATAGAGGAAGCTCTTTTTCTCAGGGGTTTTCAGGACCAAATCTTCCAACCAGAGACTGTATCTGGCATAAACCATCCCTGCACTTTTTATATCCTTATGGTCTGGCTTATCAAGTCACTAGACAGGATTCTGTTTCACTGAATGCTTCTCACTTGAACATGGATCTTATTTTGTCCTAACTCAGGCTATTTTCTGAAGGCATATTTGCCATGGACGGAGGAATATTAGACTGTGGCATGACATGAAAATAGAGATTGAATGATATTACAGAACATTACTTCTTGTGTAGGTAATTACAGAGAGATGTAGAGATTTAGCTGAAAGACTCCTATTAGTAGCAGTAAAAACCTCATGGCTAAATGCTTGTGCAAGGATTAGGAAGTTTTCAGATTTTTAAATTTTATTGAAGGGGTGGCACTGCAGCACCATAGAGTAAAGCCCTTTTCTTCTACAAAGTAGATGTAATACAGACAGCTTTAGAGGAAATGTCTTCCATTTTCCCAAAGGGGAGTGTAAATGACGTTCTACAATGACCACTTTGAGCCAGGAGGCTCCTATCACTCAAGGCCAACTACAAATCAAGAGAAGATAAACACAAATAAACTTCTCCTGACAGGTTCCCTCCTCTCCTTGCTTCATCAGTGAAGTGGGCAGTATGAAAACTGGGCAGAATGAACACAAAAATTCTTCAACAACTCAGAGGAAAAGGCAGGTGCATTGCAGTCTCAAAGTGACATCCCACCTACACAAAAATTTATTGGGAGAAAAGGTGGGGGCCTGAGATGGCATTTTATTGGGCTAAAATTAATGTTTAGCAAAGAATAGGAGCAAATGCTCACCTTCCATGTAAGTCCCCACATCTAGCTCAGGCTTTGCTTCAGAGATCACAGTTAAAGGCCACAAGGAGGGGCTGGAGACAGAGTGCATAAAAAAAAGGGTGGTCATCCTGTCTTTGTGACAAGGTATTTCAGTGAAATGATTTCAGTGAAGGAGAAGCTCAAAATCCTGTGACCTGTGAAAGAAAGATGGGGAAGTCTCTGTCTTGAAAAAAAAAAAAAAAGTTGAAAGATCAGTGGGGTTTGTGAAGTGACATATGTGACATGGAGAGAAATGCAGAAGAATAGCATCCATTTTCAGGTAGCACAGGGGGAGTGAAGGGAACTGAGCCAAGGGCTGTTGGTGTGTGTAGTGAAGAAGGACTCAGAATGGTTGGAGAGTTCCTACAGAGAAGATGCAGGACTGAGTTTAATTAGGAAATTAGGAAAGTGCACATGAACAGTGTGTAGGTGAGGCATAATAGGTAACTTTCTAATCTGTTTTGCTATTACCACTCCTGTAACACTGTCTTTGTGACAAACAGCGGTGTCAACTTGCTGCGGCAAAGATGTTCAAAAAGGCACAAATTAAAACCAAATGAAGATAACAATCCAACAATTCATAGCACAAATTAATCTTAAATATATAGTTTTACTTTGTGATTATGCAAAAGATTTGCACTGTAAGCCAGCAAAAACACACCATCATTTATTTCACAAGAAATACATAGAAATTACCTTTGAGCCAAAACTTTATTTAGATTCTATTTATTGGGTGTTAAGTTCTAACTGGGGCTTTATAATTTAATTAAATATGAAATTATTTTAATGTTCCATTCCAAAAATTGAGGAATTGAGCATTGGGGAAATTGATTAGAAACTAGAAATGAAAAGTAAAATGCAATGAAGGCTCAAACATTAAAAGAGAAATTAAAGTGTCACATGAAATCTCATTTTGTTTGATATTGATTCCATTCATTCACAAAGGATGATGTTTAAGGTATTACTAATAAAATTAGCATTTTTAAAGGCTATAAAATAATGTAACACAGCAAAATTATAGCAGATTTCTAAGTTTTAAAAACTCATTAGAACATTTAAAATTACTCCACTTTTTGTCTTTCATTTCTCATCACAAAAATGACTGCAGTTTATACACCAACAGAAATACTGATGAGTACTCAAGGTTTTAGTCTGTAGCTCTGATAACATTTCAATTTGCTTGTAACAGTAGCTGCATCAGTACTCTGCAGTATAGACAGAAATAGCTTATTTCATCAATTGCTATATGGTTACACAAAGTTTTAAAATACAAGAATCACTCTGCACTCTGCTATCCATCATATGGTATTCTCTGATTGAACTTTTAAATATCTTGAAACTTCTTTATTTTCAATATAAGTGTTACAGCTATGAAAGAATATATTTTATAAAATAAATTTATTACTTTAATATAAATAATAGATTAATTATAAAATTAATATGAACATAACTTTCTGCTAAAGCCACTTAAATGGTTGAAACATATTATTTCAGCTTTTACAGATATAATTGTGCTTGAAAGTGTGTATATTTTAATTGGAAGTCCAGATTCTGTTGATTTCCCTTAGTCAGGTTGTGCCAGCCCATGAAATCAACTAAAGTAACTAGAATTTGGCTATACATTTGGCCATATATAAAACTGAAAAGCATACCAGAGAGAGCTGTGGTTTTAAGTCTGCACAGTTATGCCACATTCTCACCTTTATGAGGCATGACTTGCAGCCACGCAGAATGAAGAATGTGTGGAGATCAGGAACCCATGGAAAAATACTTCTAAACCCATAGACCTGGGCCCAATTGAGCACAAACATTGACATTTTAATCTGAAACATTTTTCTGAAATAGTCTTCAAGTACAGTGGAAAACATAATGACAGAAAGGTTCTGCATGATGCCAAATGCTACTGTTTTCAATAGTAATGGCAATATAAAAAGTGCAGGTGGTCACCTTGTCCCCTGCCTTCTTTTAGCACATCGTTGTTTTTTCCTCCTCCTTTTTATCACTTTAAAAAAAAAATCATTATTATTTATTTAGACAGTGCAAAGGCAGAGAAAAGTTTAAAACAGGAAAATAAACTATATCTGAGAAGCACAGCTGTTATGATGGGTTCAGAACAGTGAGTCTTAGTACACCACTGTTTCTTTGAAATTCTCAGACCTATGGTCTTACTACAGAGCCATTGAAATTACTTGGGATGTGCAGAGGAGCTGACAGTGTGTAATCAGTAATAGTATCAATAGTGGAATCTCAGTTTGCCATGGGTCTTGCTGCAAACAAATCACTTTTCCCCAACCTCTGTCTTCACTGGCCAAATAAGTGCTCCTCTCTCAGTCACCTACCTCTGTGCTAGTAGGCATGGGACTTGTGTGTGTGCAGGTGTTATGTGTTAGACAGATCCTTTTTCCAGCAATCTGTCTTTCCTTTTTTCCCTCTCACCTAAACCCATAGTCATATCACTAGCATAATGCCTTCTTTTGTGCAGTGTGATAAGAAGGAATTTTCAGGGCTGGAGTTACTTCTCAACAAGTCAGGAAAGATAGTTTTGAACATTGGTATTTATTTCACACAGCAGTGAATCATCTTTGTGGTAAGGGTAATGTCATATGGTGCCATGAATTATATCCCAAAATGCATACAAATGCATGTCTTTGGTAGAAGGTCTGTTCATTTTTTAGCATTTAATCAGAGTGGAACTTTGAATGATGATATCAAAGAAGAAGGAAAATCTGTGTGAACATGATTTCCAGCATTGGCCTAGCTCAATAAGAAACAAATAGCTGAACAGAAGGAAATGGTGTTGATGCTTCAGAAGGACTAGGGGCCAGTAAAAGTGGAAAAAAACCCAAACCCTACAGTATTTCAGCCAGATGGCTGCAAGATGACTTCAAGAAATACAGCTCTCACTGGCAACTTGTCCTTGCAGCAAAGAGAGGAAAAACCCAATCGTCCCTTGTCTCTTCCTTCTGAGCATGAGCTCCAAAGAGTCCCCTCCTACCTGGCAGCCTAGATATGAAGCTTAGTCAGATTTTTATTGTTCCCTGGTTTGCATCCCTTCCAAGGCTTCCAGCCTTTTGGTGGCCTAAGCAGTCAGGGCAGCTTTTGCAATGCACTTGGAGGAATGTTGTCATCCATGAGGATCATGTTTCACCTTCCCTGAAGTGGAGGGATGCCGAGCAAGAACGACGCCAGGGAGAGCTCCAGTTTCAGAATTTCTCCCTTTAGCATAATTAAGGGAGAACTTCTAATGCCAAGAAGATGCTACTGGGCTTCCTAGGGCTGAGGCACTCTCCCACTTGGCATCCTGTGTTTTGGAAACAATGGCGACAGCCTGTGCCTCTCACCGTGTTTCCAAGTAAGTGTTCCAGGAAGAAGTTTCTATCTATGTTCCAATGCATGATTAAAGACACACTTTGAGCTAACACAGCACACACCAGGTTTTCTCCATCCACCAACAGCAAAATAATCTCAGCTCCTGAGAGTTTCTTATTTCCTGGTTGTTTATAAGGCCTAACACTATTTTTGTTTATTTAGCTCTTAAACGCAGACATAAAAGTCAGGGTGAGCTGGATTGTCTCTCTGTTGACGTCATCAGGGGATGCAATAGCTTTCACCACAACTGAATGTTATTCAAAATCTATGCAACTGTATAAACATTTACTTTTTTATCACAGTAAATATACATCAGTCTGGGTCCCCGCAGGAGCTGAAAAAGTTAGTTCCTATTTGTTTTCCTACTTAGGTGGCACAAGTGAACTCTTCAGTAATGTAGGCTAGGTGCCCAAAGAGTGGGGCTCACCTTTTGATTTGAAAGAGGCAAAAATTAATTCACTTTTAATACATTTCTTTCTTCTTGTTTCTCACATATCTCCTTTTTCCAAATACTTCCTTCGTTTGGCATTGAAAAGATAAAGTAGGGCTCCTCCAAAAACCTTTAACTCCAGGACCATCCACTACAACTTCAGTAATGGCCCCAGATCAGAACTCCAGCTCTATTCAACAAAAGATACACCTAATTTCTGCTCTCAAACTCTTTGTCTTATCTGGGGCCTTTGAGTGGGACCCTGTAAACCTTATGCATACAAGTAATCTCTGTTGCCCTTATCTAAGTCACAGTTAACTGCTTGTGCATGTAAAGGTTGCAAGGTGGGTCCCTTTGAATATCATTATCCCAAATACAATAACTCCTTTGCTGGAACTCACATTGTCTTTCCAAAAACAACCCA
>JAHLSL010000009.1:21536297-21546297 GCA_025920805.1 Petroica traversi
CTGTGTGCCTTACATAGGAACTATGACATTACTGCTTGCTATGCAATCTGAAACATGCTTAACTAGCCAAAATGATTGCTAATGAAGAGGCTTCCTAAATGTAAGTAAGATAAAAGTTGTTTTTTGGGTTTTTGGGGTTTTTTTTGGTTTTTTTCAGTGCTCTTCACAAACTGTTGGCAACATGTCTTCCTCCATCCTCTTAGCACTGGTAGATGCCTTTCTCCTCTGGTCCGTTATTTTATTTAGTGATAAATACTTGGACATCATATATTCAACCCAGAATCTTTAAAGGCACTAACTGCCATATCTCCTTTGAGCACTGGCACTAGAATGAAACCAGCTGTCTTCAGTATAACGTCCATTGCTTATCTATTTAAAATAGAAATTTTTTAAAGAAAATGAGAATTATTAAACTAAGTGACACGGTGACCTTCAGTGCTTTTTTGCCTTCCCCACTCCCCCCTCCCCCACCAAATGTAATTGTGGGGAAACACTGTAATGTGTTACAATGAAATTTTATGTAACAGAGTAACTAAATACTTACCCATTATATAGGAGTTGGAATTCCTCCCTGTTTTCTTGAGAGGTGAGTTAATGCTTCCCAATCTTTTTGAAACTAGCTCACAAGTCTGAGTGACAGAATTACCTTCTCTAAGTCAAAGGTATTTAGACCTCATATTTGGCACAAGCAAACCATATTTTTCCATGGCCAAACTTCGGTTTGAGTCCATAGGAAAAATTAAACTTTCCTTATTTGACAGAATCAGTACAATTCTAGTAGCTACATTATTCAGACTTGATATTCACTTTCAGATTTCAGCCTAGATGCACACACACACACACACACACACACACACATCGATAGAAGTGTTGATTAAGAAATTTAGGACACAAAATACTCTAGCAAAATGTTCTAGCAGTCCACAGCTGATTAAAAAAAAACTCAGCTGTAATTCAAATAAATCATTTTGTGGCTTGAATCAAGCATTTTTCATCCCTTTATTCAGCATGTAGCATGCAGATTAATGGATATGCTTCAGTAACTTCGACAGTATGTGTTCACTATTGGACCACCAAACAAGGGCTTCTTTAGTCTATTCTCACATCAATGACATACTCAAAAGCGTTCCAGATTACTCCTTTCTCCAGTTCTTCTCACAAGAGTTTGCCCCGAGTTGTAGACATTTATCTGACAAGACTGATAAATGTGGACAATTATTTTCCCTCTCTCTAGAGATCCACTTTGGCCCCTGCAACTGTAGATCAGTTGAATAATATTATAAGACACAGTGTGCATGGACAGCTAGAAGAATCAGTGTAGCAAAAGAGGTTCCAAAGCTCTTCAGTCAGTTGGAAGTTGAGTGTAGAGCTGGCATTACTTTCAGTTGGGGAGGTATCTACGTTTGTCAGTACAAGCTTAGGCTTTGATTTCCGTAATTGCATACATAAAACTACATTCTTGCAAAGTGTATGAACAACTGTTACTGTAATTACACACACAGGCCCATTACCTACCCCGTTCTTTGCTCCTGCAGTTTCTGCATGGATTTGGCAGTTATGGCCATTAGGTGGGCAGTTTTGGAATTCTGGCACACATTGCAGTTATTCAAGCAGCAATTCCAGAAGAACCAGAAGCATAATCTCATCTACCATGAGAAATCAAAGAAGAAGATCCTCTTCGTTTCTGACTCTCCTCAGTTGTTAACTGCAACACGAGGAGGACCAAATATTGAAGCTGACCCTCCACAAGTGACACTACAGATGTGTGTTAGGATGGATCTCAAAACTAAAGACTGAAAGGAGAATCTGAAGGGTTTCTTAAACAGCCACAACATCGCACTGAGCAAGTGTCCAGCCAAGAAAGTACTCCTAGCACCTCTAGGGCACAAAGGCACAAAACCTCTAATCATTTCCATGCTGTTGGGATTCTGCAGGTGTTAGATTCGACTTCTGAGGTGCTGAAAGACTTTGACACTCTATTAATCATTATTCTAATAACTGTAAACAGAAGTTGAATTTTAGGAGGTAATGTTGAGATTTGGTGCTTCCTTACCACATACAACACAACTTGAAGTAGAAAATTCTTTATTGGTTTAATGCTAGAAGATGACCATTGAATTTAAATGTAGCACAATGGCAGGGGTTTTTTTTTTGGAAGAGTTCTCATCCTCAGGCAATAAGTTTGGGGGTGCACATTTTGTGGTACATGTGCTTTCATAAATATACCTGTAAGGGAGAAAAATCAACCTGTATCCAGCATATGATACATTTAGTCCTTTTGATACACTTGGAGTTGTTTATTTTAAATATAAGGTTTTATTGCCAAACTTCTCAAAGCTTCTCTGCTTCTTTCCAAGAATTCTCAAAAATTTACTAGATGTATAGACCTAAATGGAGCACATCATCCCTCATATACCATCTGAAAGTAGTTCTTCCACAGGCATCCTGCTTGTGGAAGCTCCTTTAGTCCTGATGAAGCTCTGTCACTCTGTAGTTTTCATCCACACAGGGAATATAGATTTGGAACTGTCATTGTAAGATGCATATAGGACCTTCCTGAATGTGCCTTCTAAGGCTTCAGTATCTGAGTATTTGTAGAAATGAATGTATTGACTCCAAATTATGGCATAAATCATGGCATGTGAGCCTTTATATACAGCTCAAGCAGTCTGTAGGTTACCTGAAATAAGAGGGACTCAGAGGCAGGAAAAGCAGTATTGTTTTCTCTTGGGAAGGTTATCAGGCAAAACAAAACCAGTAATCTCAACCCTAATCTAATAATTTCAACTATTTGTTTTTCAAATTTTGACAGAAAACTTTTGGCTCTGTCATATGCATATGCACACAATTATTTTGTGTTCTACTGTTAACATTCTTTCCTATCTGCATTTTATAATATAATTACCTGTAGTTCTCACTTCATCACAAATTTGCATTAATGCAGGTGGGAGTTTTGCACAGAGGACCAGATATTTCTGTGTCTTGTAACTACTGCACCGTTTCAGAAAGAGCCACATACATTTTCAAAACATATATCCTGGGAAACTAAATGTGTAGGAAAAGCAACTACATAAAAATGAGATTGAGTTAAATACAATGTAAAATATAAAAATATATAAATGAGAAGAGTGTATGCTGCTTTGACTCACTCCAGCTGCTAAACGTTGAGTATTTCTTGTTATTTACTACAGAATTCTGAAAATCCTGGTCTATAAAAATACCCTAAAAAACCCCATGAACACTTAAAAAATGTTAGGAAATTTGTGGATGATAGGTTCAGAAAAAACCTTTCCGAAAACAGTTGCATAATAAATGTGAAGATTAGCAAGGAGGTTTCATTATTATTGTTATTACTATTATTTTTTTGTTATTATCCTTACTGGTAGTCATAGTAGAAGTTGGAAGGATGAAGTGCGAAAGACTGTGCAAAAATATCTCTGTAATGGAGAAGCTCTGCATTATCTACTCTGACTCTGTATGTCCTCTGGCCTTTATAAAGAGAGGCTTCCTCTCCTGCTTCAGGAGGGAGGGGTGGGTTCATGGAGAGCAGCGATTGCAGCAGAGCCCACCACTGCCCACTACCCCATTTGGCATGGTGAGTTTTTTGCTGTGTCACTGATAATCAAGCTGCATCTACTTTGATTGTGTTTTCCTATGTGTAATTAAAAAAGGTATCATGCTCCATAAAATCTATTTACAGTAATTTGCAGATAGTAGAGGATATGCCTTATTTTCCTTCAGGGGAAGTGGAGTTAAATAGAAGATGAATTCAATGAAAGGACGTAGGCTTTTAAATAAATAAATTTATGTGAGGGAACTGATATTCTCTATTAGTTCAAAAGGACATGGTTTCTTTTCCAGCTATGGTACATTTAATTTTAAAGACCTTAGTTTAAAAACCTTTTATACAAATATTTGCAGAACTGAAGCCAATGTCCTTAAAAAAAGGAATTTTAATTAAAAAATTTTTAGATCACCATAGCACTTAGGAGTTTTAGCATCTTGATTCTTCATTTTTCCTAAACTTGAAGCTTCCCGCTGAGTATGGGAAAAGTTTGGAGCTCTAGTTTTCAGAAGTATCTAGAAACTAGATGACTAATGACAATTAGTCAAAGAATAACAACTCAGTGCCTGAGAATCTCTGTACTTAGAATCATAGATTCCTAGAGTATTCTGAGTTGGGAGGAACTCACAAGGATCCTCCCAAATCCTGCCTCCACATAGGATAATCAAAAAGTTAAACATAAAAAAATATAAACCATGAAGCTGAGCATCATTCAAACACTTTTTGAACACCATCTGGAGCCTTGGCACCATGGCCAAGCTCTTCAAGAACTTGTTCCAGTCTTTGACCACCCTCTAAGTGAAGAAGTTTTTCATAATATTCAGTCTAAACTTCCCCTTATGTAGCTTTAATACATTTTATCACTGGACACCAGAAAGAAGGGATCAATACCTCCCTCTCCGCTCTCCCCCATGAGGAGGTTGTAGACAGCAATGGGATCACTCTGCACCCTCCTCTTCTCTGAGCTGAATAAACAAAATATCCTTGTCTGCTCCTCATAAGTCGTGTCCTCTAGTCCCTTTGGCACCTTTGTTGCCTTCCTTTGGGCACATTATAATGTACGATGCTGTCCAAAACAGTGCAGACTACTTGAGGTGAGGCTGAGCCCTTCTTTCCCGCTGCTAAGTGCGCTGTGCTTAACACCCCAGGGCACCCCAGGCCCTGCTGATCTCGAGGGCACACTGTTCACTCATTGAACTCATCATCAGCCACATGGCTGCTCTGGGACTTCTGGCACTTCAATACTTGTCTGGATATCTAAGGATGTGGAGAGAGCCCTTGGCCTCAGCCTCAGCCTCTCCCAGGCTCTGGGGTGCCAGTGTGCTCATATGGCCTTCCCTGTCCCATGCCCCTTCTGCCCCCTGTCACCATCCAGGGTGAATCAGCACCAAGAGCACTGATAATGAAGGAACCGTTGTAACTGGCATCAGACCTTCTGGAAGAGAAAAAGACACATCAGTTTATCTTGCACCTTGAGTGTAGCCATCATCACTGAGTAGAGTTCCCTCATCCCACTGTGCTGGGTGGAAAGCAAGCACCTACTGATTGTAAATCATCTTGGATTGCTTACTTAAAATGCATTTCCAGTTCTAAGCTGTAAAAAGTTAAGGTGTGGTAACACATCAAGATTTTTAAATACAAATGTTTGAATCCTTCATGAATAACTCTTAGGTTAATAATCACATTCCCCTGAAATAAGAATTTCTTATGTAAGTAACAGGGGAGTTAGACTGACATCAACATCTGTAAGTTATGTAAAACTCCAAATGTCACTGTCCTGCATTTCCATTTGCAAAATTACCTTGCTTGGACCTTTTGTAGAAGTGTGTTCCTTCACAGATAAGAGTCTGACCATATAATGCTTCTTTGCCTTGCATTTAAAGGATTCTCTTTGTGGGGAATCTTCACTGGTTGATTTCTGAAATTATTAGTTACGTGACAAGTATTTTTGAGTGCAATGCTGAATCAGAGTCAATACTTTTTCTTCAAAAAACTAAAAAGAAACATGTCAGTGATTCTTACTAATTGAAATATAGTCTCTCGGATCTATATCAGCATCTAGTAAACCTTTATTGTTCTGCTGTGAGTACTTATAAAAATGCCCAAGGCAGTCTCACACACTTTTTCCTACAAGCTATTAATATAAAAATATATCTTATTCATTAATCAAATTTGTGTAGTAGAGGTATTCATCCTTAGAGAATGGCACAATGAGGCAAGAGAAGTTAAGTGATTTATTTACAGATTTGCTGTGGGTAAGAGAAATTTTAGAATTTGAAAATGTATACCATAGTTACCTATCTACTGCTCTAAATGAAAAAAAACACTGTAGAAAAAGAACACTTTGTACTTTGGAAAAAAATACTTGTCTTAACACATTCACTTATGGAATGTATCTAAGGCTGAACATGCCAATTTCATTTTATAGCAAAAAACATGATATCTAAAATTTAGGAAAGAAAATATACTGGAACAGTTTTCTGTAAAGGGGAAAAAAAATATTTTGAACTGTTATTCCATTTCCCAGTTTTAAAGGTTCTACATTAAATGAAAAATCTCACTCAGTATCTCCTGCATTTGCCTGTTTCTGGTGTTAATTATCTTTTGTTTGCCCTTGATAATCCTGAGGTTGGTATGCAGATAATGAAGCCTGCGGATTCATCTCAAAGTGTAAAAAACAATGGCATTGTCAATTCTGCATCACAACACTTTATAAATTATGAATGTTATCCACATTAAGGAGAATGCTAGACTTTTAAAATTACTTCCATGAATAGATTAAATTACAAGTATTATTACATTTCATTTTATTAAGTGCATCTTAGTAGTTATTAGGGCAAATGAACATGTTCTCTCAATTACATAATAACATTAGAACTAAGAATTATGCATTGACACTCCCAAATGCATAATGTGGCATTGTATATTAATCATCCCAAACAATATTTTTGGTTTATATAAAGACAATTATTACCTATTGAAAAATAACCGTCTTATTGATTTATTGCAATTCAGCTAAAAGAATTGTTTTCCATATAAAAGCTTTGATTCTTTTCTGGATAGTTTAATAATTTCTAGCTCTTTCTGTTCTTCTAGAAAAGAAAAAGAGAAAGTAGGAATCTCTTAATTACTTTCTTTTATTAATCTAATTACAATAAGACAAAGTTTATCCTATATTTCATTTTTAAATACCCTGCACAAAACAAGGCAGCACAAAACAAGGCAGCACAAATTCAGCATACACCAATTAATTTAAGAGAACATTTTTTAATTTTTGTTTTTAGCTTTTAGCAAATTGCCATTATTTACATGATGTGGGTTTTAAGCTACTTTTTAATTCTTTCAAATTTTAGTGGTCAGACATGCAGCTTATCATGCCACCTTTTATTAAAAGGAAAAACTTTCATGAAAGTAGATGAAAACTGTTTAGGACATTGCCTAAGAAGAATAAGAAAAGCATCTGACACTATCACACCAACCTGAGTGGCAACATTTGAACCACTGCTGTGAGCGAAGGGTTGAGTCTTTGCACTGACATGTGCAGCAGCCAGGTATTTTAGACACCTGCAGAGCAATTGATAGCACCAACACTTCCAGATACTTTTGCACGATTCGATTTTTATTTGGCTGTGATACACACATTGGTTGCAATCCTTGTAAATTACTTTCCCTTATTTAAGTCATCCAGATAACTGTGTCTCATTGTTTCCAGTATTTCTAATACTCTGTGTTAATTAGATTTGGCAATGCACATACTGATGTGCTGTTATTTACTTTAACATAACTATCAAATTTTTCAGGACGATTATTAAGGGATAACAATTCAATCATTAAAAAGCAATTTTTTACAGTGTCAGCAATTTTTCTTTAAACAAGGAAGAGTTGTTCTCATTACTTGTATTTTTCTATTTGGGTTTTAATTTGAATTTACACATGCTACTGATATCATTGCCAGATTTTACCACTTTATAAAGGATTGGTATATGCTGGACTAATATTTTCAGGGGACAGTTATTGACTCATCAGTAAAGTAACAAAAATAAAAAAGAGACTACTCTGGCATAATTCATACCAGATACAGATTATAGTCAATAAATGAACTTTGTAAGTGAATTCAAATCACTATATATTTGTTGTTCTAAATATTAAAATGCTAACACATGCCTTCTTTATCATATGAGTTTTGAATACACCGCATGATCTGCTTGATTCAGCAAAAATAGCATATAAATGTGCAATATTACATACTCCTAGGGAATACTGAAAAAGATATTTTAATTTGATATATTTTTTGCATGGAAACTCTGTCTCAGAATTTAAATGTCCTCTGTGCTGCTTAAAAACTTTTTCCTCTCATATTTTGTTCTTATGCTTCCTACTAGCTGGGGTAGGATTTATGAATACAGCCCACAGAAAGCCTGTGGAAATGTCTCTAACAGTGAACATGTAGAATCAGCAAATGTTCTAATTGGTCATTTCATGGGAGTATGTAGTCACAGTAATTAGAGATTGTTTATATTAACAATGTATTGGATAACATGAAATGACGAGGTGATCCTTCTGGCCTAATGTTATTAACTAAACAAAGTAAGTTAGACTCTTTGTCTTTGTTACATTGGATTAAAAATGACTGGAACTAACACACGTGCAGTTGACAAAATAACTAGCCTTCTTAGTTCTAATTAGTTCTCAATTAAATTGTATCAGCAGCAGTGTCAGACTTACAGTTACATTAAATTGTCTTTGAATCTGTCTGATTCCTTTCTTTCTCCCTTGTGCCAGTAAGGAAGTTTCAGACATGAAAGTGTTAACAGCTGCTTTGAAATTACTCCTATTTAAGAAGAAAAATCATATTACTTTCTTAATCTTTCTAATTCTATTCTCATAAGATGATCTTGGATTTGTTCCTTTAGCACAGACTCTTTAGTGCAGTCCTGATTTCTGTACTAATGAATTGAGAAGATGACATCAGGCTCTTAGGTAAGTGCTATAAACTCAGTCATATGATTTTTATAGTAAGATGTCATGTATAAAAAAATCCCCAATATTTTTTCCTTTCTTACGTCGATGTTTCTTTGCAAAGTAATAGCTGGATGTTTTGTAGGTGGTACACAAAAGACCATGTAGTAGTTCGTAATTTACCTTTTGATCATCACAAGAAAAATTTCTACTGGGAAATGAAAGCCAAACATAATTCATTAAAATTACACTGAATGCCCTCTAATCAATACAGATAAATCTAGAGTTTGTTGTTAAATCGATCCTCTCCTTTATAGAGATATACTGTCTTGATTGTTTTAGGGATAATTATTTCACAGGGAATTTTTACAATGATTAGTAGAAACGAGACAACAGTAAACTTGACTCGGAGCCATTGAATTACTGTGCTACAGAGTGCATTTGTCTCTTCTGGTTTGAAGCTTACTGATATCAATACTGATTTATATCATTTCATGTGATGATGTTTTCCTGAGAGAAATGAAGTGAAGTTGATTTCATGTCAGAAATGAACAGCCTCGGTGTTTGTTTTTCTATTATAAAATTGTCAGCTCTTGCCAATATAAATACTCAGTGATGCAGACTTTCCCTTCCTGCTTTTATCACTTAGGCTAATTCCTTGACATATATCATATTGAAAAAGTCCAGATAAACTTTGGAGAAATAAAAAAAAAAAATGTTTAGACTAGAAAGACAAAGGTTGAACTGAAGGATTACTTAAAATGGTGTTACTGAACTATTTCTATACATATGAAAATGCAATTTAAATATCAAAGATTTAAAAAGTCAGAAGTTTTCTGCTTCAGTTTCCATTTGTAAATGAAGATCTTTTTAAGTCTGCATGATTTTAACAGCTCACATACCATAAGTCAATACAACATTTAAAAAGATAAAGAAAGAGGGAAAGGAAGAGACAGAGAGATGAGTTTCTATGGATGAAGCAGATGTAATTGCTTGCAGTATTCTATCGAAGTGAAATTGAGTTGCGATACATTACTGAGAAAAAATAGACTTATGTAGCATTTTGATTAACATAATAAAGTACATATTCTATGTGTGAATGAATATGGGATAGTAGGCATACAGCTTGAACTTTTGCATAATGTATTCTGTCATCTAAACTTTTCATTAGTAAGAATATGGTGAATTATATAATTCAGAGAACATCCCAACTAGATAGAGTGTCTTTTAATGCAAGCAGTCTAATTGGCAATAGTTACAACTCTGTGCAAAATGAAACAATTCTCTAATGAATAACATGATAAAAAAGTGTTTGTTTTCCCCCTTAAATTGTCATTAAATTTAAATGTCTAATACAAGGAATTTCTTTAATTTAACATTAATTTTGATAGTATGTGTTTTTAAATGACTGCTTAATATTAATTCTATCACCTTTTCATGGAACAAGGAAAGCATATTCTGTAATTGGTTATTAGC
>JAHLSL010000009.1:21551297-21583797 GCA_025920805.1 Petroica traversi
GCATGGAATATAGGTATGGGTACTTGCCTAGGTATTTGTCTAGGAATGTGAGTCTGCTCTTAATGGGTAATGTATTGTGGAAGATCTCTGTTGGGCTGATGAGGACACATGGCAGCAGACACTGAAGCTGGAATTCTTGTTGCATCGAGCAATGATGAGGGCATCTGTGAGACTTCCCATGCAGTGACTCTGCATACCTCAAAACCTGAGGATCTTCATATAGATATTGAGAGTTTTATTAGTTATTTCTTTATTTTATGCCCTGCCAATAGAGAACTTGACCAGTTAATTCTGAATGAGGCAAAAGCTACAGAAAAACAGAAGATACTCTACATAAACTCCTAGAGGCATAAACATTATTTATAACTTGTCATTCTTATTTAACTGAGGGAAGTAAATGCTAATAAATGCCTAAAATAAAGAGATTAGGAATGTGATTTAGCACAGTCAGGGATGATAGTTATTCATCAGAAATACCTATTAATTTCTTTTTCTATTTATTTTCCTTCATTTTTCAATGACATAGTTTCTTAAGATGATTTTGATATTGATAGCTCAGGGAGAAGAAAATGCATGCACTAATGACTCAGACAAGTTTCTGCTATTTGAATTTTCTAGAGATTTTATTAAATAGCATCATAGCTCAGGACAAGCTGCTGGCATTTCACAGCCTATTTCCCCATATTCCCTAAATGCTGATTTACCAAGAATGAAATGCGTGTACACATACTCTGGAGCATGTGTTAAAGCTGTGCTAAATATTTTCCATGTAACTTCCAGCTGGCAACATTTTGCCAGAAAGCCTGGTACTTAGAAATGATAAATAAATAAAACAAACAGAATCTTGTGTTGTAATAAGGAGACAATGGAACAGCTGCAGAGTATGGAGTAAATTCAGCTTGATTTGATGTGGACGCAGGGGCTGGATTTTACCCAGGAGATGTCAGCAACATTCAGTTTCTTAAGGGAAGATTGTGAAGAAGGAAGAAGGATCTCATTGGGAGGTCTCTTAGCACATTTGGAAAAATAAACAGAGAAACTCTGAAAAATAATATTTGAGCAGCAAAATCAGCATAAGCTGTCCTCCTGCAGTATGTTGAAGAAACATGAACTTGTCTTGGGAAGAAAAAATTGTGAACAGAGCTCTGTTTTCTTTTGTTTGGAGAGACAAGAGCAAGAAGATGGAGCGGGGCTGTAGTTTGGGAAGGCGAACTGTGTGACAACAGCAGCCACCAAGTGAAGAGAAATAGTGAAGGTAAGGAAAGCAAAATCAAAGATGGTGCATCAAGTGTGCTTCTAAAGGGTGCTACTCATTAAAGAAAAGAAGACATCCACAAGCTTTTTGAATTATATTTACAAAGGCAAATATATCATATAACACGAATGCTTCTGCCATAAAAAGCATTTTCAGTTCAAGCAAATTTTGAGAGCACTTTCTCAGTACCAGTAGCGATAGCTAGAAGTGCAACAGCTAAAACTACAGTAGGTAAGATATTTATGTCTGTTTTGCTTAACCTTTCATGGATGGGCTGTCTTCTACTTATAGTAGTGCACATTCACTGCTCTTTGCTGAACATGGTTGAGTAATAACTCGCTGAGACTTTTATTATTTGTGTTCTTTTGTTATTGAAAGTAAAATTCTGGGGGTTTTCTCATACAAAGTACTTCTATAAAATAAGGATGAACAACTTGATATTTATTTATCCACGTTTGGAAACAATGACCTGTGTAAGAACCAATTTCAGTGGTGAAACTGGAAACCAGGATCAAACTTAATAACTATGCGTCAAGCAGGTAAATCACATTCCTGTATGCTGATTTCTAGTTATTCAACTGGTAGGCAGAACTTTCTGAGCTGGAAATTTTAGTAGTTTAAGAGAAAGTAAAATGGGGTCACATGAATAGCAGCCTCTGACGTTTTCACTCAAATGCGTGAAAGAGGCTAAGCAAGAATTTCTGACACAACCATCACTCTGACTTGGCTTGACTGGGTTGTCATGATCAAATGACTTCTTTTGCCTGGTATGTGCTCTTCTGCTTTTTACATCCTTGATATCCCAGTTTATACATGTGCACATGCTGACTTCCTCCAGGACACCACAAGCCACAGTGATAATTGCAGTGCTGAAGCTACCCGCTGTGTTAAAGGTCAGCAGAAGGGCCTCAGCGGTGAAGTGGCACTTGCCTATCAGAATGCAAAATACCGGGGTGAAAGAAGTAAAACTCAGCTATTATACGTTACAAAACTTGAGACATTCAAAGTCGAGTATATCATTCTCATGTTCCAATACCCAGAGAAGAATGTCACAGCATGACTCCATCCTCGTGATGGAGACTGAAAGAAGAATAAAAAATAATGCAAAGTTATCTCTTTTTTGTTAAATCTATTGTAATCTTGTGTTCTTCCTCTGTTACTGCACTGCAATAAAGACATTTTAATCCCAGGGTACAACTGAGAAAAGCCCTGATCTAATAATTGCAAAACCTCTCGATCCGATATTTTAGAACTCAGAGTACTTGTCACTTATGAATATTCATACAGACCTCTAAAAGAATTATATTCTGTCTGCAGTTAAGGCAGGAAAAGAACATGGTAAATTCTAAAGAGACAGATGTATTTTATGGAACACTTGTCAAATATTAAGGGCATCCACAACAAAATTGTTGCAGGACAATTGTTCAGAAGTGTATGGAATAGTGATAACATCATTATGGACAGATCTTTTAGAGGCAAAAACCCCCCAGGAATTCATCCCAAGTATTAGAAATACTGGAATTCTTTAAGGTTACCTGTTAATATGCATGTTTGTGAGGGGGTATCTATGCTGTTCTGCTAAGATATTGAATGCTAAAGGCTGATACAAACTTTGCAAAATAAACTAGAAAACCAAGTCTCAAACAGTTCTGTTTTTTTTTTTAATGGAAGATAAGTTTTCAACTGAAGAAGGAATTCTCCTGAAAGCCTTCCCCTTTACAGTGAAGGTTAGTTAAAAATGTGCAATATTTTACACCTGTCCATGTCTCTTTCTTTGTGATTAAGTAAACTTCAGAATTTCTTCATAGTAAAACAATGAATTTCTAATAAGATTCTTTCCCAATGCCTTCTGAGAAGGTAGTGCTTGTATATAAAAAGGCCTAATCTCATTCTGGCAAGAAATGAACTTTTTCCAGTGGCAGATGTACTAATCCAAGCAGACACTCAGCAAGTTAGTTTGGAGGACTGATTTTCATCTGAAGTGGAAGACTTCTTGTGTTTGCAATATTCTCTGAAGAAATAAGAGTGGCCTTTTGTGAGTTCTTCCATTAATAAACATCTTAAAAATAAAGGTAAGATAATGTTGAGACCTCTAAAACTGTAGGCTGTTTGTGGTTTACCTGCTGCCATGGTGCTGCTGAAAGGAAGGCAATGCTCTTTCTCCTTCTCTGTCATCTCTCTCCCTTTCATTCCTAGAAACCCTCCTCCTGGCCAGACAGTTGTCTCTGCCTTCTGTGACTGTCCCTCTGAATCCACAGTGGGGGGTGTTCCCCATCCCTTCTCATCCATACATCAGATATCCTTGCTTGCAATGCATGCTTTGTGTGCATAATACTCTATTCTTTCATTGACTAAATGAAATCAGACTCCTGCCCCTGACTGTGATGTTGCTTGTCTCTGCTCCAGTCAGTCCAATTCAGGCCATACCTTCTTTCCCAGAGGTGGTAGGTGAACTATCAGCAGGACTAGATTCTTCTCTGCTCAGCTGAGTCTACTGTCTGAGCTGCTGAATTTTCCATATTTTTTGGGAATAGAGGATGCAACTTGCCTTCCAGGTAAATCTCTTAATCCTTAGGAAAAAAAAATTAAAACCTTATGGAGAAAAAAATAGCTTCAAAAAAAAGAAATATTGAGAGCATGATGTTTTACCCAGTCCAAGTGTCTTGGAAGGAAGACTTCTTGGGAGTCTTGTGGGAGGTGCTAAAATGTGGGAAAAAATATTTCTGTCACCAAGAGTTACAGTTCACATTTCTGGGATTATGTAAGTAGATCTTTTCGTTTGCATTCAGTCCCAGCTGCTTCTTGTACTCCCTAGTTCATTGTGTTTCAGTATGTTTTCCATCTTTTGATTATCCCCAAAAGAAATTGAATTTAAGGAATTTTATTTTCACCCTTCATCTGAAGATCTGTGATTGCTGAAGAAATGCCTCTGATTATTTGCCCTGATCTTCCCGAAAAGTATCCAAGCTGAGTTTGCTTTTATGTTGGTGTATGTAAGACCCTGTCTCCAGAAATACACTTGCCCTGGGATATCAGTCCTGAAGGTGTTCAAAGAGAACAAAATTTGCTTTTTGTGAGTCTATGAATGCTTTAATCAATGCCACACTAGTGTGTCTTCATGACTTAGGTGCTGAGAATCCTATCCTTTCTTGAGTTAAACCCATGAAAACTCATAAAAATGAGGATGCACAGGGAGAAGTGAATAAAGAGTAGCTCTGAAATGCCAGGCACTCATCTGTAAGCTTATTAATCTATTGATACAGTCATCCTGTGTTCCAAAGCAAGCCAACAGTTCCTATAACATGTTGTGATTGTACTGCACTGTCAGTAAAGGTGGGTCATGTATTTAAAAATGACATTTGCTTTATCATTCTGCCTAAATTGTGGATAATGTTTTAGTAAGTGGTATTTTTTTAAAGAAATATATTATTTGATAAAATTATTACATAAAACGAATTCCATCAAATTGTCACAGTTGTTACGTGCTTAAAAAGCTTCTGCTCCTCTATTATTAAGTGGTAAAATATTGTAATTTGAAAAAAAATGAATACTAAAAGGACTGATTTTAGAAAGTATGTTTCAATAAAATTCAGCATAAAAATTCAAAGCAAAATGTTAAAAAAAAAGATTTCCTTTGTAATTTTAAATCCACACATTTAAAAATATTTCAGTGAACAAATTAATGTTGCAATAAAAGGTACATCACATGTACTACATACTCCTCTGCTTCCAACACCCTTTTATTCACTGATACAATAATTCATCAGTCCATACTTGCACCATATTTATTTCTTTACTGCAGTAGATATGCCTTTTTAACATAAGTGGAAAGAAAGTTGTGATAACAGAAGGTAAGACCTAGTGCCATTCAAACTGTTCTTAATCAAGGTCATTTTCTTGGGGTGTATATATAGTTCCATCCCTGAAAAATGCTTTTTGCAGACATAGTTGCATGACAATGCTTTCCCAACATAACTGCTATATTTGTTGTAGCTGGCTATTCCTTGACATGAATTTAACCATAATGACAACTCCTTTTTTTACTCAGACCAACAAAAAGTGAAAGCTGCAGGAAACTATTTTTTTGCTGGCTCAGGCTAAAATAAAACAAACCAAAAACCAACTAATGGTCAAACATTCAAAAGAGAATGGTAGGAAAACCAGAGTATGAAAGCCTTTGATGGAGTTTCATGTTAAGGACCTGAACTACTGAAAGAAAGAAAGAAAGTGAAAGAATTTTGCTTACTTATTAAATTAGCAACATTGTCAATTGAATACAAAATAAAAAATAAATAAATAAGTAAACTACAGAAAATAAGAAACAAAGAACAGCCTTGCAATGACCCAAAAAATATGAAGTAATTGGCTAATACCTTGAATACTTAACAAATTAAAAGAAAACAAGAGTAAAGCTAAAAAATCTTAGACCCTTCATATTTAGATTTTTTTCCTGGTATGGAAAGATTACTTTATTAAACAAACAAATAACCCACAAAAAAATAAAAGAAGAAGCCAGGTATTATTCTGATGGAGGGATGTCAACATCCCTGTGCCAAGTGTCTTTCATTCCATCCAGATCAGAATTCAGGGGATCCCTTTGCACCTTCACTTGCCACTCGTTCATGCAAGAGCTCACATGAGGGCTTCAGTGTGCTTGTTCCACTGACAGCTTGGAAAGAAGGACCCTGCTGCAAAAGAAGACTTCAGGAGTTCCCAGCTCCTGGGAGTGAGTTATTCTATCCTGGGCGCTGTGCCACCACTGCAGTGCTGCCTCCAGAGCATCACCCCAGGAACAGCCACTCTTCTTTGTTCACCCTGTGTGAGAGATGATTACACTAGACCTCAGCCAAAAACATATTTGACTCAAAATACATATTTTTGTGCTTTAACAGAAGCCAAGGAAGAGATAAATTTAAATGCATTTCAAGGTAAAACTGCAATGTGATCTTAACAGTGAAGTCTTAAGGGTATTGAGTCTATAGATAATAAATAAAAATTAAGAATACCATGGCAATATATTCCAAAAGAAGTTGATCTTTAGCACCATGAACCACAGCAGATTTTAATTTTGTTACAAAATAGGCTGCCTGAGGTCTCAAATTTATCACAGAACATTACGAGTAGGTCAGGTACCACCACTGGAAATCAGGCTTGAGCCCAGGAGATGAAGAGACATGTCCAAGTGTACAGCCCAGCTTCTAGGAAGCAAGAAAAATCACAACAATGTAAGTGTGTGTGCTGCAACTCTTAGTAGATCATGGAATGCAGCCTGGTATCTGAGAACTTTTGCTGATGAATCTGGTTATCATTTCCATTGCAACCTATTAACAATCTTGTTCTAGTGACATCACAGAAAACTGAGTGACAATGCATGAAAGTGCCACTGCTCTTTTGATATGGAAATTATCTGTTGTCTTCCAAGGATAAAATCTGATTGACTGGGGAGGAGGGGCAACTGAGCATTTAAATACTGTGAAAAATAAAATAATATTCCACCACAAGTAACAACATATTTTGTGTGCCTAGAGTGATATCTGAGCTGTTCAAATGATTTTTTTTCTCTCCTTTCCCTAAATGAAAAATAGCATTTTAGAATTTCCAGACCACACTTGAAATGTAAAGATCTTAAGAAAACCTCAGGACATACCTCCTTCTCAGATTTGTCAGATATTTGCTGAAGTAATTTTAAAAAAGTATTTAGTTTGTCTGATTATTTTTCTTTTAGAAATAAACCAAAAAAATTCAAAATGAAACTTAAACTTAAATGAAAACTTATATATTTTGTAACTAGTAAAATTTGTTTAAGTGTATCTGAGTTTTCCTTTAATTTCCTGCCCCAGAACTACTTAACAAATTTCTCTCAAATTCATAAATCCTGAAGTAGGCAAATTAAAGGTAATTACTACTTTTGTCCATCTCTTCATGTATTGTCAGTAGTTATTGATCATAAAATTACCAGATTTATACATGCAGACTAGGTATTCATCTCTTTTCATTTTGTTTTTTTAGCATTTGTTTTTCCTCTACCATTTAATGACCTTGGATTTCTGATTCCAGTCAGACTCTGATGTTGACTATATATTGTTTATGTTATTCTTTCTTTTTTTCAAGCTGGTCTTGAGGTAATTTCTTCATTATTTCTACTAAGTATTATTTCTACCTAGACTACATTAAAAGAGTTCACCGAGTTCCCCAAATAGTTATCATATGCACAGAAAAAAAAATCTGACACCTTAGAGTAGCCTAAAGGCTGAAGATGAAGTTCTGACATTAAAAAAAATGGTACATCTTTTTGGTTAAGGATAGTACTTTACTGTAAAGGACTTCTTGCTTGTTAATACAAACACAGGCCTGGTTTTAAGGTAGTATTTACTTATGACATTTTTTATATCAAGGCTTTCTAAACTTTGCTTGCAATACACTCTACTATGATTTCACATAAAACTGTCTACCAGAAGGGATTGACATTAGTTATGAGTGCGAGTAGCAGCAGCTCTTTAGACATATAACTACTGTGCCATTTTGATGTAATTCAGTTTAAATTTCAAACATTTCTATTTAACATAATCAAGTGGTATGAAATCTTCTTTTAAAATGGCAAGTATACAGTACCAGCTCAATTGGCACTTAGCAACGGTCCTTTTGCAATATGCACAATAGCTTCCAGCAGGGAGTTTTTTAAGGACCATCCTTTGAGAGCACAAACTCACACACGTACAATCAGGACACATCAAGGTTCTATCTCCAGCTCCCCTTGAGATGTTATTTAGCTAATGCACAAATGTTACAGCTAAGCTGTTAGCCTGAAAAATAGAGCAAGCAGTTTTGTGCAGGTACAACCTTTTCTTTCTTCATTCCAGGATATCTTCATATTATAATTTTGCATAAAGTAACACCTAGAAAGGTGTAGCATGTGATTTTTACTCAATAGGTGGATTTCCACTTTTAAATGCGCTGCAGCCATCAAATGCCCCTTCTTGAATCCTGTATTATGCAGTGGCAAAGCACCTTTGAGTGGGAATACAGCTGCAGTCATTACTGGGTATCCTCTAGTTAGGGTATTCTGGAATGATACAGCTCTGCCACAGGCTGCCATCAGCAGTAAATACTGCTGTGAGCAGAGCTGTTCTGCATCCAAGGAAAAGAAGAGATCTGGCCCTGCAGCTAGCTTTCCTTGAGAGAGTCAGATCCTGGCAAACAAGCCCCTTGTTTCGACTGCAAGCCTCCCATACTTATTGGTTGCCTTCCAAAAACTGTGCTGAACCATATAATAAGTTCAAATTTCATTAAGCCTGGGAGCAGAGGGAGTTTCTAGCATGCTGCTAAAATCATGGCATAATGCTCTGAACCAGATGATTGCATTATAATCTCATTCCAGTTGGGATCTTCTTTTCCTAATAGAAGGCGTTTACATTCAAGATAGCAAAGTAAGTCGAACTCCAACACTGAAGTCTGCAGTGCACTTACTAAATACATTGCTTAGATGTTTTGCACATGGAAAGAGATGATGACATTAATATTACTGCAGTAATGCTGTCTCTAGTGTAAGACTTCAGAATTGGCTGTAATTCTGTACATATGGAAAGCTGCAGCCACAACATGGCAACAACATGGTGAAAGCACAAAAGACTCTGTATGCCTGATGACAAAATTTTTTTCCCACGTAATAAGAAATATGATGCTTAATCAAAATTTTTATATCTTATGCATCTCAAAATAAAATACAGTTAAAGAAAGAAAGCAAAAATGGGCATATATTTTTAGATAACATGAACCTATATGAGGGGAGAACGTTGTCAAACATATGGGACAATGAATTACCAGTGTAATGGACTCTTTAAAAAGATGTTTTTGCTAGTGCCTGACCATGAAATCGATGGAAAAGCCTTAAAATCCATGAAAGCAGGAATAAATTTTTTTTGTTTTAAATTATGATAATGAAAAACAGTAGATATGAGTTACTGATAAGAACTTGTGAAATCATGTTGTATTTTTAATTTTTGATCAGAGTGGAAAATACTTTTTTTCCCCCATCAAAACATTCACTTAGATGTGTTCTAATTGCACTGGTTTGATTTATTAAATTTGAAACAATGTTCCAAATTTAAATACAGTTTTGTTTAAAAAAGAGATCTTTAAAAATTCTCCAAGCAAAACTGAATATTTTGTGGCTTCGATTTTTTTTTAATTTTAAACCTGCAGAAGCCATTGAAACTTATATTGTTTCAGTTTTGGATCAAAATAATACATATTTTCTGAATTTTTCAGTTCTGACAGTGAATCAAAGGATCAGTGATGTGCGTTTCTCTGACTGTAAGTGCCATTATAAGCTTCAGTTGGATTAGGATCCTCCTCTTAATCCAATCTATTAAAAATGCCTGTATTCTAATTCTGCATTATTTACCTGCTGAGTAACAAAGAAGAAGGCACTTTCTTTTTTCCTTTTAATTCAAATGAAACTATCAGACACTCCAGGGAATGGTGATAGTCTAGACTGTTTTGGGTTGTCCCATTCTGACTATTCAGGCAAAGGAACAGCTGACATTAGAGACAATTTTTTGTATGGAAATCTTGAAGTGCATAGGAAAATTTGATCTTGACTCCCATGTTCTAGTCTGAAGGATTGTGCTGGACTGTGAAGTCAACATATCAGGTCCCCAGAGTCAGATAATTTATAAATTAGGTTCTTTAAAAGATGGATAATAAGAGTGCACAGTGGCCTGTGAGAAACATGATGGTTGGTGGTGGCACAGTGGCCACACCCATTTGGGAATGGTTGTCTCTCCCCACAGATGGGATGTGTAAGGCACAGCAAAAAGCAAGACTGACACGCTGTGGTGCAAGAACAGAAAGCCATTTTTAAAATTCTGGTAAGTGTTTTCTTTCGGCCACTCTGGTTGCCTAGGTAAAGTGGATCTGGTAAAGTGTGCTAGAGAATTTACATGTCTCAAGGTCCAATATTTAATTTACGTTGTTTGTCTTTGAAGTGTTATTTTTTCTTCCTTAAAAATCCTAAGTCCATCAGTCTACAAAAATTGGTGACAAGTAGCAGATTGTCCCTTTTTGTTTTTTTAACAGAATAATTTTAAAATTGCACCTGGTTAAGATAATACTATATAACTAGCTCCAAACAAAAATTTTTGGCTACAGTACAGAAATGGACTTACTAATCTTAAACTATTAAAAAAATCATCTGGGCAGACAAACTTGCCTGCCAACTTTTAGATGGCTAGGATCCAGAGTGGCTGAGACATTAAATGTGAAAACTCAGTTTTTACAGTTGAAATGCCAAACTACAACATCAGGCCCCTGATGCTATAACTTTTAAGAGAACTAAGTGGTGTAATACTGTGCATAATTATTTCACTCATGAGCAAAAAGTCCTTTTACTCATAAGCAGAGTTTTAACTAAGTCATAAGGATATTTCTTCAGAAGCACATGCCAATGATTGGACCTAACAAGACTGTATTTTCAGTTATATGTTACCATTTTTTGGACTTGCTGGTTAGTGCAAATCAACAGATTTTTAAAGTCCATTGGTTATGGCCTTAAGAGATACTTAATAAACTTTTATTCCTTAGCATTAAATCCATTAGGGTATCACAGCCTAAATAAAAATTATCTTATCCCATCTTTATTTTCTTTATTTCTCTCTCTATCTTGCTTATATGCAGTACAGTACCTGGCAGAGTACCAAGGGCTAAAACTCAACTTTCTCTGATGTTGGTGTACTAGCAGCTTAAACAGCAGTTTTCCTGCCAATTTAAACTTTTACTTTTTAATGAAGAATTTAAATCAGAAAAGCTAAGCATTCCTTGGGTTTGATCTTTAGTAGGAAGTAAGTTTGAATTGGCACTGTGATTACTAAAGCTCTTCTTTCAAATCTTACTGAACCAAAACTAGAAATTTTGTTTAAATCCTCATAGTTGTCTAAGAACATAAAACAAGAAAAGAGCAATAAACAAAATTTAAAAAAAAATCTAAACAAATATATTTTACAACTTGGATTTTAGAGAAACAAGCTGCTCTTTCATTTCTTATTTATTAATTTTAAGTAAAAATCATTCAGTCCTACCTCGTAAGAGAAATTCTCCCTTTGTGGGTGATCTCGAATCTCTCTCAAAATATACAGCTACATAAAATATAAACAGAACATTTTATTCCTATACCTGCAACATCACAGAAAGATTATTTCCAGCCTCTGAAATAACTTTGCAGACTTCTGGGGTTTCTGTATACTTTTGTTGATGAGGTCCAGAAGAAGTTTTGCTCAGCTCCAATTCATCTACAGGAGCTGGCTTTGCTTACTGCTCTCAGAAGGGAAAGAGGAGGCACAAGAAACTTTGTAATTCTCTGGAGCAACAAGTGAAGAAACTTGCCTTCATTCATATCTCCTTCCATATAAACTCTGAGTTTTCTGTGTGTGGGTTTGGGCCAAATGCCTGAAGCAGTCTGTTGGGTCAGCGCTATGGTGCAAAGTTTTGCTCTTTCAGCTGCTGTTCAAGTTGCTGACATCTGTGTGACAAATTCTGAGTTCTTTACAGAAGCTGTAGTGTCATGTGGTCATGGATCAACTATGGTGCTGCCTACTGCAAATGAGCTGTCCTAGCTAGAAAACAGCTTGGTCCAGCTAATGTAGGGGGAGATGGCTGAGGCTGTGTTTGTCTTGAGGCACTGGGCTTTGTCATGTTGCAGACAACAGCAGGAGACCAGCTGAGCTGCCTTACCTCCAACAAGAGCTCGATTTAGATACTCCAGTACTTGTAGAATTTGTTCTAGTCAAGCTATTCAAGGTTTAAATTTAAACACACACTTATATAGTTAACTGGCCTTGATGATGTTAGTCATACCACCTAAGAGCAGACTTATTTTCAAAGGTAGTGAACTTGATAGCTCTCATTTCTTTATGCTACAGGGATCTGTGCTTCAAACAAGGTGATATTCCTGTTCTCCTATGAGATGATGAACTAGGGATATGCTGAAATCATGTCTGCAAAGTCTTTGGAGATCTTTGGGTACAAGGCTGAAGAAATGCAGAAACATTAATAGACTATCTTTTCCAGATTTTTAAAAAATTGTTTTCAATACCTCTACTAGTTAAGATTTAACAATGTTGTCGATGGTTCCACACACCTTTTTGTGGGAAGATTCACTTAAAAAAAAAAAAGGAGGAGAACATAACTGTTTTAGAAGATGGAGAACAGTGTAGAGAGGGTGGATATGAGGAGCAGTTGAGATCTCTTGGAGACTGAGCATTTACAGCTTCCTCAAAAGGGAAAACAGACAGGCAGGCACTGATCTCTCCAGTGACCAGTGACAGGACTCGAGGAAATGATACGAAGCTATTTCAGAGCTATTCAGCTATTTTGGCTGGATATTGGAAAACGCAATTCTCCCAGAGGGTGGTTGGTCACTGGAACAGTCACTCCAGGAAAGTGGCCATGGCACCAAGCGTGACAGAGTTCAAGTGTTTCAACAACACTCTCAGATATATGGTAAGAGTCTTAGAGTTGTCCCTTGGAGGGTCACGAGTTTGACTATGTGATCCTTTTGGGTCCTTTCCAGGTTTTCTATCCTTCTGTGATTCACTGTACTGTAACAAAACTGAAGCAACATCTAAACTATCCCAGAAATTCACACATACTTCCCTCAGAGCTCAGTCTTCACTGGATACACATCTTCTAATTAATAATTATCACCTGCTCTGATTACCAGATATTTTAGATTAAATTATATACAGGCTGATTTTCAAATCCTGTATTGTTATCAGACACATCTTGTGTTGACATGGCTGTTTGGACAGGCTTCACAAATCAAAACATTGTATATCACTAGGTACATTTCTTTATGTTCCAAGGAAAAAGAGACAAGCTCTCGAGCTTCGTGAGATGGAGTGAAACTGGCTTAGTGAGAAAGAATATGAGTTTTGACTCCCTAGATGTCATGAGAGTAAAAAACAATGAATCACCCAAGGAAGAGCAGGAGAATTTGGCCTGAACAGGCTCTTTGAAGAACATATAAATATTCTCTGAAGAGCTAGGAGGTCCTCTTCCCTTCAGATTTACCATGCTATCAGGAGCAGAAAGGGGTGACCTTTTTCAGAGGGAAAACATAGCGATTTCAATTTTCAAAAAGGGACACTCAGCACAATCAGCACTTGAAAATGAGGCTGAAAGCTCCAGTCTGTGACCATGCCCTCATAGAACACCACTCCACATAAAGAGCTCTGAGATCTACATGAATATGTAACTAGATGCCACCAGGTATCTCTGCAGGTATGTGTAGGAATGTACAGCCACTCTGCAAAAAACTGCTTCTCTGCTTAAGTCCTGCATTGAATTTTCTTTTTACCTGTGAATGAATTAAGCACAAGACTGGTATGCAATGTGGACTATGAACTCGATGTTCAAAACCAAGATGAAGAGTGCAAGAACAAGTAGAAATATTTGCTGAAGCATTTTTTCAGCCAAATCCTGTAATATACTTACAGTAATATACTTGCAGACTTACACCCCAGGGGAATAACCATTGCATACTTAAGATCATCACAGAAAAACAAAAAATGCAGTAATAACATTTCTGTATTAAAGTAATTTCATTGCTATATCATTTTCTAAGCAAACTGACATCCAAAAACTTCCAAGATAACCATGTCCCTAAAATGACTTTTTTTCTGAAATTTTCATGTACGTCTTATGTCTGGTATTAAGAAAAAGAGAGCACAGCTGTCATTTGAGGGTTCACACCCCTTATCACGAACTGCATTGACATCTGTGGCTAGCTTGGCTTTTCCCTCAATAATCCATGAGAAAACAAAGCTTGGCCAACCTTCCACTCAGCATGGTTTTTTCCCTCTACCTTTTCCACGCTGGTTAAAATTCCTGGCTGATGTATTAAATACTCTGGAGAAGCTTGGGTCCCTCACAAATCTGCATGGGAGTAAAGAAAAGGGGAAAAACAGCAGCAAATATTGTAGTCTGTGGCTATGGATCCACAGAGCAGGAGGCTTATGCTGTGGATGCCTTTGTGTTTCCTCATGCAGATGATTTGGTAGCACATGACTAAGTCTTGAGTGCAGATACATGACTCCAGAGACATTTACTCAGTTTATGGAGTGAGGGAAAAAAGCAGAAATTATATTTCAGAACATATTAGATATTTCTGAAATACTTGATGGTACATATACTGTATGTTTAGTACATGCATTATGCCACAAAGTATTCATGCATGTATATTTACTTTTATAATTTATAGACCAGTTACAACACCAAGCTCTCTTCCAGATGTCAAGAATAAAACTATATTTCACAGCTACTTTTACAACTGATAGTAAATCTTGCAGATGGTATGAGTACTTTGAAAGTTATCTGACCTTGAGCAAGAAGAAAACCCCACCATAAGATTTCTATCTCAGAAATAATCAAGGTGTGCCTGCAAATGGTTTCTTATTTGTAGCCAGAGACTTTGGATCTGCACTATGTTCCTTTTAAAAAGGAAAGGTGCATGCTTAACCCAAACATCTCAAAGTCAAAATTACTTTCTTTAGTAACCAATTCATCGAGGTGTGGGGCTGGCAATTTTTGGAGAGTTTTGTGGTAGTTCTCCTAGAAAAGTACACATCAGCATTAAACAACTTCGTCTTAATAAAAGACAAACATCAGGAGGAACACCAATATTGCATTATGCAGCTCACATTACAATGTATACGTGTGTTGCCCAAAAAGATTCCACATGGCTCTTTCGTTTGTCCCAGCGACACTTTAAGGAGCCAGAAGACTGCCAGTAAAAAAAGAAACCAGTTAAGAGTAGCAGAGACCAACTGTGAGGAGCTAAAATTAGGAGAAACCACCAAAATCACCTACGGTGTTTAGCCCGCAGCATACAAGGAGTCTTCCCAAGGCTATATTATGGTGTTAATGAATAATTGTAAAGATTAAAGAGAAATGGCTAGAGTGAAAATGGTTTTGGAAATTTTCCCTTGTTTTGAAGCTCATGGTTGGGGGAATTTCTGAGCAGTAGGCAGTAGGTACACCATTAAGGTTAAGAGATTTCATGGTCATTCATTTGAAGAATTTTAATCATTAATTGACTAAGAGAATATTTCTTGTGGTCTTTTAAATTTCTACTTGATTTCTTCAATTCCTGTCATACAATCTATGGTCATCAATTGCTCTGTATTACCTTTCTTCATGCCTTTTGCCACACGGAGCACCCTCTTCCTCTGCAACTGCTCTTCTCTGGTCTGCCTCAACTCTATGAAATTGTTCCATATCTATGATCAACATCACCACCTTTTATGTAACTAATCTTGTCCTATTTTAGCCTTTTGGGGCAGGGCTGCACACGCTCTAGGTAAAATAATTACAGGTTTATAAAATGGCATAAAGATAAGGTTTTCTGAAGGTCAAGAAAAAGGGCAAAATACTGATTCACCCACTGTGTAGCAGAAAAGAACTATTTCCACAGATAGAAACACTTATGATTCCAAAATATCAGTAAGTAGAAAACCTTATTACAAAGAAGAATATACATCTGTTAAAAGGAAAAAAAACAAAACCACCAGCCATCAAAAGCAATATACAATCCTACAGTGAAAGTGTAGGAAAATCTGTGATATAAAACCTCAAATATTCCTAAGATCACACAACTTCACATTCATTTCTCAAAATTTCCATAAGAGCAACACAGACTCTGATGCCAAACATTTACATTCATCTTCCATCAAATTCAGTAGCTTATGTTTAGCAGTAAGTTCATGAGAGTTGCAAGCTTTCAACCTCTGGAAAATACTTTGCCAGTTCTAGAACTTAACCCTGAAAACAGTAAAGAGAGCAAATGAGTCACTTTAAAGGAGGTTTTCGAGCATCTGATGGCAACCATGTGGGCCTCTTTACTAATCTCAATGCATGGTTTCTGTAACTCACTCTTCAGCTATAGCAGCTCAACTCTGAAATGGTGATGTAAGCTGAAACCCTATAATTCTTATTCAGCAAGAGAAAATATTCAATAAACTGAGCTTTCCAAGATATCAAGGGATGACACGTTTCCTAGAAATCAAAAATTATATTTTTCATATAATTACTAAGCAAAAAAGGGATGGTGCAAAACAACTGAGCCCAAAGATACCTTCCTGTCCTCTCAGTTACTTCCCAATCCACTAGAGCTTTATTGTTGTGTTTATTGTGATGCCACAGGATTCTCTGGATGTGCGACCTCACTGGTATTTACTGCCCACGGCTACCTGTGCTGCTCTTCCTTTCTCTTTATCCCCAGTGCTAAGACTAACTTTCAACAATAAAATGAAATATTTTGATTTATGACAAAAAGGTTAGTTAGAAAAGTCAGATACCAAATTGTTCAGTGGAATCTTTATCCTTTGATTATGCAGTTGGCTGAGCATAAGCATTTTGATTCACTTTATTCCAATTTAACTCCCCTTTGCAGCTGACCCAAAAGCTGACTTTTTCTATGCTTTGTATCCTTAGGAAAACAAAAAATGCAGTGATACTTGTTAAAAATTGCGTAATATATGTTTCAAGCTTTTGGCTTTGCAGAAATAAAAACTGGAACAAAAGCCATGCAAATATATAAAGGCTTGATATATTCTCTTTCTGAAAACCAGTAATAAAATTTTTTTACTGCCACTTTAAATGAATTTGATCATTTCTGCAATATAGCAGACATGCACAATTCTGAAACTGTATTTAGCTTAATAACATTGCTTGAAAAGTAGTTGCATTATAATATTAGACCTGAACCTTTGCTCTTTAGAAAAATACCTTAATTGCCCTATTTCTGTATTTTTTCTCTTGTTTTGAAGTTGTGTTTTGTGCTTTGTGTTTTGCTTTATAAGCAGTTGCTATTATATACTGTCAAGTAAACAAAAATAAAAATGGCATAGATACCCTCTTATTGTGTCTTTTACAATCTCCACACTGCCTAATTTTTATAACCAGAGCAACGAAAATAGTTTCTGCAAATTATCCAAAGTTTCAAATACAAACACACTATGATATCCAGACCTCATTCATAGCACATTTTAACACCTTACATCCTTGTTACTATATTTAAGGAGCTGGTCCAAAATCTGGAACCCTAAATATATTTTAAACTTTTGTTTATTTCAAGAAAGTCCCATGAATTTGAGGTACAGGCTGGGTATTAACATCCATTTTTAAATTTACATCAGCTCTGAGATTTTATAACGTACGTGTATAAGAGACAAAGATAGAAAGGGAAAACAGATGCAAAAGAGAGTCTAGCTTGGCAAGCATTTCATATTCTGTTGCTACAAGACTTTGTTTGGCAGGGAAGCAGTCAGTAAGATTAACCGCATTATAAACTTTCCTGAGCATACAGTATATTGTAGTAAATTTTTGTACTTTTCACAATCCCAGTATGGTGTTACATAGTGCAAAATAGCTTTGGGTTGATTTTTTTTCTCATACAAATCCTTTATTCCTGAATACCCAACATCTGTCCAATCACCCTGATACCTAATGTGCAACAGATTGAAAGGGCAAGTTTCCCTGCGTGGTTCCAAATGAAGGCTAAAATGATCAAAACCTCAACTTTAACTTGACTACTTCATTCTCTTGAACTTGTGCCCTGCACAATCACAACAGTGGAGAAGGGGGAGGGCACTGAGGTTTCATGCATCACTTCTTTTATTTTCTGTTCCTCTTGTCCCTCTGTTCCCTGCAAACAGATACATCTCTTCCCCATTACCAGCCTCCTTAGTTTTGCATCTGAAGTAAAAAGTACACCCACTGTGGAATTTAGGGTAGCTTTCACATCTGTGGTGTCCTGAGGAGGAGGAGGAGGAAGATGTAAGTGGACAGAGAAATGACATGCCTTGGTGGGGCAAGAAAATCTTTCCCATATTGGCCTTTTATGATAAAAAGATTTGGTGATAAGAATCAAAGATGGAAGAAACATTTGCATTTAGGTACATTAGTGCTATATTGAGCAGTGGATATATAGAATTTCAGTGTGTCCTGTACGTACTCTTTCCAGTCTTCACTGCTGTTTTCCACAGGGTTTGTAAATTACATTCACAGTGCCTTTTTCAGATAAAGATCATAAAATGAGCATTTTTTAACGTTTTTGCTTTTTTCTTGTTTTATCCAAAGCAGAGACAACAAGATGTTCCTTTTGCTCATAGGAACTTACAGAACACTCAATTGCAATGAGAAGACTTTAGCTACATTTCTCACAGCTTCACTTAGGAGTACCAGGAACATTTCCATACAGTTTTCTCTAATGTGCGTGTTGTGAGCAGTTCTGAGAACGTGACCAATGTGTGAGTGGGATCCTGCCTGTGTTTGCCATGTGTATCTTAATTCCTTTGTCTTTGTCTGACACTCCTCAGCCCCTGTTTTTAGCAGTTTGGTTGGATTTTTCCATCTTTCCCTATTTCCATCAGAGCCTTGGTACTGTGAGTCGTATTGCGTCAATAAGCAAGCACTTTGGTGCAAAATGACTCAATCATTAGAAGGGATGTGTGGCAGTGAAGATATTCTTGCTTTTACATCTTTTATCACACTAGGGCTATTTTTTCTTTCTTTTCCACTCTTATTATTAACCTTTTTATAGAAAATTGGCTTACCAAGAATTTATGAATTAGCAAGTCTATTATAATGATGAATGGTAATTACCATTTAAATCCTGAGTCATTCATCAGCTTGTTCACCATATGTCAGGTGATACAAGACTGCATGAATACTTGTCTAGTGAGTATTTCTCAAATGATTTTTATATTTGCCTGAACTTTGGACCTGAATTCCAAATACTAGGTGAATAAAAGTTAAAATTATAGAAAAAGAAAAAAGTTACTTTTAATATAAGCAGAGGGGGAGAGACAGCACAATAAGAGGCAATGCTGCTAGTGACACCTATTAGCATTAGACAATTATTAGCACATTTTTTATAATTCAGGAAAAATAGACATGGATTTGAGCTTTTTGACCATACATGGAAAAGCTCATTATTGCAAATGAAATTCTTGTATAAGATTCCTGGGTAAGGAATCAGTTTTAAAAAGAAAAAGTCCAGTTTGGGAAAGAGCCTGCCAATTGGTCTAGCTAGCCCAGTCAAGCCTGAAGTTGCTTGGGAATTTCTGCCCTCATCAGATGTTTCTTTATGAATGTGAAGGCAGGTACTGGCTTCCACCAGGATCCCAGAGAATGGGTATCTATATAACCAAACCACTTGAGTTCATTTGTTCCTACCAGTCTCCTTCCTTGATGATCCTTAATAATGGCGGAAATAAATTGGAAGGGCTCAACTGCTGAACTGTCATTCGGCCTCCAAGTCCAACCTGAGGTCTTGATAATGGGGTGGTGTGGGGGCAATTTCACTTCATCTGAGAGTGCCAGACATCCCAGGGGTGCAAATTCAAGATCGCTGTCTCCAGACTTCTCAGTGCACCTCCTCACAATAGGCAAAACAAATACAAATATATCCTCTAGGTCCCCCCCAAAAGTGATCTTTTTAAATATGAGTGAAATTATTGTAACAGGAATGGGTGCACATTTTATATCAAGTGATAAAGACTCTAAGGACAAAGTTAACATTAATGATTATCACTTCAACTATTTCTTTTCATTTTGACGTACTGCATCTCTCAGGTTTAACAGCTCATAAACTGAAGCCAACTTTCTGAATGATCATTTAATTCTTGAAATGTAACCATGGACTAGGAAGAAACTACTAAGATATTAATCCTGATGGCAGACAGCAAATGTTAGACCTAGAAGCTTAATGGTGCTAAGCTGAATAAAACATACCAGGTCTGTTATCCTAACAAAACACAGTCTCTGACTCTGTGCAGGTTGGAAGTGTTCTCTTGCTATAAGCATCTGAACACAAGCAAAAATAAAATAAGGTTTAAAATGAGTAATCTTGCAGAGCTGAACTGACACAATCTTGTTCAGCTTATCTAGCTGAGGAAAAAAAAGCCACACCAAGAATATTGTTTTAATCAAAGGTCTGTTGTTCTATCACCCAGTTTTCTTCATTGTGCTAAAATTGTCATTCTGCTTTATATTATTATTGCTTCCACTTTTGAATAAATTAAGTTTTTTATTGCACTTCTGAAACTTTTTATATGCAGAAAAATGTTGTTGAAGCTTGGAAAGAAAAGAAAGAACCACAGAATTTCCTGTTGGATCCTCTTACCTTTGGATCAAACCTTTACTAATGGATGACAATCCTTCATTCAGCTCCCTACACAAACTGGGAAAGGTGTCTACCCAGAGGTAGAATTCACTGCCAGCCTATATCTTAGTGTAAATGGCTTTGTGTATTTTAAATTAAAGTAGAATTGGGTGCCGTGCGTTACAATTAGAGATGCCTTTTCTCTGTATTAATGGACTCAATTAGATATAATTTTTTTAAACTATTAGTGATAAGATGGTTTTTGTTTAGATGCCCTAATTTCAGACACCCTTGAAAATTACAGAAGATAACCAAATGGAAGCCTAAGGAAGAGTGCTAGTGACAAAACTACTCTGCAGTCTAAGAGGAAGAAAAATGAAGGAGGAACATAGTAGAATTTTTTTTGGGGGGGGAATTTCTGAATAAAAACAATCACTAAAAAAATAAAGCCATGTGTGTCTAGGAAGAGAGGTAGAGTTTGTGACCATCAATTTCAATTGTAGATTTCAGAGTAAGCCTTTACTCATACATAAGGAAAAACATCAGAATCATTCTCTATCCTCTTTTGTATTCTGTAGAATTGAACCAGACTATAAAATAGCATGTTTGTTTTGGCGTCTCAGCAGCTATTAACAAAGGGTTTGGATGCCTGCAAAAGCCATCCACCATTCAGACCTATGCAATGAGCCACAAATCTGGTAAAGATAACATTTCTGTTTCTGATTGAGGAAAAACATGGTGTAATAATCAGGTGAGTGTTCTTTCAAAGAAAATGCTTTAAAAAGTCCTGTATGGTGGCAGATACTATATCCCTGGATCAGCAAAAAGAGCAAAGATTCCCATTGATGCCTCCCACCAGAGGCCCCAGTATTCCTAAGGCTGCCTCTGTATGTCAGCATGTGAAGTTGATCTTTCCCAGCTGACGCTGAGCTGAAATTTCTTGGAAGCAGCTGGGGTGGAGATGTGCCAGACAACCTTAAAAAATAAATCAGTTACAAGTGAACCAGGGCAACCCCAAAGGCCCAGAGGTAGGGCGGGTGTTTTGCTACATGCATTACTAATTAACTGTGAAAAGTTTTGAACGGTCCCAAAATTTTTTGTGAGTACCAGCTACCTTTTATAAAAAGGGCCATAAAAAGAAGGTAGAAAACACAGTTCCAGTAACTGAAACTAAGCATACAGAGTTTGGAGGGGGGAGGTTGCAGAACTCCAATCCACAAGCAAACCCATTCTAGTTTTATTTTAGTTTTAACTTGATGTGATTCTTCATGTCAGAGTATTCCTTTTCATAACTCATCTGACATAACCAAGTGATGCAAAATTTTTATAATGCTTATTTCTTTTTACATCCATTCCCCAATAAGTTTTTTCCAGACAAATATTACTTCAGCCCACAGAAAGCCTTTGGACTCCTAACTACTCAAAATCTAACCTGCAATTAGGAGTCTTGAATCACTTGGAAAATCAGGTACTCTTTACTCTGCCTTGGCGTTCGTATGGCAGGAGGCAGTAAGTATTCCAGGCCTTGCATTTTTAAGATAAGGGGCCTTAAATGAGACTAGGAATTGTACTAGAACAGCTTGATTTTGGATAACCAAAGTAAAATAATTGTCGTTTTAATAATTTTTAAGCCATTTGAGAGACTACGGGAGATTTAAAGAAGTTTTATTAAGAGCAAAAAAAATTTATTGTTAAGTTTTTCAACACTGAAAATCTATGAAGATCAGGAGCTGCACATCCACTAGGGTCTGAATATATTTTGCTGACCTTTCCAGAAAACACTTTTCAAGTGAAAAATCAGTTTATTTGCATCATTTTATGTAAAAGCAGCAATATGTAAATTATGTGACATGTTTCATAGAGAAAGGGGGTTTCCACAGCTGCCTGTCTCTACCAGATGCAGCTATCTGTTACCTGAAGTTCATTGATTAGGGTGGGCCAAAATTTCAATTGCAAGCTGTTTTTGCCAGTACCCAACTTAGCTGTGCTCAAAATGTGAATGATTATGGCCCACGTTTACCTCTAAGATGACTGAGACCAGAGACATATGAACCCCTGACCTCTGAATTGGTCCTAGATAGTTGCACAGCCACTCTCATTTCTGTTCTTCGGCTTGTCTAACTGGTAGAGAGACGAAAACCAGGGACGAGTAGGTGCCTTTTGTAATGGATGGAAAAATAATTTACTAATCCTGGGCTGCATTAGTGGCTGGTACTCTTTTGTACCCTTGGAATTCTGCCAGGCAACGCCCCAAGCTATTCGGAAGAAGAGGCTTGAAGTCACCTTCATCTTGTCTCCAGGGTCCTCTTGGGAGTCTGTTTGTCTACTGCATTCCTGCTTCTTTGAGAGGCAAGGTGGACCTACGGCAGTCCCACTCCATGGTGCTACATCCGTGTCCTTGTAGCCTTAGTAATGCTGCGTGCACCAAGAAGTGACCAAGCAGGTATTAGAGTCCAAAGAAAAAATGGCACATTACAAACCAGGCTTAAAGTGCACTGTCTCACCAGCATTATGTGGTCAAGAAACAGCTGGTTTTCTTCTAAAGCTTCTGTGTGTGTTCTTGAACCTTACTGCGTATGTCTATGCCTATGGGTACATGCAATACTGTATTGAGTGTGTATAGCATGCATTTTCTTCTTATTTTAAAAATAAAAATATAAAGAGAAGCAGGTGCTCGGTGAAAACCATCTGCGTATGCTGAATTTAGCTTTCCTGAATAAGTAGATTAAAAAGGTTGGAGGTAGAATAAGAAATGTTATTAGATAAAATTAAGATTCAGTCTGAGGGGGCTATCTGCACAATCAAGCCCAAAAGAGACTTTTATTTTTCAAAATTCTTGCTGATAAGGGTTGCAGAAGAATCAGAGTCAACTGCCTTTTAAAAACATTTATCCTCTTTTCTTTGTTGTTGTTGTTGTGGGGGGTTTTACGTTGTTTGGGTTTGGTTTTTTTGCCCCTTGTGCTTTGCCAAAGAGCATCCGGAAGTTCTTGAAATAAGTTGGAAATGTGAGCAAGGATTTTAGCTTAGGAAACTTTTCTCCAAGAATAGAAGTAGACAATTACCATGTTTTAAGGATTCATTCCGCTACCTAATAGATAGTGCATAAACTGGTGTATATGACCCATAAGGGCAAGACCTGTGGGAGAAATAAAAAATTATAAGACAGAAATTGATTTATTGAATTTAAGCTAAAAATTCTCACAGCTGCAGTACTATTTTAAAGGAAACATTTAATAATAAATACACATTTAATTACTTGGAAGGCATGATTTTAACTAAAATACATCACTAGAAAATCAGTGGAATTATTACTTCATTTTCAGAATGAAACCCTGACAACACCTCATTTCATTTTAAATTAAAGAGTTGCTAGAGAAAAAATAAATAAATATTCAAATCTGTGGTTTGATGGAATTGCTACAGTGAATATAAACAGAAGCAGATGGATTTGCAAGGGCTATGAAGAGAAAATGCATCCTAAAAATTAATATTGCCTACAATGCATTGACTTACTGTAATACCTACCAAACCATCTTTAACAGTAGGATTTAAATTGCAAAATTGACATGGCTGGTTTCTAGACCTTGACTTTTTCTGGTAAGGAGATCCCTGATGTGGAGGGGACTATTACTAAGATTCTGAAGTTATCCTCTGCACTGAATGAAAAAAATATTCATGCCTTTAGGGGTTGTGGGTCCTTGCTGTGATTTACATAACTTACTGTGAGCAGCCATGGCAGACACCAATTATAGAGAACTTTGTAACTGCTCTACCTGTAGCTCCCAGTGGAAGCCATGTTTCTGTTGTATTAAATCTGTACAGAAATGACAATAAGGGGAAAGGAAAAAAATAAATGATGCGGTGAACGTTATAAGTAAACCTTTGGGAACAACAATATATGTACTGTGGTGCGACAGATAATGCAATTGTGCTCAACATTTCAGAGATCTTGCAGACCAAAATTAAAAAAGAAAAAGAAAGAAAGCAAAAATAAAAACAAACCAAGAAATCCAAACTAAACAGGAGCTGCAGTGTCTCTTTGCCTTTTACAACCACTGCAGTTTTATCAGGCAAAAGTTGAAAGTTGAAATTATTCCTGTTATGTGTTTGGCTTGGAAAGGAAACGTGGCCTGGCAAAAAAAAAAAATACATTTACCAAAGTGTCATCACATGCAGTGAAGGGAAGAAGTTCTGAATGTCAGCTCAAATAATAAAATAGTGCTGAAAACTCTCTCAAAAGCTTATGGAGTTAGTGGAATTAGTATTCACTATAGAAGTATCTTTAAAGTAGTTCATTGTACCACTAAAGAGCTCCTGCACAGCCTGAACATGATCTGGTGGGCAGCTGGGAACTGCTGCCACCACCAGAGGAGAGCAGGGAAGGCTGGAGGCACATTTCCATCTCTCTGTGTACATGGCCTGGCACAGAAGCGTGAGCTATGGCATAGCTACACATTTATTCAGACTTCCTCTGGGCTTGAGAGAGAAAGGAGAACCAGTCCTTTGTGCAGACAAAGGTATAAATATTGTGCAAATATTCTGTGCACCAGCTGGGCCTCTGCTCTGAAACTCCATCAGTGCTGAATGGGCTGTGCATGCTGGGGTGCCTGAGCTGCCCCTTGGACACAGCTCACGTCTTTGTCTTGTGGAAGCCTTGTAGCCCTCTAGAAATGTTTCTGTTGGGGTTTTAAAGGCTGATAGGAAGTACTTTGCTGTTATGTTCTCAGTGCTTCCTGGAATTTTAGAAAACAGCAAAAAAAGCTCCAATTTTTTACTTTTGTGTCAAACAAAACCAGAATGTCCTTTTAAAAAAAGCAAGCAAGCAAGTAAACACCACCCAGCCAAGGAAACCAAAGCACCAACAGCCCCTTTCACAAAACCCCCACCAAAACCAAAGCCCACAAAACAAAACTCCTCCAAAGAGAAAAACAGATGTAAGTTAGGCTTTCTGTAGCTACAACTACTGCTGGTAAAAGGATGGAAGACTAAGCAGAAGTGGAAGGATAGAACAACCTTTCAGATAACCCATGCCTGTATGGTGCCATGACTGGGTCCACTTTGAACCTAATATTTTTCCCTGCTTGTGTTTCAGATTAACTTTTCAGCTCCTACCACTCCTAGTTATTCAAGTGGTGGTTTATTCTAAATTGAGCAGGTACCTACTAGTGCTTTCTATATATTTGCATTGCCCAAAGCCTTAAATTTTCTCTTTTCTCTGTTGCTGGTTTCATAATAGCCTGTTGACCTCTGGAACCTAGTAAAATCACTTTTGGAAAATTTGGAAAATTTTTACTAATTCTCAGTATATTTAATCTTAACAATCGTAAAAAAAAAAAAAAAGCTTGGAAAGTGAATTGACGGAATTAAAAACTAGAAATTGAGACGTCATGCTCACTTCTTCCACTCTTCATTAGGACTTGCCCTTTCAGTTGACAATCCTGTTAAAAAAAATAAAAACCTGTGAAAGTGGTTGTAACTGCATTAAAAGTAGATCCTCTCTTGCATGAATCAATCTAGTCTGCAGGACATAACCTGAAAGGGAAGTGTTGCTCACAAGCTTTGCAAATTTTCACATATGCTGAAGTCTAAAGGTCTCAAACACTCTTATTTTTGTCTCAAGAGCTAGAATTGATAGTCTGCTATTTCTGCATGCTCTAGACAAGGAGGAAAATGATGGATGAAATCCACAAAGGGCTGAATTAATTTGTCAAGATACATTAAAATTTGTCTAAAATATTTGTATCTGGTTGCTATCTTTTTCTGGAAAACTGTGCACGTTTGCCTCTGAGCACTGGCAGCAAACCAGACCGAGGACTCTGTGGGGATTTTTTTCTGTCTGTACTGAGCCACAGAAGAATGTCACTGTGAGTCCAGGAGCCTAATTCTCTAGGCTAATTCTCATGGGGCTTGGGCTCCCTGGTCCAACCCAGAGAGAAGTTTCTGTTCAACTGGACCTTCTCTCAGCTTGGGGAAGGAAGGGCTTAACAATCATCTGTTTATGGCAGCTCCATAATGCTGCTGGTGAAAACAGACCACTTTATGGATAACTTATGCTATGATGAGTTCATTATATACAGCAGTGAAGTCAGTAATTTTTAACATTGTATCATATGCTAAAAATTCTACAAGTCTAAATGCGATTGAAAATGGGGAAGCAAGTAAAATGTTGATAAACAGTAGGATTCTGCAGTACCTCAAGAGCCTACAAAAATCCCATTACCTGAAATCCAGAGCCTTAATCAGTTCACAGGACAGGTCAAAGGAATAATTGCTCATTTTGCTGTCTGTTCCCTCCCTAGTGTCCTGCACCACACTCCTGGAAGGCACAATCATTACAAAGCCAGTTAAAAAAGCAGTCATTTTCAACATGATTCCAGGGACAACAGGTTATAAAAATTTGCAGAGGACCTCACTTTAAACACATGTCCTAGGTGATGGGATTAAAGGTGTTGCTTTCTAAGGACCAGTGCTGGCAGACATTTTTCATCTATTAAATCCCTATTAAAATCTAACAGTATAATAGTCTTAACTAAAGCTATATTTGTTGTATTCATTCCACTGCAGGTGTTATCCCATAAACATCATTGTTCATTTTATTGAAGGGAGTGAGATGGTGACTTCTGAACCTCTAAGCATATTTAATTGCTATTTTAAAAATTTAAACAGCTTTTTATATTTCACGTATTTCAGTTTTTCTGCCTGGCTAAAGCTGAAATAGGATGCTGTTCCAAATGTTGCCTCATGTTTATGAGCAAGGTAAGGCGCTCTTTGAGCATATGGTATTCTACTATAGCAGAAAGAAAATAATTTTATAGAGTGTTTTTGCATATGCTATTAAGATTCAAGTCTTGATTTCTTCCCCTTCTAAACAGTGTCCCAAAGACCTGTGGTATCCTCTGTGTTAAGTGCCGGGTTCAAGAGATTAAGGGCAATGACTGGCATCTAGTTCACTTTTATTTCCATTTCAGTGCAACCTCACATCGCTATACATCTGTTTTGTTGATTCAGAAGAGCACTTGAGATGCTTTACAGTTGATTTTGACAAGTGCTACAATTTGATATGGGTAGATAATTCTTGCTGAGTTGATTTCAAAAGTACAGAAATTATAATTTTGAGTAGATATTACCTTTCTTTATGATCAGAATTTTCATGTAATATACTGTGCACTTAAGCTTCTTAATCACATTTTCTTTTTTTAAACATTACATTCTTTCCATCTAATCAAGTATTTCAAATTAAAATATTGTTCTAAATATATCTTATATTTTTTTTTCCATGCACTGTGGACAGCTCATGCAAAACCCACTTGAAAAAGTGGTGCCTCCTAACCTTCTCACCAAAACTATTTGGTTTGGAATTTAATTAAGCAGTGAGACAGGACAGACTATATGGCAAGGTTGATTAATGCACACCTCGGGTGCATTTCACCTCATGCCTCCAGCACATCTGAGGTGTAGAATAATCAGTTCAACTGCTTAGTCAAAGTATCTTAATGTGATTATAAAATGGACATACGTTAAAAAAAAAAAAACCTGAAATATGACAACATATCTTTACACCACTGAATGTCATGCACTAAGATGAAATTTGGACCAAAAAAAAGTAAATAATTTAATTAAATTCCAGGCTAAAGCATGACAGAATTATTTAGCTGAAATGTTTTATGGGGTGACATGTGAGTGTTCCATCCTGTTCCCTCTGCACCCCATTCCTTTGGTGTGTGTCAAACCCATCATCACCCCCAGCTTCTGACTCCTTCCTTCTTTCCCCTCTCCAGTCTAAATCTTTACTATCTTTCTCCTTTTTTTAATTTATTGTCCTTCTGCCTCAGGCATTTCTCCCTGACGTCAGTATTTACCAGGCCTGTGCTCCCTTGTGTTGGTGGTCCCCAGGTGCTGCTCAGCACATGAATTGATGAGGGAAGGATCTGTCCTTGCCCAAGCTCTGTGCACTCTGCAGTGGGGTTAACTCCAGATTTACACCGTGTCACTGACAGTTTAAGTAGTCTCAGTTGGAGGCTTTCAACAGAAATTCTGGCTTGGTACTTCAAAGAAATATGAAGTAGGATGGGCAGAGAAGTCTTCAACTTTCAGAAGGGACACCCATCATGGGTTTGTTTTCATCTGAAGGAGAATAGACTCATTTATATTGTTAGCAGAAAGTACTGTCAGAATGTAATCTGAGAAATAGCAGTGTTACATGCCATGATTTCCTGATTACCATTCCACAGATATCCATGAGAAAGCATAAACTTCCATCTCACACCTTCATGCACGTCTCCCAAAGGCCTGGTGCTCCAAATACCTACTTATGCCTGTCTGGGATGGGATAGAGTTAATTTTCTTCACAGCAACTCATATGGGGCTGCGTTGGATTGGTGCTGAAAATAAGATTGACAAGTCATGGAAGTTTTAGCTATAGCTGAGCATCTTACCAGCATCAAGACCTTCTCAAGTTCTCACGCCACCCCACCATTGAGGAGGCTGAGGGTGCACAAGGACTGACCCCAAATGACCAAGGGCTACCCCAGACCATATGGCATCATGCTCAGCATATAAAGGTGGAAGAAGAAGGAAATGTGGGGTGATTTTCAAATGATGGTGGTTGATTTCCCCAGTTATCACTACCTGTGATGGAGCCCTGCTTTCCTAGAGATGGGTGGACGCCTGCCTGCCCATGAGAAGTGGTGAATGAAGTCCTTGTTTTGTTTTGCTTGCATGCATGGCTTTCATATTATCTATTAAATGGTCTTTATCTCAGCTGACATGTTTCCCCACTTTTACCCTTCCAGTTCCCACCCCACTGTGGGGGAGGGGTGCACGAGCCTGAGCAGCTGGTTGGGCTAAAACCACCACACTGCAGAATCAGTAGTGAGATTCCCGTTGAGTTCAGCCTTGTTTGACCCTCAGAGAGCCAATTTTACACCAATATCTGCATTGACTGTCAGAGGGCTGCACTGCTGGTGTGGGAAAGGATTTCCCAGCCCACAGAAGGAATTGATCTGTTGAGACCAAGGGCCTCTGGCAATTGCCTGTAACTCTGTGAACTTCAGTGAGTGGTGTGCCCTGGCATCCTTGCAGGTCTCAATCTCCTTTGTCCTTTTGAAAAGAGAATTTGACTGGAAGTTTCTGAGTTTAAGCTAGAGGAGTTTCTGAAGAAAGGGGGGGTTTTTTGTTTGTTTTGTGGGTTTTTTCTTTATTTTTAATTTTCTCTCAAGAGGAGAGGATATAGCCTAGAGTTTTTAAAATATCAGTGAAAATGAGAATCTGCTCGGTTGTGGGGGAGTGCTAAGGGTCCCCAAGGAGCCAAACAGACTAGCAAAGGGGAGAGAAGTATCTGGAGTAGTGATGGAGGGAGGACAAAGCAAGCAACAAAAATAACAAAGTAGAACTGAGGCTGATATACAGAAGGGAGCAGAGGGAATTTAAAGAACAGAGAGGGAGAGGCATATGTCCAAAAAACAGAAGATTAGAACAGGAGACAGGAGGAGTGGGGATGGGAATGCCAAAAATTCTAACTTCACATCAAAAACCAAAAAAAAGGGGTCTGAAATGGCACAGTCTGCTCGAGGGATTACTCCTTAGTGATTCAAGCAGACCCACTGAAGCTTTTCAGTTTTTCATATAAAGGCTACAGGAATGAGCCCCATATTCACCACAGGATTTCATATTCATGCTTGTTGTGCCACACAGTCACTGCTGGGATGGATTGCCATGCAGTGCCCTAGCTCTTGACTTTATTTAAAATCTTCCTATGTGGCTTTCTGTTGTTCTGTTAGTGACAAAACTTAAGAGGAATTCAAAGAAAATAAAAAAAATAAGTCTGCTAGGAGACATGGGCCTTCCTCTCCTGAGCAGCGCACATGAACATTTCTGTCTAGCACAGACTGGATTTGTCCAAATTCTGCAGTTCTGAAAACTGGATCAGCATTTTTAAACAAGAAAAGTAGGCAATTCGGACACAGTTTTTTAAAATAAATACGTTTCATTTTAGGTTTATGGTCAGGTTAGGTGTAAATATTAGTGATATCTAATTGTAGATTTAAAACTGAATTCCTTTTCACTTGTGTTAAATAAATATTCTATATTCTCTATCCAGACAAATAGGTTTTTTTCTAATCAGTAGTCACTTTGAGGTTTATAGGGTCATGCACATAAATTAGGAATTGTTGAAGAATAAGTGTTTATGTAGATTCCATCCCATAAATAGCAGAGAAAAAGCAAGTAAGGTTATTCACGCAGGGCTGCTGATATATATACAAGGTTACTCACAAAGTTTCCTCTAGTGTTACATTTGTATTCATATATGTCAAAAATGCAATGTTATTTCTTTTTAAAATAAATTGGAAGTACAAGTCTGTGGTGTATGATTATTTTATTAACTGATAAATCAGCTAGCTCTCAAGGGTATGGAAGAAACGTATTTATTTAATTTACAAATAAACTGTATCCATTTCCCACTCCCATCCTTTGTTAAAACTATGCACTAAGAAATTCCAATGTTTCATATTCTGGTTGCTTAAATGAAATTTCAAGAAATAAAAAACAACAATATATATACGTATTTCAAATCTCCAGACTTCAGTGCAAACAAAATCCCATACAATATGAACAAGTGTAAACATTAAGAGTGAGTTTTCAGTGGACATGTACTTTCATAGTCATGTGACTTGTATTTCCACAGAACTTTTCTGACTTTAGGTACACAAGTCCATACTTAATACCTCTAAATAGCACAGCCTGACTGTCAGCTGGCTGAGTGCTGGCAGTTTCCCACCCACAAATTCTCCATTGATATCCAGATGGGTAAATGACTGCACCCATATAGCGATGCCCCTCTGCATACAGTGTGAAAATTTGAATAAAAGCAGATCAAATACAGGGTTTTTTTCTGTGACAAATCACAGGCTTTTATAGAAGATGTAAGAGTTGAGAGCTACTTAGTTGAGAGCATTTTCTTATCTTTAAACACTTATATAAGAGGGTTATTCCATAATTATCCATTATGGAGACGAGAACTTCATCAGTTAGGGAATAACTACTTTTTTTTAATCTTGTCTTAGTTGGAGAAGCCCACTCTAGTCTCCTGTTTCACCAAGCAATTTACTATTAAAAATGGATCAAAATTCCAGACTTTCCTTTATGTTCTCCTCCTATATATATACATTAAATGAAGTATCCCAGTTTAACAAAGAAGAAATCTGTTCTCTGGCACTGCCTACATCACACACCTGTTCTCTCCCATGCTTAGCCCAATCTGAGTGCTTCTACAGTCATGACCAGCAAGTCTGAGTCTGTTCTCATGATATCAGTCATTGGTGTCCCAGCTGCAGTTGAAAATCAGGTAGCAGTTACCTCCAACAGGTTTGGGTTCATCTTAAACCCATAGAGCATAATATGCCATAATAAAATAATGGTAACCACAAGAGAAGGTGGGAATGTAATAAGAAAAAAAAAAACCTCCTTGAGAAGAAGTTATTAGTAATCCTAGAGAGCATAATTCAGTGAGTGTATGAAGTTTGTGGTAGGTAGTGAATACAAGCTTATAGCTGAGGAATATAGGAAAATAGCAACTGAATGCTACTCAGGAAAAAAAATAGATTCTGATACTTATTCAGGGAGGTAACTATTATTTCGGTGTTGGCAAAACTAAGAAAAGTCATTAGGATCTGATTCTACAATCCCTATTTCATAAATATTCTCACGGATTACATTGTGGCTACATTGTTTTTAAACCTTATTTTACTGCACATAGTCCTAATCATGTGGGGTGGCACCTAGTCTGGTTAACTTAGACACCTGATATTGTGTGCTTCAAAATGCACTCCTAAAGCTCCAGCTCTGATTCCTTATCAAGCTGATGAAGAGGAGCAGGCTTGTTTAAAGGCTTGCAGTGACCCTGCTCAACTAAATCTTGACAGCTTAAGCAGGCAGCATCTACTCCTTGAAGTTTCTTTCCAAACATTTACCTACACAGGATACTTTCACATGGTTTAGGACACTTTTTTGCCACATGAAAAAAAATTTGACATGAGTTAAACACCTGAAGTAGACAATGGAATTTCCACAGCAAGGTTCTTAAGAGT
>JAHLSL010000009.1:21588797-21611297 GCA_025920805.1 Petroica traversi
CTGGGCTGGAAATTCTCTAGGAACAAACTTTTCCATTGTTTTGCATGCTCCCACTTCCAGTGCCAAATACAACCTTCAATTTTGAAGGTGTGTGAAAACAAGAAATAAGTTGAAAAAAAATTTACTACATCCTTCCACTGTTCAAGGAGAACCCCTCTGGGGTTTGGTTCACTTTCAAGTTTGCACAGATTTTGTCCCAAATACCCTGCCTACTCTGTTTCTGAAGGCTTTCAGAATAAGAAATGTAAGTCCAGAAAAACAGAATAACCAATGTTCCTAACTAATGTATGTACCCTTTTAGGACAGGACAAAATGTTTTATCAGGAATAGGTGTAAAATAGGTCTCTGTGATGATCCTTTGAAATCAAGTGAGATTTCATACAGTATATGTATGTGGTTTATTAGGTGAAACTCTGTAAGTTGAGTTTTCTAAAGTAAATTTCCAGTCTGTTTTTTCAGCTGGATAATCTATTACATTTAGCTTTTCTCACTCCAGCCAGTGCTTGTTAAAACTTCTCCCTTTGTGTCCATGTGTTAAGATGATGGACAGTATTTTCTGATTCCAGCTTATCTAGGCTTTTAACGGGAAAATCCTGGATCAATTCAACTTATTTGAGCCAAAAATCTTGTAAATGCCTGAGTCTGGGGAATGGTTTCACAGTAATAAACAAACAAAAGTAGTTTATGGAAGTCAGCTGAAAAAAGAAAGAAAAATCTTCCATATTAATACATTCATGTCCATAGCATAAAATGTCTTTAAAAATAAAAAAAAAGAAAAAAAAGAAAGAAAAGGTCTTAACCCATTCTTTGCACTTACTACTGCTCTGAAAGTTACTTGGAAAGAATGGCATATTCCAAAGAATTGGTTCTCCATTCGCTGATGGAGCAAAAATATATTTGTAGCTCAGGTTATGTTTTCTGCTTCCACATCCTTGACATGCTGCAGGGATACCACAATTTCTCTTTTGTTCGTTTTTTTTCTTGTTCGAACAGAAAAAAAGGACGAAGTCTGACCGAAGAAAATAAATTTTTATGAGTAATAAAGAGTGTGCATAGGACAGAAAACAGCTCTTTTTATGAAAGTCAGTTTCTTCTGACATCCTCCACTGCCCATAGATAATATGCTCCTTAATATGTTGATCCTTTAGCAAATGGATCCATTGGGAAAGGGGGAAAAAAATAGAGAAATAAATAGGAGAGAGATGTGAATTTGACAGAAGAACGTAGAGATAAAGGAGTTTTGCCAGTATTGAAAGAAAACAGAATTAGAATTTCTCTTAGTGAATGTCAAACATCTTTGAAGTTTTGTGAAGTTATTGTACTTAGTAAGAAAGACCATTTTCCCCATGGATATTGGCTAAGTGATTTCCCCAGGGGCAGAATGGGTGGTAAGAGAAGAGGCATCAAAAATCCACCCCCCCAAAAAAAAAATTAGTAAAAATTAAAAAATTCGTGTGAGACTTCTCAGTTTCAGAAGTGTTTACTGCCTAAACAGTCAAGTATACAGAACACAACAAATATGACTGCATTTGCATTTCACTGGGAACGTGTTTTTGTTGCATCTTCACATTCTATCAAGTGACAGCACACAGTTGGCACCTGTCCTTGCAAGACAACAGAGATTAAAGGAACAGCCAGTTTTATATATGTTATCAGAACTCAGTTAATAATTTGATATTAATAATTTAGTCTTAAAGTGTCACTTTTGAATGTTCCTAAACAGTTTTTGAAACTGTACAATTTAAAAGTAGGCAAGAATTATTTGAATCAATAAAATACTGGTACATTCCATACCAAAATAACAAATAATTAAATCAGACATCTTCTTCACTGATTTCAGCTGTTTTCCCCAGATGCCAGTCTGGCCAATTTGATCTGTTCACCACCCCGAAACTGTAGCAGTGCTGTTGGTGATTTTCACAATTGATAGAAGTTAGAACAGCCTGGAGACTGCACTAAAGCACACCAGGACACAAGTCGAATTTTAAAAGTAGGACTAAATTTAGGTATAAAGATTGCTGAAAAGACCTTATCACTTTCCTCCCCAGGTGAAATAGCAGGCATACAGAGACACATGAGCTGGCTGCAACTCACTTCATTAATCAAATCAATGTGAATTTCAAATTTCAAATATAATATCTGAATATACAATTTTAAATTGGTGCTGGTGTAGTTTCCAGCATTTGAATTACAAATTTGCTTTTTGCTAATCCATTCCCTAACAGAGATCAAACACTTGAAAATTCATGAAAAGCAAATATGAAAGGGTCACAAACATGGTCAAATGTTACCTGGCTGTTTAATTCAAATGGATACTCAAAGAAAATGTTTCCGATATTTGTTCAGCCCCTTCTTCCTAGTTAGCTTAAAAAATTAAAGTTAAATGGCAGACTAATACTATGTGCAAATCAAAAAAAAAAAAAGAAAAGAAAAAAAGGAATCAAGGAGACTTGAAGATAGCAATACAGAAGTAAACCATAAAGACAGATGAGTACATCTAGAGTCATACTGGATATCAGACTGAATCTGTGGATGTTCACATCCATAGCTGGCATTTTAACTGTGACTAAAATAGCCGTAAAATTTGGAAGCAAGTTTAAGTGTTGAATATTTCTATCTCCACTGTGACAATCAGTTCTTCTGTATATTCATAGCCAGAAAAATGCATTCATATCCAAATGTGCACTGAAATATTGAGCCAGTAGTCAAAGTTTAGCAATATGGGTACACACTTTCTGTCTGTTTCACTGTTACAAGTGCTATTGACAGCAAAGTCAAATATGCCTTTAGCAAAAAGGAAAGAAGTAATGGGATTTTTGTTTCTCAAGTTCTGCCTAGTCACATTCAACACATATATTATTTTCCTGCCTTACAACAATCTACAAACAGAACCTTCTCATTTCGGTTTTTCACACATTTTCTTTGTGTGAATCTCACTGAAATAGGCAAGCTGTCAGTGACAAAGCTTAGTGTCAATCTCATATGAAGTTGAGGAATGGGAATTACACAAGGAAAAAGCTAGTAGCCACAATCAGTTCTGTAGCTACAAACAATGTTTTTTGCTCCATCAACCTAATTTTTAATAGAGGGATAGTCTATGATGCCACCCATCACTGATGTCACTGCTGTCTCTGAAGACATAAATTGCCTTATGTAACAGACAAGTTCTTACAAGAGAAAAAACCCACGAGTAAAATGTTTGCCAGGAGAAAACTCAATTCTTCCACATAAATGCCATGGATTCCTGTTGTGCCATGACTGTGTTATGAATCTGAACATACCACCTCTGCTTGTACAAGCTCTCCTAACTTCAGTCCAAATCAGGTTTATAAGAAACTCTTCATTCAATAGCAAATTGCTCTTTGCAGGTACACAGCTACTAGTGACTAAAAGATCAGGCAAAATGGAAAAAAAAAGGGAGCTAATCCTGTATCACACTCCGTGTTCTTTCCTTCCATCTGTGGAAACCTCAGCTTACAACCCAGCTAGGATCTCTCCACTGCTCTGCCCAGCAACTGGCACTGCTGAACTTCATGACTCCGCTCCTAGACATAGGATAGGGAAGACATTACAACTATTAAAGATATGTATAATAGAATTTTTGAAAAAGGAGAACAGTTTGGGGAATTTTTATCTTTACTGCTGGCCATAAAAGAGTAAGAAAAATTGGGAAAAGACCTGTAAGCATGATGGATCATCAAAGCTAGCTCGCTCAAATTATTCAAAATGATGGTTGCTAGACAGGTGAAACTAGAAGATCTCCCCAGATATTCCCCAGAAGATCTCCCCAGAAAAAAAGCTGACAAAACAAAGAAGGATTAATTAATTTATGGCAGTCAAATGTTGAAACTAGCATGGAAAGAGTTGTTTGAGTCATTGTGGGATAAAGAATATTTCTATATAGTTATCTTTTTTATTCCCTATTTTGATAAATTAGTGTTTGTTCCTGTTGATACAATTATATAAAATAAAGGCTTTTGTGAATACACACTGATTTTGTTTAACGGGACAGTTACTTCATGACTTTAGAATGGTTATTACAGGTCACTGTACTAGAGGGAAGAACAGGAAAGCTTCGAGTAGGGTAACATAACTGATGACAGCATTCTCTTGGGGGTGAAAGCTGAGGGCTGATGTGGAGTAAACTGAAGATTACCAGTACTGAAGGGTGAGCTGCAGCAGCAGTATTGTTTTATGGCACCCTTGTTTTCTTGTTTCTCTTCCCCTGCATGAAGGATTCCATAAGCTATATTTTTCTCACACCTTCTCACCCTTAAAGTAATTAGAGAAAGAAAAGTAAAGAACTGGTGACAGAAGTTTATTTTGATTATTTTCCTTTCAACATATATGGGTCTTATTTGGCCAACACCTTAGAGGTGTTTTGAGACATATTTGCTGGGCCAACATGAGTAATTAATTTTATGTTCCTCTTTCTACAGCTATGGAAGTGATAAATAAGGAACTGGGTAAGTTTCAGGACAGTGAACAGGATAGCTAGTCTTTTTTTAATCCGTGCATTGGCTGCATGATGGTAAGAATATAATTGAACTAAAACTAAGTAATTTAGAGAAGGCTAGGTCACCTAAACTAAATCCCAGCATTAATTTCCATAGTCCCATAGCTGCCCCAAAGCTGAGCTAGCTGTTATGGCTCAGAGTAGCTGCTTTCCTTCTCTACTGACACTAAACCCCAGGAGGGAACTTCCATTTCTTAAAGAAATTCAGACCACATGCCAAACACTGACATTATTTAATGCTTTTTATGTTTTGGGGGTGGGGTGTAGGTTGCAGGTACTTTGTAGACTGGAGATTAAAAGAAATCTTACAGTTTGCCAAAAGTTTACCAGTAATTTTACTCAGGCACTCTCAACTTCCTGCTGTAGCCACTGGACATTCCTGCTGCACATCAGTCCCACAATAGCCATATCTTCCTTGACCTTTCATACAAAGAGTGCCAAGTCTTCTTTAGACTATTTTCTTATAAAGTTCTGTGTACATTATTGTATCATTTGCATGCACCAATATTTCTTTTCCTGTATTTCTTTAAGAAGTTGAGATGCCTTTTTCAAATTCTTACATGTGCCATCTTTGGGCTGTTTGATATTTGCTGAAATGTGATAGGAAGTGCTCAAAAAGCAGATTTCCAGCAAATGCCTCACAAAGGTTTGCAAAGCAATTGTTCTAGGATAAAGTAACTATTTGTGTAAATTATCCATATTTAACAGGTCTAAGACATTCAGGAATAGGTTATTTGTACTGAGCTACCATAATCTGCTATATTAATTATATTTTGTGGAATGAATACAGTTAACTGTGATCTACTGATTGTCTTTGTTCCACACAAAGAAATTTAATTACGTTTGGAAAATGTAATTAATTATAAATAAATTATTTTAACTGCATAACATTAATTACAATACAATAAAAAGAAGTCTAATTCCATTTAGAAGGTGTTGAAGTGATCTTAGAAAATTCATGGGACCTCTGAGAAAGGTAAGGGTATAACACATAAGTCAGAGATCTCCTACACAACCTGGAATACTGGCTGCATCCACAACAGGCATCTTGCTTCATGAAAGATATGGGAGGTAAAGGCTCTGAGATTTTTAACAGTTTGTCTGATGGCCTGTGATCAGAGTTTAATGGGTTCCCAAAACTGTTTTCCTGAGAAGCTGAAGAAGAGGCTAACTATTTGGGGTCTCACACTGATCTTGAGGTCATGGGGCACGTTCAATTTCATAACCAAATCTGGGACTTGTGTGTTGCTAATAGTGTTTTGTTACCTCAAGCTTGTTATGCTGAAACTGTTATCAAGCTTACCAGTAAGGTTTCTCTCTTCCAAATACTCTCTGCTGATGATAAAGTCTCCAATCAACAACTTTTTGCACACAAGATTATTTTTTAAAAAAATCTGTTTACTGATGGAGACACTTGCATAGGTAACACTCCTGAGATCATTCATATGTTTACCATAATACTGTTTATCTCTGTGTAAAGGAGACTGCAAAAGTCCTGTCAAAGCCATAATGAATAGAGCATGCAAACACTCAGTTATTGGTTTAACTGCCCCTGCTGGAACCAAACACATCAGAGGAACAATGGGAGATATATCTTAAAACAGTAACTTTAGTTAATTGTGCTACAGTCTGACATATAGTTACAAATCTAAGCATCAGAGTTTGTAGCATCCCTGCAGAACAGTGAGGCATAATCCTTGAAGGTACTTGACCAGTCAGCCAAGCAATACAGCAAGGTTTGTTAAAGTAAAAAAAATTCTAATTTTATTTAACAATAATTTTAAACTGTATATGCCAAAAGAAGAAATTCAATCTTAAATACCATGGCTTAAATCAGAAGCTGTCCACCCTACTGGCCATATAATGTATAGCATTATTTTGCAGCATGATCAAATCTGAGTTAACAAATGGCAAGTGGAGCCAAAGAAAACAGACTTGCCAAAAAAAACTGTGTTGAAAATAGAGATCAAAATAATTTTTTCTTCTCATCTTCAACGTATAACTTTTTATATGCTGCTTATTATCAAATATATCTATATTATTTAGGCTTGTATGCACCTACAAGCCTCTAAGTTTTTGTCTGCATATGCACAACCTGAAAAATGAGAATAAAAAACGTGACTTTTTAAAGGAAAATGTAATTTTAAAAGTCCATATTTATTATGAACAGTGACACGAGTGCCCTGAAGACAAAGATCTAGGTGGTATAGTTGAAAATTATCTTCTTCATGTGAGTTAAAAACATACTGTGGGAGCCAGAACCATTATTTCTGTGTGTATGCCTACATATTCCTCTGCATCAGTACCTCTATCTATGCACTGGGATAGAGAAATATTAGCTAACAATAGATGCATCTAATCAAAATGTGTGTGAATGGTATGTACTGCGCACTATCATTTCTTTCTGCAATTAATTTAGAATTCAACGGAATAATATGAAGTCTTTTACTACTTAATTAAACTTTTGTAATGCCTGTTTTACCAAGATGAATAAAATGCATAAATTGTATGAGGTGACATCCAATGCACACAAAAAAGAGAAATGTAAAAAATCAGAACAGTGGGTACATTAAACTGATTCTTAATAATTGAAACCAATTTAATCATTTGAGATTATTTTATTCTAGCTGACGTAATACTGTAGCAGTTTTATTCTAATTATAACCTGTTTCATTTTACTCTGCCTTTCTAGTTAATTATTACAGTCAATTTGTAAAATGACATGGTTCCACATTTGCATAGGTCACTATTAAATAAATGAATAGCTGAAATTACTCTAGCATTGAAGTGTCAACTTTGGTAGAAGTCAAGAGGACTTCAAATGTTCTTCTAACACCCCTTAATGTGTTAATGACCACTATTAAACTGCAATTAAAAGGCCAGAGAAAAAATGCACGAAACAGTTAATAGAAAAATAGCAGAGACAATTAAAACACTTCGGTTTTTGACTGATAGAAAATAAAGGGATATGCTGAAAGAAGTATAGTATGAATCTATGCCTAACACGACAGAACTGACAGTTTAATGATAACAAATCATAGGCTGCCTTTTTTTGGAGCATTACACGTCAGCTTGACATTAACATCAGTAGTAAACAAGACAATGTAATGATTTTACCTTGTATTTAAATTGCTACTTATTACAGTACTAAATAATAGCTTTAAATAACTTGGTGTCCAGGCTAGTGATGTACTCTGTTTGCATGAGACAGTACTGAAAGATGTGTTTAAGTTTTTTGTCATCTTAAATAAAGGATATATGTATGTCTTAGCTGTGCAGCCTACCATGTTTGCATCTGAAACCTACCCTGAATCCATAACACTGTCATTAGGCTTGTTTGCTCATGAGAGGAGTGAGTAGTGATGATCAAGTCCTAACTCAAATCAGGTCAGACTTTTAGGTATCAAGTGGCGTGTATAACTCCTAGAAAGAAGCTCAATTAATCAGAGGTATGCCAGAGCTGTCATATTAAACACTCTTACTTCAAAAGCATACTTTACTGAGAGATGAACTGAGTATGGGAACAGTATATGTGATTCCAAAAGCTAAATCACATTCAACATGAAAATCAACATTATGTCTGAAAATTTAAATACATGCACCAGAAATTTCAAAGTTATAGTTCCTGCAGGAATTAAAATTTGACCTCCAAGTGCATAGGTAGTATTTTTTACTACTGTTCCATTTTAATCATTCATATAATCTACATCTCTGCAATTGAGAGGAGTTATGTTTGCCATGGGAAATGCGACTTCTTCCTTTTCCATTATTATCTGTGTGTTGTGAATGCTCAACTATAAAATGAAATTAGCTTATGGGTTAAATCCTGTTCTCAGTTGCACTTTGTAAAACCAGGCTTGCTTTGTGATTCAGTGGATTTAAGTAATTTTATTAATATAAACAAACTTATTTAGATTTTCTTATGGTATCTAGAAGAGTATTACTGCTCCCCCGAAAAGTTCATCTGTGATATTGCTTAGCCCATTGTAAATAGGCATTTACTTCTTAGATCAATGGGCTAAATCACCATTGCTCCTTCTTATCATTGGCTTTTCAATTATGCAAAATAAGAAAAAATATAGATCAGTTTTAACCATTTTTTTTCTGCTTACTTCACACAGATAGCTTGCATGTTTTAATGCATTCTTCTATAAATCAGTAAGAAAACAAAACTGCAGTTGCCTTTCCCCTTGTGTTTATTTTATTAGGCATAAAATGTACTGTCAGACAGTCACAAAATTTGGAGGAAGATTCAAAAACTATATTGCACTTTCTTAGATGAGGACAAAATTCGGGTTACAGATAGCCAGGTTTTAAAGGATGTTTAGGCATTTAAAAACATAGATAGGCTCCCAATACTATTTTAATGGGTTATTTTGAAAGTCCTGCTAGGCACTGGATGTATTTCTTTGAAGTTCTCATACATGTTTTAGTTCATATGGTGGAGAAAAAAAATGCACATAATAAACAAAATAATTGGAATAGATTAAACCAAAACCATTTCATGGGCATCACAGACTTTCCTATGCTTAAGTGTGTTTGTGTCCAGATCAGTGCAACTTCATCTGCTGTTAAAAGTGAGATACTATTTATATTGTACAGCTGCTGCATTACATTGTTTATTATTTAAAGCTTCTCTGTTTCAAAATCTTATTTCTTTAAAACATTCAAGGTTCTAGTCTTGCTGAGGACTAAACCACAGTTGAATGTGAATGGGAAAAACTGAAGGGAGAAAACTATTTTATCACGTTCAAAAAATTTTTTTCTTTTTGCAAAAAAAAGTATATTTTTCTGAGCTTTCTGAAACTTGCCTTTTAGAACTGCAAAGGATAAGAAACATAAGCACACTTTCTTGAAGAACATGTCAATGCAGATAGTTTGGCTGGGAACTCAGGCTCACCAGAAATGTATACATATGTGATGATGCTCTATCTCTTTTATAGGTTCAGTACTTAACCTGTTCTTGCCAATGTCCTCTGAAGGATATCCCTCACCACCTGTCAAGTATGAAGGAAAGCCCAGCAGCCCCTGTGCCAGTTTTTGTTCCTTGTTGATCCAAACACAGACCAGTTTACACCTGGGCCAATGCAGACAGGCAGAGAGGTGCTGTTCTTGGGGTGTTTTACAGAAATGTGTTCCCTGGCCCTAGCTCTCAGAGTGCTCAGCCTGTGAGGCTAAAACAAGCATGTGCCCAGTTGCCCAAACAGCACCACTGAGGGCAGGAGAAAGAAGCAAGTTTATGCTAAAGCACAGAGGGAAAGTTATCATTCCACAAAGGGAATGCTAAACTTAGGCAAAGGAAGAATAAGGTATATCATCAGGAGCTCTATAACAAAAAATAGAGTAATACTTGGGAAGCATAAGAAAGAATAAGCATAGTTTGGGCATTTTTCAAGAAATAACATAATAACTAAAGCACAGAAAGAGATGCAGAGGAATGTCTCCAAAAAAGGGAGAGAATTAAATTTTACCAAGCTAAGGTTTTCCGTAAAATAATTTTCAAAATCAAAGTGATTTTAATTAATTTAAACACTCAAGTTAACTTTGATGTTAGTAAACATTTTTAAACAAAAGGTTTTTAAACATCAGTTTGGACCCACTAAAAACCAGTTCTAGGAAGCACACATAAGTGTGAAAATTTCATGACAAAAAACATGCTTTATATGTTTTGGGGGAGAAAGATGTGGACCTACACTCAAATTTAAGTGTGTCAGGATATTTTCAATTTGCTTTAATTTTTCAAAATGGTTTTGTAAAAATCCAACTAAACCAATCCAGCAAATCCCACCTCCCATCTAGAAATTGCTTTGAAAAATATTTTGGTTGACTTTCCCAGTCATATTGTTAAAGCAGAACTTGATGTGGAACTGAAGGTACATATATGTAGGTGTGTTTAATTGTAAAGTTAAGAAAAATGTAGATCTATTTAAAGCAGGAGTGACAGTTGTTGAGCATTGTGATGTATCATCTTGACATGAACTGAATGAGTTAGATTAGTGACTGACACTAGCAATGTCAGAATTTACATTGCAGCACACACAAACTCTGTGGAAATATACTATTAGCACTTGGAGTAAGCAGTGATGAGTAATGAGATAAAAATTGACAGTGTCAATAGTCATATGCCCTCACAGTCAGGAACAATGAATTATAGTATGTGTATGTATATTAATAAGTTTGTATGTCTGTCTGTCTGAAATACGTCTATAGTTACTTTAATTACACCAAATTTCAAGAAGCAGCAATCCAAAATTGCAGATAAGAAAGGGAATCTCACCAAGTTCTTAAACCCTCTGGAGTGTGATTTACTCTCTAGTCATGTTCACCTCTGAACATGATGTTGGCATGTACTGCTTGCTCTATTTCACTTACCAGAAACTCATCTAATGTGCACAGTAATACACAGGAAAAGGAATTACACCCTTTTAGGAGGAGGTTTTTTTCAATCACTGTTCTTGTTTAGAGTCAGAACAATACTAAATTTTACAGGCACAAGTAGAAGGAAATACATGCTTACTGTAACATATCATGCCCAAGTTATGAAAGAGTATCGTAATTGAATGGTTAATCCAGCTTGATAAAATTTGTCTCCAAGCATTATTGTTTGAAATATTTTGATAAGGTCGTGCAAGGAATTGGGTCCAAAGTCCCCATCACTTTAGGGTGCACCAGTAGCACTGCAGATCATCCTATCTCTGCCAGGAGTGAGGCATGGCTCAGGTGCTGTAAGCATATCCAACAGCTGCACCTCTGGGTCAGCCCTCACATGCTCAGAAATATTCAGGACCCTGGAGTAAGCAGGGAGCAGGTAGTTCCTTGGCAATGGTGGCCACACAACATGCTGGTGAGTGAAGCATTCTTTAAAGTTCCTTTCATGATGGAGAAACCTGTTATTGGTGGCATATTCCTTTTCCTCAGTTTCCCTCTGAAATCACTTTGACAGTCTCAGCTTAAAGTCAATACCAACTCTGCATAGCTACTGAAATTTTATAAGGATGTAAACTACAGTAATGTCTCAGTGGATAGATGATAACTATATTTTGCCCTTCCTAACAATATTTGTAGTATCTTGACATGGAGTGGATAGAATGGCAGATTATTGACTGCTACAAGCAGTGTCAAAAATAATGCTATGTTGTATCAAGAAATTACGTATTTTGCAGTCCACTACCATAAATACAGAGAAATACAAAACTGGCAAGAAGCTGTGCTTTCATCTTCAGCAGCCTGGAGTGGAGTCCTGAATATGTTCTCCTGGCCCACCAAAGGCTCCCACAGCAACCACTGGAGTGCCGCAGGCATATGGTGGGCAGGATAGATCTTTAAAGATTAATTCCTCTCTATCTATTTATTAGAAAAGAATTTTACACAACTTTGGTGCCACCTAACATTAGTAATTAAAATAGGAAAACGGTGGTGTTTCATTGCTGTGTAGAGTAGGAAGAAAAAGAAGCTGTTAGAAAAAAATTGAAAATAATTACTGTAAAAGAACAAAGAGTAATTGTACTTCCCATATGGAAGGAGAGCAACAGCAGTGTTTCATTTAGATTTCTATTTCCTGTTTTTGAGAGGAAATGAAATAATGGGCATCTGCGTGTTGTATCTGCTGTGATTTTGCTTAATTTTCCTTCTTTTCGTTGCTCTATAAAACAAAGTTACCAGAATGATTTATGTGTCAGGTTTATATTTCCAGTTTTTCTAATAGAGCAATTTTATTTTAAAAGGTAAAACATATTTTTTAACCTACCAGTGACATCATTCTCCACATTGGATCAATTATCTATGCACTGAATAAAGTTTAATTGAACCCTTTTAAATCTGTGTAGCTCTTGTGCAATGAAATAGGCAGGTGGATTATCTCATTAATATTAATCTAAATGTTTTGTGGTCTCTGCACATTTTAATGTGTGTGGTGTATATATTTGGTAATAATTCTTTAGTTGTTAAAAATAAGATAAGTGCTACAGGAAAACTTTGATAATAATTTATGTAATATTTGGTTCTTAAACACGATGAATTAAGGGCATTAAAATGATGAGTGATTCTACAAAACCTATTCCAGCAGACAGAATGAATGAAAGTATTAATTTGAAAACTTCTGACCTATTTTAATTTTATTTTAGGAGTGCTCTGTTTTATGCATTGATGTTACTATCAGGATTTTAGCTGGTTTTCCTTCCAATGAGCTTAGCTAACTTAAATCCTTTTTTAAGGTTCACCAGCATCAAACATTTCTACCTCATCTTCCAGGAATCTATTTTCAAAAGATATTATTTGTTCCTAGGACCAAATTCTGACACTGCTTACACAAGTGATTCGGGAATAAAGCTGAAAAAATGGGCCAGGACTACAGCACATATAGATTACTATAAAGCAACAGAGTGGTATTAGCTTGGCTGTCAGAGAATGTAGCCCATGATATTCAGACCCGAGGGTGGAGGATCTGTGGGAGTTCTGCTCGGGGACAATGTGTCTCTGAGCTACCACTGAACCTGCTGGATGCTAATGTCAGGTAACACTGAAGTAGCTCCGTGAGAAGCTGGCCTGGTGAATATATCCAGGATTTAAAGGTCAATTTTGTGCATTTGCTCAAGTCCAATAAAGAGAGCACTTAGTGGGGAGAGGAAGGTCCGCCTCAGATTGGTGCCAGAGGGGACTGAGAAGGCACTGAGCTGAGTCAGGCCGTGTCAGCTCTGAAGGGGAGAGGTGCAAAGTGCCACACGGGAAATCTGCTCCCATACGCTGCCAGAGCTGGCTTGGCTCTGCAAAGAAGGCTTCACTTGGAGAATTCATGGGCTCCCATTTCATTCGGTATACTGCCTTGTTTCAAATTGGTCGATATAAAAACTGTTGTATATTTTCTCCATTTTGGACTTCGGTTTGTACCAGAAACTTTCAGAGTTAAAACAGTGTTACAGTTAGATTTTATTTTCATTGCTCTGATCCATCTTTTAAATCCCATTCTAATCTCAGAAAGATTCAACAACAAATGCACAATATGCAAGGAAAGTGTAAAGGTATGCTTGAGAGGGGGCTATGGGGAAAATACTTACAGGAATGCCTTGTTCCCAATGAGCAATGCTGCTCCATTTTATGTACCTCCCAACAGCTGACTGTAGAAGCTACTTCAGATCCAGCTCAGTTGTACAGCCCGGGGGATTAGTGAAAGAGACCACCCTGGAGGTTGTTAAATAGAAAAAATAGTGTGTCTGCCAGCTGGGGGCCGATTGATTGCTGCTTGTGTGTGTAAGGCAGTGATGAGGGGGAGGTGGAGAGGTGATGGGATTTGCTCCTGAACAGTTGGTTTTGTGAAGGACTCTCACTGCCTCAAAGCTGGTGAGGCCCTTGCAATTGTCCTATAGTTTGTCCCTGACTGGCTGCTAGATTTTCTTGCTGGAAAAATTTATGGATGTATCATAGTCCTGAAGAAAATGTCATTATTAGCAGTGAAGCAGCTTCCTCCTGCCTGGTACTGAGCACCTTCACAACACACTGCATTTGGCTGCAAAGAGGATAAAACCCTGCAAGAACAGTAAGACTGTAAGGTCCTTCTCATCATGTGAGAAGGATTGCAACAAGAGCTTAGGGATTTTATTAAGTACTATAAAATGGTGCATAGCACTATTTTGTTCCAGGAAAATAAGATTCTTTGCACATGATTTGTGGAAATCATCTCTCTTTCTGGCCCTGAGGAAATTCAGCAGATAAAGCAGTGTGTTTTTCAGTCTTTCTAAGCTACAGTTTTGTTTATAAAACCTAAATTAAATCTCTACACGCAAATGAAATGGCTTAGTTATTGCTGCAGGCAGAGGTTAGCAACTGTGGTCTGCCTCACCCTACATGTAAACATGAATTAAAAATTTTGTGCATATTTATCTAAATACAGGGCATTTATCTGAAGTGATAAACTGTTCTCACTTTTTTGATTATATTAAATTAACTTTTTTTTTATTCTGCTGCAAAAACTGTCAGAATCATTTGTCCAGCCAGGGAACTTGAGATGGCTAAACATTAACTATCTGTGATGCTGAAATTTCATACATTTTTTTTGCTTTGTTTTCTGTCTTGATTTCTAATCTGTGTCAGAGTAGTTGATTTTACCAATGACTCCTTGGTTGTCTTAATATTCTTTTGAGGAAGATTTTTGTCAGAGATATTTTGACAGTCCTGTTAAGGCAGCTCCACCAGCTATACTTTACCCAGGGTCTTGATGAGGCGATCAAGGAGTTCTAGAACGTTTCCATTTTTATCCAAATCTCTGACTGTTTTGCCTCATCACAGTCTGATGGCCAAGATCTCGTACATTAGGTACCAGGATAATTTTGGCAGCACATCCATGGTTTTAGACAGGGGAAAAAGTGCTGCAAGGAAAGTTTTACTCTATTGCTGTAAGCTTGACTTGAATCATTGCTGCTGCGCTGCTTTGTGCTCCTTGTCAACCTATTGTAAACAGGCACCCTCAGACAAGGAAAGTGCATTTTGAAGATAGCATTCAGAAAAAATATTATTTTGAATTTTTATTATCTCTAAAATTTCCAAGGGGACAAAACCTGGTCAGAACTGTGAATAAACACCAAGTTTCCCTGACTGCAGGGCAACTGTGTAAGTGAAGTTTTCAGTCTCCATTTCAAAGGACAGAGGCAAAAGTATCTTCCCATATTTCCAGATAGTCTTTGCAGAGAAAAATATGTATCTGTGTTTATCTGCAGAATACACATATTCCACAGCAGCAGTTACTGAATATGAGGTCTAGTGGAAGATACTGTCATCCACAGAATCACTTAGGTGCTGTTAAACTTCCTCAGAAGTTCTCAAAAATGTGCTGAGATACTGAAATTCCCTATTTCAGAAAAAGAGTCTACCACAATGGCCTTTGTAGCAAGCAGCTTAATTTCCCTGTTTCTGTATTGTTTGTACTGCCTCAGTGATTTTTAGACTTGTGATATTTGCAGCTTTTATATCTGTTGGGCAAGACAGTATCCGCTGACCTATATTAATAATAAGAGCGATTGATGCCTGAGATATTTTAAGCCTGGTCTTGTCAATACTTTACTTTTTGGTATCCTACCCATGCAGACCAGGCTTCCTCTGCTGGAGGATGAGGCGAGCCCTTTCTGCACCAGACTCCTCCCCAAAGCCTCTCATGCCTTTAGTTCTCCCTGCTCTTTCCCCCAGTTAGGCAGTTCATGCTGCTGGTTCTCTGTTTGTCTTTGCAGACAAGTAGCTGTCACTTCCATGCTTCTCTTGGCCATTTGTATATTCTTCTTCCTCTGTGGCTGAGAGGTACATCCCACAATCACACATCCAGGCTCACAGAAATTGTGACCATTTCTAGTAATAATATGAGGAAAAGAATCAGTATAATTAGAACACTGGTTTATTTGCTAGTACTGTAAGGCAGAAGTTCAGTAAGGGCAAGTTTCTTCTACAATACTAGAGAAAAATAAAATCTTACTGTGAAATCCAGCAATATTTTAAAATGGTATCAGTCTTTTAGAGCCAATTCTAAAATATATGGAGTGTCCATTTTTGTATAATAAAAGGCAATTTTTTGCAATACAAAGAGCTATTTGGGGATGGTGAAATGGCTACAGGTTGCCAAAATCTGCAGCTGGATGTGACACTCTGGAAAGATTTCAGCAGGGAATTGAATGATCACAGTTCCCTATAGTCCATCAGCCATCTGATTTCAGTTTCTTCATATTTGTACGCATGTTCTTGTTTATTACATAATGAAAATTTGACACATGTAAACATACTACGTTAAGTGGGATTTGAAGGTGGGCTTTAGTTGGAGAAATCCTATAAAAATGTCTGAACTAATTTTTTTCTTTTAGGCCGGAGGGTTTTAGAGAGATCAACTTTCTATGTGGCAGCTGGGCTCCCTGCGGTGCTATATTTTATTTTATATTTTATAGCATGTAGCTTCTAGGTTTAAAAGCAAAACACACTATTGACTCCCTGAACAGACCTGAAACTGAATTAGAGAAATACTTGCAATACGTATAAATTGGGAGGGAAGGTAACATGCTATGTGATATGTATCTTTTTCTCCAAAGGCCATAGGAGCACAAACTCAAATACAATTTAGCATGGGTGAGGTAGGGAAGGGTTTCTTTCACCTGTATTTCACTGGGAAACCCTATTCCCTCTTCTGAGATTGTACTGAGTGAATGGTGTACTCACCACCACCTAGATGGTCCTTTAATTCCTACACTCTGGCTGTTTCCATCTCGCCTCCATCCTCTCAAGGCTCCCAGGCTGCTTGCCTTGCTGCCCCTGTGTTGGCTCAAAACCTTACTTCTGGCCTTTAGCCATTGCTATATGATAGCAGTTTTACTTTTGACTGTGTCTGGCTTCATAGAATCACACAGAACCATAGAATATCCTGGGCTGGAAGGGACCCACAAGGATCACCAAGTCCAACTCTTTGCCCTTCACAGGACAAGCCCAGGAATACTATCATGTGCCTGAGAGCATTTCCCAAATACTCGAACTCTGGCAGACTCAATTCCCTGGGGAGTCTGTTCTAGTGCTCAGCCACCCTCCAGCTGAAAAACCTTTGCCTAATATCCAAATTAAATCTCCCCTGATGCAGCTTCATTCCATTCCCTTGAGTCCTGGTCCTGGAAACCAGAGAGGAAAAAGAAAAAATTATGCACCTATTTATTTTTCTCCTATATTTCCTAATCTCTCAACAATCTATTGTTCTAAATGGAAACTACTGATTTCAGGATTTACACTAACAACGTACAGAATGACCCACTCAGCATTATTCCAGATTTCTGGAGGTCTACAAATAGCAAAACTTGGCTTAACCTACCTAGGAGGGGGAAGAGGCTTGAGACAGTTTTACTGAAAATAATATACCTTGAAATTCAGACTATGTAAAACTCACAATCTTCCCAGCAACATGGGTAGCTTTCACAGATAACTAAGTATATATCCATAAGTCACATACTAATGATCTAAGTAAAAGGTTTCCTAGGAGAATCTTGTTTTAACAAAGAAAATTTGGTGAAATCCAGTAGGGAACTTGAACTATATTTGTTTAATTTGCTTATATACTGTTATGGAAAATTAAGATTAAATCAGGAAATCGGAGGACTTCAAAGGTGGAAATTCCTTTGGGGAAGAGATGATGCTAGCAATCCCCAGCACTATCAGAAGCAACTTTTGGAATTGCCCTGCCAATGGGATTTGCTGATCAAACAGGACTTCAAGGCAGACTGGACTTCTTAATTCAGCTTCTTCCAGAGGACTTCCTTGAAAGCCTTGCTACAAGCTGGAGTTTGTCTTCCCTTTACTTCCATTTCCAGTGGGAAACCTAGAGGGGAAGCGCATTCCTTGAGAGAACCCCTGTGTTAATGTGTCAGGCTGACCAAGGAATGTGTAATCTGCACGTTTGTCCTCCATCTTCATGGCACTGTACTTCTAAATTTGACTCCTGAACGGGTCACACAAAGTGAAACAGAGTTTGGAGATTTACTGTAATCACATGCTGACATTTTCCCACATCACTAACCTATCACATGATTTAGCAGGATTGTCAGCTCCTGCGTAAAGGAGGATCAGGACAGAAATAGCAAGGGTGTTGTAAGATGTCATGGAGGCCTTCTGACAGCACCGTGTGGGAAGCTTGCGCCTTATTTGCTGCAGTCCTGTCTTTTAGAAAAGCTCCTGAGGCTGTCATTTTGATATTAGCAAAAAAAAAAAATAATTACACTTTAAAAGACACCCAAACCTATACATCTTAAAATACAGTTCTGTTTTGAGCCTGAAAAAATAAAAAGTTTTAGGCCTAGTTCACAAAATGTTCACAGAATCTCCAGCTTTAAAGTGGAAAAGTAGAAATTAAGTTTTCTCGCAAGAATATGGTTTTTACTATTCATAAACACTTTTCTCTCCATTCATAAAACCAAAGCTACTGAGCACTTCAGAAGCCAGACTATTTTGCCAAAACATTATAGAGATATTTACTCTAATCCTCTTGCTTTCTTTCCTTTTCTCTTCTATCTCTCACCTGCACTCTCTCACTCTGCATATCTTCCTGTTACAAAACCATGCCTATGATATGAACCTGCTCTTCCACTCCAAAAAATTGAGAGAAAAGGTAATGGGAGCCTTTAAAACAAAAAAAACAATCCAGTGCTACCTCACATAATTTGCTCCTCTAACCGTAAGAACCAAAATAAACCAGGGGTAGTCAAAGTGGGAGGAGAGAACTGACCATGAATGAATTTGTTGATGTTAGCCCAGAATCTCAGATTTTTTAAAAAAACAACAAATGAAGAAATAAAATATTTTCTCTTAGTTTTCCTTTAGACATGAAAATATCACAGACAGAGTTACTTTTGATTTTTATTTTACATTTTGTTGTCATTCATTAATTTTCAGAGAGTTTGAGAAGCTATGCTTACATTTTCTGGGATTTGTTTAGACATTTGCACTCGTATGGTAATGCAGGCAGACTCTGAGGAGATTGGCACTCTCTTTCATGGTCCCACTGAAAAGACCCTGGTAGGAAGGCAGTTGGCTTGGTCTCCATGATACAGAGTCTGATAAAATTGCTGAGGTGTTAATGCAATATATCACTGTTTAAAAAGACAAAAAATATGTGTGTGGCCAAAAGAAGTATATATTTAATAACCAGCAGCAGAGAAGGGAGGAGAAAGCAACAGATAGGGATTACCATTCTAGCTGGTGTTTTTGGAGAGAAGGGGATTCATAATAGTTTGCCAGTCCTCCCTGGTAAAACCCTTTGTCAATCCTCAGGCTGCAAGATAATTGCTCTCTTGGAAACATCATTTTTGTTTTCCATTTCGAGCAGCTCACATAACCTTCTGTCCATGTTGAATATTTTTACAACATTCCTCTCCTCAGTTACAAACTTACAGTTAAATGCTTCCCAGCTGGAAAAAACTGGGCATTTTCTTATGTAAACCATATTGTAAAATCTTTCAAACCTCTTGCTTTCCTCCTTGACTAGGACACTTGGTCTAAAATTTTGTCTTCATTCTGAACTGTCTGCCAAGACCAAGCAGGTAAGTTATTTTGGCAAAGGTCACATTAGACTGTTTTGAGCGGTTTGTGTTCTGCAGATAACTGCTCAGAACTGAAAAATTTAAAGCATCATCCCAGGCTCAGGATCATCAGGCAGAACTTGAAGCAATGTTAAAGACCTTGGTAGAATTCACAAGGATGTTATTCTCAAAAGAGGAAATTTTTGCTGTTGGTGATCCATTAAAAAAGAAAATCAAAACTATCATAAACAAGAACAGACAGGGAAATAAGGAGAAGAATATAAAAACTTTTCTGTTTTGGTGCCTACTCGATCACACAGACTCTTCATCTTTCTGCAGTTACCCTCTCAGGAGAAGAACGGCTACTTAGTGCAAGTAGTAGCACTGTCAGCTCAAGGGATTCCCTGATGCTGGAGCTGATCTAGCCAAGTGAAATGGCTGAGTTCATTTAAAAACAAATGAAAAACCCCATATAATTCTGTGGTCATTAAGAAGATTTCCTAGCACTAACCCAGTCTTGTGCTTTGGGATGCAAACAGATTTCTACAAGGCTATAGAAATATTTTTGGATTTTCACTGGTTGGATGTATGCATTATTATTGTTTTGTTGCTTATTTAATCCCTCATTCCACTACTACAGTGGGATACACAACCTGATGGACATATGGTTGATTCAATATAGAAAATCCTATATTATCATGTAATTAGAATTAATTTTTTAAAATTTGTTCTCCTTTCTTACCTTCCAGGATATTAGACTTCTCTTCTTTTTTCACTGTTAATCCTCTCAATCCTCTTTTTCAAGCTCAACACTCCCTGAAACCTTTCTTTCCTGTTTCCTTCTTACCCTGTTGTTATTTCCCTGCTTTGTTCTCCTTTTCAGTTATCCTATTTTTCCATATAATTATTTCACCCTTGTTTCACTTCTTTCTCTCTTCTGCTGGCCAGGGGGAAGGAGTCTGACAGGACAGGCAAAGCACTGAAACTCTGAAACATATAATCAAGCTCATTTCCACTTGTAATATATTTCTCCTTATATTTTAGTTGCTTACATTTCCAGTCACATTTCACTGCCTTATTTTTTTCTCTTTTTTGTTGTTGTGACAAGCTCCAGGCAGATGATGTGTAGTTGTGCTTTATATACTAGGAAAAAGACCACTGTCTAAACTCTCTTCCTGGCTTTGGCATGGCTTTCTCTTCTGGGTGTCAGCAGTAACCTGGAAGCAGGAAATTATTTCAGGATTTCTCTGCAAAAATCGTCCATCAACACTGTTAACTTCCTCCCTCCCTGTTGCACACGTACACTCAAATGACCATCATAGCCCATGAAACTACTTTCTACTTGCCTTTTATATCCCTATTCCTCATTCAGTAGTTTGGTCTCTTCTAGTGTGCATCTCCTTACATATTGGAGTCAGAGGAGGGAGAGAATAGATTTCAGTTTTTGATCTTATTTTTTTGTGATTTTTGTTGTGGGAGAGTGTAGATGACATTTTCCCATTTTCTTTTCTTGGTAAATCTTCTCTTAACCAATGTAATTCCTCCTTCTCGTCAGATGATGCACAAACCATGAGAGATCTTGCACTGGGGGAAGGCAGATTTTCTGATATTAATCACATTTTCTTGTGTAAGATACTATGCTGCATCACGCTGTACAAGTTGGGCAATGGATACTGTGATGGGGGAAGAGCTGGGTTGCTGTGTATTGCCTACATTTCTGCTTTTAGGCAAGGACATGAAAGCCGGGCCTTATGGTCCAGTTTTTCCAACTGTTACAATCTGTCTGAATGGTGTAAATTCAGGCCATAACCTTGAGAGGATGGAGCTGCTTTTCAGGTTCCCTAGAGAGGCACTGGTCAGCTTACACGTGTAATGTTCTATCGTAGCCCAAGCCACTTTTCTTCTGATACAGCATCTGCCCAGTTTGGCATGTCTGCCTTAATATAAACTTCGAGATTTTTGATGTCTGCATTCCAGTTTACTGTCCCATTTATTTTCTTCTTCTGTGCGTGTTTTTCTTACATCTTCATTTGCCTTGCCATCAGGCAAAAAGGAAGACTGGCTGACATCCTAGTGAATTTTAGTTTCAATAATTTTTTAACATTTTTTCCATGAAAATGTATTCTGTCTGTTCTGTTTCAGCTAAAACACTCGGCAAAAGCTTTTTCACAACTTCAGGGGAGTCAGGATTCAAACGCAGTTGAGTCAGTCAGTAGTCTGCTCCAAAGAGCTTTACATAACAACAGGTATTGCAAATTCACTTATGCGACCATAAAGGTAAAGGAACCCATTATACTGAAATAGAGTAGTTACAACTCTGCAGACAATGCTGGGACTCCTCTCCTGACACCTTTAATAAATTTGTCCCAAAGTGTTAGAATGAACTAATAGACATTTTAGATAGCATCTATCATGGCTGGAGAGAATGATGAACTCGGTAACCTCTTGGAGTATTTTCCAGTTTCATTCTCTTGATTCTGTAAGTGTTCTCTTAAACTAGCACCTTTTAAAAATAAATCTGTTCTGGTAGCAGTGCTAGGAAATACTTTAAACATATGTTTAATGTAACTGCTGGTGAATTCACATTCCTTAGACCTATCTTCCCTTGATATAAGGAACAATGGAGGAAAGCATTAATAATGAGATGATAACACTGTGCAACAACTAGGTGTTGTGGTATGTATGGCCAGCTATGTAGGAACCTCCAGCCACTCTCTAAGGCAAACTACCAGTTGGTACTGTGGAAAGACTGCATTATTTTGTAAAATCTCTCACAAATGAAATAAAAAATGAAGAATGAGATTGTATGAAGGACAGTGCAGCTGTCTGCAGAACCTTTAACTTGTTCCCCAGTGATTTATATATATTTCATGTATTTACTCTACTAATAAATAAAAAATGAGTACTTGCCATAGTAACTACAGCAACAAGTGGCACCAATGCTACCCCTCAGCTACACAA
>JAHLSL010000009.1:21620617-21712049 GCA_025920805.1 Petroica traversi
ATGTCCTGGAACTGAAACTGGTAGAAAGAACCAAACGCTAGAGCAGCGAGGTAGTTTGACCACTGCCACCCAAGCAAATTAATTCAGAATTTCAGAATTATAGCTTATGTGGCCCTGTATCCATGATCTTGCAGATGAACTCCATCCCATTTGCACTTTTCAGGGTCACCTATTTGTTCCCGTGGGTTATCCTAATCCTTTTTAATACTGTCAATGCATCTTGATGTCATGAGCAATTTCATTAAGAGAGAGCTGAAGTCTTGAATTTTACTAAGATTGGGCTGATGAAATGATATGTTCGTATTATCTCCTTTTTGCCCTTATGCAATACAGACACAGTAAAAAATGACAAGAAAAAGAAAATAGTCAGTTACTGAACATTTAGAAGTCACCAAAGTGCTGAGAAACTGAAAGCTTAAGGGTGGTCCTAGGATTCCTCAATACATAGTTTTGTTCTCTTGTTTTGCAGAGAACCACCCAAATTGAAAAAAAAAAAAAAAAAAAACAACAGGAAAGGGTCAATAGAAAAATCAAAGACAAAGTGTATCTCCATTAGAAGTTGAAAATAAAAGAATTTAGTTATCATAATCTGACAAAATAAAATCAAGTAAGGATAATGGAGCATGCTGGAAAAAGATTTGGGAAGGAAAAAATGAACTAAATATCAGCACAACACCACCTGGGTATAAAGATTTTAGGAACAAACTCAGGCTCAAAAGGACACAAAAAATTCAGACCAGAACAGTGAACACCTTCCCAATGTCACATTTGGGAGAAAGATTCCTATGCCATTTCAAGATGTGTTTTGAGAAGTTAATGAAACACAACCACTCAATATACTAATTTTCAGATAGGGGAGATAACTCAATAATCTGGCTTGCTTTTCTTCAGATCCTGTATCTGTATCCTGTAAGGCTTTGATGGGGTGACCCTGTCCAAGTTCCCTGAGCAAACTGAAAGACAGCAGGCTTCTTTCTCATTTCCTAAACTGGACTTGTAAGTTTGCTTATGTTTCAATAAAAATGTATTTTTTTCCCTGCACTGCCTCATTTATACCCATGCCTTTTTATCTTCACATTTATAATGGCAGCTTTTCTGCTGGGCATTCTAAGCACTCCAGTTGATTATTGTTTGCTTTAGAAATTCAAAGAGGCACGATGCACTGAGAGCTCCCACTGCTCAGAGGCCCTGGAGAGGCCTCCGAGTTTTACAGATAAATTGGTGCTACCCATTACTAAACTCATTCTTGTATCATGCACACCTGCCTGGCAGCTGTGGAGCACATCCTACTTCTAGCAGGCTCCTCCAAGCTCCAAAGAACCCTTTGATAACAATGTCAACAAAAAGCCACTACTGCTTCATTCTTACTTATTCTAATGACCAAATTCATGGAAGTAGGCAGGATGCCCAGGATCTGGCCCTTTCTTATCTGCTTGGGAGAAAAAGGTCAGAGTTTCATTTACTTCTCTACACCTGAGCATTAGGTTCATAGAGTCTATTAAGTTCAAGAGAAAAGCTATCCCCAGATGTAAGAACAAGGATTGTTCTTTTAATAAGTGCATAAGATGATCAGCAGTAACAGTATTTGGTGAAATTTGTGCAGAGAGACTGGTTGATTAAGCATTTTAAAACCTGCCATTTAATATACAACACTTTACAATGTTATACTTCACAGTATCTTTTTCATAAGTCTTCTGAGAAGTCAAACCTGCAATATTCTTATGAAGAATATTCAACAAAAGAGAATTTGAGTATCATTGAGAGGTAAGTTCTGCCTCGCAGATGTGACCTGTGTTATGGGGCTGTGTTGCGTCACACTCCAGGGTTAAATTAAAGTTGGCCTTCCACCTCACTGCTGCCAGTTCAGGTGATTCTATCACTGGGATTTTATTATATGTCTAATAATGTTTCATATTTTTCTTAATCCCTGGCTCCTGAAGTCATACAATTCACTGGGGCTTGTTGTTTTCATTAAAAGAAAAGAAGTTTCTAGTCTTTATAGGACAAAAGACAGTATGAAGACTACAAGCCTGAGAGTACCCTCATAGTTGGATGGATGAATGAAATATAGCCTCACATAGTTTTTATTTGTTATTTACATCCCATAGATTTTAAGCCTAGCTTATGAGTCTGGATCTCTTATTTTGAACCTCTATAGTCTTTTTCTGATTCTGTTTATCTATACTAACTCACAGTATGGTAAATTCTTCTATATTTTATCATGATACACAAAAATCTGTGTATATATATATATATATTAATATGTGTGTGTGTGTGTGTGTGTGTGTGTGTGTGTGTGTGTGTATATATATATATGGAAAATGGAAAATTAAATATAAGACCAGAGAACCTAGATATCTGTTATCTGTGGGCTAGAACTGACTGGACATATACACAAAGAGACAAAGAGTGTCAGAAAAATAAGGACTTTTTTCCGTATTATTGATCATAATCAGGGCTTCCTGCCTCATGATCATAGAGCAGTTACAGGAGTCTTCAGAAATATTCTGTTGAGTGAGGGAATTTATATGAAAAATCCCCTAAGACCAAAAACCGGTGTCTTGTCTTATCTACCCTTGTAGAAGAATAGCAACTGGAACAAAATCAGTTGAAAGATGACTCCCAAGAAGTACAGTGTTGGCTACTTTGATGCTTCTTAGTTATTTCTTTTCAAATGTCCAAATAATGACAAAATACAGTGACACCATCTATCCTTATGATTATAGAAATCCCCTTGATGGCTCCCTTGGAAAATTTGACCCACTTCCAGGGAACAGCAGAAAGATCAAGGACTATGGCGACATCAGTGTTGGCTGCAGCCAGCTGCCAGCTCGATCAGCTTTGGCCACTGAGATTAATTTTGGCCAGTGGTGTAACAATTGTACTCTCCTGTCATACATTACATACATACATTGAAGGATATCTCCTTCAAAACAGGATTCTTTAATCCAGTCTGGTCCTATTGTACCTGTCCCCTTCCTGTTCTTTTCCCCTTCTAGGTCGTGTTACCTGTGCATTGCACCTTCGTGTTGTGTCTAACTCTTCCTTCTTTGGTGAGGAACATGTTGCTCAGGCACCCCAGATAATTTTTCCTCATATTTGCCTGCTGTAACAGAGATATTTCACTCATAAAGTACACACTAGCTGTCACTTGTATCCAGCACTGTATCCCTCTGTGGAGGACATGTCACCCATGATAGCTAAGCCAGCTGTCACTCAGGCACGGAACTTCCAACTGTATATCTAGGGCACGTCACTCATACACTTCAGCTGTCCCTTACACCAGATGTCCTTTAAATCTAGCACACCATTCTACATGTATGTGTTCATTACAGCTGTCCCTTTTCCCTATCACTTTCCTCTCCTGTTTAGTAAATGTCATTCAATTGTTCACTCCATCTGTCTTCTTCACTAAGTAATCCCTTTTCTGTCTATACACTATGTCACTTTAAAACTCTATTCTATTTGAATCTTATGGCTGCCTGTTGTACATACCACTTTGTGGTAGGTTTTCAAGAGTCATTTAGATGCTTTAACAAGTCTCTGAGCATGCAGTTTAATACTTATCATTAGCACTCAAAATTCCTTCAATTTATCAATTGTCTATGACAGACTAAGTTTTCTTCAGTGAAGTCTAAGTTTCGATAGGTACATATGAGCAAAATGTCTCTTGCCTAGTCAGTGCTGAATTTCTTGAAGCTCCAACTCATGCTTGAGTTCATAAAAGATTCACAAATCATGTGTTCCTCCTCCTTTTTTGCTTGACAGATCCATCACAATAATCATTTGCAGAGCATGCCTATCCATCAAAAGGCAGAGAGATTCTCCTTCCCCTTCAACAAGAGACTGAAAAGTATAGATTCAAACCAGGAATGTATTAAATTCTTCTTCCTACTCCACCTTCTTCCAGCTGTGGTTTAACATGATATCTTTCCTGCAGTGGAAGAGTACCCTAACCAAGGAGTGGTACTCACTTTTTAATTATTCTCTCTAATTTAATCTATCACCTTTTATTTTTAATATATCAGCAACTACCCATGATAAGGTGAGATGTGAACTTCTGACTTACATATAGACTTGTGATTAAATGTCTTTCTATGGCTATATTTCATGAAGAAGGTAAACACAGATGAAAGGTTTTAAGAAGAGGTCTCTTGGCCAGATGCTGTCACCAACAAGAGATATTTGAATTTTATCAATGTTCTTTTATCTCTTTCTGAAAAAGAAATTACACTGCAAATATCTTATATAAAGGGAAAATCCCTTCAGCTGTATTATTCTTGTCACTGATTTCCGTGATCTATCTTCTGGTTCAGTTTTCTTCAATTGAGATATAGTGTACTGTGGGTTGGGGAGTAAGGAGAGGCAACTGGCTGGAAGTTAAGTTTAAAATCATAGTGTTAAAGTCATAGTGTTAAACACTTTTCAACAATTTAACCCTTTACCCGTGGTGTGATATATACAGGAGATAAAGAACAATGGTTTGGTGCACCATAATTTCAAATAATGTCAGCTTCCTTGCTAATGAGCCATTGAATCTTTAGCTTTATGTTTCTCTGACCAAAACTACTCATTTGAGATGTGACTGTGGTTTAGGTCTTCTGTTTACCAAACTGGACCTTCTTTTAGGTACTAACATGATATCCTGGTCTTCAGCACCCTTGTTCAAACCTTCATTCCTGAAGCCTTGATTTCTCTAATTTTTTCAAATGTCTTCCCTCACCCCTTTTCTTCAAGTTTTTCTAACTTTTTTGGATGTTCTTTTTTTTTTTTTTTAAAAGTACAAAGCTTCTTCATTGAAATGCTGAGCAGAAATTGCAGGGTTTTGACAAGATGCTGCAGAGTGACCTCTGAAGGAATATGCCACAATGCTGTCCACAGCTGGGCTCAGCTGCCCTGAAACAAGTGTTAGCACTCCATCATGTGGCAAAAATTCAGCAAGTCACAGAAGCACGTGGCTCCTCTGCTAAAACGGGTTTCAAAAGTACCATATGCTGCTGTGGGGAAGAAGAAATGGAGAAGGTGTATTGGAGGAGACATTGCTGGAGGCATAACACAAGATGCACTCTTCGAAGGAGGAACTCTGTGTCAGAGGAGGTCACCTTTGAGAGACAAAGGCTCACAAGAAACTCATGGCAGGAAAATCCCTGAGAGGTTGTAGCCCATGGTAATCCAGTCTGGAGCAGAGCAGCATCAGGAAGACTGGAGGATCTGAAATTTACCATCACTCAGTGTCCCCAACTACTTCTGCCCCTCCACACCTCGCCAAAGGAACTGGGATAGACTAAGTGGACCACAAGAAGAAAAAGAGAATCTGAGTCTGGGAAGGAAGGAGCAGGGCTGTTTGATTGAAGGTGAACCTGCTGAAAGGAAATATATTTACCTAATATACAATTAAAATAATGTTTACTCAATTCAATAACAGAAAGTTTGTGCTTGGTCAATAAATTAAAATAATTAATTAAAATGCCAAGAGTCAAGACCATTGCTCCTGTGACAAAGAGTAATGACATATTTATGCGTTGAAGGCAAGTCCACAGGAAAAGAGGATAATGAAGGCCAATTTTTCTCTTTTAGATAGTAATAAATATCCTATATCTGTAGTATGGGATCTTGTGAAATGTTTTGATAAATGTAGATATCTATGTTCTTATGAAATAAAATGTTCCCTTGATTGCTTCATGAACCTAGAAACCTAAACCTTTCTCAGTGGAACCCATAGGAAATCTATGGGCTTTCATGATGCCGGAACTACTTTTGAGGATTTGCATCCAGATTACTACTTCATAGATTTGATTTTCCCAAGATCAAGTGTCCTGCCATCCAGAAGCCAGTGCCTATCCTAATAAGGCTTTAGTTTGACATCTGATGCATTTGCTTACTGCTTGTAGCTGAATGTGTCTCTTCATGAATAAATCTTCATTTATAACACCACAAAAACTTATCCTAAAAAAATTGCTTCGAGATTTTACAGTTAAAGCCCTTTCTGCGTAATCAAGTTCCAAAAATTCCTCAGTGAAACACCTAAGAACTGTGTGGTGTCATGCCTCTTAACATCCTCATAAATGGATAACATCAGAATTATTTCACTGAATGTGTTTATAGTGAATAAGGTCGTCTACACCTGGGGCAGGCTCTCAGAGGTGCTGATTGCCTCAAAAGCAAATACACATAGTTTTAGTTTATGTCTGCCTGTAACTTACTAAATGTATTTACAGGCTTGGTCTTGCAACCTGCTGTGTGAATGCAATTGCATCCATGTGCGGACCATGGCAAAACAGAGAAGAGGGATGATCTTCCTTAGATGGAGCTTTCCCAAAAACGCACATAGCAATTAAAGATTAAAAACCATTGCCCCAATTTTTGTCTTCTCCTCACACTGAAAGTCATTGCACTGTCTGCAGAGGTTATGATCTTTGGCTGGCCTTTCTTTGCAGAAGGGGTAATACATGTCTCACAGTGGTTTTTGCAGTATTCCTTCATGGGTTCCATTTGTCACCACCAATGATGACTACCTTTGCAGACTGAAACCAGCAGTGAGCTCCGTTTGTGTCGGGAGCTGCTAAGATAGTCCTTGCCAACAAATTAAAAGGTTTGGTTGTTGTCCCAAAGTTTTCAACTTGGTTCAGTGAGGGCTTTTTTCCTAAGGAGAAAGCCCTTCCCTTGACTGTAATCCTTCCCTACCTGGAATGTCTATCAAATGAATGCAACTTTAGCCACATGCAACTTTCATGATGAGCATGAGCCTGTTGAGAAGAGTTGTTTCCTCATCTGTGTTTTACCAAGAACAACAAGGCCTTCGTCCTGACTGAGGCTAAATAGTTCAAAGGATAAAAGCAGTCATGAGCTTTGCTAATACTAATAAAAATATGCAGATTCTAATTGCAGGGCCAGTACTTGACCCTGCAAGTTGCAGTTCATTGACTTGAACATCTTTGATGATTATCTCTCTTAATGTGCCCTGGAATAATTTCTCTGCTTACTAACTACTATTGCACAAAATTAAGATGCACCTGGACATTTTAAAATGGTGCACCTGAATATTATAAGGAGCTATCCAAAGGACTTTTTGAACTTTTGCAGATAATGTTAATCAAGCTAGGGATTCAGAGACTAAAAATAACCCTATACAGCAGGAAGAAAGAACTGGGAAAAATCTGGCCAATTAATTTTTCATAGATTCTAGGCATAATATTCAGGCATACAAGGGAATCAATATGCGAATATTTAGGGGGATTCCAATTAATAATTAAAAGTAAGCTTATTAAAAATAGTCAATGCTTTAAAAAAATCTAATCACTTTCTGTGTTGTAATTACTGACCCAGATCTCACCACTTATCCATGCGGATGGAGTCTTAAGTCCATATGGAGTGATGGTGGAGTCCAAGGGGCTCTACATGAACAAAGGGTTTGGTCAACATGGAGCAAATTGTAGGAATGAAGCCTGTGTAGAAAGGATAGAGTACCATGGATAATGGACTAAAATAAGACATTATACGAAGTGCTTCCTAATACAGATTCGTAGACTTGGAGATAAATACTCATTAAAAGTGATGGATTTCAAATAGGTTGACAAAAGGGAGAAGAAAGTAATTACTAGGGTAAGGCTTCTCAGGGGAGAGCATTATCTAGGAGTGCCAGGCAGCATCACTGTGGTCACTACTGGAATCCATCTTATTTCTAATGACAACTTTGTTATCTCAGCCATGAAAAGTACAGAAGATTCACTAATTGTGCTTGGGCACCAAAGGCAAAATTTTAAAGAGATTAAAGAAAGTAATCATGTCCATTACGCAGATATAAAAGATATTTCCATAGCTGCAGGTGACACGCCAACAAATCCTTCTCCCTTGCAACCACTGTTGCAGTACCACAGAACTTATAAACACTGTTCTGCCAAGTGGGTTTTCAAATTATTGATTCCTTGTTTCTGTGTTCAGACAAAGTATGATGCTGGATAACAATTTGCTTGAATCTCAATTTTAATATGGAATCCAGGAAAGCCATTAGGATTTTTTAAATTATAGGAAAGAGTGTTCTTTTGGACCTAATATTGGGTATATGATCTGACCCTCCTTGCAACCTGGTGTCTCTCAAATTCCCAAGGAGATGATTAGGTACCGGAATACAGATATGTTGAACATTATGGCACCTATTTAAAAACAAATTATTGGCTCCTGGCAATAAAAGACAAGTATGAGAGGATTATCAGGTTTCTGAAGCATATAGATATAAAAAAAATATAAGTATCTGAAACTGAATTTTTGAAGAATTTAGGCCTTTTGCACCCAAAGTGAGAACTATTAAAAATTTTTGCTTCTGAACATTATTGAACCTCTGTATTCTAGTCACAAATTCACGTTTATAGCCTAAGTATGATAATGTTCCACTTCTAGAACTGAGATCAACTTGGGTAGGCTAAATATAAAGATACATAGTGCTGATCTAAAATTCAAAATTTATGAATAAATAACAAAACAGAGTAATACAAACTCCTTGTCATCCAAATTCAGAGAAATCTTTGGAAATGTTTGAGTATAAAAAACAGTGCAGTGACTATATACATTTCCTATGAAAATTATGGATAGTGGAAGGGAGGTGAAAACAGACAAGCATTAAATGATGTTATAAGAACAAGAAAGATTACATTTAAGTCGAATGGTTGTACTACCGTCTGTAGACCTGCTCTCACAAGAAACAACCAAGTTTACTATTCAGTGGAAAACTGCCTTTGGAGCAGCAGGAGAATTTAAGGCTCAGACTGCCAATCTCACATAAATTCTGGGGTCAGTGCTTAAACTGAGAAAGTGGATGACACTCCAGATACTTCCTATTTGCTGGCTTAGCTTCGGTCCCTTGCTGTTTCTTGATCCTTTTTTTCTTCAGCAGTTGTAGATGTTTATTGTGTCTGACTCTGAAATCAAGCATCAAATGTGTATTTAGGAAATCACTTTGTAAGGGATAGGTATGGAATGGGTGCACAATGGAAGGAGCATGTGATAGAACATGAATGAGTTGTTACGTCAGAAATAACAAAGCCACAATTCGATTCTCACTAAAATTTAAAACTCTTCAAATTACTGTATGAATTGAGCCAGTTAAACTCATAGGTGAAGAGTAATTATGGCTTGCTCAAGTAATGGTAAGATACTTTTTAAGAATGGATTTGTGTTTGTTATTTTTTGCCCATTTTTCCATCGCTTTGTGCATTTGTGGCAGGTATTACTTCAAAGTGAGAACTGTGAGGATACAGAGTGCAGCCATATGGAGGGTATGTGCCATAGGGGTCTTTTGTTTGTAAGGCTCCATAACTCCATGTCAAAGTACCATGCAGCTGTATGAAGAGCTAGATCAACAAAGAAGCTTCACATATCCTATTTCCGCATGTGAAGGAAGACACTTCTAAATGTAGAAGAACTTACAGGATGCTGAAAGAACAGACAGAGGGCCCAGTGGGGTTTGTTCAGTAAAGTTTCAGGTCTCAAATGTACCCAAAGGCTATTGCAGATCTCACTTTCGGGCAACTGTCTGTTTACTATTCAGAGTTAAATCCTCATAGGATACTGATGTGCCATGTTGCAGTTCTTAGTCTTTTAAGTACTCTATTACATATAGTGAAATACTGGGCTCCAAGTTAAGGATCAAGAGTTTTAATAGAAACTTGTGCTGAAAACACTGTAGTCAGCATGCTGAGCAGACCTATGTAAAAATTAAATGGAAAATGCACTGCCAGATTGTAAGTTCTTCTGGGCATATCCAGCATCCAGTCCTTGAATCCAGGAAGAAATTTACAGGTGATAACCTCAGCAGCTTGACCCTGAAGTGCTGAACTGCACTTCAATGAGAATTCAACTTGGAGTTAGGTATCTGCAGTGGAAGTTAGTGCCAGTGTCCTCTTGTGTATCTAGCTCTGAGTCCCTGAGAGCATTGGCTTAAGTCCAAACTCATCTCTTGAGTTATTTTCATTAGCCAGTCTAGCTCCAAACATGCAAATTTTCAGCAATTCTATTAGCCACGCAGTGAAGAGCTTTTGGCTGTTTAACTCTGTTACAGTTTCTATCATGCAAAAATTGCTTTCCACACAAAACAGGGGGGACTTTATGTACTTGCAATCAGGGTTTTCATTATAGATAACACACCCAAAGATGGAAACTAAGGGCAGAAGGTGAGCAAGAATCAGATTCAAAGTAGAATTGTTCAACTTCTTTGTAAAGCAAACACCTTTTCAGTTTCTTGTGCTAATTAGTGTGGAGCAAGTGGGGCATGAACTGGGGAGCTGGAACAGACATATCAAACAGGAGCAAATGGTTGACATCTGTTCCAAATGTCAGCACAACAGCGAAAATGTGGGGAAAATATGTCTGAAGCAAAGTTTTGTTTGAGGAGAGAGTCAACATAATTATCAATGAAACAAGATCACAAAAAAAAGAAAAAGGGTAGATGACAGCTATCTGAAAAGTAGCAAGCCCAAGAAAGAACAAGGGTGACAAATATACATAACAAGCATCACAAGAAATAATAAATAGCTTGATTGCAAATAGATTTGTGTCTTGTGGTTGACTAATAATTCTTTACTGAATTATACTAGATTGCAGAATTAACTCATGCCTTTTTACATTTTTAGACCATAGAGAATCCACAGGGAACAGCTGCAGTTAAGAAAATTAGGCATTGGTAAAACTTCATTTAGGGGTTTTACATTACCAGATATGAGGGAAACTGAGATAGAAACCAGCAATGCAAACTAGGTTCTCTGGTGTCTAATAAAACTGTGCTATCTTAGTGTAAAATTCTCTTCCTTGTAAAGATAGAGTTGCTAAATTTCTCCATCTTTTTTACCCAGTCACCTGTTTTCATCAATCTTACAGAAATAACATACTTATCATGATTCTATTCCTCTCTCAAATTTGTCTGAAACTAAAATTGCCATCAGATTATAGAATTACGGGAGAGGAGCAGACAGACAAAGTAGTGCAGACAGGTGGAACCTGATTGAATAATATCCATTCTTCAGAAATACGGGTAAAAAAAACTAGATTCAAATTACCATAATCTATGAACAGATTTACCTGTTTATAACTTTCTGGAAATCACTTAGGGATTGAAGGGAGTATTATATAAATACTGTCTAGGTATTCCCTCTCTCTGTGGTCTTTCAGATAAAGATTAGCCTGAGAGATGGAATGTTAGCTGTACTGAGATTTGAAATTCTTTAATCTTTTTTTTCAAAAGGTTCAAAGGTGTATTGGGTTTGCATGGCAAGGTTTTGGTAGTAAGGAGGTTGTAAGGCTAGGTCTGTGAGAAGCTGCCAGAGGCTTTCCTCAAGCCTGATGGAGTCAATGCCAGCCACCAAGACAGACCCACCACTGGCCAAGGCTAAGCCCAGCAGTGACAGTGGTAGCACCTCTGGGATAATGCAGTTAAGAAAGAAGAGGGGGGGAAAAAACTGCATAGCAGCAGCAAGGAAGAGGGGAGTGGGTGAGACTATGTGAGAGAAACAACTTTGCAGAGCAGTGAAAAAGGAGCAGGAGGAGGTTCACCAGGCAGCCCTTAGTGAAGTCCCTGATGAAGCAGGCTCTCTCCTCACGGAGATCAATGGTGTAGCAGAGATCCACCTCCAGCCCATGCTGGAGCAGGTGGATACCTGAATAAGGCAGTGACCCTTTGAGAAGCCCACGCTGGAGCAGGCTCCAAGCAGGACCTGGGGTGCCATGGAGGAACCCACACTGGAGTAGTTGTTAACTGAAGGACTGTACCCTGTGGAAGGGAGCAGGTCATGTAAAGCTACTAGTTCATGAAGGATTGTCTCCTATGGGAGAAGGAGCAGGGGAAGAGTGTGAGGAGTCCTTCCCGTGAGGAGGAAGCAATGGCAGATGTGTGATAAATAGGCTGCCATCCCTGTTCCTAGTTCCCCTGAGCTGCTGGGGGATGAGGAAGTAGAGAAAATTGGAAGTGAAGTTGAGCCTGAGAAGAAGAGGTGGGGAGGAGGTGCTTCAAGATTTGGTTTCATATTATCCTGCTCTGGTTTGATTGGTAAAATATTCAATTTATTTCCCCAGTCAAACCTATTTGTGCTTTTTTATCAGGGTGGTAATCACTGCATGATGTCTCCCTGTCCTTATTCTGACCCATGAGCCTTTCACTGCATTTTCTCTCCTCTGTCCGGTTGAGGAGGGGGATAAAAGTGTTTTGGTAGGCACCTGGCATTTAGTCAGAGTCAACCTGACACAAGAGTAAATTTCACAGAATTTTTTATATAAAAGCAATTAAATTTACATGAGAAATGCAAAGAAATGGCAGTAAAAACAAAACCTCTACACTGGACAAAAAGATGTAAGTGAAGAGATGAGACATCTAATTTTATATACTTGAGAATAGGAAAGATTAATGCAGGACATGATACGATTCTAAAAATAACTTCAAAGAAAGATTATAAAGAAGGGAAGTAAGTAACCACAACCTAGAAAAAGAAGGAGGATAAAAAGAATGACCAAAAATTAAGACTGAATATGTTTAGCAGAATATTAGTAGAAGGCTGTGATCTGTAAAAGAAAAGTTGGCTGTGTTTGAGATTTTGCAAGCAGAGATTATCTAAGGAACTAATATATATATATATATATATATTCATATATTAAATGGCTTTGTGATACAGGGGCAAGGAGAAAGACAATACTGAGAATGCAATGAGACTTTGTGGTTTCTAGCACTGAAGTTAAAAATCTATGTCAAGCTGTGGAGTCTGTTCAGTAGGGCTGAGTACTAGGCAGACATGATTTTTTCAGCAGAAATTAATTGTTTGGAATTAGAAATATATTTTTGTCATGATGTAGCCAGGGTAAATTACTTCCAATTTCAGGAAGAGAATCTGCCTAGAAGAAAATTAATCCTGTAATTACTTAGCTAAAACATAGAAGTAGATACTCTGGTTTCTGAATTAAGTTCCCTCAGCTATCATAGGAAGAACAAAAAAAAACAAAAAACCTCAAAAAAAACCCCAACAAAGCAGAAATAGTTGTTATAATGTAGGATTCAGTCAGGAACACTTTTGTTTGGAAATGTAGATTTTTTTTTAGCAGCCTGGCCATGTCAGAGAATATCAGGAGAATCAGATTAGGATCAAACAAGGCATGCTTGGCAGATTTCAGCATTCAAGTGGGAAGACTCAAACGCACGTACTCCAAGCTAATGAGGTAAATGTAAACTTTTTTGGTAGCTTAAAAATCTTTAGTTTCCTCTTACTTCAGATGCATAAATCTTGGTGCACTCCTAGACCATATATGCCAATTTATTTTCATTTGAATGGAATGCAATTCACATGCTTCCTAACCTACCCATGATGTCGAGCAAAGTGTGCCGTGTTAGGATAACTGTCAGATTATACCCAAAGAAGTGCTCTTATTTTGGACTAAAAGACTTGTGTAGCCACAGCCTCAGATCTCTCTCTCACATACTGAACTTTCAGGTAGGTTAGAGCTGGGATATGTCATGTTGAATAAGGTAGACCAACAAACAGAGTAGGAGCAAGAGGTTCCCAGTGCAGGATAGAGTGCCCTGGGCACGGCTACTGGAGAAACACTGGAATCTAAGGAGTTTCAAAACACTGAAGGAGAAACCTGGTGAATTTAGGTACCTGCAAATTACTAAGAAAGGGTTTGTTTTTAATTGTTTGTTTGTTTTGTTTTGTTTTTTCAGATGCAGATTTGAAACTGTATATTTCTTTCACTGTCACTGTAGGTGTTAGACATAATCTTTGTGTCTGAAATTTAGCTTCACGATTAATTTTATTCACATATTTCAGGGTGATCTATATAGTTTCTTTATTGTTTTATAATCTAAGATCCACAGATACTTAAAAATTCTTTTAAAATTTTTATGGTTTTCCTAAAACTGACTTGAAAGCTTTGTTTTAAATAATGTTTCTTTTCCACAACTGATTTGATCAAAGAACATTTCTGCCCCACCCCTGAAAAAGCCCACTACATGACATTCACTCATGCAGATGCACATAAACTCAGTAATTTTAATGCATATTCTTATTTATTGTTAAGATTTGACAAGTCTGTCTCCTTGCTACTAATTAGTAAGAGCACTACAACCATGTCACTCTCTCAGGCTTGTTGTTGATAGTAGAAACAATAGTAAAAATCTGATTATGTCAGTCTGTAGCTCATGATTTAGAAAGGCAACAGCTGAATTGATTCAATACATAACTCAGTGAATTCAAAGTTGAACTATGAAGAATTTCTTCTATCTTTGGCCAAATATTTATAATCTTATATGGTTTTAAGTTCTTGAAGGTGTAGAACTAAACTACTAACAGATAAGAATCAGTTCCTGATTTAGGCATGTCCTGTATAAGTGATTATTGTCTCAAATGTTGCAAAGGTGTGCTAAGAGCAGCCACTCCTACCTGGGATACCCCTAGAGTACAACACATCTACTCCAGCAACTGCAAGTCCCCTCTTCAGGGCCAAATTATGTCCCATTATCTTCATCTTCTAAATCTTTCATATCACCACATCACACTGAAAAATTTTTGGATAGACTAAAACAAAGAGATTTTATTGAGAATTGGCAAGCAATGGCAACAAAATTATGGCAACCAAAGGCTTCTGTAATTATAGACTTAAAAAAAATCTGTATTTAACATAAGAAGTATCTGAAGCTTTTTCCTCTGAGAAGTCTGTGGAAATAAAAAATCACCATACTTCTTCTTGGGAGTATTTTGTAGTATTTTAGAACATTTATTTCTGTGCAGAATTTCCTCAGAAGAAGCAGTGGTCTTGGAGTAAAGAAATGTGCCATCTGGGTTTCATTTGCAGCTGTGCTGCTGACTTGCTTTGACACCCTGAACAAGGCATTGAACATCCCTATGTTGCAGCTGTAAATGATAATTAATTACAGTTGTGTCCAAAAGCTCCAGTCAGGATAGGGCCTAAACACACTGGCTACTGTACAAACAAGGTCTGACATGAAGAATTTAATTTGAAAATAGATGCAGCAAGCAGATCTGACACAAAAAATAGAGGGAGGACTAGATAAGAGGAAGGTAATGAAAATAAAATAATGAGGTTACTTAAGGAGCCATCATAGAACTTGAATATTCCAAAGCATTCATAAATTGATTAATTAATTATAATTAGCTCTCCTTAACTGCATCACAACCTCTCCAACACAGGTTTTGTGCAGATGCCATTGCAGAAGAAAATCCTGGAGTACCTAATGGAGAGTAGAGGTCAAAGCCTTGGGGTTTAAGTCTGGCAGGTTAATCTATACATCAAAGTAATACAAAAAGAAATGCAGAGCTGATAAATTGAAATTCAATTGATTTCCCTAGGGAGACAAAGGAATATACATGTAATCATGTAGAAAGGGATAACAGTTTTCAATAATGTTTTAAATTTTTCTTAGAAAAACATGTTACCTAAGTGCATTTTCTATTTTATGTTATTGCAAAAGTCATAATTTAATGGATGTCAGGTTGAACTTTTCTATTTCATTTGTTGAATGGTGTGATTTTCCCCTTCCTCAATCAGTTGATAGGAAGTGAATATGTTAAAATAATAAGCAGCAGGTCATCAACAACTTGTGGGTTTGGGTTTTTTTCACATATCACTGCCATATTGTTTCCTTGCTGGTGAAATGAAACCAAGGTCTTTAACTGCAGTAAGAATTTCTCTTTCTCTCCCCTATGTCTGTGTTCCACTTTCTGTCTGAACAACCTCTTCTGCTATAGGTCAGCACATACTCTACAGAAGTAAGTATGTTTTCTTTCTGTTCCAATTGCTCATTTCAAATGTGATGCTTTTTCTCTCTGAATTAGTCTGACTTGACTGATTGACTTCTACACTTTTTAGTATTCTCTTCCCTTAAACTTCTTTTACCTCTGTCTTAGTTGGGTTTGAGATCAGAAGATTATCTGCCTTGCCCAGGCAGATGACACAGGCTATATAACTTAATTTTAATTATGCCTGCAGAGGGGACCATACGAAGGGTGATAGGAAGAATAGAGGAGGAATCCAGACATACAGAATTTTCAAACACACTCACAAATTCGGAGGTGGGAAGCTCTTTTAGGAAAGCCAAAGGAGAATACTGATCTCCTTGACTGTAGGCTCGAGGCTGATCTCAATTTCTCTTTGGGAGCTGCACCCTGTATACAGTTATGCAGTGACATTTTCAAAATGGAATACATTTTGTTAAAGAAACTTGACTTCTAATAAAAGCCATTTTTTCAAAGTGGAAAAAAAATAATATTTTAGTAACTTGTTTCACTGTCCACCTAGAGTTGAAGCCAATGGCAAAATTCTGCTTACTCCAAAATGATAAGAAATAAACGTTTGAATCTAGCATTTTGCTGCTACATGGAAATACAGTTTTGAAATATTTCAAAGGATCCACTGTGTGAAATTAATTGACTGAGAATCAGGCCACAAATACACAGAAATGTATTTTTCCAGTATCAGATATTTCCACTTCCAATACAAACCTTTTAAACAGCAACTTAGATGTGCCCTATTTGACTTCCCGTTGTGGCTATTATTATTTTTTTGAGTATGTTTCCAGATACATGGGGGAAAAATAGAGTTTGTAATTTGGGAAATCATTTCATTATATAAAAAATACCTCTGCTGTTTTTCCTGAAATATGCAAGATTAAAGTAAATTTTTTTTGAGACTTCAGTGTACTGCCAGTAATGGGAAGTAGTTAAAAAATATAGAGGGGTTACAAAATAGAAGAAGCTACTTCAGTTGCAAAGAAACATTTCTTACTTACATTTTGCACACAATATTACCATATTGCTGATTTTAAATAGTGCAGGATTCTAGATTCAGCACATTGGTTTAGCAAATACCATAAAATGAAGTTTATTTAATTTTCTAAAATAAGGAAAGAAGGGCAAAGTTAATTAAAATTCAATTACAATATAATTAATCATTCAGGCTCACGGTGTCAATGTTGCCCAGGTGATGACTGATGTCATCCTTCCGGAGCACTCCTGCCCTCTGCATTGTGGGTTTTCCCCTCCAATGGTATATGGTGTCTCCCACATACCTTTTTCAGTTCCACCAATATTTTCAGAACAAAAACTAAAGGAAGAAGGAAAAAAACCTGAAAACGAACCCAAATTTCCTAATTTCTTTTTTATTTTTGGGGTACTTTCCTCAGGCATACTTTTATTTTAGACTTCTTATTGCCTTTTAAATTTGACAGAATATACCTATAAAATTTGTTAGTAATTGTTTCATTTCCCAGCTTGGCATGTGTAGTTAACCTTGAAAGACTGATTGGACATTGCCTGCACTAAACCCAACCTTTGCTGGTACCACAAAGGTCACAGAACCACTCTCCCTGAATCTGTGCCTTTAAACACAAGGTTCTGTACATTTTGGAATTGCAATGCTTCTTCTGCCCATTAATTCATCATTAAAAAGATATTAACTTGTCACTCGTTATAAGACTCCAGCTTAAAAATCTCTCTGGCATGAAGCTCTCTGTATCTACCACTAAGAAATTTGAAAATCTTTTGGACTAACTGTATTTGAAAAATACTTGCTCATTGTGTTTTAAATTGGAACAACTTATGGAGAAGAAAGGTGTCTTTCTTTGCATTTCAGTTTGACAACACCATGAATAATAGTATTCTATGTCTACATTATGGGAACATTCCAAGCCTCTACCTACTACAACAATCTTTATTTTTTCAACTGTTGCACAAAGAGAGAATTCTTTATTCAAAAACTGTTTGATCTACAGTGATTGCATAATAAGTACTTAGGAAAATTATTAAAATAATACAACTCCCAGTCTGAGACACAGTACTGCATACTACTAGAGCCATAACAAATTTTGGATTTGAAAAAAATAATAGAATAGAATTAAAACATTATGAGAGCAAGCCATCTGTTGTTGATAGTGTTCATATTATTTTGGAAAATCAAACTCACTGCCATGAAACTTAATGAATGAAAATAATTATTTTCATTCATATTGCTTATCTATTGCTTATATTGGAGAGCTCCTGATGTTTTACAACTTAGATGTGTTGAGTGCTATGACACTTACAGAAGGAAATAAGAATCTTAATCTGAAAAATTTAACAATTAACAAAATGCTGAGCAAATGTGCATGATAATTCAAGACATAGCTCAGAAATATTCAGGGGCAGTACTAACTGGTAACTTTTGCAGACAAAAAAGCGTTTTGAGTGGGAGCTTCACATCCATACATACATAATTACAAAAACAAGATTAAATTGAAATTCAAATAAAACATTTAAAATCAATGAGATATCAGAACCAGTGCTCCCAGGAAAATCTGTTCTAGCTCTTTATATGTACAGATTTTAATATGGTCTAATTGTGAATGCATTTATTTCTTCTGCTTAACTTTCCACTGGGTTATGAAGATAACATCTTCCAACTCATGGCATAGATTTTGGCCACCAGGTTGAGAAGTAGCAGACATGAGCTATTATCCATCAGGCAGATAGCTCTCCAGAGGAGGAAACAATGTACATTTGTTCTGTGTTTTGCAGCTGCTCAGAAGATAGCAGTGAGGTGCTGAAATTTCTACCCCATGAGGGGAATGTTGATCTAAGTCTGAAAAAGTACTTGAAGACAGCTTAGTCAAACACATATAACTGGCAGATGTTTTTGAAATGTGGTATAAAGTGGTTTACATTTCAGTCTATCATTAAAAAATGTAGGAGCTGATCCAAATTCTGGGACTTTTTGTGACATCCCAGTTATACGGTTTGTCAAATCAGAGTGCTAATCACTGCCTTCTTCTGAGTGGAGAAGTATGAAGTACTCATGCACAGTAAGGTTATTGTTATGAAAATAGGTTAGTAGCACTTGGTGGGCTAGACAAGAATGAATTTTTCCTTTTCCTGCTGCAGATCAAAGCACAAAAAAAGTGTGCAAAAAATAACGGAATGTGTCATATCCCCTTGCACTCACTAGTGATTGGCACAAAAATAAAAATAATGCATGCAATATTATGTGTCAGAAAAGTGCTGGGATATTTATTAAGTTAAATTTTTGAAAGTGCATTGATTATGCAGCACAGAGTTTAGGCCTGAGACCAGTGTTACCACCACTCTTTTTGAAACCTGAAAGGGGTCATGGCATAACAGAAATCAAGACTTCCAAAACCAAGAGTGTTGGTTATGGTGCAGGTATTCTTGGTAATGGTAACACCTTTTAGGAGAGTCTTAGAAATAGGCTGTGGGACTCACGTGTCCAGATGTTGCTATCACCAGAACAGGTCAACCAAATCATTCACAATGAAATCAAAGGAAATTAAAGTTCTCTCAGAGTGCTGTTCTGCTGTCCTACATCAGGGGTGTGGAATAGGACAATGGATAACAGCATAGCAGTGCCTGTTTCTTTCCTCTGATCCTGACTGGGTGTTTAGGTCATTAGTTCAGCTCCAGAGAAACCGTGAATAGGTGTTATAATGCATCTGAAATCCCCACGAAGAGCTAGCAGGAGTGGGACAAGTCTGATAGGAGTCCTATGGGTTCTGGAGGGGCAACAGGAAGCTGGAACAATCAGAAGAGTCCTTAAATTTTCATTAAAAGAGTTTGTTGATGACAGTCTAATTAGTCAGCTGAAGGAGAGTCTTATCTTTGATGTTTGCCATCCACACAAAGACTGGAAGCTCTGTCTTCATTACTGTCATTGCATCATTTGCAAGAATAACACTTTTTTCTATAGGTTTATGTTTTGTCCACTTAACCCTTCTATAAGATATATAATTTAGTCCATGAAGAGTTAGCATAGGTCTCTGGCAACTGAAAAGCATTTTGGGCTGCTAGACTGGTGGAAAACCCAAATGACCATCCTTCATTATGTTCTGTCTCTGAGTATGGCAATCTAGTGGTCTGATGTTGGAAAGTAAATATTTCATTCAGGTGACTCAGACAATGAGCACTTGTTTCACAAAAATGAGCAGGGCAGTTTATGTCAGAAAAACAAAAATTATGTAACATCAGGCACAAATGTCTAGAACTGCCAACTAAATGAATCTGTAGGGAAATGTAAATACAGAAGCCATTTAAGACCAGTCAAAGTTCTTTTTAGGTCTCTAAACAATAACATTGAGCAGATCAGTAACAGAGCCCTTCAAAATTTGCAGTTTCTGGAGAAACAAAGAACTTCTATTACATTTATTATCAGATAGCAGCATTCCTGTATTGAAATCCAAATACAACAGAAACTTCCCTGCCCTGTGCAGTTATTTTGCTCATGAATAGGGGCTCTGTTTAAGATCAGCAGGGTACACACACCTAGAAGGACACTCTGCTTCTGAAAGTTAACCAGGAAACTGTTGAGTCAGACTTTGCTGATGAACATCTCATGACTTCAGGGTCCAAGAGTCTTAATTTGCTGCTTTATTTTTATTTCAGCAGAATTCATTTAGTTTGTAACATATCCAAAGGGTTAGTGTGTTGTCAAGTATGACAGCACACATGTAATAAACAATGCAGTATTACTGCTACCTTTAGCAAAAACTTTTTTGGCTCGGAAACAAAAAGACACGAGTTACTTTCTTTAGGTTGGGTATTTTAAATAGGTATTGGTGGTAGTTGCAGTTATTCATTGCAGAACAATCTACCATTGTTACAAAACTAGCTTCGGAACTCTGTTTGAAAATAAATACATGAATACACTGAATTTCAAATGAAACAACTTAAAAAACACATCAATAAGCCAGATTTCTAACTCTACATGAAAATGAATGAATTGATATATTTGCACATATATGAAAAATCCCTAGAAAAATTATTCAATGTATTAATGCAAAATGGAGACCAGATTGCCATGTCATCAAAGCTAAATTATTTGAGAGTTTTATTTCTTTTCCTTCCCTGTTGAGGAAAAGTGCAGAGCAGCCCCTACATAGTCACTGAAGGTGAGGCTGAAGTACAGGGAGCTGGACTCAATGATCCTTTTGGGTCCCTTCCAGCTGAGCTAATTCTATGATTCACTATACTCTAATTTTAATTTGTAGAATAATCCCTGATGCAGTACATTTTTTCTTATAATATATTAAGGATCAGATTAATAAAAGACTAACTGTATCGTCAAACTATAAGCACATGACCATTCTTTTCAATCATCGAAACAAATGATAAAGTTACCAAATTTGGACAGAATTTTTCCCTCCAATATATCTCAGATAACACTTTTGCACTCTTTCTAAGAGAAGGAAATAAAAACAGGAAAAAATAAGCAATATTTTTATGTTAAAAAAAAAAGTGTTGGATTATGTTTTTATTTCTCAAAATCTCCAGCATTTGTCAGCTTTTGTCTTTTTGTTTTTTGCCTCAAGTCTTGTCCTTAATGGCATAAATTAAAACCATACCCAAAAAAGTAAAATTTGGGTCAAGACTATAAAGACGTTACAAAGGAAAAGTACAAAAAGGCTAAACTGAGACTGTGACCCTTTCCCTGATTTTTCATTAAAGACTTATTAGATATAAAACTTCTTAAACTTCCTTCACTTCTTGTGAAAAAGTGAGATACATTTCATTCTTTGAGAGAACTATCCTAGTTGCCCATTCTTGCAGAGAGATGCTGTGAATTCAAGTGCACATAGGTCAATTGATCCTCCTGGTGGCCTTGGGATGTATGGGGCATCTATGTTGTATTAGAAGAAATTTCCTAAAATTATAAAGCATGGTGAAAAATAAAACTGTATTTATACTGTGCAAATGTACACTGCATGCACACTAACATCCATATATGTAAAATAGCCCCATGACATACACATAAAAGCCAGGACAAAAAGCATTAATTTCTTCAAGGAAATATTTCTCACCATAGGGTAACATGCAACCACACATTTAATTGGTTCATTGTCCCCTGAAGTTTTATAAAGTTAGGAAAAATCAACAGATACTATTTTTGTCTGAAAATAGAAAACTATCCAAATGCATATTTCAGGTTATATTTTAGTGATTGATACTGGGGGGTTTTCTGCATGTTATTGACATTTTATATTGTCACGTTTTCCTCTGACAGTTCAGGTAGTAGCACTCAGTATAGGCAGAGTGGGATTCTGAGGTCAGTGCTATGTGTGAAGCCTGGCAGATGGTGTTTCACCTAAGTGGTAGGTTTGCAAACATTCCTAGCATGTCATCCACCATTCTCATGAAATCTACTTCGATTTCAAAGCCAAAATCTGGAACAACACTTGTCAATCTAGCTATTTCAATTTTTATAGTATGCTCATTTTCATAATATGTGAGGATTAAGGTAAATTCCAGAGAGGGATAGTGGATGGGAAAGAAGAAAATGGTCTTGAGACATCAGTTTTTCCTTTGCATAAAGGAGAATGAGAATCAGCTTTAAGTAACAAGAAGAGTGGATCAAAACTTTCCTTTTTAGTTCCTCTGATCTTCTTTTCTGTTTTTATCTTTCCCTGCTTCCTCATCTTCCCCCTCTTCCTTTTCAAATTATATACACTCTTACCCACAAGTTTCTATCTCTCAGTCTTCAACTCCTTGCTGGCAAACATTTTCTTTTCCTCACATATTCATTCTTTGCACCAAAAAGCAGCTGACTTTTCTGAGCCATCCCTTCCCAAAAGCTGCCAGGCCAGGCCACCTCAGTCCACTCTCAGCCCATCTCATTTCTTCATACATATGCATACAGCTATCATCTGTCACCTCCCCCTTACAGCACAAGTGAAGTCTATCTTTCCATGTAGATGCTCTCTGCACATCTGCTGATAACCTGCCCTTTAGCCAGTTTCTCCCTCACCCATCACTTTCATTCCAATCCAGTCTCTTCAGAATAGTTTCTACTGGACTTTACCAAACCCTTGTGTATAAAATTCCTAGCCTAGCCTAGCCTAGCCTAGCCTTGCCTATCCAAAAGATTATGCTGGAGTCATCACCATAACATTCAACCACCTTGAGGAGAATTAAAATGAGAGTTAGCTTTGTCATATTGGGTTTGCCAAGTGCAGTGACTGCATACTGCACAGCTTGTCCTGGTAAATTTTCTTCTTTTAGGAATGTATTTCTGCTGGACCTGGAGGAGTAGAAGAAGCAAACCCAGAATATGTACAGCTATAATTGCACAAATTCACAGAACTCTGTGATTTGCTCCCTCTAATCGTAAGCTTGCACTGTTGTGAAGCCCTGTTGATAGTGCTCTCTGTAGCAGCTCATAGCAGCTGTTGCATTAGGAATTGAAACTCTGCTGATTAGTTTCAGTATCCACTGTCATGTTATAGCAGCTTTCAAAGAGCAGAACCCTGACTCTCCCTGCATTTGATTCTCAAGGACTAAGAGCAGTTTTTTCTATTTCCTGGGGTAACTGGCAGATGTGTTTTTCCCCCAGCTTTTCTCTTGTCTGATTTAAAAGTTCCTAATGAAGCGGACAATGCATTTGTTGGGGGACTTGATTTGCTGTCCCTGAACTGACTTTTTCTAGAAAAGAAACAAGAGACTGCCTGGGCAGGATAAACAACAGAAAGAATCTGCATGAAGGTACAGGTAGTTCCTGACAGGTTTTTCATTTCTAATGTTGATTTGTGTCAGAAGTATTTCAATAGCACAATAGTCTATGCTAGTCTGCTCTCTCTGACACCAGATAACATAGCTGTAGCACATTCTTATTTTAAAAAGAATTTATTTCTGTACTTCCTGTTAGGTCAATCAGTACTAATTCATAGACTGTAAGCCTTTTTAACCTTACTTTTACTCACCTTATTCTGTAATGTTAGACTGTTTGGAGCTGCTGCTGATGCTAGAGGAACTTTTTAAAAAAAAAACAAAAAACTATCAAATAATCTGAAACAATAGTTATTAAAAAAAACCAAACAAAAAACAAACAAAAAAAACAAAAAAAAACCCACCTTGGCTCATTTACATTTGCTTTTACCATCAGATTAGTCCTCTGCAACTTAATGAATGGATACATGGAAGTTGATAAATACATCAGCTATATACACAATGTGCCTGCCACTATGTTCACTGATATGAACATAATTCATATCAAAATGTATATCCAGTAGTTTCTTATTTAGATTTACTGTGTAGAACCTCAAGAAATTACTTACCATTTCAGGAATCAAAAGCAGTAATGATTTCTTTGGTGGTTTTTACTCTTTCCATTTTACGCTCCCAAGTTTTGAGGTATTCATGGGTTTTTTTGCTCAGTTCATGTGTGCTCAGGAGGTAGATGCTGCATGGTTCACAGTGAAAATAGAGGCAGTCCTGTATTACTTGTTGTGTCATGCTGCTCTACATGCAGGAAATGACCGTGTGAGTCATATGGTTCTTGTCATATCACACATTCCTATTCAGATAGGAAGAAATATACAGTATTTCAATTTTTTATCATTCAACCTTACCTCACTATAGTTTTGCCTTGAGATCTCTTTCCAACATGGTATTTTCTGATTTCAGTGTGACATTCTATTCCATGGCAGATAATTATGGGGTTTTTCCTCTCATGAAGATTGAAGAACAGTGTACAGACTCAGAGAAGAAAGAATTGTATCAGTGATAGACTGATAGAACCTCAGTGATAGAACCTCTACCTTCCAGACAGCAAGTATTCTACTCCCACTTCAAAAGAAAAAAAAAAAAAGACAGAAAAAGTTTTGTTATAATCTTGCTTAACTGCCTATTTTTAATATTGCATCCATAAGATATTCAAGATACTCAAGAAGATTTGTGTATCAGCTTAACCTGATCTGAAAATCCTCTATATATTCGTTTAACAGTGATGCATGTATGTTGAGCAATATGGCACAGGTAGATACCACTAGGCTATTTGTCATGCTATTTCTGGGTATTCTGAGATTTGACTACTTTTGTTTAAAAAGTCCTTTTTTTTTTTTCTCAGAAAAGTTAAATTTTGTATCTTGAGCAGTTTCTGCTCTGGTAGCTGTTCATTTTAGTGAATTTTCATTTGCCTGTTTATACTCTTTTTACTTGTCTCTCCAGTGAAGTGCAGTATTTCTATAGCCTCTTCAGATACTGACCAGGACACAAACAGGAAGTTTAAGGACTTAAATGATCTCTAAGTATTGTATATGTCCATTTTTAAATATAACACTATGATATTATTTGTAATTGTGGCAGAGAACTGATTAAATATATTATAATAGCTTAGAAATACAGCTGAGAACTTTACATTTGTATCCTAGCCTTAATATTTGGCAAAGTAAATTGAGGTCATTGTGGAGAAAATAATTCAAATCAATGTGAACAAAATAATAATCTACTAAGTATAAAAATTGGGTTATTCAGTTAAAGTTTTCAGATACTTTTGATACCCTTCTGCATTCTACATGGTTATTTAGACCACAGTGGAACCAAAGGGCTTGTTATTCCAGAATTCATATACATGTCCCACAAGCACATTCAACAGTATAATATTTACATTTAAAACAGACTAAGAAAGTTTGCAAGTTTGCCACTGTCCCAAATTTTACACTTTTTTCTGCTAGCAACTTTTGCTAAAGTCATTTAAAGTTAAAATGTAAATTTTAAGCTAAATTCCCTGGTCCCTTAATTCTCCCTAGACAGATAGACAGCATTCACATGTAAGAAATTACTTCTACTCTGAAGTACTCTATTGCTATTGAAAGAATATTGCAGAAAGTAGATTTGTATATATCAAGATGGGAGAAATATGTTAAGCACAATCACAGTAAGTAGGCAAATTACACACTTGTACTCTCATACGAATATCTGTACAAAGATAACCCAAAGCTGAAGAATGTCAATTGAAACTGCATATTCAAATTTTGAAGCTTTTAAAATAAAAAAAGTTATCTGTAAAAAAAGACAGTGACAACATCAATTTTCTTTACATTTTTTCTATCACCTCAATCTTTAATTTTTAACTGAGAACACTGTAATTAGAATGGTCCGCAGTAAAAAAGAATCCATCTAAATAATAGACGTCATTATGGGAGTTTTCAGTTTCTCCTTTTGATACTTAGATACAACTTCTGCAGATGCCTGAGATAAATAAAATCTTGCTTCTCTTTCCCTTTTCTTCCTTCTCCCTGGATACAAAATGCCTTTCCGTGTGTTCTTTTTGGGCTTCAGTTCCACAGAGACTTTCTGTTGTGCCATGAACCAAATAGCAGAAGGAAATATGTGAAGAATGAAGAAAAGAAAGACAAGAAGAAAGGGAAGATAATTCTGGGATAGGAAAATTCTATGTTATATTACACTGGAATAGGCTTCCTAGAGAGGTGGTGGATGTCCCAAGCCCATCAGTATTTGGAGGCATTTGGACAATGCACTTGGTGATATGCTTTAACATTTATCATCCCTGAAGCAGTCAGGCAGTTGGACTAGATGATCACTGTAAGTCACTTCCAACTGGAAATACTCTACTCTGTCTTGGACAGAAGAGTTATTTATATCACTCATGGATAAAAAATTTCTCCTATAAACTCGGTTTAAGAGCAAGACTCTCTAAGTCCCAGACAGATTTCTAGCACTTAAAAGCTGGTTAGTCCTCATCCTAGACTTTCTATGCATTGTCATTGCCCTTGAAGGAGCAGTATCTGCTCTGCAGGGCCACTGACTGTCCAAGCAGCCACTTTGTGAAAAGTGGTTAAAAAGAAACTCCAAAAACTCAGTTGCGTTTGCTGGGAAAGTTTGCATTTTGTTCATAGAGAAGGGAATTTGCTAGGCAGAGTTTTAATGAAGGTCAAGGAAAGGGCCTGGAAACAGGGTTCATGAAAGTGTTGTAAGATTCATTATTGTCATTGTGCAGAAAAGGATAATTTTCCTAAGAGAAATGGTGACATATACATAATAAAGTCCCTGTCCCTGTCATGACAGCTCAAGAGCATGCCATCGTTACCACCTATGTCACACTGCAGGTGTGCCTGCCATATGGGTGACAGCCGCTGACTTCTCTGATCAACACATAATTATCTCTGAATAAAAATGCACATTGGAGTAGCTGGACATAATGGATTGAGGACCCAGGGCAAAATGCTCTTTGCTGCATCCCGCAGCACCACCTTGGGGTAGGAGGGGGCTGAGGGGAGCCACAGGAGCCAGGGCAACCTTGAGAAACCTGCAGCGACTGGGCCGCCCCGAGGTTATCGTGTTTATCCTTTCTGTCTTCCTTTGGATAGGGGAGGTCACTTGGTTAATGGCAGGATGCCCCCGATAGAAAAGGTCCTCCTGATCAGGGCTATTCTCCTCTGATCTAACCATACATCTCTCTCACAGCATCTGGATAGTTTCCATTTGCAGAGTCCCCTTCCCCCATAAGATAATAAATATCATATCACAAGGATGGCAGTGCTCCTTCATGGAACACTGACTGTTTATTAGAGGCAAAAAGTTTAAGAGAAATGCTAACAATGTTCATTAATGGCCTGCATCCAGGTTTAATGAGGCATGTCAATATGCGAACTGGGCAACATCAGTGGCATAATAGTGGTGGTAAATGGGAGTAATTGTATCCAATTGTACGGCACAGCTTCCAGGAATGAGCCCGAACTGCCAACTGACAATGACAGAGCAATTATGGGAAGGCAAGCGAGCTGTGTCAAATTAGCACTTGGTGAGAACTCATTTTTCAGAGATGTGCTTGCTCTACAACACCACAAGTGATAGCTACTTTATTGTGAGTGATAGGAAGACCAGCACTTAGACTGATGTTCTGATTTGTCAATAGCTGTATTTGAAAGCTTAGTGTCACAAATATATAGAGATATTCAGGGAGAGAGGCACAGTGCTCATGATCCGAAGGATAAGAACGTCGCTGAGAAGGTCATCTGTCAGTGTGAGCTGTCAAAGAGAGATCACACTCTATGAAAAGGGAACATTCAGCCGACTTAAGTAATTACCTTTGACTGAGATTTGAAGATGTCTTTTTTTGTTGGCCTACATTGACTGCATAATTTATAATTTACTGCAATCAGTGAAAGGGCCAGGAATTGTAACTAAGAAAATCCTTATTTTATTTCTTATAATTACATTTCTTTTTTTCTTTCTTAGAACTTCAGAATGTAAAAGTAGGATATTGATGAAATATTTTTCAGTAACTCGCTCAAATCACCTTTATCTTTTAAGATATTATACCCAAACTGGGAAGTTTGGGTCTTTCTTTGGTTTTGGGGATCTTTGTTTGCAGATATGAGTCATACCCTATGCCATCTTGTAAAGTACACTACATTCCTAATGTGGCTTTACATGCTTTGTAGGATTATCAATCGAAAAGGATAAAGGAATAATTCAATTTTTTCTTTCTAGTGCAGAATAAGAAAAAGAAAAGATTTGGAGTACTAAGCACTGAAATTGTAATCCACATCCTATTCAGAGATACAGATCAATTTGATATGTTTTCAGGACTGCAGAAAGATAAGCATTGTAGCAAATATTTTAGGAACTTTGTGGATTAATAGAATTTTCTTTGCTTGGTGTCTTTTTTTTTAACAGTAATCTCACTGGATCAATGTTTGAAAAGTAATTTTCAACCTTTAATAATCTTAAAAACAAAAGATAATATGTGACCAATTATGCTCGGGGATATAACAAGTATTACATTTTTGGTTTTTATCTTAATAGGAAAATATATCTACTTGCATTTTATTAACTAAAAATATAGCATGAATTTTTATCAATGTAGCTTTTGAATTTTTATTTTTTCAGTAAAAAAGTAATTTTTGGAAACCTTTCTTTGAGTTTCTTTATACTATTTGCCATGGTGGAAGGTTTGATGTTTCAAACTTTCCAATTCAGGCTGGGATATTTAATTGGGAAGGGCTGAATGATTAATGAATTGCAACAAAAAGAGACCAGGGATTAGCATGCCTTCTGGCCAAAAACTGTTGTTTAATTCCAGGTGTATTGATTAGCTGTATAGTTATTGACAAAAGAATTAATTTAAGTACTTTAAGTCAATGTTTCTTTAGTTGAAAACTCTACCTTTAGACACAAGGAAATGCCAGTACAAAACTAGTCAATTAATACACTATCAAAGTACAGTCAGAGGAGAAAAGGCTTAATGTCTTCATATTTTAAATTTTCGGTAGCATTTTTTTTATGCCATGTTAATTTTTTAAGATTCATCAAGGAGTCATATTTAAAAAGTGTAATTGTGGGTTTAGTGATGTTTGCTAATTATTTCATGTTTCTTCTGAACTTTAAAGATTCTTATAAAACATACTTTGTTTTCTTTAGTTTAAATTTCAGTACCTGACATTATTTTAAATTATATGCCTTGCTGATTCTGAAACACATTTTTAATCATTATTTTTTTATGTTTCAGAATTCTTTAGGCCATTCAATTTCCCCTATTGTTGAAAGCTGTTTAATTCACAATGCCTTGAGTACAGGCCCGTCATCTATTCTATAGTGACTATACCACTTAATAATGGAATAGTGCATCAAAGTGCCACTTAGGTCTCAAATTGTTATGTATGACTGTCAAAGCGGTGAAAAAAGCAAAAAGAGAAAAAAAAAAGGGGGGGAAAAAAAGAGAAAAAAAACCCCTTGATTTGTCTTTACTACTGGAACGTGAATTTGTCAGCCAGGTTTTGAAATCACAACAGCATTGCTTGCATCCCCAGCGAGATGTCGAAAACTTGACAGGTACATATTTTTTCAACTACAAGCACTTCTATAATGAAAACTAAATACACAAATCTTATTTTTTTTTTTGCTCTTGACAGATAGTTGTTGCCAATGGGATTTAATGTTCAGGTTTGAGTTGTCAAGAGAAATAACCAATAAGCAATCCAAGTAGTCAGTATACAGATATTCAAAAGCAAAATGCCTGGCTTATGTGATATACTGGGAAGATTTGAGTGTATAATTAACTAACTGAGGAACCAAGGACACTTAATCTTCCCTCTAATGGCAAGTTCAACCCATCACTGCCTCTCTCTGGGGGACAAACTGTAGCTTGTTTTCTGGTCACCAGGGCCTTTGGTTGTCATTTTGCTCTTTCTTATTCATCATATCCTTGAGTTCTGGCACTGTTTCTTTCATCACTACTCAGACACAGTAAGAATTAACAAGATAAACTATGGTTCATTTCTGAAACTCTATTCATCATCCTATGTATTTTTAAACTATGACTGTTTAAAACTGTCACAAAAATATCCACTTTTCTTTCAGAGCACAGAAAAGGAATATGCATTTGTACATTTGTTGCCTGCATAGCACAGGTTTACAATGTGTATACTGGAAACCATCAACAATATCTTAAAAAATGCTTTAAGACCAGTCATTTACCTCCAGGCTATCAGCTCATTTATATGACACTGCATGTGTGTGCATGTATGTGCAGTATTTATGTGCAGGGGAGAGAAAAAGCAGGCTGGTGCTGAGGGGAATGGTGTGTGGAGGAGGCCAAATATCTTTTGCATTGAGCAGCTTCCCCTCCCAAACCCCCACCTGGGCTCTCAGCCGTCAATAGGAGTGAGGCCAGAGGGACAGGAAGTGCCAAAAGAGAAATGCTGCTGAATTTAAGCTTTGGATAGAGGTGACCAGACAGTTCCAGGTGTGGAAACCCTCTTGAACACTCCCATGGGATCAAGTGGACCTCCCCCCACCCAACGACAACAAAAAAATCCATTTCCTTAAGAAGCACCTTACTCACAATAAGACAATGAAAATTGCTGCTGGGAAGAATAGAAAAGAAAAGGTTAAAATAAAATAAAATAAAATAGCTTTTAACATGCAAGGCATTCAAACAAAGAATGTAGCATAAGAAGAGAGTAATATGTCTAGTGCTTTCTGGGCCACATGCCAGGCTTGCAGACCAGGAACCAGGGGCATTCAACTGCTCTCCCTGGGTCGCAGATCTCTGCATGTACAGATCTGGGACATCACACAGAGCTGGCCACACGTGTGTCCTAAGGTGCCTCTTATGAATATTCCCACAGCAGGGAGTGCAGTACTGATTTTGTAAACCTGTCAGTACAATTATCCTGGTTACCAAAGTACTGACTGTTTACTCCGCAAAATGTATTACTTGGTGTGAAGAAGCTTTACAAATAAACAGAAAAGGTCTCCATGGGAAAAAAAAAAAAACAAAAACCAGAACATGTGATACATAGGTAAACCCAGGGCTTAAAGTACTCCTTGTGAGCAAGGAGAGTCAAAGTGAAGGCTGACACAACTTTTTTACTTATTCTTCTTAAACTACTACTGTCACTTGTGTACCGTAAATCTGTCTTAGTTCATGGATCATTGACACTGTGGACCAAAACGTTTAAGGTCAGTGGTATCAGAGTAGCTGGTGTGCTTCTGCATTATGGACTTGATCCTGAAAGGTGCTGAGTCCCTGCCAGCCAGAGCACTCAGGCTGCTCAGCAGCTCACAGAATTGGGCCTCTGCTCTCTGTCGTAAGGAGCTTTGCCATTTCATTTGGGAAAGATTGCACTTTTATAGGAAATCTCCTTTCCGAAACAGAAAGTTGTGCCCTTCTTCAACTAAAAATATGAAATCTCAAATGTCCATTTTTATCTAAACTATCATTTGTACACAAATGTTTTGGTTTAAAACAAATAATTTTTTGAGTCCTCATGAACAGCAAGAGAGCAGAAATGTACCTCGGACCACTCAGTTTGATAGTCCTTTTTGACATACGCTTTTATAACATTAAAAAATCCATTTTCTCCAGTTTAGAGAAATTGGAAAAAAGTTCACTAGCCATTTCCAAAGGGCAGAAAGGGGATTATGATATAATTACCAACGGCCCCTTAATACACTGATAGAATAACTGACATTACTATTCTCACACTGGGAAGTTTACTTTAGATATTTTTGAATCAAAATATGCATACTTGTCTGTTTAATGCAGGTACTTTTAAACATTAATTGTACCTGATAAAAAGCTCATGCCCTGACTGATATACATGTTAGAGGTACTGTAGTTATCTGCAAGTCTGGATAGCTCAAGGTTATATGACTGGGTTAATAGGATGAGACTCGTGGTTTAGCACTCAGGCTTCTGACACACAGCCATAAAGATGCTGAATGAAATACAACAGGCTGTCTCTTCCTAGGAAGCAGTCTACAGGCCTCTGGTGATTGTTTCAGAAGTTAGAGAATATTAAAGGTCCTACATTTCAAAGTGCCTCATTTGTAAGAAGACTTATAAGTGAAATAGCATGGAAGAGACACCCACATGAAGAAAATCTGTGTTTAAATATTTATCTGATGGTTTTTATTTTTAAAAACATAATATTTTGTACAAGAAAAGAAAGATAAGAGAATTATTTTCATGAAACAACTGATCTGTATCTAATCTGTATCTAATCTTCAGAGACATATTAATATCAAAAATAGACTTTCTGAAAAATAAGGCATAGCAAAGATTTCATAATATATTTGATTAATCAAAACCCAAACGGAAAGTTCTGATCTTCCCAGATGCTGATGGCTTACAATTTGCTTCAGGGCATTATAAACCATGAAGCACCAAATGCTTGCATATATTATGCAATACACCAAGCTCTCAAATATTTCTGTAAAAAGATCCATCATTAACATCTTACTGCTTCTTTTCTTGGGCTGTATTGTATGGACACAGCATCATGGGCTAATTTCTGAAGAAACTCTTTCTTTTTTAAAAATTCCTTTTAGTCTGCCAGGCCAGCATACTCGAGACAGAACAGACAGCAAGTGATGGGGTTTTTTTAGCAACTGCAAATAAAGAGCAGGAGCAGGGATCCTCAGCTCTGATGGCTCAATGGTTCACCAGAAAAAGGATACAAACAGTTTTATTGTGTTCATCTTCAGTCCAGAATCCATTTTAGTCCAGCCTATTTTGCTGACTTTTGAGAATTATTATAACTTATACTAAAACCTTGTCCACAGACTACAATCTGTTCTCTGAGCAGCACTGCAAGTATGTGAGCCAAAAGAAAATAGAAATTTTGGGAGAAGAAAGAGTGAATCTATTTCAACCAAAGGCTTTATTTTTTGCATCACAAATAGCATAAAAAGAGAAGATCATAGGTGTAAGGATGCTAATAAATGTTTATTTTGCTCAGTCAGAGGATAAGGATTTTGTCAGTAGGTGCAATAACATGAGATAGCATCTGCAGAGTGTTCTCTGGAAGCACTCAAAACTTGCAGATGTTTTGTTATCATTCTTTGCCACCTCTGCACATACTGAGTGGGGGTGAATATTTCAGTGTCACACACACCTATCAGTGACAACATTTTGGAGGAAAGGGAGGGTAAGGCAAAGAAAGTGGGCTATGAGCTAACTTAGAGAGGGCAAATCTGTCCGTCATTCCAACATTTAATGACAGTAATGAAAGAAACCATCTGAGGGACCATTTTGTATCTCAGCATAAGATGGGGGGGGGGGGGGTAAAGTAGAAGAATGTAGAAAATTAAATCTTCCCATTTTATTTGGCTTCTTGTTTAGATATGGTGTTTGAGTTGGATGTTGTGCAAGGTAACAAGGTATAGCTGCTGTTCCTTTTTAATTATCTAATGCACTGAGTAATTTCTTTCTTAAAATTAGCAATTAATTTATGTTTTATACTAATTCATGATATATTTTGACACTTCTCAAGAGGGGAAGTTGCCTCAGGTCCCAAGTTAACATCACAAGAATATTAAAGCCAAGGCTAAGCACACGGCCACTCTTGCCCTTGTACTGGCTTCATATGTTATATACATCCCAGAATTAGACCTTCTATATATTTAAATACCTAGATGTGTTACTTCCCAAGCCCCGAAAAAAAGACAGAAAGGAAAGCTGGAATAAAAAATTGAGAAACTCAAGGATGTGCAAAAGCTTTTGCAGACTGTCTTGTTTAAATAGCATCAGAAATTGTCCAGGTCTTTGTCAACATCAGTGACATTGTAAACTCTAGTACATTAAAAAAAATTATAATATATGCTGGAAATAGAAAACAAGGCCAAGAGTTATATTTTAGCTAAGTACTTTATTCATATATGACCAAATTTTAACAAGGTTCATTCATTCGCTCTTCTAAACCCCAACAGAGACTGTTAAGAAAAATTCTGTTTCCCCTATTTTTAATTTTTAATCATTATTGTTCACATGAGTGTCTTATGTCTTGTTAACCCTTTCTAATGACTTATTTTAGACACTGAAACAAGCCACTAGCATTTTTCAAGTTATGAGAAACAAGAGTAAGAGGGGAAGGATATGCACATCTGACCTTGAAAATAGGGCTGGTGTCTGCCATGCCAAACTCTAAACTCGCAATATTGGAGGAGGCTTAGACTTTGATAAAAGTATCCAAAGACTGAATGTATTCCCCATCTCTCTTGTCTGCTGGCATCTTTCCTCTCCCCACCTTTCTGTCCCTCTTGAACCACATCTGTCTTCATCCACAGCTGAAGAATGTGACCTTGGTCTCAGGTTACCCTAAGTGAAGTAAAAGAATGCAAGCCCAGTCCCTACAGTTTATTAATAAATCTGTAATTAATCATTATGCGCCACCCAGAATTACTGTCATTTTTATCTCCCTCGACATACCTTTTTATCCTTTTATAGTCCTCCTTCCTCCTACAGTTTTTCCTTTGTTTCCAGTGACTGATCTGGCTACCTTTGGGGATATTCCAAGTTCAGAGTGAGTTTTACATTCTAACTTCAGATCTTACATACTGGAGATGCAGGATTTCTATATCTGGCAGTACAGGTTGCCTGGGAGATTGGTAAATTCACACTGTGTAGATGAAGAAACCAGATTTATACTTCTAAAACAGTGTTTCATGCATAGCAAGATATTATTCTGATCAGTGGAAGTTAAAATTAATGTTGAAAGTACTGAACTGAAGTTTTAAAGGAAAGAATGTAAGGAAAGACAACACAAACCTTGACTGTTGTTCCCAGTACATGCAAGAGACTTGCAGCCTCTTTGAGCTGCTACATAAAATTGCCATTTAGAAGGAAAAAGGTAAATGCAAAATTGCCACAAATATATGGGACATACCAGAGAATGTGTAACTAGGTCATTGTTTTTAAACAGGAACATTTCAGAGAGAGCAGAAAAACCCAGGATACAAGAAAGAAAAGGAAAGAAAAAATGAACAAAGGAGGATTTGTGCAGAGGAATTGTTTAATTTTAGAATAGGTGGGATAGACAGAAGACATTGCTGATTATTTTTTATTTTATCTTATTTCTTGTCAAACATTTGAGGGGGTATATTTTCTTTTTGGTAACAAGTGATCCAATCAGAAAGGACTTTTGACCTTGTATGAACCTTTTACTTTTACTTTTTGTGATGTAAGGACCAGTTCTTATTTACATCCATCCCTAATCTGCCCCAACAGGAAAATTTAAGGATAAAATGCCATCAGGCCCTAGAATCAGTCAGGTGGACAAGAGGATACAGTTCATTAACTCTGCTTCAGTACAAGGCTGGTGTACTCACCTGTCTCTTCACATCTACCTCCCAGTTACTCCAACTCTTGTAGTGAACTCACATGAAAGAATTACAAAGACAGGCACTATACATTAGGCGTCACCACAAGAAATGTTTCCAGACACTGCAATAACTGAATAATGATGGTGGGGGATTGCAGTGTTGTTCAAACCGAAGTAGTAATTTGGCTTTTGCAAGATGACTAAGTGAAAAGCTGTGATGATAGAGACATTAATGTATCAAAATTCATCAATGTTCTCACAGGAAATACAAGGGTCCTGTGCAAAAAAGTTTCAAAACTTGAGGTTGAAGTCCTTGCTCCAGTTAAAACCAAAGTCTAATGAGTTTCAGAGGGGCAGGATCCCTTCACAGTTGCCTAGAGGCTCATACCCAGGTCACTGAGTATCCCCAGCTCCCCAAAACAGGGAGGTTCTTCATGCTTATTCTGAATGACCACTCCACAATCTGATTGTTGAGTTGATCTGTGTCATCCCCATGTATTATGGGGAGCCAGGTTTAGCCCTGCAAGATGGAAAAAAGGATCCCTAATTATGTGCAATGCTTTTTCCCCCTAAGCATTTCTAAAAATTCAGGAAGGAAGAAAACACTAGTGTGCACAGACCTGTCCACTAGTCTTGTCTTCCTTCCTTCCTTCCTTCCTTCCTTCCTTCCTCTTTCTTTCTTTTTTCTTTCTTTCTTTCTTTCTTTCTTTCTTTCTTTTTTTCTTTCTTTCTTTCTTTCTTTCTTTCTTTCTTTCTTTCTTTCTTTCTTTCTCTTTCTTTCTTTCTTTCTTTCTTTCTTTCTTTCTTTCTTTCTTTCTCTTTCTTTCTTTCTTTCTTTCTTTCTTTCTTTCTTTCTTTCTTTCTTTCTTTTTCTTTCATTTTTTTCTTTCATTTCTCCTTTTCTTCATTTTCTAATGGATACTGCTTATATGGGGGTTGCACAGATGAGAATACATATTTAATTCCTATAATGTTTCTGTAATCAATGCTTTGTATCTGAACAAAAGTGTAAAGAAGGGCATAAATGCACTCAGCTGCATTTCAAAAATGACATCGTAATTGCAGGACTGCCTATCTTACCTTGGCCTCAAGCATTTACCGGGATTTAAATTTATTTCAAACTGTTCTCCCAAGTCTGCCTAATTTTTTTTTGTCCAAATAGCAGCAACTCACAGTTAATGAACAAAGCTTCAAGATTTTTTTTCTTTTTTTTTTTTTTACTTACAGCTAAATTTAACTTTACCCATCCAATAAAAAAGAAATAAGGGAGCCTTTATTATCTCCCTGGATTTCTGGGTATGATACCACATCATAGAGAAGTGGTTATTAGAGACAATGGCCTACCAAGGTGAAGTTTGTAATAAAGCCTATTATGTGGTTTCACCATTGACACTAATGGAATGTAACAGTGATTTAGAATGATTTAATGGTTCCCAGGTTGTGCTCTAATAGTGCTCTTTATATTATGATGTATATCACAAAACCTAATGTGGCTGTTGTGATATATTGACAGTATTCATGCTGTTTCATTTTTTTAAGGGAATTTTAAAAACTGTCAAAAAAGAAAATTAATAGGTTGCAAATGCGTTATTTTCAAGGGGTCTGTTTTTTAAATGTATGTGCATAAATTTCTATTTGGTGCCATGCTTAAGCTAATAAATTCATTTGCATTTTTATTTCAAAGTCATAAAAGTGGAATGTGTGCATGCATGCATTTGTGTGTGTGTCTGTGTCTGTGTGTCTGTGTTTGAAGCCGTGTTTTAGAAAGATAATCTCAAAATTTGTTTACGGAATGGCTTTAGTGGTTTCAAATGTTAATAAAAGGGGAGTATAAAACAATTTTTCTTTGCATAGGCCGCAAAGCTACACTAATTTAACAAAAGGGAGGACAGCAGGGGGTATGACTACAGATTCACTCAAAAAACACCCAGAGCCTGAGGGTTGAGGAGGCTTTTAAACTTGCATTTAAAGTCTGGAATTTAAATAAAAACACAATCATCCTGGAAGAGAAAAAACGGAAGATGTACTAGAGCTGAGCTACCTTTAGAAATTGTTTGTGGGCTTCTCAACAATGCCTGACCTATTAGCTTTAAGGCATTTCTGACTTCAAGTAGGTTAAGGAACAGCAGGAATTTGCTTGCATTTTCAAAGTTTCCCCCCCTCTTTTTGTAATTTAAAAGCATACATCATGAAATATCATTGCTCTAAAGATCAGCACCTTCCAAGTGTGATGATGAGCTACCAGTGAAAACACACCAAGTTCTCCCTGAAAGAAGGAGTTTCATACCTGGCTGCCCTGTGAATGTTGGAGCAAAGGTCCTTGACATTTTTTCTGCTCAGTGTTTCCTCCCCCATTCAGAAAACTTCACACTGTTTAAAATGAATTTCCAACTTTCATGTTGAAACCATGCACAGATCTTTTGGACAAAAGAAAGAAGGGACCATGAAACTGATTGCTGTTGCCTTGATTTCTTTATTAAACACTGCAAAGGGAAGCAGATCTTCTCAACCCCACTCAGGCTGAGAAGATGTCCCCCATCTCTGCTCCCTCAGTGGTGATGAAAAAAGGGAAAATGTCACTTTTGGTGAAAATGAAAGAAGGACATACATACAAGGCTTTCCAGGTTCTGTAGAGGGGAGCAGGACAGCAAGGAGACAGCTGCCTGGCAGTCAGTGTGCCATGTCACAAAAGACTGTCCTGCACTTGTGTCAGGGGACACTTCAGGGTCTTCTGTTTTTTTTGCTCCCAGATGATCTGTGCCTTGTGTTGTGTGTTACAGCTGCCACGGACAAAGTGGGAAGAAGTTGAACTGGGAAAAAATGGGGCCCCTGGGTCCCAGACAGGTAACAGGGAGTTCACTTCTTCCTGGCAGGTAGGCATTGTTTCAAGTACCTTCCACACCAGCTGGTAGGTGCTGCTGGGGCACCACTTTGGAGGTGTGAAGGAGAGTAATTCTTTTAAATTACCCAGATGAATTTACCCCAGATGAGGGATTGCATAGGTTCCCATGCTGATTTAACTATTATCCCCCAAGAAGGAGAGAGTCACCACAATCTTAGAGGAAAAGAGTTCTCAGAGAGGACATGGGTGGAGGTGAGCCATTTTTGTTCTGTTGTCACTGTATCCAGAACTTTCCAAGCAAAGAGACAACTTTTTCCTGCAAAGAACCTTCTTTGCCAAGCTCTGCCATTTACATGGCCCTGGTTAATTGCTCTGTTATAGGGCAATAACACGACACTTGTGGTATCCTGCTTCAGGTTAGATTGCTTGTAGAGGTTCTTTGGTGTTTGTTGTTTTTTTTTCTCTGTGAAAACACCAGCTTCTGATGGAACAGCCTGTGAAGGGTTCAGCTGGAACATAGCCAGCTGTCTCCTGATGGGATCACAGTTTGCATTGTATGTGCTTCCACCCTCACGGCAAGGGAATTCAGTGAGCAGAAAAGGACAATTTTCCTCTTTCTCTAATTCATCCTCTAAAACTGTCCACAAAACCATAATATTTCAGGTGTAAAAAGTATGTACAGGCTGGAAAATGGATTTATAAATAGAACCTTACACTGAATAATGACTTTGGGGCACTGAACTGAGAGAGGACAGACAGAATTTTGGAGAAAGTCATTTGATTTTAACACTAAAGTTATTTCAAAGTTATAAGCAAGATAGTTCTCAGGAGAGGTTCCCTCTTTTTTTTCCTTTTTGTATTGTGTCATCCCTGTGGACAGCTTTGTGGAATCATAGAGAATCAAATTAGGCAAAGTGCTTGTTATGTAACCTCATGGTTCTTTAAAAATTGTGGGAGCATTGCTATCACTACAGCTTCACCCTTCCCAAAGTTTATGTACAGCATATGGAAAGTGGGGTCAGGAAATAGTGGAGACCATATAACAAAATATAAAGATCATTTTTACAGCAATGCAATGAAATTTGCATAATTATTATCCCATTTTGACTTTTTAACTTTAGAGAATCTATGTGGGTCAGTTTTCCCTGTTTTAATTAGCAAAATCAAAATAACAAAAAATGGCAATTTCCTTCTTTCAAGCTCAAGTGGACTACTCACCCTGTAGCAATAATTATATTTTTCAAATGTGAGGTGCCTAATTTAAAATACGAGATTCCCAGTAGTTGCAGAAGTTTTAAGGACAAGAAGTGACAGAAGCAAGTGAGCCTTTTGTTCTTACCACTTCCCAGCTGAAAGTCCTCTCAACATCTAAACTTTGTGGGAATTATGTCACTCTTGTAAATAAATTTCTGTGTCAATATTATTTATTGGAAAGTATTTTACCCACTGTGGTAAATGAAGAGCAAGGTTTACTAATCAGATTACTGGCACGCTTATTCTAATTTATACGTTTCATGGTTAGCCTTTAAGCCACAGTTGACCTCTTATTTTTTATATTAACTGGAAACCATTCATCAAGTGAGTTACCCCTCTCCTTTCAAATCCACTTGTATTACTAAAAGGTTGAGTAAAGACCTCTGGGGAACAAGGGCAATTTTTGACATGGATCTCAACAGATTAAACTATGCAGGGACAATATAGAATACATTGGAGCAATAACATTATCACATCATAGCCTGATTGAGAGGCATTTCCTTGCATTTTTGTTCTTTTACCATAAGCCAATAGTAGCCACAGGCATTTGACTGGAGAGCCCGGAGGATTGACAGGCCTGGCAGTCATTACACGCTGGATTGAATACTAGATTACTCCAAAGTGGCTCAGGGTCAAGGATCAGTGTGTTCCCTTTTGGCACTAAATGACTTTAATATCCTTACTGTATTAGTCAATTACTTTAAAGCTGCTGCTCTCTGAGCTCTCTCTGCCCCCCTGCAGTTTACTATGGACATTTGAATTGCTCCCATACTTAACCCACACATCTGCTTTTAGCTGTCAAAAGAATTGTGCTACCGCTGGAGCTATTGACAATGCAAAATGAACAGAGATACTTGCTGTCAGTGTCAAGTGGCACTTTCTTTCCATTGTTTGTTTTAAATAACTCCTAAATAATGCCACAGCGACACTGTACCTAACTTAGGAAGAGTCTCATGGTGGTTTACAGCCTACCTTTAATTCAATCTCAACATGACCAAAACAAGCAGCAGTAAATTATTCTATCCACACAGTTAGTTGTTTTTTGGGGGGGAAAAAAAGATATTTTCCAAAGAGCTGAAGTACTACAGTAAGGCACAAAATGAAGGGTTGCTTTCCACTCTTGCTTAAATTTCACAAGAGTCTCTGTGACTATAGCAAATTACACTGCACTTCTGAATTTATTGGTGCAACACAGTGAAGAATTTTATATCATGGCCACTGAACATTAAAAGGTCTGGCTTGGCTTGGTGTTAAACCAACATGTCTGGATTAAATATGAGCAGAACTGATCTGAATTCTAAAACTTCTAAAGTCATGCCTTCAGTGTTTTAGTGAAAGTGATATCACTGCACATGAAAGCACATCTGTGCTGTGGGGCCCAACTTGTGTGTGGTGATGTCATTGGGTTAAAAAAACAACTCAGGATTTTATAGCTAGATACATATAGAAACAATTTTCTTTTACGAATATACTTATTTTCATCTGCCTGAGGATAAATGGGCACCATGTCTTGCTGGGAGAGCTGTCGGCTCTGTAGTTTGTTGAGCCCATGTTGCAGGCAGACAGTCAGGTTTTTCCTCTTTTTGTATTAACCTGTAACATGGGTATAAGGACTGGTTGTTTTGTTATTCTTGTGAAAAATACATCTAGCTTTTTACAAGGAATAGCACCACGCCTACTGCTGTGTGCATCAAATTGATCTGCTTTTAGGACAATCCAAGAAGGATCTGTCATGGCAAAGTTACCTTTCTTATTCTTCAGAGAACTGTTAAATATCCCCATGAACAAGGGCCCTGGACTCTTCATTTAGTGCAGGAAAAAAAAAAATAAAATGATGCCCAACAAATTTAGCTGAATAGTGTGCACTCTGACCTGTTTGCAATGACAAGGCCAAAGGAAAGTATAATCCACTGTGCATTGTAAGCTTCTGGAAGGCTTAGGCAGTGTCAGAGACATTTTAACTCCTGGCTTCAGCACTGGAAATTAAAATTTCTGTGTTGGGAAGCAGATGAAACAACATTTTGAAAAAAAAAAACAACTCAATCTCTAAATACCTGTCTTTGTTATTCAGGATCTTTAGGCATACAAATATAGTGTAGGTAACAGAGCAAAAACAGAAAGGCTGATGTATGATCAGTTCTAAAATACACGCACACTTGCATGTTTTTCAATACAAAAAAATAATTCATGTGATAGATTCTGAGTTTTGCCATTTCAGGTTCATGTGTTCCTACTCCAGGAAGGCAGACTGACAGTATGCTGTGGACAGTAATATATATTTCGTTTGCAGTGTGCCTCAACTCAATGGCTAAGCATAATGAATGGTGCCTTGGGGAATGCTCTGAATAATTGTGCTAATTTAAAATTTAGTCAGCAAAGGACCTTAAAAAACTTGATACCTCTTGGTAATGATGCATCATTAGCACTTTTCATTCATTTATATTTTGTTGTGTTTAGGGATTTGGGTATTCAGGAGAAGAAAGGTAGTCTGACAAGAGAGTGATTGAATCAGCCCCCTTGATACCTGGGAGTGACAGAAGGTGAAGTACTGTAGCTGCAGTTGACAACTACTTTAATATGAGCCACTTATAAATATTTACAATTCATAAGTCAATGATGAGCTTCTGTATAGCACATAAATAATACCATAAGTATTTGGCATATTTATTTGGAGCCTGATCATTAGCTGGAAGAGAGCTTAGTGTTAAAGAGTTATGGAAACATTTTCAATTAGGAGAGCTTCCTTTGGAGACTGCAGTACACAGCTTTGAAGAAAATAATGCACATGAAACAGGTGAGTTCACACTTGTAGAAAGCTGCCATTCTCTCAACTTAAGCAGGGGAGCAAAACATCCAACTGCAGTGCAATAACATACATAAGATTAATAGAAACTGGTTCTCAATGATTTATTGGCACAGATACCATAGCACTTAACATATGGCCTTTCTGCAGTGCAACAATAAACATATCAGAATCCAGTCAAAAAACAGCCAACCCTGTTTACTGCACGAGTAATTGTGTTGGGGATATAATTCCTCTAGGAATTAGGAATTCTACTAATAAGTTGATTTTGTAGGCTAAATGAGACACCTTTGGTGTATGGTTTTGATCTGACTGTAATAAAAGATTGACAAGTTGAAAATTAGGCACTTATTGATTGACAAAGTTAATTTTTTCAAGACAGATATTTATATGCAAACTTTTTTGTTTGTTTCTCATATTAAATGTTGAACATTGTTGAAAAAAGGGGGGGAAAACCCAACAGCCCCATAGTCCATAAACCACAATCAATTAGAAAGAAAATACTTATAGAGAATGAATCTTTTTTTGTTGGCTTTTTTGGCTTGGTTTGTTTGTTTGTTTTTAAGAAGCTAAAATATCTGTATTTTCCAGAACTATAAGGCAGAATAATTATCTGTAGCTTCTGTCTCTTTAATATGAGTGCATGGTGCAGTGATGAGTGCTAAATACATTAATCAGGAGTGAAAACTAAATTGAAACATTCTTGGATATATAAAAAGATAAGCTCATGCTCAGCACAGGTAAAACATAACAACTTACTTTGTTTGTGTGCCTAATTTTTGTGTTTTCTGGACTTTTTCATCCTTATTTTTTTAATATAACAATAAGATTTTAAATGACGACTAGGGATGGACACTCCTTTCTTTCCATCCCAGTGGGTAATGAGAGACAACACCTTCCAGACATTATTCCTTCAAGTGCTGAGTGGGAGTGCAGTTAATTTTGATAGCATAGAAGTACATCTTTTATTGCATAGGGAAAAAAATGTCGAGAATAACCTATTCAGTTTAACATTTTCACAGAGTAATTACACATAAAATTAGCTACCATCAAACTTTTTAGCTACTTTTCCCAATCATATTAGCTGTGTATACACACATTTCATGTCTAAGCATGGAAAAATTATTTTAACCTGGGAATATCCACAGAAGAAATCTAGAGTGATTTTTTAAAATTGTTGATAATTTTGGGATTGAATCACAAACTATAATTAATTTTTTGCATACTAGTGTAGAAAATCAATCTGCGGTGTCTTGCTCATGTCTGTACAATGCAATCACTCATTAATGCAGCTTCAAATATCAAAAAGGTGTCTGTTTTCTGTTTAATTTTTATGCTCTTTTGTAATAGGAATCTTCTTGTCATGGATCATCTTGAGGCATGTAAACAACATACAAACTTACTTTGAATGATATATAATCTCATAATTTTCTCTCATAAAATGACATATACAAATCAAGGAGTTAAAGCATGGAAAGTAACATATTTTGGTCTTGTGACTAATGGTAACCTGGTGCTATTGAATTACTGAACTGTGTCTGAGAACTAATGAGAAAAATTTCCCAGGGGAATCTTTATCCAATGCACTTGGAGAGCACCTTGGGGACTCATTCCGTGTCTGTCACCTTTCCCGTCTCATTGACACTCAGCTTCTTTACCACCATTACACTGTGCAACCATTTCACTTTACACCTCACGATTAGAATATTAAAAGGAGAGAATACTACACTACTTGCTCCAGATAACAGAGTTGTTTTTGACACTTAAAATAGAAATTGTCACTGAAATATCACAAGGACATGACTATCTCCAGCTCCAGAGCACCCAAAGAACACTTTAAAGCTCAGAGGTGATTTCTTTTGAAGTCACTGTTATTTCTTGTCATATTTCTTAAAAGCTTGTTTTATTCATTTCTTAATTAACAACAAAACACTTAAGATACATCATGTCATGTAGACCACAAAAATTATTTCTCTTAGGCAAAATTTGCTCCTGTCATAATAGAAAGGACTGAGTCACTGATATTGACTATATAATAATGAATTTTTAAATGAAGCAATAGAAATGTCATTAGCAAGAATATATAATTTTCCATGTGGTAAATATTTGGTGAAGACTTGTGAAGTCTAAAAACATAAGGAAAACTCTTCAGTGCATGTAAATGGCTTTAGTTTCATTGATTTAAGAACACTGCTGATTTCCCTCAGAGAGGATTTGTCTCATATAGCCTACACCCATATTTAGAAGAACTTCAGTATATCCCGATAGGGCCAAAACCTGCCTTCCTCTGAAAAGCTCCCTCACTGAAGTGCACTGAACTACTCTCATGAGTAAGAGCAGGGAGGATTTGGCCTCAGGGAATAAAGCTCAACTTTAAAAAGTTTGAAAAAAATCAAACTACATTTTTTATCTCAAAAAGTGCTCTAATTTCACCTGGATGGTGATTTCAGACAGAAGCTAATTAAAGCCAATGGAGAATTTTAAAAATGAAGAAAAAACCCACAAATTAGGACAGCAGGGGGAAAATAAGTTTCCTAATTATATATAATGAGGATGTCTTCTACGTAGTGCAGTAAATGTTCACCTTTTCTATAATACTGAGAGTATGATGATTTCTGCTGTGTGGCCCAGGGTGCTACACACACAGCTGCTTGTACCCATCGCACAAGTATTTGATTTTATTAAAGAGTTCTAGTTAGCCAAATGTCCATGGGGGTCACACCCTGTGACTCATGTAGAGACTGAACGTATTTGACTGTTGATGATATTAAGAGAATTATTGCTTGCAGTGGCTGTGTTTGTCACTGTGTTTTGTTGACCTTGAGAAAGTGTAGGAAGGGGAGGTTATTTTGGCAAGTGTTAAGAAGGAGTCAGGCTATATGCTGAGTTTGGTTTTGTCTTCTGCCAAAAAAGATCTTTCAGTGGAATTGAAGAACACCTGCTGCCGTTCCATCCTGCTTCTGAAGATGGTGGGATTTCTGCTATGGGGTCCTTGAGGACAGGCTGTATTTTCTTCAGTAGTGGGCAGCCACTGGTGTGGTAGAATAGATCTATTATCTGAATTATCTTAATCTTGAAAGTATTTGAGTGTACCTGTTTCAGTCTTGCATTATCAACTGTTCAGTCTTTCATTGTTGACTCAGCAAATATTCTTTGCTCTAAACAAAATGAAAATACACCCTTGGGGTTGTAGATTTTCTAGAGGATCTGCCCCCTTCCCATGAATTCTGAGTGTCAGAGGAGAGGTAAAGGAAAATTGGAGACTGACTTTAAAATTACAATATTACTGATAATGTATAGGGAATGAAAAAAACCTGAAAACTCTTCCAGGAATTATCAGTCCTCTGATGTTTGATGCAAGCCTTTGATAGTGTGAAAAATAGAGTGATGATGTTGATGATGATGAATAGGGAAATAATCTTTCAATGTTCTCTTCTACAGTTACTCTGAATCTATTGAAATTACAAATGTTTTAAGTCTTATTTGTTTTATCAGACTGAGTTGAAATAATTAGAACTAGGAATAGTCATGCATGTTTGTGACAAGTGAGGATGAAGAAATTCTGCTCAGATGATCTTCATCTCCACTCTGCATCCAGTGTGCAAAGAGGGAAATAAATGAATAAGAAACAAGGTTGGAAAGATCTATATTACCAGCTCTGGCCTGTTCTTCTTTACCTTTTTATTTTGAATTTCAGGTCACTGTACTTTATTCTAGGTTCAAACCAAAACTCCTTTATGTTCTGCTGCTTTAACTGGTCTGAGATCTACGATGCATAAACAAAATGTGAAAGAGGAAGCTAGTTTATGGTTATTTTAGAAAAGTTTTTGCTTTTTAATTCAGTGTGTTTAATCTTAAAAAAATAAAAGCCTGTGAGTTGGTCTAATTAAGCTTCCTCTATTTAAATATCTAGATTTAAGTAAAAAAATATGAGAGGTATGTTTGGTTGTTTGGCTTTGGGGGTTTTTTTTAAGCACTAACATAGAGTTTACACATTTCTGTTTCATCTTCTACATGGCAAAATACAATTCTTTTGAAAACACATAGGAGAAACACTCCATGTCAATACTTACAATATCAGGAGACAGGCTGTGAACTGTGTTTTTTGTCTTTCTCAGAAAGATAATTATGAGTGTGGAATAAGAGATCCTTAAACTCCTGGTTTTGTGAACCAGACCCTTGATTCAGTATCATGTTAGTACTGCTACAGGCAATCAGATGTTTCAGTAGAAGTTGAGATTTAATATGCTTTTAAACATTTTCTCTGTGACCTCTCTCCCACACATTACATTTCTTACAACTGGGTCTTATGAGCTTCTCAGGGATAGTTTTTGGTTGTGAGTTGATGAGGCTATGTTAAAGCTTCCCAATGTTTTGGATACCCAAATCCATTACTTTTTTAGAAAAATATCATAACTAAAACCTGTATGTACTAATTCCATGAATCCTTACTGGTACACAGTACTGATTTGCAGGGACTGTAAATGAAATTAGGCATGTTTCATCATTTGTCATTTTATTTTACCACCTTAGAAAGGCATAGATTCTATGTAATTTCTATGTAATTGTATAGATGCATAGATAGAGAAATATGCACTTTAGAAGGAGTCTCTTAAGGCCAAGAAAGTTCAAATTTAATCCTCCCACTGCCACAGATCTGTGTGCAGTTTTCCTTAAGTTCAAGGGATGCATAAATAGAAGCAACATCTGACCCATCACTCATATTCAGGACAGTATCCCTGTTTCAGATGTTTATGTTAAAGTTATTTTGTTTTGAGCAATTAGCATTTTCTTTTGAGACACTGTGAAGGTAGAGAGTTATTAAGAAATGTATTATATGAATGTCCACAGGGAAAGGAAAAAAATGACTGCAGAACCACTTCCAATACCTCAGAGTCCACAACTAATTGTATGGTGGAGAGCTGAGTCAAGAATAGACACTGTGCATTGATGACACAAAAGCTTGCCCTGAACTTTTGCAGACTTGTGACCAGCTACATTTAGTAGTGGGAACATTGTGCTGTGGATATCAACACAACCTAAGTGCACTGCTTTGAATAAAAAAAAATCATATACGTTGGAGCCCAATTGGCATCTCTCAAAATCTTTCTCTGCAGACCCTGGAGTCATGTCTAAATATCTTCTTATTCTTTAATATATAATTGAGAATGTGCAGTGAAGCACTAATGTAGCTGCTATCTAATGCCAACAGCAGACGGATCTGGCCAAGAGGATAAATAAAGTTTATATAGTTTTGTTCAAAGGCCTGATTAGCACTTTTTATCTGTCATTCCTTTCAGTTTTTGAAATTTCATTACACTGAGCTAGGAGCTTAACATGTACTCTTTTGATCATTCATCCTGATCTGGTTTGTCACAAACAGCTAAAAGTTCTGCTCTAAATGACTTTGATAGTGTCAGTACCAAAGCAAACGTGGGGTATATGTTTACAGTCTCCGTTTTATACATGTCTGGGGCAGAAGAACTATTGAAGCAAATTACTCCTCACCCACACAGAGGGTATTTCTTCAATGTCACAGCAGAGGTCATTGACAGGGCAACAAGGAGAAGGCAGCTTCTGAAGAAGAGTATGCTTACATTTTCTATAATGCTCATCCAACTTTTATCAAACACTCTCAAGAAAAATACATTTAACCCTTTTATAAATAGCAAATGCAAATACGAAAATACGTCTTTAAAGCTTTAAGCATCTGCAGCATTATATGATGTTTGCAGGAATAACCATCACACACCACAGTAGAACCACAGTTCTGGTAACAGCCAGAATGATACACCATTTTTGTGTTTTAACAATAAATATTTTTAACTGCTAATCTATTCAGTGATGCTATATAATTTCTTGTTGATGTTGCTATACTGACCTCTGCAGGCTTTGGAAGTTTGGAACATTGTTTACAGCAGTGGCTGCTGTGACCCATGCAGCTAAATGAGTCCGTAGCAGAAGAACACTTGAGGGTTAACATACTTACCTGACTGCTGTGTTTCTTCTTAGTTCTAAATAACAAACTGTAAAAGAATTTAAGGTAATGGTTTGAAAATAAATGTTGTTGATGTTCAGAATATGTTAGTTTAGGAAAAAGTAAAGGGAAAAAATAGATATTTAAATAGGTCTATTACAGATGTGGGGGGTTGTGATATGATGGGCTAATTAAGAAATGCAGCCATTTAAGAAGAAGAGTATTATTCCTGTTAAGCTTGTTTCTTAAAAAAAAAAAAAAAAAAAAAAAAAGCAGATCCGGTCTGATGTTATTCTCCTTGATATAATTAAATTAAAAGTTGCATATATTCAATATGGCTTTTATAAGTTTTCTCAACTAGGACAGACACACCAGGATAAATAGCTATACTTAAATGATGCAAAGTTCCCCATCTTCTGGGTTTTAGTATCTTGAGTTAAAATAATTTCACAGACAGAGTACAATGCATGCATTAATCTAATCTGGGTTATTTTCTCTTAAATACTGCCTTTTTGGAGTTAAGTGTGTTCCTTACATTTATTCATGTCCAAATACAATTTTTCAATTATGGTCTGACACTTCTTTTATACATATATATCATTTTTGTAACCTATAGTCCTGTTTGGCTGACATACAGAGCTATGCCCTATACCTTGTTTATGTTAGAAACAAAGAGTCTCTGAACTGCAGCTCTGTTTATAACTATTTGTGGTTTAACAAATGACAAAATACAGAAGACTTAAAAATCTTGGTCTGGAAAAATATTTCAGTCTGGTTTATGTTTTCATCTACTTTCTCTGCATTTATTGATTTTGTTAACTGTTTCAGCTATTCACTGTACACTTCTCTGACCACATTGTATTTATGTTGTATGCAGGTAACTGACATATGAAGAAAAACAAAACATACAGGATGAAGTCCTGACTCCTCTGAAAGCTCCCATTAACTTTAGGAAAGCCAAGCATTTTCCTGCTGTATTTTTGTTGCTCTTGTTTCATCTTCAGAAATAAATGATCTCTTTGACAAATTCAAAGTTATCTAATTAATCTTTTTCTGTAAGAAACTGAGAGGTTATACCCTGAGACAAGCAGACGTATGAACTCACTCATCTCCGCTATTTGCGGAAAGAACTGTGCATTTTGATCATCACTCACATTGTATTAAAGTTTTTACCCAAATACTGTTAACCAAGAGATCCCAATAGGTGGGCAAAATAGATAGAAATTGGTAGGAGAGGAAAATATACATGGGAAGCTGCAAAGCAGTTTTTTAAAATATTTGACTTAACATTCACTTCCTTAGTTTTTGGGGTTTTTTCCAGTTTTCAGTGCTGTCAAAACAAATGATTTGAGATAACTGGAGATTTTGTCTGAGAGAAGACAGATTTTGAGATTACTATTCCATTTATCTGCACCATTTGCACTACAAAAGTCTCTATCTCATATATCACAGTCTCCTAACTAGACTAAGTACTGGTCACCCTTTTGGGCTGATTCCTGTTGTGCTCAGAGCTCTGGATGAAGGGACGAATTTTTGTGCATTTATAGGCTGCCGATTCCAACTGTTCTCATCCAAATCAAGATCAGTGCCAGCAATGATAGAAACATTTTTGCAGAGTAAAACTTTGGCACACACCTAATGTTCTTCAGTCACAGAAAGGCAGTCAATCTATGGCATATGTGACCAAACTAATCTGAAGCAGAAAATGCAACAGTATGGATAGTGAAGAATTTAATTCCTCAAAATCAAATGTTTTACTTGGGAGATCTGGCTCTTTTGCTCCATGATGTTTGCTAAAGTTAACATAGCCACGTTGTCTTGCTCAAAAATATTGATAGAGTTTGAGACTAAACTCCTGTGTCTTAATGGCCAGCAGATAGCCAGTGAGTATGGGCAAAGATAGACTCACTTTGGCTACCAGCAAGTTACTATAGGCTGGCAAGTTAAGAAAAGGGCCACTCGATGTGGAATGTGATTCCCCCCACATTGCACCTCCCAAAAGGAACTGCAGGTAGAGGTAACACAGCAGCAGCAATGGCAATTGTGAGTCCATCTCATACTCAACCACGCTGTCTGCACTGCAAACTGAAGTTCTGAGAAACCCAAACTGGCTTGAGGGACTTTATGTTGCCATATGGTGTGGTGCAAAGTGGAAAAGCCTAGGCTTAGATTTAGCAAAATGTGTTCTGGCTCTGGGACCCCATGCCTGAAAAATACCTTTAGAGCAAGGACTGTTCACGGCTCGTGCCTGGCCCAGGCACACCCTGTTCGTGAGCAGGGAGCTGAAGGCTGGAGGCACTTGTGTCCCCATGGCAAAGGACATGTTAGAGGGCTGCCCTGGGCATGTCTGCAGCTGTAGCTCTACCTGTAGTTTAGAGTCTGCTAGCAGTGTCTCTAGTACAAAGAAAACCAGGAAAACTCTCCATGGCACTCTAAATTAATAACCAAGATGCACCCTAAGCACGGGTGCCAGAACAGTTTACCTATGTCAGCATAACTAACCAGGGAGTTATGATGTGACAGTCTTTCCTAAGACATTTCAGGACTGTTACGACATTCAGTATGTAGCTGTTTAATTAACCTGGAATATAGGCTGGAGGACCACTGAAAGTTAAGTCATTAATTTTTTTTCTTTTTCTATGGTTGTAGTTAGATAACATAGTAAATTCCAAAGCCCTATAGAAACTAAACTCAGAGTATTTGAATTATGGCTTTTTGTGTATTGATCCCAGATTAAAGCACCTGGACAAATGGTCTAAGAAACCATCAAAGCCTTCTTTGGACTGTCAGCCTTAATTGCTTGGTGTTCACATCAGGTCTATTCTGCAATGGGAATAATCATTAAGTGTTACGTTCCCACACTTTTCTGTTTTGATGGAAATTTGGGGCAGGATTGTGGCCTGATTCTGTCAATGTAAAGAGCATAGTTTTACTTTTGCCCTAGAAGTTTCTGATTTGTGCTCATTTCTCCCTTGGATCTCTGTGAAAGCAGTTGAGCAGGATGTCAGCTCCTTTTTATTTTTCTAAGCACAAGACTTGCTATGTTTTGCTTAATCTTCCATCCGTATGGTGACATGTAAAACTGAAGCTTGACCATTTAAGAGTTCAGCAATACACAGCCTCCCAGCAGGTCCCCCCAGGGCACTGTGTCAGATGGTATTAGCAGAAGAACCAAAGCGAGTGTCCCTGCTGCACTGCTTGGACCTGTATAACTGGAGCATTCTGCAGTCGCACAGCACCGTGTGTTCAACAAACTCTAAGCTCCCTTTAGACCATAATATAGCTTTCCACATGTGCCCATAAAACTAAATTCTGTTACAGTTGTTCTAAGAAATAGAAGTAAAAAAGTAAAATGGCAAGTCAGTAAAATAGCGTCTTTGCCTATCTTTGCCCTTCCGAAATCTATTTTCTGATGGGGATATAAAACTCTCAGTGTAGTCCCAGATAGACCTCATTGTGTACTACTACTCCTATGAAAAGGAGAAATCTTTATGCTATTTAGGTAGCACAGAGCAGACACAATAGGGACTGTATCCCTTTTAGCAGCATCTGTGGTGCTATTTATGCAATAGACTAAATTTGGTACCTCATTACTGATATAAGCAGAAGCATCACCCATCAATCACACAGAGATTTTACTTTGCATATTTCAGGGGCTGAACTTGTCTCAGTACATATGAGACAGTGGACATAAAGCCTTTTTCTGATGTTTTTTGATTTTCAAAAAGCCCCTACTATAGGAAGTATAGTGTGCAAATAGATTTTGCACTGCAGTGTAACTATCAGTAATGGTGTGCAGGCTACAATTTAAGGAGAACTATTAGCCTTCTGAGATGTTAAATTATCAGAGAGCATGCAATAATAATAATATGGGAAAAGACAGCACCCTAGTGGGGTGAAACAAAGAACACTGAACACTTTTTAGCCTGATTGTACAAAGCTTCAATAGCAGCGCTACTGGTTCACACAAAAAAGTTCCTTCCTGGGAAGCACAGTTGTTATACAGTGACACTGTATTCTTCTTGCACAATGGCTTTAATTTGATAAAGTACCTTATTCACACCTGGGTCTTTGAGCTATTGTATGGTCTCACCTGAGCTAAAACAGTTGGTCATGAGCTCAAAGTTAGGCCCATCCTTAGGAGTTAATCCAAATGTGGCCTCTAAATGTTGTTGGCTTACACATTTTCTGACACAAGGAATTGGATTTACTTTAATTTAATATATCAGTTTGGGTTTCTCTTTTTTTTTTTTTATTTTTCTCTTTAGCTGATCTTGGTTATTTATTAGATCTTCAAAGAAGAGTTTTTCTTGCGGCTTTTTTAGTTTAGTGATGTCAATGACAGGAATTTTTTATTTCTTAGCATAGTTTGCAACCAAGCTGAGCACGTGGATCATCCAATTTTTTGACAACTGAATTGGCTGAAAACTGGAGTGGAGAGAAATCTGGTTTTTTGAAATTATCCTCTACGTATTTAGTTCATGAAAAGACACTGAGCCAAGACTAAAACCAAGTCAAAATTTAAACATTTTAAACACGAAAGAAGAGAGAGAAATGGTATAATCTGGACATATACTTGTAAGGTGATCTGACCCATTAGTGCATAATGGGCAAAGTCTGGGCAATGATAATTTCTATTTTTCATTGAAATACAGCTGGAGTGCTGCCACCTTTTCTTGAATTCCCCGTCTGAAGCAAATGGCAATCCCTCACCCCCAAACATTAGAAACAAGTAATCAATTGAGCAAATTAGCTTTCTCTTTGGGCTCTAAGATTAATTTATACAATTTTCAAACAGAAAATATTTACATAAAGTGAATGTATTTTGCAGATGATAAGTGAGAACTTCAAGCATCTATCTCTGGGTTAAAGGTCTTCGGGCACAAAATAATTTCTTCTGCTTCCAAATGCAAAAAAAAAATTGAAGGTCTACTGCCTTGAATAAAAAGATTGTCCATGTATTTTTTGCCTTAGTAAGCATGTAGTGCAACAGACCTCCTGCTACAGTTTCAGCAGTAACAACATGGAAAAAGTTGAGCCTTTCAGATGAATGGTATGTTTAGCAAAACAATTTTTAAACAACTGTAATTTTCTTTGAAAAGAAATAAATCAGGTCCAGTTTTATATTGCAATATGTAGCCAAGAACAGTGTGACTTTTTGAAGAGTGTGCTATAGCAGTGGTTTTGCCTATTTCCACTCCAATCTGTGAATATCCTGGCAAACCAGTTTGTTGACTATAGCCCTCAAATACTGGTGAACTCTCAGCTCATGTTGGCAAGTGCTCGGTGCTCTTGGCTTCACTAAAAAAACCACTGCTCTTAGTCTACAAAAATTAGTTGGAAAAATGTCTGGATTTATATCCACTTGTCTTTCTTCCTGTAGACTTACATTTTATCAGTGAGGAAAGAATATTGCTGCCTGCATAGGCATTTGTGACTGGCCTTCCCTCCCATCCCAAAGTCTGGGTAAATATCTAAAGATATCAATACATTTTTATTGTCATCCCTTAGGCGGATTAGTATTGACTTAGATGCTAGATGTTATGAAATATGATTGTTTTGGCTACTCATTTGCTTTTGTTGATTTTTCAACAATCTGGATATTGCTTTGGTCTTATATTTTGCTTCAGAATTGATATAAATGTTGCCAAGGGACTTTTCCATAGGAAGTGAATGTTTCATAGACAAGAATACCTGGAAAACAGGGGACTTGTGCAGCTGTGTGATTAGATGCATAATATGGGTACCACAACTGGCAATACCTTGGACAGAGAAATAGCAGACTTCTATGATTTAACAGGAATTGTGCAAATATGCAGCTCTCAGTGCCATTTATGAATTAATCAAGTGCACAAGCACCTCTTATGAGGACTTCATATCAAGTAAGAAACTCGCCTAGGGACATAATACTAAAAGACCCCTACAAAACTCATTAATGGGAATTGCATCTTCCAATTTTTAATTTAAATATATAATGGAAAAAGAAACAAGTCATATTAACTTTCCTCTGGACTTGAATTAAAGATAATATAATGCAGGATTTACAAAAGTTTTTTAAAATGCTGAATAAATATATATTTTATATTTAGATAGGGATAACATCATTCTGCCAAGACATTTCAAAGAGTAATTTTGACACTGATGCAAATAATATTTTGCCAGGCACTTATTCGGGGTACAAAAGACTATTTTGTTGTCATTACTGACACATCTTTTTCTCAGGAAGTACAATATGTTCCAATAAAAACAAGAGAATGGTTAAGTAGCACAGGTCCATTGTGACTCACCTGCCTGCACATCCAGTTTTTTCACAAGGCAGGTGAAAAGAGTTTATCTTAACCTTTGAAATAGGAGCAAAATTAGGTAAAGTTGTGTGAAGTCACTATATTTTTACCTGGCTATTATGGAAGTACTTTTAAATGCTACCAGGCAGTTCAGATAACATAAAAATTCCAATACTGCCTTCGACTCGAGTCAAGGGTACACTTAAAGAGTTATTAGCACCCAGCAAAGTGTGTTAAGTCTGACATTCATGATGTCTCAGTTATTAAATAGATACTAGTACACGTACTGATTTTCTTATAAAACTTAATAATGATAATGACCTTTCCATTTAGAATCAAGCTTTCAATGCTGAAAACACCAGCAGATTTATGGAATTTTATGCTAGACGCAAATTACAGATCATTGTCAGTTTTTCAAATATACAGAACTTGAAATGTATTTTTCACTTTTCGTCTTGAACATTCATATGTCATTATGACCATCAAATGTATATATTTCTGTGCATAGCTAACATAATTGATGTTACACTCAATTTATCATTTGATTTAGTGCTCCTCTGCACCAGTGCATTATTCCACTGAGGTGATCTGCACACAATAGTGCCTTTAAATGTTAAAAAAAATATTACCCAAAAAAAATTGTGCCAGGGACTGCTACAGACACTAAACAACAGAGTAGGTGATTTGGATGGCAAAACATCATCCTCAAGCAGACTAATATATAAATCTTTTTGGGTATAGAATGCAAACAGACACTGAGGCTATAATTTTTCCACTCCTGGTTGTAACACTACTGCAGGGATTTTTCTTTTTGGATACACTGAGTGCTGATAAGGTACACTCTTAAAGAAAATGCCAGATATTGCTAAATACTGAAAATAATTTGACCTGGAGCACTGAGCTTAGTCAAAATTACTGCTTTCAAGAACCATGTTTTCATCTACTAAAAAATCAGTGTATTCTCTCTGTCTTCAACAAGGCTATGCCAGCTTATTTGAGCCCAGGATCTAGCCCATGTCAATAACGAATGTGAATTAATCCCATGAGGATTATGGTAGCTAAGAATTTGACCCCTGACTCTCTGCTACACAGAGAAAAAATGAAATAATTTTTAGAATATTTAATATATTTTCTTATCCATGAACCAGGGGTTATTTCTAAAACAAACAAGCAAGACTCTGTGCTTCAGCAGAGATGATTATAAGCAACAATGAATATGACAGAGACTACATTTCTTCTTTTTTTTACTTTTTCTTTTTCTCAAAAAGTCATTTTCTTCATACCTCTGTGCATATTTCATATCCCTTTTAGCCCCCACGTTTATGTCTGATTCTGTCTCAGTTATGCGAGGGGGCCAAGTTATGTGAGGAACTATTTTTGAATACTGGTACTTGGAAAGGGTGAAATTTATGTGACTTCAAGTTTACTTACATGAAAAAAATAATTCTTGCAAAATTGCATCTCTGATTACTTCAGAAGTCGCTACTTAATGCTGGTGATTTTAGAGCACACTATATAACTTTAAAGGTGGAAATAATTTGACTTCAGGGATCTAAATTAATCTGAACTTGTCCCAGGGAAAAATGGATTCATTTCACCTGCTTGAGACCTCTATCCAAGGCTGACATTAATTGCACCCCAGAAGTGCCAGTTTTTCTCCACTGACTATGTGCAGAGATGCAGATGACAATACTTGTCAAATTCCAACCTAACTTCTTCCTTCCCAGAGAAATGGAAAATTCCCTCATCTACCCCAGGATGACCCTGTCTTAAAGGACCAAATCCTCCAGGACACTCTGTGATATGCTTTTTAACAGCATCTATTCTCAATTGCTTTAGGATCAAAAGTCAAAGATGAAAGGTGCTTGCTATGGATTGGGCAAGACTTCTGAGGAAGGGGTAAAGACATCAAAGAAAAGGGTGAAAAGTGTTGTCTCAGGAACTGGATAATGCCATGCCAGCTATTTCCTCTCATAGAGAAGACAGAACTTGTCATTTGGTTCCCACAGAGAGCTCACAAAGCAAATTGTACTTGTTCTGCCCGCAAATTTTCTGAACAATGAGTACCTACTCCAGGAATTAAAGCTTGCACTTCATTCACATAATGTAATGTTAACACAAGAATAAAGAAAGGTTCCAAGAAAGTGATTCTGAAAGATCTGAGCATTTTCTTCCCAGACACAGGACCTCAAATGACTATTAAATCACTTAAGACCAGGCAGTGAAATGAATGGCATCCTTCCACTTTTTGGAAAACAGCACATAGGTATTCTATGTTTACCTATCATGATGCAATCCAGAAAATTTAAGACTATATATGATGCTACTCTCAAAAGCAACCAGGTCAGCTAAAAGCTTGCAAAAGTGTATTTCTTGATCACGCTTATAAAATTATATAAAAAATAACAGTTGAAGATTTCAGGGAAAGAAAGCGGACTAGCAGAGTGAATGTAAGAAGAGAAGCACAGTTAATACTTCGATTTAAAGTGTAAAAATACTGAATTTTTTATCTTTGAGGAGCCAATTTCTTTTTTTTTTTTTTGGCTTTACAGAACAGCATGTGAGTTCTCTTTTTACAGACACTGGAAACTGCTAAGCATTAACAGGCAAGAGTGGTTTACACAGTGATTGATATTGGCCAAAAATATACAAAAATATGAGGGTATAGCTTGTGCTGTACTCCATCTAATTATTTTTATTATTTTACCATGGCTGTGGTGGAACTCAGTCCCAGAATCTCAGCTCTGGGTAATCTGACCCATTAAATTTATAAAGGAAACAATTTATAGTGGGGTTTGGGTTAGTTAAAACCAGAAATGTATTTAGAACTAATCCCAGTTTTGAACACTGCTGGACAGGTGGGAAATTTGTGGATGCCAGCTTATGGCCAGGATTTTTAACACATTGGAATAACTGCATGAAAGAACAGTTCAGCAACTTTATTGCTGCATTTTTGCAGAACACACTCATTTTGAAAATATTATGCTAAAACATACTGGCCATCTCTGAGGAACTGATCTGTTTATTATCAGTGGATTCGAGAATAAATGTAGAGTCAGTCTTTAATACTACATAAAGATCTAGTCTAAACTTAGAAATTCAAAGTTAAAGACGACGTTCTACCTTCAATTCATCTCTGGCACCTTGTTATTGAAGAACATATAATGCTAACATCACACACACATCTGAGGCTCCACCATTACCTAAGCACAACAGGGTGAGATAACGACAGTGTGTCAGCCTTTTGTTGGTCCGTGTCACAACCTCCACGTTACTTTGTGAGAAGAACTGCTGTCAGGGCATTTCAAGTTGCTTTTGAAATAGTGCCAAGAATGAGGAGGCCCCACTGTCCAATTGCTTTTCCAGTATTAACAAACTATATAGGGGGAAAAAAAAAGAAGAAATTGCTCAGTTTGCATCTCAGTGCATGAAAAATCCTAAAGTGTTGCAGGGACAATTGATTATCCAGAGGGCAACACATCATTTCTCACTGAAAAAGGCCCTTTCTGGCGTCCTACTGGTTATCTATATGAACATTTCTTTTGTATTTTCCTTTCAATAACTGAGAAGTAAAGAAGAGGTAGAAAATGAGGTTACAGGGGAAAAATCAGGAGAAAACAATGTTTCATGAGATTATGAGGGTTTTCAGCCCCTTGTCTAAGGAAAACCATTTTGTTTTCTTAGCAATAGTCATCATATGAACTACAGCAAATATTTAAGTATTTCTTCATTTGTTCTTTAGAGATCTTGTTACAATAGACCACACTCCCTATACCAAAATAATATTGTCTGAATGAGAGCAAAGTGGGCTAAAATGCAGCTGAGATGATTTTATGGAAGTTCTAATTATCCAGAAAAAGTTCCACAATCTCTATTGTGATTCATTACTCTTTGTCACCATGAACTGGTAGCATTTACAAAGACAATTAACACTGGAATTGTTTGTTCCAATAATGGGACTATTCACATGACTTAGAGAAGTCATAGTGAAGTGATATGTTGGTTTGAATATTTCAAAATATCACTACTTATGCAAATTAGAGATTAGCACTTGATGAGTCACAATTTTCAGTGATTTATGGTTGTTAAAAGGTTGAAACAGCCTTTTCTTCTGCACAGAAAAAACAATTCAAAGATGGGTATAGGTATCTTTTTTTGGTACATCATACCATGTATTTAAATAAAGAAAAACCAGAAATCTAACTGCCAGTCGAACAACACACTGGTTATTCTCTAGAACATGGCATATATGAAGTAACTAATTCCATAATATATAATAGACAAATACTCTCACTCCTTGCTCTCCTTTCAGAGATGTTCAAGCTGTGACATTTCCAGGCCAGACAGTCTCCCATCTCATAACAACTGGAATTGTTTTCAATCTTTGCTAGTGGGGAATAAAAAGAGTTTTTGGGAACACAGGGGACTGTTCCCATCATTATTTGAGCCTTTGTTCAATAACTGTATTATAGACTATTATTTTGTATTTGTGCAAGGTTTTGGTGGCAGGGGAGTTTATAGAGGTAGCTTCTGTGAGAAGCTTCTGCTTCCCCCACGTCTGACAGAAGCAATGCCTGCAGGCTCTAAGGCAGACCTGTCACTGGCCAGGACTGAGCCAGTCGGTGACAGTGGTGGCACCTCTGGGATAAGGGATTTAGAGAGGGGGAAAAAATTACTGCACAGAAATATCTGTGGCTGAAGAAGAGAAGAGTGAGAATATGAGAGAGGAACAACCCTGTGGACTCCAAGGATGGTGAAGAGGGAAGAGCTGCTGGAGCAGATATTCACCTGCAGCCCACAGGAAGCCCATACAAGAGCAGGGTCCTGGAAGGACATATGATCCTGTGGAGAGAGGAGGGCAGACGGGAGCAGGTTTGCTGTCAGGACTTGTGACATCATAGGAGACCCATGCTGGAGCAGATGTTTACTGAAAAACTGCAACTCATGGGAAAAAAGGGACCCTATACTGGGGCACAGGATGTTCTCCTTTTCCTGAGGATGAAGGAGCAGCAGAAACAAGATAAACTGATTGTAACCATCTCCCCATCTCTCTGCACTCCTGGGTAGGAGGAGATAGAGAATAAGTGCTAAAGTTATACCAAGAAGGAGGGGGGTGGGGGGAAAAGGTGTTTAAGAATTTTTTATTTCTCATTATCTTACCCTGATTTTGATTACTAATATTTCAACTTCCCCAAGTCTTTCTTTTTGATTTTACCTGTGATGGAAGTCACTGAGGGATGTCTCTTTGTTCATATCTCGATTCATGTCTCCCTTGTTCATCTGAGGAGGGCAAAGAAGAATGGCTTTGGTAAACACTTGGCATCTAGCAAAGCTCAAATCATCATAAACCTAAAAGTTAAAGATCAGTCCTCAGTGTATGAAGAACATGGTGTCTATATAGCGCCCTGCCAATTTTGTGTTCAGAACTGTCATCTATATTTCTAAAGAAAGATCATTTTAAAATGCAAGCATCACTTACCTCAAAGTTTTCAACTGACAGTGGGTTGATATGACCACTGACACAAATGGTCGGAAGTGCCTCATTCTTGATAAGAGCACTTAGCTCCAACTTATGCTGTATCACATCATGACAATCTCAAATGTGTTGCATCCTTCTTATTCCTTCTTAGTCCTGAGTAAGCAGGCAAGAATTTATTCCTTTATTTAGATATATAGATATATGCATATATATATTTGCAAACATAGCTAAATACTTAGATATACACACGGAGAGGAAGGCAGAAGAAGATGCCTCTGAAGAAGAGAGAATAATGTCTTATTTTAGTGGTTTCCCAGAACAAGATATGTCCCTCCCCTGAATACACCAAACAGATTGCTCCTGTTGGGCAGAATAAAAGATTGATTGTCATGTGTGATTAATTTGGACATTTAAAAAGTTTCATAACATAATCCTGAAGTTTAGTTTGATAAAAGTAAAGATTAAACCATTCTAAAATCATCACAAAGTGTATTCAGTTTTCAGGTCCCATGTATAACAGTGAGTTGCAAGTCAGTGTGATTCTGTGTTGCAGAACAAAGAGTAATTTCTGCTGAAAACTTCTCAATGGATATGTAGATGAGACATGAGATGCCATGTTGCTGAAATATTCAGAAACTTATACCCATACCAAGAGAAATTCTGTAATGTAAAACATATCACTACCGTATTTTATTTTTTTTTAATTTCTTGCTCTGGGGTTTCTCCCTCAATAAATTGCCTCCTTGACTGCTGGCTTCTGGAAAATCCTTTGGTCTACTTGGCTTTCCAGCTGCATAGGCTATTCCCAGTCTCTCAGACACAAATAAAAAGAGTTGCCTGTAGCTCTACCTAGCCTGATTGGCACATATGGCAATTGAATAACTACAAGTGACATTGGGGGACTGTCATCAAATACAGCCTTTTTCCTAAGTTCCTAATGAAACGATGGACTCTCCCCTCCAGGGCAGAATCATCCATTAGGCCCATGTGGTCTGAGCTGGAGGCTCCGTAGGTTCCCATGTAGCAGTGTAATAACCTTCTTGTGAAGCAATGTCAGAGACTTCTCTGTGAGATAAATGATTTAGAGAAATGACCTGTTTTGTCTTGCTTACAAGAGCAATTTGAAAACGGTTTTATTGTTGAGAGCTACCTTCCTTCTGACACTTCTGCTCCTCCACTTAAATTTCTCAGTGCACAATTGTTCTGGCCACCAAAAGGGATGCCAAAATGGGAACATTTTCTGCTTCTGTAGTACCTTCTCCTAGATCAACTTTGTAAGATGCCTAATGAAAAGTAGTGATCTTAACATCGCAGCGTACTATCATGCTCACCCCAGAAAGCAGCAGGGGCAAAGAGAAGTTCAGTTCTGGTTGTGCAGGCAGAAAAACTAAATATGGGCTCATAATTGAAAGATACCAGGTTAAAAATGATTTTAAAGTGACTGTTGGAAATTTCCACATATCCTCTGAGGTGTAATCATCAGTTCCATGAGATGAGAATTCCTAGTCTCTTGCAAACTGGATAAAATTGATTATGTTAAATTTTGAGTGTCAATGCTTAACACAGTCAACTGATACAGGCCAGATACCTATAAGGTATGGAGGAAAGTAAGGTGCATGAGTACATCAGCTTAGAACTTCCATTAATTTGCATCCTGTGAGAGTGAAAACCATCTTGTGAACTGAGCAAGTCTTTTGAAAACATTCAAGAAGCCACATATTGATACATAAAGTAAAGGCAGTCTGTAGTAATGCCAGCTTATGATGGATTTAGTTTTTGGGTTTATTTGCTGGTTTTACTTTTTCTGAAGGCCTAGAAAAAGATTTGTGTACTTCAAATATCTCAGGTTTTTTTCCAGCAACAAGTGTGATAAAATCTCTTTGCCAAGATGTGTTCTTTAAAAATAAGCATCTGGCAGTGGACTATTGAGGTCTTTTCCATTCTATTTTTCCATTTGTGCTGCCTACGTGAATTTTGTATTGTTTATATATCAAGTCTGAGAAACTTGATGGACACTATAGTCAGAGGTAGCTGAAATGGCAGATTTTTCTTTCAGCATCATTACAGGTACAGGTAACAGGATGAACTTGCCTTCCACAATTCTGACTACATTACTGTAAAGAGAAAAGGGAATAAAGATGTCACAACCTCCATCAGCTGAAGACTGTAGAATTATGATTATATTTTTATTGTGGTTCAGTAGAGATAGATTTCCAAAACTGGGCTTGAGAAAAGATGAAAACATTTTTCAGGCCCTAACCCTTCACTCTTAAAAATGCAGGTCAATATTCTCTGAATTGTTAAGGGCTTCTAATGTTTTGCAAAGTATCTGTAACAATGAACAGTCCTTCTGGCCCTATTTAGTCCTGCTTTCTATAAACTATGTTTTCTTTAAAAAAACAGTGGTTTGAATACCGGGAGAAGCATTTGCATTAGTAAATCTAAATGTAATCTAGGCATTTATCATCAAATCTAAATGAAATTCAACCTAACTAACCCTGGCTGTTTAATAGTTAGCAATGAAGTCTAAGCCATGCAACAGTCTTAGTCAGACATTTAACTTCTACCCTGATTTTAGTCACTTATGCATGTTCAAGGGCCTCTGTCATCATTAAATCCTTAAAAATATATCTCTTCCTTGACAGTCCTATCCTTGTATGCCAGAGGTCAAGGCCCATGAAACCATCCCTGTCCCTCTGCACATATCCATGTGTGCAAATTGGACCAAGCCTTTACCCTCTAATAGACCAAGTTCACCTTCAAATTGAAATAGAAACTAGAAAAAAAACAAATCCAAGGCTTCTCTTCAAAATCCTGATGCTTATGTTGGGTGTTGTCCTACTCATGGTGGTGCAGGGGAGAGTCTGATTTTGGTAAGGATGGTCCTGCCCTCTGCAATTGTCACCCCAGATTTCCCACTGTCAAAAACTGGAACTACACTCCCAGAACATACAGAGGACTTTTATTATTTTTGTCATGTCCCACCCTAGGTGGATGCTGGGTGTATAACTTAGTGCCTTTTTGAATATAAGATAGTGAGCATACGCTGCATTTTCATGTTTTGTGTGCAATTAAGACAAAATCATCACAATGACTGGGTGAGACGCAGAGAATATCTTGGAAGACTTTTCACAGAGGAGATCTGCTTTGCTGAAAATCAAAAAGATAGTGCACAAATCCTTGTCAGAGGTTATATTCTTCCTTGCTCAAAACAGTTGCATACACGTTGAAGAAAAAACTATTGGTGTGAGAGTTTCCAAAGAGTTCAGTGGTGTCAAGATTTTTCAAGTAAACACGTATTGCAAAAGACAGACTTAGAGAGATTAGCACCAGTCTGGATACATTAATTTTCCTCCTAACAAGGACACCAATCCCTTTCAAGAATCCTAATTATTCCTACTCAGAAGCCATTAAAAATTGTATATTGTATTATATTGAGAGTTCATCTAATTTAAATGTGAAAATTTTGTAAACATCAGTATTATATTATGTTCCATTCATTCATTTGATCCTCTAGTACATTAGAGGGGGAAAATATACATGCATTGAATTCTTGAGATTTTATTTTAAGGGCTGCTTTAATGAATTCTTAATTACATTATTCAAAAGGTCCATTATTCAGCATTCATCTCACTTCTAAATGAAAGTCTTTACCTGACATGTGAATGAAATGAGTCTAAATGCTTTCCATGCCACCTAGGGATTCGTAATAGACTTCTTGCTGAATGGCAGCAGCTGGTTTTCTTTCTGGTTTAAATTTTTGCGGATTATTTGCAGAGATGGACAGGTATGAAACTCTCATCTGTCCCAAGCATCAGTAAACCCTCCAGTCTCACCAGATGTAATGCAGCCAGTGTTTGAGACAGTTGAAAGAGATAAAAGCTAGAGAGAGAACCATTTTTAATATTTCTAAGGTTTTCAAATATACTGTATAGTTCTCAAAAATTCAATTTTGTGTGGAAAATGCCCCTTATAAAAGATTTTCTTCTTTTTTTATGGTTCACCATGAAAGAAGTTGGTGAACATTATAAAAGGACTTGAGATCTGTTTTTTAAGTGTGGCAAGTTGATACTTTTTCTCATTCCCCACCCATTTTAGTAGGACTAATATCAGATATGAAATTCGGAAAAGAGCTTAAGAGCTCAAAATACTCCAGCAGGTCAGACAGCAACTTGAAATGAGCACATGTGTGGCGGGTCAGGACTATACTGTCATTACATACGTTGGGCCAAATTCCTCTATTCCTCAGTCTGTATTTGATCCCAGGCAGCAACTTTATCATATGCAAGGGCAATTTGCTCTGGAATAAATCAGTATAGCAGAGCACTACCCATCCCCTAGAAGTTCTGAGGCAGTTTAAGGGGATAAAATTATAGAGTTTTATTCAGAATCCTGGTAATATCTTTCTTTAGGACACACTGGCTTCTCTGAGAGCTTTGCCTACATAAGGACTGCAGATTTTCGGAAATTTTTGTCTGGAGAAAAAATCTTAATATCCTGAACAAAAAAATCCTTCTACTGTTTTTTTCCAGGAAAAAATTCAAATGCAACATTAATACTAGGAAAATGTGCATTCCGTATGCGTGTAATTATTTTCCTATTCGCTAATTCTAAATATGAAAAAAATATTTCTAATGGAAAGAACATTTCTTAGAGCATTGAAATAATCATTGAATAGATACCACAGTACTATCTCAATTCCTTGTGAAGGGATTAAAATATTAATCTCCCAAAGATTAAGATTGTCTGTTTCACTTGCACTAAAAAGATAACAAACTTCCTCATTCCAGATTAACATACCATAGATAAATTATTGTATACATTCTTTTCTTAGCCATCTATGTTTTCTAGAAACGCTTTTGCAAAAGAATCCATATTAAAGTCTTTTCAGTGTTTTTGCAGCCATCAGATCAATTTTAAAAGTACATTTCTTAAAATATATTTTGTTTTTCATGCATATAACTGGAGCTTTGCTAGGGTCAAGGCATTATAAGATATATTATGACCTTTCCCCCCTAGCTGATTATGAAAAAGACTGTGAAATTTAATCCACCACTCAAATTCCAGACCATTATTTAGGGCTCAGTACTGGAAGGTGCTGAGCACGTCCCATGAATTTCCCAGCACAGCCAATTCCCAGCAGCTCTCTTGCCCACCTCCCAGCAGGGCTGTGTTAGCAGCACACAACCCCCACCAGCTGTGTGGCATGGTCAGGCGTTGGTTAACAAAGCAGCTGCACCACCAAGCAGGCTGAACCAGCTGCAATAAAAAAGCAACATTTTAGAATGCCTGAGAAATCTCAGAGGGAAAAACACATTATCCACTCTTCTGACGGGCAAAATGCAGGAGTGCTGCTCACAGGGACTCCCATTCACCCAGCCTAAATCTGCCCTCTCTAAGAGTGATTGAAGTGCACCCTTGAGGAGCCACATCACATTGTGCCTCTTACACAGAAAAGGTATTCCAGCATTGACCATCAGTTTTGAAGCTGATTTCTCAATGAAGTAGTGGTCTTGTCCCAGTTAAACTGAAAACCACATAAGTAGCCATGTGGAAAATAATAACGAAATTAAACAAACACATCCCGTGGCACTTATGATGCATTCAGGTATGTTTATTAAGTCTCTACTTTCAGATTTCACCCAGACAATTTTCTCCTTTTTTTGTTGTTTCCCCTCTAGGTCCCATTTACCCATCTTACAGCTCAGTTTATTTTTATGCACATCATTAAGGAAAAAGAAATCTCAAATTCTCTTTAAAGGTTCTGGAATGAGACACATCTAATTATCAAAATATTTAAAATATTAGTAACTTCTCCAGGGTGAAATGTATTCCCCAAAAGGCAGACCCAAGGAACATACTCTAAGCTTCAATGCACACCAGGAGCATTCAAGATGATAAACTGACAGTTCCGCATCAGACCAGGCAAAAGTCTCCCCTATCTCTCTGAATTCTACCAGTTCAATGGAAATCAGCCAGGGCTACTGTCTGCCCATAATGCCTATTGTGCTTTTCAAATTTTAACATATATATTTCAACAGTGTTTCAGTAAATTATAGTAAACTTGAGAGCAATGAAAAATTAAGGACAAAATCCACAAAGGCACCATAAAATGTTTAAGGAGGGACACAGAGTAGTTAAAAATGCAAGATTCATAGAGCAAGCAATGGAACAAAAAAAACAGTGACTTCACTGAGACTAATTGCAAAAAGATATTTCAAATACTTGGAAACATGTTTTATGCAATTGCTATCAAAACTCTTACAAATATGCAGCTCTGATCATGTTTCTGGAGCTGTGTCACAGTGCAAAACCACTTATTTTGATTAGGAACATGAAAACTTATTTTTGACTTCCCAATATGTAATTTGTATAGAAGCTAAAAGGTAACTTGAAGCGCTTAAAGAACACAAAGAAGTTCTATTGACATTATGATCTTTTTAAGTTTTACATTAATTACTATGTGATCATAGTTCTGAGTCAAATATCTATTAGATTTTCATTAACAGGCATCAATAATATTGTCAGTGCTTTGAAAGCTTATAAGTACAAGGAAAACAAAAAATCAAAATCTTTACACTCTTTTTTGATGGCTAGGGAAGAGGAGCTGATGAGATAGTCCATCAGATATTTTTTAGTATTGTGATTTTTTAAAGCATGGTTCCCAATTTTTTAATGTATTTTTCTATATTTTACATATGTAAGGTTATAAAGAAAGCTGGTGATGTGGTTGTGTCTAAGACACACTGAGAGAAAATGATTCCTGTTTTAGGTCATTTCTAAAATCCATAATAACAGATTTTACTCATTTCCCAATCCTCCAACTTTCAATTTGAGAAATTAAGTCCATTTGTGTTATACCTTGCTGGGTAGATAGAAGATATGGGTGGTCCTTCTATCAATCAAAATTGTAATTACCTTTCCCAATTGTTTCTGATATTTTTATTCAAAAAGTATTATGACTCCCAGGCATTACACACATGATGGTTGTTTTTATTGTTAATAATAATACTAATGGGACTTCGGATCCAGTAAATGTGATCCTATATGGCCTTTTCTTTACTTCTTCATTCCCTCTCTGTCTTTTGAAAGTTTATAAAAAATTATTTTTGGCTAGTTCTGTGGACTAATGCTAATTTAGGCTGTGTAAAACTCACAATAAATTGTCACCCATTCTTTCAGAATTCTCAGCACATATGTTATCCTGACTTCTTTGCAGAAGATTTGAGGTAAAATCATATAATGTAGAAGTAATTCTTTATTAACCAGGCTCTCTGACTGAACTAATAATGGTAAACGTGAGCAAAAAGAACTTAAGAAGAACCACTTGATATGATAAAGGATAGTTCTTTTACTATTATCATGTATAATTTCCCGTCTTCCCCTGTAAAAAGAAGAAATTTATAGCCATTTCCTGCATGTACCTTTTTCATTTCAGTTTGACAATCCTCAGCTTTTTTACTTCAGCAGTACCTTTGTCACTGGCACTGAGCATTTGAAACTTATTTCTAATTTGATAAAATATACATATGGCATTAGCATGCTAGAGGTAAAAGGTAATAACATCAAAGCCTCCACAGCTCACATTAGAATGACTTTAAACAGGCATTATATATTTATTTAGCAGGGAAAGAAGGACGTCTCTTAGAAGCAGTATAAAGGTTGTTAATTTTACTAAATGTTTCAGTAAGGCAATTTAATTAATCTTCTTACCAATAACTTCACTTCAGTAGAGCAACTTAAAAACAGCTGTCACATATTTAGCAGTTTGGATGTGATTGCAAAACAGGTGCATTGTTGCTTTTCGACCCTGAAAGAGTTAAAGGACAGCCTTATGATATCCTTAAACTTTCAACTTAGAATTATTGATGAATGTAAAGCTACTCACTCAAAATCATCTAACCTTCTTAACTGGTTAAAAGAGTTTAATCCTCTCAGTTATTAGGAGACCTTTGAAGTGAAACAGTGAAACTCACTCCTTTTGCCTGTTTTGAAAATTTTCATTGAGTGTAGACTAAATCACAGGGAAGTTTCGGCTGCAGCACTTCATCTGCAGAGTAAGCTGTGGATTACTTAGTTGAACTTTGCTCCAGTCAAGACTTTGTAGTGCTTATAAATCTTGAATCCATCTAAGTTCACCTTAAATTAGCCTTGCAAAAACAATCTCTAAACTTCATGTGTCTGCTTGGTGGCTCCTGGCTAAGTGCCATGCAGAAGCTGAGACACTGATTAATTGTCTTTGTTTCTTAAAAATATCTCATATTTTATTAAAAATAAAATATCATGGAAGACACACTTTTGCCTTTCACTTCATAAAACAACAGTGCCCCTGGGTTCTACACAGATCATTGGTAAATACATTGCATTTTAAAAATTAGATGGAAGAGGAACTTGAAAGCTTTATAAGTCCTGAAAGCCTTATTGCACCATAATGCCACTACTGCATGAACAGCTTGGGATGGGGCCAAACTAGCATGCCAAGATACAAGAGATTTTTCAATTTTCCGGCAAATAGAAACAAATTCTGGTTTCAGAAGGTGTACTCGACAAACACTTCTCAATGTGTTTCTGATTTGTGGTAAGAATGTTTTTACTGCTGGTGCCCTGTACTTTTGAGACATTTATTTCCTAAAAGAAAGATTCCATTCTATAAACCTCAACTGTCTGTTTTTTCAAAGCAATTTCAAATCAAACACACAAATAAAATTTTTAACATATGGAAGCCTTCCTACAGAGACTTACGTATTCCAAGTTAAAATTGTTTTATAAACTGTAATGCTTTGCAGATGAAAACACTGAGAAGATGACTGTTTTTAGCAGTAATGCTTTTTGACAGCGTTAAACCTTGTTTTAGTAATTGACATAAAAATATTTGGTGGCTTTAAAATGGACCATTAATAAAAATGGCATGGTTTAAGTCTTAAAAAATTGTACTTAATACTGTGAAGTTGTATAGAATTACAAATATAATACAGTATTTTTTAAAAGAAAATAATATTTTATTTCTCTGTCTTAAAAATAGTGGAGATGCATCTTTAAAACTGGCCCTTTTTTATTATAAGTATCCTGCAGGTTGAATTTGGCTTTAGATTGCTTTATATCCAAAAAATTCAAGTATTTTATGTCTTTTTGTTTTTCAAGTTAGTACTTATTTCTTCACTGGTTGGCTTTTCTCACAAGCTTTTAACTTTTTTGTTTCACACAGAGTCAAACTTGAAGATTGCTGTACCTAGAGACATTTGCTATTTAAACATTAGCAGACTATTAGCTTGTACACCGAATACTTTCAAGATGTGTGCATAGACAGCTCTAAAGTATTTTTGGAATAGTAAACATGAATCTAGAGGAACGTTGTAATCTTAATGAACTTTTTATAAAGAGTGGCTTTTTAAACTTTGTCTGGTTAAAAAATTTGTTGATCTTTTTATTCCCCTTCTTTAAAAAAAGATAATGTTTCTCTTGGAATTATTTTCCTCAAAATCTACAATAATTTGCAACATTTTGAGTCAAGATTTGATATCACATTTTCTATGGAAAAGATCACATAATCATGGAATCTACTAGGTTGGAAACCAGTTTTGATATCATCAAGTCCAAACTCTGACCTAACATCACCTTATCAAATAAACCATGGCACCAAGTGCCACATCCAGTCTTTTTTAAAACAGCTCTAGGGACAGTAACTCCACCACCTTCCTGGGCAGCCCATTCCAATGCCCAATCACTCTATGAAGAATTTTTTTCCTGATGTCCAGCCTAGACCTCTCCTAGCACAACTTAAAACTGTCCTTTTTTCCTATCTCTGGTTGCTTGGGAGAAGAGGCCGACCCCCACCTGGCTACACCCTCCTTTCAGACGGTTGTAGAGAGCAATAAGGTCTTCCCTGAGCTGCCTCTTCTCCGAGATAAACAACCCCAGCTGCCTCAGCCACTCCTCACAGGACATGTGCCCCAGATTCCTCACCAGCCTCATTGCCCTTCTCTGGACCTGCTCCAGCACCCAACATCCTTCCTAAACTGGGGGCCCAGAACTGGACACAGCACTCAAAGTGTGGCCTCACCAGTGCTGAGTGCAGGAAGGGAATCACTGTTCTGGTCCTGCTGGCCACACTATTTCTGATCCAGCCCAGGATGCCATTGGCCTTCTTGGACACCTGGGCACACCCTGGCTCATGTTCACTCTGCTGTCCATCTGCACCTCCAGGACATTTTCTGCCTGGCCACTGTGCAGTCACTCTGTTCTTAGCCTGTAGCACTGGAGAGGGTTATTGTGGCCAAAGTGTAGGACCCAGCACTTGTTAAACCTCATATTGCTGGATTTGGCCCATTAATCCAGCCTGCCCAGGTCCCTCTGCTGAGCCCTCCTTGAACAGATCAACACTGGCACCCAGCCTGTTGTCATCTGCAAAATTGCTGATGGTGGACTCAGTCCTCTCATCACCAAAGGTATTAAACACGACTGGTCACAACACTGATCCCTCGGGGACACCACCAGTGACTGGCCACCAACTGACTGCCACACCCAACAGTGCACCCAGCTTCTAACCCAGTAAAGAGTGGATCTGAAACTGTTAAAATGTTGATGCACTGGTGTTGACTAAACAGCAAATATTAGTGTTTTTCACTAATGACCTGTCTGCAAAGGAATTAAGTAGGGTATTTCTGTTAAGCACATGTTTAAATCTCATTGACTACTGCCCTGAGAGTCCTGCATATGTTTTCAAGATCTTCACTGCAATAAGTCATAAATTAATTTGCATCCTCATACAGGATGATTGTGACTGTATGGACAATTAGTCTCTTTTAAAGCCAAAGGAAATAAAGAAAATGAACTGATGGTATAATGAGGCCATTTACATGGAAGACATGTTGATTACATTCCTACACTGGAATCTTACAATGGGGACAGTGTTCATTTCCCATACATCAGCTATCTTAAGTACCAACTGTCTGAAAGAAAGAAAAGATGGAAAAAGTCACCAACAACACATGTGCCAAACTGTGAGCATCAACTGGGTCTTTTTTGGAGGAATTCCAACGACAATTTTTTATTGCTGCCAGAGTGACAGTGACAGCTCAGTCCCTGACCATGAGGAAAAAGAGAAGCAGAAATACAGGAAGCAAACACAGGTGCTGAGTGACTGATCTGTCTCAGTAGGTAAACAGGCAAAAGGAAAGTTTCAAAAGGAAAACATCCAGAGCAGGGGTGAGATCAGAGCACCATGGAGGCTGTGCTTACACATGCATTGGCAGGGCTGCTTCAGCCTACTTAGGCTTCAGCCTACTTGGTTCCTGCAGCCCACAAGTCATTCCCTCCCTCCTCCCCTTCCCTGTGCGGGCACCACTGTTTGTACAGCTGCAGGGTGAACACAGTCAGGGACCTGGACCCCGTAAAGAATGACCCACCAGAAATGGATCAGTTCCCCTTCTGATTTACTTCAGAGGCCCACAGCTGGCTTGGCTGGCATAGCAGAGGTTATGATGTGGGAACGAGATTGTGCAGCTGAGGAGAGGAGAAGCTGTTGAAAGAAGCCCTGTAAGCCTCATAAGAGGGTCATATCCCAGGTCTCAGAAAACTCTGTGTGACTGTTCCTGCTGCACACTGCCCTCTCCCTGTCTTTGCTACTGGAAGTTTTTGGGTTGTTTGGTTTTTTATTAGGTTAGGGCATATAAATCAGTGCCTAGAACATGGAACTTAGTTTCCTAGATTGCTGTCATACTCTCCAGGGATATAGGAATCTTTTTCAGTTGCTGAAATATAGGCCTCTGAGTCCATCTGAAAACACCAAACATACCTGATCTCTGTCAGCTAGCTCCAGGAGGATACATATCCACCACATCACATATATCAGCCTTCTCTGGATGTCACAGGCAGCCAAAGAATCCTCAAATGGTGCTAGTTATTTTTGTTCATACAGCTAAACTTAACACCCAAGGTGGCATGAAGATACCTAAACAGAACTTTTAAATTAGATATCTTCAAGTAAAAACTCCCATGAGACAATAGCATGATTCCATTGCCTCAGTATATTGATCAGATGCTTTTTGAGGTGCCTGGAGATCTTTCTCTGAGGCTAGAAAATTCTCCACAGAACCTATGGAATACCAGAGCCTTTTTGAAGAGTAGAGGTCACACAGGAAGTCCTAGGACAACCCAGATGGCATGAGGCCTGAGTCAGATAAACTCTAGTCTTTGTTTAATTTTTTCGTTATGGGCTGGAATCAGTTTTCATTTACTCCTTCTTCAAATGCTGTCAGTTCTTATCAGCATCTCCCTATTTATTAATGGTTAAGGCAGATGACCAACCATACAGCAGACTTTGCATGGCCTTGCTCATGGGATTTGACTGCATGGCTTCCTTACGTTCCAACAGTGCATGAGCTTTAATAGCCTTCATCAGAGTTTTATGTATTTCATTGAAAAAGCACTGGAAAATTCCCCTCAGACTTGCTGAACTTTAAGGCATGAGAAAGGAAATGGACATAATCTCTTTCACCAGATTTCTTACCATTAAATTAAGATGATCTTCATTTCATTTTAATCTGAATGGGCCCTTAGAGAAGAAAGCAGCATATCTTGAGGAGCTGATTTGTCTGGTGGTAAAAACAAAATAAAACAAAAAAGCACCGTACCTTTGTCATGTTCCCATTACCTTTAACAAGTAGTTTCATAAACCCATGGATTATGATCTTGTAATGAGACCTCTGCTTCCAAAAATAACTGCAAAAAAGGGTAACTGAATGATGAACTACTGACATGCCTTTCTGAGGACCCACAGCTGCACTGCTTCTTTTGAAAAGACATTGGAACACATCCTATAGATATCTAATTTAACACGTTTAACTGGTGACTGTAAGGAGAGCCAGCATTTTAAATCACTGGATATTATCTATTCTGATTCATTTTTTTGTTTTCCTGAGTTTCTAAATTACATTAATCTCAAAAACTAAATTAAATATCCATATACACAAGCTAAGCATACTGAGCTTTCATCACATCTAGTTTTCACTCCTCACCCTTTCCAATTAACCTGAATATAGGATTTATTGAGGAATCCAAATTTTACCTTTTTATCTCAAGAAATAATTCTCCCACTATGACCAGTGCACACAGAGGAAACAATATATAGCAGAAAAACAGGAAAATGGAAATAATGTGAGATGAAGAGTATCAGCTATGGGGAATCAGGGCAAAAGAAGATGTTTTCTGTTAGAATTCAGACTGCTTTTAATGAGGGTCTTGTGAAATAGCTCATTCAAAGATCAGCATGGACAAGGCTACTGCAGCTTTCAGCTACTTGCAGGGTGTTCAGAGGCACATTGTCTCTTTTCAACCTTTAGTAACAAAATTTAAGTGATCTAAAACTGATAGTCTAATTCTGCATTTAAATGTAATTGTAATTTTATTTTATTTGTTTTTATCTTTTCTAAAGCACTCTAAGAGGTCCTAAAGAAAGGTGTTACACAATTGTAAGTGCTGGAGTGATTGACAGAGTATTTTACAACTGGCACTTATTATTCCTTTTATTAAGAATAAAGTGGCTTTTAGACTAAAAACAATAGGGTGAAAAGGGGTCTTTTATGCACTCATTATAAGTAGAAAATTGGAAGAAAAAAGTTGTAATAAAAACTTAAATGATTTTGGCACGAGATATGTTTCTTTCTTTGTATGTTCAGTAGTATGTACATTGAAACCACTGGACATACAATAGCCCTCTAGATGTGGAAGGGAAAATGGAAAGTGTAGATTAAAATTGCCAATTGCCGCATGTAATAGCCATCTTTTCTTATTTTTGTTATGAGTAAAAAGAAGTCTCTATGTAGCAAAAAGGAATAACATTGTTATATTTTACCTTTGAATTTAAATTCAGAGGAAGTGACAGAGGACTTGAAGCACATTGTCTATTATATGCCCTGTTCTAAGATGACAGGTGATTGTTCCCCAAGTTGCTGTAAGGCTTTCTCTTCTGTTTTATTCAGAGCAATCCTCTCTTACCTAAAAATCAGTGTGTGCCAAATGCCTGCGAACCTTCGGTCATTTTTGTAAATGGGATGCAGTTTCACAGTTTCAAAATTTCACAGATTTCCCAAAACAGTAGACCCCAGAATCTCCTGGATTAAACCTGCACTTGTGCTTTAATTCTAGATCACACTATATATTAATAAAAGCAATTGAATTCCCAGCTTGCAAATGGCATATTTACAGCCTCTTGTTTTTCCATAAGGAAGAGTTTCACTGGGAGTTTGTGGCTCTGTGTCAGGTGCAAAATCTCTGGTTAGCTCTTTCTGGAGTCACTGTCCCTGCAACACTGGAAATTATTTCACACTCCGAGTCCTACAATCCCTGGTTCTGTTAAAGCAAGATATTTTTGTTTATATTCAACAGATAAGAAACATGTAAGTGTGCCACTCTGCCGTCTAAAAGTTTCAGCCTCTGTCACAAATGACATGTACACAGCACAGTGAAATATGTATGGCTGTGAGAAAGTCTAAACCTCATAGATAAAGAGACAAGGAAAAAAAATGTGCTTGCTGGTAAAATTATTACTCATGCTTACTAAGGGGAAGGTGTGTGAGCCAGTGCAGTGATTATGGCCAGGCTTGAGCACAAGTATTTTTCTCTTTACCTAAGCTGAAACGCACTGGACAACCAGAACGAGGTACGAGAGTGTCAACTCTGGAAGTGTGCTCTTTCCAAGGTTTTTTAACTGGGGGGCTTTTATAATTTTCATTACTAGAACTACTTTTCTGAGTTTTTGACCCCTAGAAGGGTAGGAAGGACATATGAGCCCTTAGAGTCAAGTGTAATTGGGTCATAACTCTTTGTTTTCCAATTTTTCCTTCATTCTCCTTGTTATATCATCTTTATAGCAGAAAACTGTTCCTCCTCTTTCAAATTGCCTCTTATACAGAGCAAATAATTTTAAATAATTTTTCATTCAATTCTGTAAATGAAATTAAAAATACAGCAAACTGAATTGGAATTTGAACACTGATGCTAGAGGAACTTTCATCTAAATCAAGAGAATCAGAATTATCTTTATTTAAGAATAATTTTTACCTTTCAGATCCTTACCTTGAGTAATTTATACACTGCTGGCCTCTATATCTTTGTAAAGGTTTAATTGCTCTTCAGGGGAGCAGTGTAGAATGATTATACAAATGATATCAGATATCAACGATTTAAGTTATAAGGAAAGACTGAGAAAGTTGAGCATATTCTCAGTGGAAAAGAAGAGACTCCATGTAACCGAATTGAAGTTTTAAAAATTATGAAGACGACTGATAAAATTGATCCAAGCAGGCTCTTTACACTTGCAAGACCACAGAAGTTAGAAGACATGATCTAAAAATTAGAAAGTTAAGAAAAAGAAAAGAAATGCTAAGGCATAACTATTTTACACAGAAAGATTAGAAGGGTATGGAATAAATTACTATAAAGCGCCCCTGAAGCAAGAAGCATCATGGAATTCAAGAGGGAATGAGATGAATTTCTAAACAAAAGGAGCAGATAGAGGGTTGGCAGAGGAAATATTCAAATGAAAATAAGGGAGACAATAAGAAGGAAGCAAGAACAGCATAAGACTCTTTCCCTCTTATTTCTCTGGTTCTTATTGCTGATACTTCTCTTTGGAAATTCATTTACTATTACCTAAAATAATGCAGCAACCCCAGAGTACAAGTCAGTCAGTCTTTTTTCAGAGAATATTTTAAATATTCTTATATAATTAGGGGGTTCCTGGATTTTGGATCTTGTCAGCTTTGATCATAACTTGAAAATGAACCAGTTACTGACCATAACCTAGTTACTGATATTGGACAACTATGTTTCAAGGAACCACCTGCCAATGAGATATGGTGGTACAAACTGATCAGAAGATCTTTTCCCTCACGGAATTCCAGCTACTGCTGGCAAGTGCAAGTTATTGAAATACCCAGCACCCTTTTCCTGGGATATTGGTCTGTTTAGGAGCTGGAGCTCTCAGAGCTGTCTTTTAGGAACACACACAGAGAATGCCGCAACGTGAAGATTTTTTTTCTAGTGAAAAGGCCAATTTATGAAATTCCAGTTTCCAACATGGCTCCACCTGATCAGGCCCCACGTGATAACTTACTGTATTCCCAGGAAGCAGCAGCACAACTTTGAGGTTATTTTACAGATTCTGATTATATATGTTGTTTTAATTTTCCTGTGACTGTGCAAACCAATATGAAATAGCAAAAGCTCTGAAGCTGTACATGCTCAGGAAGATATGATTCCATTGATTTACTTTCAGACAGGTGTATCCAGAATGACAGCTTTAATTACACAGGAATGAATGGCTGAAAAGCCCACATGCACCTAAGAAAGCTTCTTGGGTTTCATTGTTGACTGATACCTATGTCCACTTTTGAATCCTAATTATTTCTCAACAATATTAAATATTTAAAACCTAATTATTCCTCAGTTGCTCCATTCACTTCTAGTCTCCTCTACCTGTTTATAATTTTTATATATCAAGCATGTTATCATGTCAGAAAAACCCAGCATGTGAACAATAACAGACTGAAATCCTAGAGTTTGCCTAATTAATTGCCTTATAGCTTTCAGAAATGCACCAAAAATGACAAAAAGCTTGGTATATATGGTAAATAGTAATAATATAATAATTTTTGTTTTCTTGGGAAGTGGGGGATGTTTGAAAGGATTAGGTACTTTCAACTTACAGCTTGAATTTTTTTTCTTGAAGAAAATGTGCAATTTTTTTCCTCTGCATTTTAAACATTAATTTCCAAGGTATCAACGGCTAATTATTCAGCAGTTACTTTAATGTTTCAGATAGGGAATAAGTAGCCTTGGGGAGAACAGATCCTGCTTTTAAAGTCTAGCTATAGTAAAGGATTATTACTGGAAGATATCCACTGCATATAGTCATTACTATTTCTTTCTCTGTTCAAAGATGGAAAGCAGAGTGGTAAAACTAAATTTCATTTAAAAAAAACCAAAAACACAAAAAACCAAAAACAAACCCAAAAAGAAACAAACCAACCAAATTTGATGCTGTCTAAGAACCCTATGACCATAGTTGTGGTTCTGGAGTACAGAAGGACTTACTACCGTCAGCTGTCAACCCCACCTCATGCTGGATACAGTGGAAAGGGAAATTCATTTGCTCTTTCCTACCTGTGTCACCCTTCAGAGTGTTTCTTGACCCACCTTCCCTGGTCTTTGATGAAATCAGGAACTATTTGCTGGACAGCTAGCAGCAGCACAGCTTAGGGCCATCAGGGAAGGCCTGGGAACACCATCCTTCACACCCCAATGGCAAGTTCTCTAGGGCCAGGAGGACCAGAGTGATTGCAAGAAAAGAAGAAAACTGAAATGATGTCTCAAAGAAAAATTAACACTTTCATGTGTTTATATCATTATTACAGCCTCCCACAAAAGTAAGCCATCCAGGTGGCCCTTTGTAACCTGTGCCTGTTATAAAACTGTTAAATTAGAAGTAACACTCTACTAAATTTTGTCCAGGAACAATCCTATGGCATTGTTTCCATATGTCAAATGCCAGTGACAGCAGCCCTCACTAGGAAATGGAATAATTTTTCACAATCCTTGTAATGGACAGCTGTGTCTTGTCCTCTCCCTTGCTCCATCAGATAGAAAACAGCAGGGACCCTGGCCCAGCAGCTGGTCCTTGGTCAAGCTGTGCTCCCTGACTTCCACTTCCATTTCCACTACACAGCATCTGGATCTCCTCTAGGGACACTGAATTTCATAGCCATAAGATGTTTACTACCTGGGGAGTCCCTTCCTCATTTCAAAGTTCATGAAATAATGTGACTGCTACTCTGCAGCCTGGCTGACTGGCAGGTGTTTAGCCCAGAGCAGATTATTTGTTTTCACACCTTCCTCTGTGGGTTTGGAGCAAATGAGCCATTGGAGATTACAGAGATGTTTGGCTTATGTTGGAGGACTCTAGCATGGAGAAGAAGCTAGTCATGTTGTAAAGTTTTTCATACTCCCTTTTTGAGGTAGTCTCTGACCTGTGCTTGTCCTAAAGAAGTGTCTGGAAATGCTTGGGAAAGTGCTAGATGGCAAAAGTCAAAAGTGTACAATCATGAATTACAATAGGCCACAATTTAAGCCTGTGAATTGTACCTACTACAGCAGGTACTACCATAAAACCAAGATTACTTAAATCTTTTCCTGGAATACTTCTGTGTATTCCATTTTGATATTTGGTTTCCAAATTGTGTCAGTACTCATTATTGTGTCACCACAAACGTGCTTGAGTTATTTTGATTAAATATCTGTGAAAGAAAGCAAGCATTATAAGTTTTACTAATCAAATATATTGCTAAAATCATATCTATACCTGGTTTGTAGCAACTGTATTGCTTACATTTAACTTACTAATACAGACATATCCTCGGAGTTTGAAATAGGACCAGCAGAGGAAAATTCTCTGTTCAGAAGTCTTTCCAAATTTGGACAAGGATTTTTAGGTCAGGGCTGGAGCCTGCTTTTCCATTTTGCTAGACCTTATGATATGTCAATCACAGAGCCACAGAATTGTTTAGATTGGACAAGATCTTTCAGACAACAAGTCCAAGAATAAACCTAAGCCAAGTCCACCTCTAAACAATGTCCCTAAATGCCACATCTACATGATGTTTAAATACCCCTGGGGATGATGACACTTCCATGGACAGCTTTTTCCAATGCTTGACAACTCTTTCTGAGGAAAGCTTTTTTCTAATATCCTATCTAAATCTCCCTGGTGTAACGTGAAGACATTTTCTCTTGCCCTATCACTTGCTACTTGGGAGAACTGATACCCACCTTGCTCTAACCCCTCTCAGACCGTTATAGAGAGGTCTCCTCCTATTATTCAGCCAAAACAACGCCTTTCTTGTAGTGAGGTGCCCGAAACTGAACGCAAAATTCAAGGTGCAGCCTTTCTAGTTCTCACTGCAGAGCAACAACGATTTCCTTAGTCCTGCTGTCCACTAAATTTCTGACACTCTCTACAATGCCACTGATCTTCTTGGCCACCTTGACACAGCTTGGCTCATGTTCAGCTGGCTGTTGAACAGCACCCCAGGACATTTTCCAACAGGCAGCATTCCAGCCACTCATTTCCAACTTGTAGCACTGCATGTGCTTATTGTGACCCAAGTGCAGGACCCGGTATTTTGCCTTGCTGAACCTCATACAGCTGACCTCAATCCATCAATCCAGTTAGTTCAGATCCCTCTGGAGAGCCTTCCTGCCCTCCTGCAGATCAACACTCCCAACACCTTGGTGTCATCTACAAACTGACAGTGTCCGTTTGATCCCCTTGTCCAGATTATTAATGAAGATCTTAAACAGGACTGGCCCAGTATAGAGTCTTGGAGAACACCACTGGTAACCAGCCATGAGCTGTACTTAACTCCATTCATCACCATTCTCTGCACATTTTAATAGATATGTGCCCTTAGCTCATCTTGGGTTTCAGCTTGTGGGGCTGGTGAAGACTCTCTTCGTTGGAGAAGACATTGCATAGGGGTACCAGAGGATAGCTGGATGTCTGTAACCCTCCTGTGATCCCCAGATAGTGGAAGCTGCCTGTAAGGTGTCACCAAAGACCAAACAAAAGCAGTAGGAAGGATCTTACACCTACACCAGGAAACGGCAAGTCTGTTCCCCTTGCTGCTCCTCTGTCGACAATTAGTCAGATTCATAGATCTAAAACTTGAATAGAAATTTTGTTTCATGTTTTCTATTCCTATATTTTCACATCCATTCCCTCTCCCATTATAACCGCTTATTAAATTGTGTAACTGTCCAAATTACCATAATTTAACCAGCAGAGTGCCTTTCTAGTCTGAGCATTGACACATTGATACATGTTGGTCTGTTTTTCTTTAATTACCTGAGAAAGAGGAAAGTAATGACACTCTAAATGTAGAAGAAGTTGTATTTTTAAGAATAGTTGTTCTCCAATCTATTGTTAAGCAGCACATGCAAGTGTTTAGTGTATGCTGAGGCTAATTTTCAATACGCAATTTCCCTTGGGATATTTATATTCTTCCAATAAGCATAGAACTGTCCATCAAAAGTAACTTTACATACCTGCACAGAGCACATACATATACACAATCATTGCCACAAACTTTTTGGGGTTTCTTCTCTAAAGAGCTGCAAATATGAGTATACATATTCCTCTGCCCAATGGCCTGTTAAAGTAGGTGTGTGTTCATCTCAACAGACAATTGTAAAAGAAGTACTATTGTTTTACTTCCTTTTTTCCCCTGCCTTTCACTTGTGCAAACAGTTAAAAATCTCTTTTCTGTGAAGTAGAAACTATTAATGCAAAGGGCGAAAATTCATTTCATAAGAGATGCTTTGGAGTCCAGTCTATTTTGGTTTTCTCACTCAAATCATTTACTTCTAATTAGATGAGAGAACAAAAAAAAAAAAAATTCCAAAGGGGAAAATACATTTTTTTTCCCCACAAATTGCTTCCATCATTTCTGAACTCTGCTAAGCATTTTTAATAGATATGTGCCCTTAGCTCATCTTTTGCATGCTAACAATTTAATCTGAATACCAATATAGACACAAAATAAACGATTGTTTCCTGCCAGAGGTATCTGCAGAAGAAATCTTGGAGTAAAACATTGTCTTTGCAGCTCATTGTGTCTCTAATTAGACTGGAAGGAGGCAGAAGCTTGCTGGTGTCAGTCTGTGTTTAGCATGCCCTGGAGCTTCAGGCTCCTGTGGGTATCAAAGTGCACTAATTAAATGAGGGGTCCACAATACTGCACTAAACATCAGAGTGAGAGAAAGAGTCCAGTGTCCTCAGTGCCTTTGAGAATCCATGGCCCACGCTAATTACCCATTGTTGAATTGACTTCCCATTCTACAAGGAATGAATGGTGCCTCTCTCCCCCCCTTTCCCCATCCTCCCCCTGCCTCCCCCCCCTCCGCCCTTAGATTTTACCATCTTTGCTTTGGCCGCCTAATTAATCTTATGGAAATCTCCCGAAGCCAGATTCCAGCAAGGTTGCCCCGATGTTTATAATTTGATTTGTGATGATAAAAGTGAAGACACCCGGTGATGGAACAGTGTCATTTCCAACACTCTTGAGAATCGAAGAGGCTATCAATCTTTCCCACGTGCATGGCAAACTGATATCCTAGAAAATTAACTTCAATTAATAACAGAAATCCCCAGACGCTCAGGGAAGTAGAGACGCTTTGAAAGAGAACCTTCAAAGATGTCTCTGGATTGTCTTTTATATGCAGACTCTTCTTTTTATATAGAAGAGATTCTCAATAAGGGAACGTGTGGTGAAGGGGGGAGTTCCCCCTCTCCCCTTTTAATCTGAGCAAGATGAGGTAACATTTTATATTTAGTTTAGGAAGAAGTTAACCAAAGGTCTGTAGGTTAAATCTGTTTTTATTTCCTCTCTATGAATAGGATTGGATAGAATGGGTTATGCTACACATATCACCAAAGAAAAGAAATGTAAAATAAAAATGCTTTTACCATTATACTCTCCCCCCTCCCCCACCCAAAAAATGCTGGAAAGTTAGGGGTTGGACTGCTTGTCATTGCCAGTCTTCTTTGCCTTGAAAGGTTTGTGATCTAATGTGGAATGTTCTATCAGGAAAAAAAGACTTGTTAAGATTTTACATGTTCTAATAACTGCAATGACACAAGTAATAAAGACTCCTATAAAAGCCAGTCTCATTTCTGTGAAACTGTGCAACACATGAATTTTACTCTACAAATAATCTGCCATATCTACATCTGTGAGTGGCATTTCTATATTGTTATTTTTTGGAATAGTTAATTAGGCAACATGACTTCAGTTTAATATCAGAAAAATAGAAATATATGTAACATTTCCTGACCTGAGATATCAAGAAATTCCTTGCTAAACAAACAAACAAACAGACAAACAAACTTTAGAACACCATCCAATAATAATTTCTGATTTGGTTTGGAGCTTTTTTTTGCATATGTTATAGACAGCAAATTAAAAATTCTGATTAACAATTACTTTGAGGTGACGCATAAGCAAAACTTACTACCCAGTGTCTTACTAAAGTTTATCTTTCAAGTAATTCTCAAGGTAACTTGAAACAAAACTAAGGTACAGTCTTAGCTTAGCAGCAAGAATGGGTTAAGTTTATTGCATTTCAGGTTCTTGTTATAATCGCAGTCACGTGAACGAATTCATGTTGTGCCATTTCTTGCTCTCATTACAACCTTTGTTACGAGAATGAGGTATTAGGGTTTTAATGCCTCATATATTCTGTGAATTATGTTAGTGTGCTGTACTACTTTGACCTTTTAAGTATTCTGTAATTTGATTGGCTGGTAATTCTAGTCCTTTTCCTGTTGACAGCCTCAATAACCTTTCAGACAAAAGTGGAAAGGCAATCCAATCAAAATACAGAATATTTGAGAGTACGAAATATGTGATATAAAGGATAGCCATAATTCTTTGGGAGAAGACAAAATTTTAATTATTCTGGTGCTTAAAAGTTGGGAAATAAATAGAAAATAGAATCTATAATGCACTCCAAGGACAAAACTTAGGATAACATATTAAATTGATAAGATGGGGTTTTTTAAACTTACTTTGTGATAACTTCTGATATTTTTCTTGGCTAACTACTTGATAGATACACAATAAAAATAATTTACTATATTCTTAATATTTTCATAAGAAATTTTATTTAATGAAATTTTTATTTTATATCTTCAGAATTTAGATCTATTTTTGAATGTTTTTATCAAATGTTGAAATCAGTAAGTAGGTATACACTAAGAGCATCTGAACACCATTTCAAGGTTAGTAGTGGTAAAACTAATCCACATACCACATGCTTGGTGTAAAATGTGCCGAGAAAACATAAAAAAGTAGATGTCTGTTATTATTTGGTACTGTCATCCAGACATTCACATTTGATAATTGGAGAAGGATATCTATTATCAGAAGCTGCCATTTGGGTCTGGGGTTTTTTTTTTAATGATACATTTTGTGTAAAAATAGCCCTAAAGGAAAAACAATATTTATTAGAATTAATATACACTTACTACATTTTCCACTGTAAGAAGAAGAGAAAGTAAATTAATTTCACAGAACCTAGTAAACTTTAAAACAAAAAAAAAACAATAAAACCAAACAACAGTTTTTTTCTCCAAATGAATTCTTCCTCCAAATGCCAAATTCGTTTTTCCCTGAAATCCTTGTTTATAAAAAAGAATTAGGGTTTCTTTTTTAATAATCTGTAATTACTTGTTTGTTTTTACTTGGGGTTTTGGGATGTTTTGGGTTTTTTGTTTGTTTGTTTGATTGATTGTTTGTTTGATTGTTTTGTTCAGGGGTTGGTTTGTTGGATGCTTGGTTGATTTTGGTTGATTGGTTGGTTGATTTGGGGGAGGCTTTGGAGGTTTTGTTGTTTTTTTTTAACTGTTCATGGAAATTTTATGGAGAACCCAAATAAACAAACAAACAAACAAACAAAAAACCCTTCAGGAAGGTTTCTGATTTAATATCTTCTAAAACCTCTCCAGATGTCATGCCAAACCCACCTTGATATAATTTGGGATGCATTTGCTGTAACTATACCTATAAGTAGATACAGTTTGCCAATTTTTTGTTTTACTATTTCAAGTACAGGGGATTTTTTTAATTAGCAGTTTTAGCTGGCTTTCAGTTTTGTCCATGAACTCAGTTTGGGGGTTAAAGTGGCATACAGTTTCAACACTGCTTCAGGGAATTCTTTCTTTCTCAATGAAGGAAATAAAAGAATGAATTCTTCTCTTTCTCATGAGGCCACTTACCAGGTATATTTAGAGAAGGAAGGGTCTTTTCAGGATTTGTACATGAATGAGGAAGAAGTTTCCAGCCAGCCAACTTTTTGTATTCTTCTTCTTGGCAAAGAAGGGCCTAGGTCAGCTCCAGGGACCACAGGTAAAAAAAATTTAGGAATGCACTTCTATGAAGAGAAAGACTTCATATGTATACCATTTTAAGCATATTCCCTTAGTATGACGTGGCAGATTTCACACATCTTAATATGAAGCCAATCATCATACAAAATAAGACACATACACTAGCTGTTCAGTAAACTTTCAGCCCTGGTTTTATGGAGTTGTTGGGAAGCCTTTGAAGAAGAAGCAGAAATGTCAGCAACAGAAAATAATATACCATATTATCAGTCTGCAATGCAATGGCTTCCAACAGCCCTTGGAATTTTAAAAGGCTGATCGATATTTTCTGGCATATTAATGTGAATAAGAAGTGGCAGAGAAATTATATTCTCTCTATTACCAGGTGATGCAAACACAAGGTCCAAAGTACACCTGGACCTAGAGTGAGCCTGAAAACCATCTGTAAACAACCAGGTGAAAAGTGTTTTGTGATTTTCAATTGAAACTTCATCAATATGAGTGTAATGGTTTTCTGTATATTCTGTAAGTCTCTCCCACTGATGTAGGTGTTTCCTTGGAAGATCTTAGCACAGTTGTCAGCATGCAGGTATCTACTGCTCTTTGAAACATGCTGGAATATTTGAGACATCCAGGGCTAGTAAAAGTCACACTAGAGGTCCTCTCTAACTTTTATCAGCAGGATGGGATTCCTTGCCTCGATGAAGATATTGAATTGTGGTCTTCACAGAAAGATGATCTTCTGTGAGCTTGATAAATTTCTACCGTGGATTCAAGAGAACAGTTCAGCTCCCCAAATGAGATTGCAGGGTGGGTAGTGTGTCTAATAGGAAAGCCTAATGATTATTTTGGCTCGGAACTCAACTCATGTTCCAGCACATGGGTATCACAAACCATTTCAGATTTGGGAATTTGGGACTGTCATTGACAATTGTTTTGTATTTACAACTAGGACCAGTTTTGCAAGAATGGAAGGGGTAATGGAGCTTACATCAGTTTTTCTGATCATCACTACTTTCCCATAGTGATTACACTTTGGCTTTCTTTCATTGATGAATTAGGCGGTTATTTAGCAGTATACAGATCAAGTTTACATAGGTAATTTATTTTAATCTGAATATGTTAATGTTATTACATAATTTAATACAGAAATTTTAAGGAGAATTCTAACATGGATGTCAAATGACTTCCCTCAAAAAAGTGTAAGACATGATCTTTATGAAGATACCAACATATTCAATGACTATGTTTTTTATTATAGATGGAATTGATTCTTTCTTCTAATATAAAACATGAATTTTCATATCCAAAGGCAGTGATTTCCCCATTTTGCCAGCAGGAGGTCACCTCCACTGGAATTAAGGCCTTTTAATAAACTGAAAATTAAATAAAAAGGAATAATGTGTTGTAGTAAAAAGCTTTATATTCAGTAAGAAAACCACTGTACTGCATGTACTCCTTCTTAAATTGCTTGTTCCTGTCCTCCAGAGGTCATCTGCAAGTAGCCTAGCAATAATATTCCAAACTTCATGCTTTGTTCCCTTAATAACTACCAATTTACATATTTTTCTGTGCTGGTATGTGATAATGCAAATGAATTCCATGTAAGTAGTGGGAACCTGGTAAGAAAGTCTGGATTTATCTTTCTTCTCAAAACTGACTGTTGAAATAACTTCGAGTTAAGTCAAGATGTTTAGAAGTCAGTGAAGGCAGAAGACTCAGAATAGAGAAAGTGACCAACAAGATCAGATTATTCAAACCTATTTCCTTTGATAGAACTGTTTGCTTCATTCCTTTCTCATTTAAAGTAGGAACCAATCCACTGGCACCATTAAAGTTATAATAAAAAAAACCCAAAAGATATGACCTTTCAACTAGCTTCAAATTGGACCCTAAATTATGTAATCTATTGGTCCAGGAACATGATCACCTATCTTTTCATTGACCCATCTGAAGGATAAGCAATACCTCATATTACAGTTCAAGGAAAGAGGAAAGAAAACAAAAACATTTGTTAGGAATCAAGACCTCAGCTCTAGTCTTAGTTTCAGATAATTATATGGAGGTGAGAGACTTTATACTCAGAGAGTTCAGATGAAAGATGAAGTTCCTAGACATACAAACAAGTTATCTAAGGGTAACATTGTAGAGGGATTTCTGTTAGAGAACGTGCACGGAGTTTATTTGACAGGACTGGACAATCCAAGCCTGCACGTCCTGCACATAGCTCAAGGAGTCGGAGAAGCAGATGGGCCTCAGTGTCCTTGAACAGGGAGAGAGTTACAAGAAGAATGCACAACACAGGTTACAGAGCTAGATAGCAGAATCCCAGATGTTAGCACACCCCACCACGAGCACTGCGCATGATAACTTAGCAAACATATAAAGTGTGTTATTTTTAGCAATAAAAGGAGAATGATCAATAACCATATTGGTGCATGTCATTACTCTAGCTCCTCTCCCGCAGGGGCCTTCTTCATAACATATTCCTGTGTACCCATTTGGTAACTTCAGAAGTTCATACCACTAGTCCATTCATGCACCGTTACTCCCTTTGTCTCACTTTCTGAGGTTAAAGTGCATCATTCATGGCTGTGCTGAGGTACACAAGTAGGTCCCGTAAGACAGTCAGGAAGACCTCACTCTGTGAGCCTGTTGCTTTTCAAAGTATTTTCTTCCATGTACAGAGAGCACCTTTGTATTTAAAATCATGACATATTCAGAGAAGTTACCCAGCAGTTCCATATATAACACATTCTTCACTGCCTTTCAGCAGAGAGAGAAGAACCTGAGCCTGTGGGATTAGGAGTACTTGCCTCAGCCTCTTCCACCACTCTCCTCCTATGAATATCTGTGCACACAGGAGCTGCTTCGTCAAGAACGGCTGTCATTCATTATGTAGTGGGACTATGGACAACTGCAAACCAGTCAGTACTTCTCATCTGTCCCTGCATTCACAGTGCAGGAGTAAAGCAGAAACTTTCATCAAAAGTTAACAGATAAAACTCAGTAAAAGTAGTTAAATTTCTCTTCCATCTACCCCCACCCACAGAAGTGCCATGATGCCAAAAGTCACACACCATTTTAAAAATAAAGGAGTAGATGAGTCATGACAGCTGTGACAGACGTTTTCAGTTGTACTGATGAAGAATTAAAAGGTTGAAAATGTGGGGGCTTGAGTGTTTAATTCATGTCCTTTTTTTTTTTTTTAGAGTGCTTTTTCCAACTATTCAATACTCTAGAAAATGTATTGCCAAGAGAGTGCTCAAATTGGAGTACATAGCACCCACGGACACCTCAAAAATAACTGCATTCTAGACAGGACAAGTAAAAATATAATCAGAACTAATGCCTATAGGAGGAGAAATAAGTTGAATTTTGTTAAAGAAACAATTATTTTGATTAGAATTCTGATGCCAGTCCTTGAAGTATCACTTTCAAGGAAAGTATTCCAAAATCAAAGGTCACAAGAGCTACAAGATCACAAGTTTGGATGTTTATCATGATTTCCGGGCATACTCATTCCTGCATGCATCGTAATATCCTTGATCCTTAAGCTTTAGTGCATGCATACACAATTTTTTTCAAAATCAGATAATTCAGTGATCTTATTTTGCAGCTGAAAATGAGATCAAATCTGGCAAAACAGAATTAGTTGGCAAGATCATTTTACCTGTTAGTACTGAAAAAAAAAGAAAAGAAAATGGGTATATCCATACCATAAAGTAATCTCTAAGGTTTGCTGGGTACTCTACAGAGACTATTGATGAATCATGCTGGGCCAACTGTATGTTGCATGTTACATTCAGAACAACAAGATATTAAGGTTAAAACAGCAGGGTTAATCCTGTTTCAGATTGGACATTAGAAAGTGGTAAACTACCACTTTTATATTCAGGCAATCTTTGATAAAACCTTTATAACATAAGCAAAGAAAACACTTAAAACTTCTCAAAAGAGCATTAGCCATACAAACTGGCTGTTGTATTCCTTTTTATATGTAGAGCACTAAAATGTTCCTCTTTTGTGAAAACACTGAGGTTTTTTATTTAAATAAAATATTTAAAAGAGACAATGACTTTGCACTGGAGGTTCAAAAGGGCAAAAAAGACTTTCTGCTATCAAAACCAGTTTCACTGAAACAGCTACTCTTGGATTTTTTTTCCATTGTATCATATCATAAGTTCAACAAGTATGCTGTAATATCTCAGAATAGGTCATTGTGATCCACTCAGTTTTCATTTGATTTTCATAGCCTCTTTATCTCATAATGCGCTATTTTGTATTTTTCTACTTTTACTCTCACCTATGTGAATTTATTTTTACTGCATTTCACCAAATTTTGCAGACCCCATATTATTTTTTCTATCCTTACATTTACTTGCAACATCTTTTATTTCTGTATAATTTTCAAATATGAAGTCATTACTGTAGTTTAGAATAATAAAATAATTAAATAGAATTAAATAGGGTCTGTCTATAAAATAAAGCTCCATGTCTCTCAAATTACTCCTTATTTGTGCTAATTGTACAGAGCAGTATCAAACCTCCTGCAACTCAATTCCAAAATGGAGGATTTGACAGGGCCAGAAAAAACAAAGCAAATTCAGAACCAGGAGAGTAAGCAATGAACTTAAAATATAAATTATTGCTACTTTTTCAAATCACTTGGTGCTCTGCCCAAGCATCAACCCATAAAGATTTTTATCCCCAGCCCAACTAAGAAGAAAGAAGCATGATGCTTCCAAGGAAAAGGGGCAGTTTTGGAGAGCTGGATGTGCACAGATGCAGCAGTCAGCCCCATCCATGTTCTAGACAAAGCAGCCCACAAAAAAAGAATTAAACATGTGCCTGGTTTTGAGCTTAGGCACATTAGTAATACATTATCACACTAGCAATCGTTGGCATATGCTTTTCAGAAAACAAGGTTATTACACATGGCTTTACAAAGAATTGAAAAGAGAAGAAAGTTTCATTCTGAGACTCTAAATTGATTGCAAAATATTCAGGCAATAATCAGCCTTTATATACTATGACTGTTTTACTTAACATACTGAGATAATAAATATCTTTAGCTCAACTTGATACAAACATGTCTTTACCTTTGGAAACAAAAATTAATGAAGTAAATGAAAACTATCCCACAGAAGCACAGTGGTGTTTGAACATCAGTTTGACAGGTACTGTAATTTCCCTATTTAGGGGTTCTGAATATCATACAGGAGAATACTGCTGCAACACTATAAAAATTCTCACAGAAGTCATCTGAAAAAGAAAAGTCTTAGTACAAAGCAAAGATGTTATTGGAAGATGGGCGCAGTCTGATGAATTCTATGATGCTCCAAAACATGACCATGACTTATTTCTGTCTAACACACATCTATTAATACTAAACGTGTAGCAAACAGGAAAGTTAACTCTGCAACAGATTCACTCTAACTACGTCATCAACCCACATTTGTATGCAAGTGAAAAGAATCAAAACATGTTTAGTTCTAATCTACGCCTTCCTTTCTATTTTATGTCTAGGGAAATGATGACAGAAGTGTGCACTACAGTCTTTGCAGATCTCTCTATAATAGAAGCCATGAATGCAAAAGATGACACATTTTATTAATCTTCTTTCAACACCTTCTTTTATAATGTATTCAGAGCTTTGCTTTTCCATATTTAAGTAGTAAAAAATGGCTTGGGCAGTGAAGAAGGGCTGGGGGAGGGGGCAGTGGGAGGTGGTTCTGCAAGCTTTTTATTCTTTCCACAAGGTTTTTCCTTCTCATTGTGCTTGATAGTGTGCCTCATATAAAGACATGAGTATTTTCTTCTTCTGCAGCATATCTCACTACTGAGGGAATATGCATTTTACTAAATTAATCTTCATTCTCAGAATATTCACCACTGATGGCTACCAACAATTTTAGAGTCTACTATATACGTACACATATATATATGCATCCGATTTATTATTCCCAGAAATTTGTGCCTTATGTTAAGCCTGATGTCTGAACGTGCCACAAAATCAAGAGCACAGTAACTCCACAGGCTTTGTGATTCCATAAGAGCCTGGGAAAAGATGACAGCTTCTCTCCATCAAAGGTCTCTCACGGCAGAAGGCAGCAGGCCATTTTTAAACAACACAGTTCCCTGTGAACACAACTGGTGATCTACTTTGCAAGCTGGCATTCTCCATCCTAAGACAAAAATCAAAGATAAAAGTCCATCCTGATACTTACAGTCTCCTCCAGGAATCTGAAAGCAGAATCTGAGAGATTCTGCTTTCCCCTTCAGAAATAAGCATCTCACTCTACAAGAAAAGGTTCGCAAGACCTGGAAACTGAGGTCTTAAGGATCATGAGAGATCCTGAGAATTCATTCACTACAATCATGCAAACAGAAGGGGATTTTAAAAATGAAGAGTGCATACCTTTTCAATTCAGCTGTCCTTAATAAACCCATTTTGTACACCAATGTGCATCCATAATGGACTAATGTACACAGACATACACAAACTTATCAACTGCTTCCAGAATGAGAAAAAAGGATAAAAGAAATTTGGGGGTTTTACCTCCTTTTCAAAAGCTAAAAGGGATCCTTGGAGACATATGAGCCATATGCATCTAGGCAGACCAATGGACTTGTTGTCTAGTTAGACAATATTCCTGCTGCTTTTTTTTTTTTTTTCTTGCTGGACTGGGACTAAACCACTGTTTAAAACAACACCTAACTTTGTCAATATGCAGAATTTGATGGCAGTTGCAACTGATCATGCTTTTACATTTTTAAAATATAGGTCTGAGATATTTAAAAAATGTTGGCTCAGATTAAAAGTAATAGTTTGAGATTTTCCCTTGTAAATTGTCTTTCTGAAATTGGCTAAACATTACTAAGGATTGAAAGCTTTTAAAAATTCAATTCTTTGAATGACTTGTGGGAATAAATTATGATTCCCTATCACATTGCCTTGTAAAGTAAGCATATGGTAAAATTAATATGAAACCTGGCAACATTTAGATTCAATTCGAAAGGAAACAAAAACTGAATGAACATGGAGATCAGCTTCTAGTGTTTCAATCCCTTGTAAATTAAGAATGAAACAGACATTTAGTAGAGGCATGCTCTTCATATGAACTTAAAATCAACAGTCACTGTAGAGCACCTTCCTAAGTCCTTAACCATGGACATGAAGGGAATATCCTTTTAAGAGACTGCAGTTCTGATCAAAAAGAAAAGAATACAGCATTTCTGAATGAGCTCTTGGTCACTGATAATAACATGAAGTTTTAGACCGACAATGCCAGAAGATAATCTACTGAATCTCTTCAACCTTCCCCAAGCAGTTTAAAGAGAAAAAGTATTGTTAAATGTTCTTCTTCTTCTTTCCCTCCTTCCCTCTTCCTTTTCACTCTCCCTCCCTCTTTTCACACCCTTTTCTATTCTTTCCTTCCTTCCTTCCTTCCTTCCTTCCTTCCTTCCTTCCTTCCTTC
>JAHLSL010000009.1:21716476-21730950 GCA_025920805.1 Petroica traversi
TTTCCTTTCCTTTCCTTTCCTTTCCTTTCCTTTCCTTTCCTTTCCTTCCCTTTCCCTTTTCTGTTTGGAGGGGGAAAATAATTGAATAGTCATGTAAAATTAAGAAAGCAGACATTTTGCCACTGTATTCCATACATTTCACAACAACACAATGTGAAAGAAATGCTACAGAAATGTCATAGGATCAGATAAAAAGTAATTAAAAACAGGCTAAGAATTTAGACTCTAACTTCATTACTTCTTCACTGATTATAATACCTGCATTTCTTTCCTCAAGATTAGAGCACCACAAAAAATTGTATTACTTTAGACTTGAGTAACTTCCTAAATATAACAGTAGGTAAATCTAGAGTTCAATGAAGAATTGATTATCAGGGATGAGCTAAGTCCCAAGTATCTTTATTAGTTTCACAAAAGGAAAAATTACCATCTCCTGGTATAGTAATCCAGCCTAACTTGGGAGTTTGCCACCTGTGTACCAGAAGGACAACTGAGACAGCCAAAAAGTCACAGTTCCAAAATAAGGAATTTGGCTTTGAGAAGTTTCCATCAGATTCCTCTCCGGGTACATGAGGTCACTCCTCCATTCTCTCCCCTTCAGTACAGAGCAAGCAGGGGGCTTTCCCTGCCCAGAGCCAGCTGGAAGCATGGACCTGTCTGCAGAAACTGAGGGTCCCCCATGGTGGCTCTAGGACAACTGCATCTCCTCTGCTTAACAAACTCATTTCCCTGTCCCTGGGTTGCTCCGCACTTCAGCAGAGCAGTTCTGCACAACATGCACTTTGTCCTTCACATCCATTTCCCTAGTAGAATAGCTCATCCTTCCTTTAACTGCAGAAAGTGCTGCTGATATGTTGACTAAATCCTTCTTCTATTGCACATTTACAGCAGAAAAAGTAATCTGCCATGATCTGCCAATCCACCTCAATGTTAGAGACAGCTTAGAATAGGGGAAGAAACAGTCTGAAATATGAGCTTGCAAGGAAGCATGTTTGTGACTATTATTTCAATAAGTTACACTTTTTAAATTAGGTGTACTTTTTAAATATGAATACTTTATTTCTGACTTCATATGTCTGAGGAAAAGGGAAGAAGTGATCTTCTCCTGGAGGCCTGGACACAACTGGAATGTTTATGTGTATAAGCTGTACATCCCTGGCTGATTTAGGATGTCTGCCTAGGAGTACTTATTATAACATGATACACCAGTCTCTGTTTCTAAACCGCTGAGTATGAGTGTAATATCACAGCACATATCTTCACTTTTAATGGATATGCCCTCATGTATTCCAGCATGGCTTAGAGAATTTCCTCCTTCTCTGTGGCTGAAAAACATGAACTTAACTCACTCTTATGATAGAATAAAATAATACAAGACCTCAGTAATTAAGTGTGTGACCTGCAGAATTCCTTTTTCTTTCGTGTTTTGTCCACAGTCCATGAAAAATTGATGCTCTCTGAGGTAACATGCTTCTTTTTATCTACATGCAACACATTGATCTCCTTTCAGTTTGGAGTTAGCTTGTTCCTTCTACTATCATTCCTGAAGTAACAAATGATATTTTCATAGGCATGGTTAGTAATCAATATACACAAGTAACTGTCATTGATCTCAGTACAACCCTTGATCTAGAAAATCACCAATTATAGCTATTTAAAAGAGATTCAGTTGGATTAGATGGAACCCAGAGAAAAATATTGCCCAGGCAATTTACCTAATCATGTTAAAACAAAGGTAAAATCATTTAATTAGATAACACTTAAAGAGTGAAATTTAGGCTTTTACCAACTTTAAAAAAGAAGTCTCTAAAGAGTATCTATCTTGAATTTTACATATATATATACAATTACTGTTGCCAGACATAGAAACCTACATAGAATGAGATCTAAATTTCTTATTAACATTTTTAATTTGTACTTAATGCAAAAAATTCCATATAACCATTGATATAATTTGGTATATTGTAAACTTCCATACTGAGATGTTTGAGGTTCTGTTTTAAGCTTGAGCCTCCCACAGCATGTCTCATACTGTGTATTCCAGCTGCAGCTATCCTGCAAACACGTGAGTTCCTTAGACCTGCACAACTCAGGGAACAGGACTAGAAAATATATATTTCATAACCCTACACAGCAATACAAGCTATGATAAATCACCTGCAAGTATTTAACCATATAATTCACACTCACTTTAAAGCCCCTTTGCCCTGCCAAAGATGTTTAAAGGGGCTTTAATATAACAGTGAGTCAGGCCCGGTGACCAGCTGTAGTTTGGTATTTCCAAGCTTTTATCAGTTTTCACCATAGCTTTCATGTTATTTTTAGAAACTGGCTGGAATCAGAACTCAAGTCTGAAGTTGTCTGGGTTTGCAGTGACTGATTTTGGCTCCATTTTCATTGTGACTGCAACTAAATAAACGCTGCTGATTTTGCTCAGGCATCCTTTCTGTCTTTCTCATCTCCATCAGGCTGCACACATTCTGTAGCCATGGACTTAGTTCCAGGAAGGTTAATAGTCTCAATTTCACTCACCATTTATAGGAGCCATTTTCTCCTGTTTAGCCAACAAATGGCTGCACGTATCGATGACACTTCTGTGATCTTTACAGAATTATGCAGTCGAAACATCCACACAGAGGACCCCTTACATGTCCTTCAGTATAAAAGAAAGACTATTTTAGATTTCAGGGATACCAGGGCACCACACAAAATACACAGCACCTTGCAAGACAAAGAAGGATCTTTCTGCAAAGACACACAGGGAAGTTCAGGGGAATGAGTAAGTAGTTTTGCAGACTTACCACAGGAAAGGAAATGTTTTCCTTTCACAGCATTGCAAAAAGAAAAATTCCTTCACAAAGCCCAGCAACAGGGGCGTTTTGCCAATTGGGGATTTTACAAATTCTCTCTTGAGTATTGTAATAATTCATTACTAGGGAGTGGCCTCTGCTGACCGTGAGACCAGTGGTCTAACTGTAAATCATAAGCAAGGGAAAAATGAGGGTGTAAGAGTCTAAGAACTATCACTTCCATGAAGCTCTCAAAATATGAAGCAGATTGGTATTGCTCAAAGCAAACATTTTTTTCCAGCTGACAAACTAGAAATACTATTTCAGGTAAAAAAATTCAGAATACCTCAGTCAAAAAGCTGATAATTTAGGTAAATCTTTTCCTTCTTATTTTTTAAAATATATTTTTCCATTTTCCATTGTTTTCTTTGATTGTTTGTTTTGAAATTAATGAAGTAAAAGTAGTAGAAACTATTCTACATCTTCTGTATCTTTCAACTGTCTTTGATTGTCTAATAACAGATGCAATCTCTTTCATTTACTTTGCTTCCCTTATAGTCTTAAACTATTGCAGACACTACAGTCCAACAGAGAAAGCTAAACTCAAGTTCTTTACTTAGGCACAGGCACAAAAGTAAACTAGGCTGAACAGGGCCTACAAGTCTGAATACCAAAGCACAGTATGGGAGCTGAGAGGAAAACAAGATATACTTGGAAATGACATGCACATTATGGAGATGATGCTTGATGTTTATCCAGTGCAAAAAGTCTTCCTAGGAAAGAATATTTGAACATTAGCCCCGGTATTTTTACTAATTTAGTCTCATCATATCTGAATGAATTAAATGTAACCACCAATTAATTCAAAACTCATGAGTTAACCTACCTCTAGAGATTTTCTGCAGCTTGTCAGACTTAATTGTTTAGGGACATTACTACCCAAACAGCCCAGTCTCAAAGGTGTTGACTCTGACTTTCTTCATTTCCAAGCTGTTGATAGGTGTGTTTGTTCTACTAAAAATCACCATCACGTGTTTGACCTGCCCATATACTGGTGAGTTTAATAACATTTCTTGTTTCATGGCCACCAATGCTTTGTCATTTGCAGTGGGCAGAAGAAGTGAGTGGGCAGCTGGAGGAATGGCATCCCCCTCTACAACGTCTGGATCAGGCTGAGGCTGTAGCGTGAACCTGAAACATGGTCATGCTCCCAACAGCTAGTTGTGTTAGTTGTGCTTTCACTGTTTGAGTGGGTTATTGAAAGAAATTTTAGAAGGCAGTTCTAAGAAAAATGCTGGTCCTCAAAAGGCCTTGGCCTCTGGCTCTGTGGGAGGGTATTAACATCAGCCATCAAGATCTCCAAAGCATTACTAGGTTGCAGCCTAGGCAGAAGATCTAATCTCTGAGTTTCCTTGACCTTGTGATCTTTTACCTCGAGTGAAAGTCTGCATTCCATTTTAGAAATGTAAACATTATTAGTGCATATATGAAAGACCACCACTGCTCTACAATGAAAGATAAATAAATCCAGAAGAAATGCCCAAGGCCTAGATTGAACTACCTGTATGTATTGTTAGCAAACATGTTACCAGAAAGCAAAAATATTGTCTTTATTAGGTTATATGAAAACAAAAAATGGAGAGAGTTAAACTGAGAATATTGAAGAGTTCAAAAATTTTTATAAAATTTAACCTAGGTACTGCTTTCAAAAATCTTAGCAGCTCACTTCACATGCACAAATTTTACAGTTTATATACATAGATGTATATATGCATATTTAATCCTATGTTTGGTCTGTCCAACATTTAATGATATTCCATACTTCTTCTTTTTCCACCAATATATTGCTACCAATGTTGGTGGGAACTGTATATATAAGTATGTGCATCTGTTTAGATGTCCTTTTACATTGACAAAAATCTGATGATTGATCTATGTTTTCAACAGTTTTTATTTCTGTACTCCTAAAGCCGTAACTGTATAAAAATTCTGCTCTCAAAAAATCAGAAACAAACAAACAAAAAAAATTAGAATATTTGATCCCTCAAAGAAGTGAAAAACCAATTTCAGTGGAGCTGCACCATGAAGAGACCAGGTCTTCACAGAGACCATCAGAAAGAGGAGCTCCCCTCTGCCTCCTACACGTGGAAGAAGATGTTTGAGGAGAAAAGTAAAGGTCTCTTATCCCCCTTCACTTCTGTGCAGGCAGCAGTTCCATCAGTACAGTGCAGATGTCAGCATTGCATTGTTGCTTTCTTCTCATCCACACATAATTCCCATCTCCAGAGGTCTGGAGGGGCTGACAAGAGGAAGTGAAACAGGTCCTTGGCCAGAGGACCTGCTGTGCCAGCTGTGCCCTTCTTATGGTGAGGAGCCTCACAGCCCTGCAGCCCTCATGCTGGGGGTGGCCTGGCCACAACCCAGCTCAGCTCTGCTGGCCAGAAACACAGCAGTGACAGAAGCACCCATGATTTTTCACATGTAACAACTCTTCCTAAGGCCTCCTTAGCTATTATTTTTTGCTAGTCATCTCCAGTTGCACTGCACTTACAAATCCCATTGAAATTGCAGTAATGCAATAATGACTTACAGCCATTAACTTAAAAAAATGGCTGCATTTGTAAACCATACTCATCACCAGAACTGTCTGGTGACATTATCCAAAATCTCAGTCTATTCTATCAGTTTGGCCAAGCATCTCGGCATTGGTTTATGACACCAGCTTGCCATGGATGTAGAAGATCCTTTTTTCAGTTTTGTTGGGAAACACAGGGAATCATGCAGAATACTGTAAATATTAAGAACACACTAAATCACCTCAGAGGGACCCACCCACTCCAGATGTCATATATAACATCCAAACCTTGCTCATTGCCACTTAACACATTTCTGAAGGTATCTTTCTTATGTTACCTCAATTTCTGTAAGAACTATTTAGGTTCAAGTAGCATTTGTATATTTAATTATGTCACATATCCTTGGTGCTTTTAGATTCAAAACTAATTAGACAACATATTTCACTAGGGTATCTTTCCTCTAACATACAAAGCTCTGCTAATAAAATGCATCAGCTTGGGAACCTGGGAATGGAAAAATTATTTTGGATTGAGTTTCTAATGTTTTTTCACTTGAGAAATGTTAGCAAATTACCAGGTGAAGGATGGACTTGAAGAATAGAAAAACTGACACAGTGGCCATCCTAGTTTATTTACTATTTTCAGCTCTGTTGTGGAGGAGTCTAAAGTAACAATGCTGCTGTGGAAATGCAAGATATTGCAAGCCAGGTGAAGACAGAGCATTTCTGTTTCCAAAAAGCTTAATTTCATAAGACATTTTGCTCTTCCAAGTATTCTGTGGTCACTGTCAAGAAACAAAAATGCTGCATCTCTCGAATACATTAATGAAGCCAAGAGCTTTATGTGTAGGGCACTGTGCCTTGAAATAGTTTGAAAATTTTGCCCTGATACCTCCTGTAGTCAACTGAATCCGGGGGAGGAAAGGCAGGGCACTCTTAAGTTTTCAAACTTGGAATTTTTTTCCTGAAGTAATGTTTGGAATATACTACTTACAGTAAATGACCTTAATACTGCAGGAGTTTTCACTGATAGAGGAATGTGTTTAAGATACCCTGACATACAAAATAAATCAGCTTTGACTTCAATTATTAAGTGCTAAAAGAGAGAAAAAGGGGTGGGCTTCTTGCTTTTTGAGCATAAATATGTACGAAAATGAAAAACATCACCATGGAAACCAAAGTATTGCCATAGTTTTTCATACAGAAAAAATATTACAATGGAAACTTGTGTTCATTGCAAAAACAAACAGCTTGAAACTAAGTTGAAGGTACTATTACAGCATTGTCAACCTCGTCAGCTTGGGCTCCTTTGCAGTTCATTTTCTTTTATCCGTCTTCTCGTGTTTCCCATCTGGATTACAATTACAATGTCATACTTCAACCTGCTGTCTAAGGTGAAAAGTTTAATATTTTTCCAGTTCAATAAAAGAAAAACTTTAATAAAGATGAAAGGAAGATAAGTAACCAAAAATGGTTCTCATCACCTGTGTCCAATCATAATGACAAAAACTACTTAAATCAATTCTAAATATTAAACAAACAACAAAAAAATCAAATTAAGTCACTAATCTTACAGGCACAGTTCTTCATGGGTTTAAACTTAAAAATAACTTTACTGTTGTGACTAGTGTCTTTGTAATCAGTGAGATGTTTGTGTGACTGTTTATAAGCAAGATCAGGACATCAATGGATGAGAACAGAAAATATACAGAAGCTCAGAAATGCTATTAAATCATGTAATACATCAGGAAGGAGAAAATAGGAGGAAATGGAATATTATTCTATAAAAGCTGCATCCCCAAATGCTGTCAAAGACTATAATGTTCTGTTTGGTGTATTTATCCCACTGAAGACAGTCTCTTTGGTAAACAGAGATGATCAAGCATGTGCTAATTTGGAAGCAGTGTAAATGCCTTTCAGCATGTCTCATTTGCCAAGACTGTAAGTCAATTCGCCAAAACACTTTACCACAGCTGGGCAGCACAATGTTGCTAAATCTTATTTTCTTGGAGTCAAATCAAGAACCCATTACCCACAGGCAAGTAATGCTATTCTTCCAAGGAGTCCCTTTGGTTTTAATAGGACTCATTGTGTGAATGAATAATCACAGAGGAATGTGAGCAGGAGGCTAAAAATCTGGCTGTTGAATTTCCTCTTTGCAAGCCAAGTGGACAGCCCAGGTAGGAGCGAGCCGTGGCTGTCCATGGCATTGTTCCCTGACCTATGAACCCACATGTCATAGGGCTTTTCAAATATCTTTATCATAACTTAGCTGACTTCCTATTAGCAACTATTCTATTTCTTCTGTACAGCATAGGAGTTCTTTGAATTACTATGGGCTATTATTTAAATGCATATTTAAATTCCTGTAGACAGGAGATTTTTAACCCCAATAGACTACAACTGCTCCATTAAATCAGTTTCAGAATTTCATGTCTATTTGGCTGCTGCATATACAGAACAATCTGTGAGCAGTTATGAAATATGTTATTTTTAAAATTAGGTTGTGGGTGTATCTGCGTATAAATGACCAGCTGGGGGAAAAAAAAAAAAAAAAAAAGAAGTTATCTGGTATTTTCACAATAGGTCTTAAAACTTCTATGCCTTTAAAAGACTAATAACCTGCAAAATTAATTTTAATATTTTTTGTTCCATAAGCTAAAAAAGGCATCTATGAAAAGGAATAACACCATTCCCATAGATTTCATTTATACAACATCACAACAACTGAAACAATTTGCTTCTGTTTGTTTCTTTAGATCCGCTGCATTTGAGCTTAAGATCCTATAGTTTCATCCCAGAGAAAACTCCAGCTTTGGACTTATACAATATAACCAACCTTAATTCCATGAACCAAGTTGTCCCATTGCAGTTAGCCTGTCTAATAAAACAGAAAAGGTCACAATATTGCACTCATAGTCATGCTTAACATTGCTAAAAGGACACTCAAGTTAAGCACACGTATATGTTTTTTTCAGTACTGTGGTCTAAGTCTTTTTTTACAGGACTGGACTCCTAATGGTTTAATAATAAAAATCTGAAACAAAGAACTATAAAAGAAAAATATGACATAAATGTACCCAGAGTGGCACAAATGGCATCATCATAATAATCACAGTAGATATTTTCAGGGAGCAAAACAATATAAAATAATTCAAATCTTTCTACTGAGGAAAAAAAAAAAAGAGTTAACTGAATAAAGTACTTCAGAGGATTGTAACCCACTTATGTTTTCATTTAAATACACATTAAGATTTTTCTAAAAAGGCCAAAGACAGTTTTTGTAACACCACATATGGATGTCAGCAGTGTATGCAAAATGGAGAGAGAACAGTTCATTCTCATTAGGTTTAGTGCCGTATTTTTCTAGGTAAGATCAGCTGTAATAGTGGTATTTCATTGTGATTTTGAACCATTAATTTTCTCAATAAAAAATGCTAGATTTTTAATAAATGGAAACCTCAGAATGCATGCACGTTCATGGTCAAGTGCCAAACGTTATTTAAAGAAGGCTATTGTAAGTCTACTTTTATTGTTCTTCACAGACCACCAGGATCATATAGTGTGCGGCCTACAGAGCAATTAGAGATTTACAAAGGATTCTCTGCTGAAGCAGCATGCTCAGAAACAAAAGAAAATCTGATTTGTAAACAGTAAATACTCCAGGCAGGAATCTGCGCTAAAGTTCCATCTCTTTATAGTGCATAAATTTAGATGAAGAGCTATCATATGAAAATGAGAGTGGCTACTGAAATTTTCTTAGGTTGCATAGCAGTGGAAATGGTATTCTTGAGCATAGTATTTTGTCTACTGATGAATGCCTGGTCCTTGTGCAAGCTGATAACAGCAGGAAAGTTTCATCTCATTTCCAAGCTCCAGCACCAGGCAAACCAATCTGAAGCCTAAATGCTGCTTTCGTCTGGATGACCTGGATGGCTGTGCAGAGAAATTCATGTTGCTTCTCCAAAGGATAAGCCAGGATGTATCATTGACTATCGTGCCTGGATTTGATGATCTCAGCTCTCCCTCTTCAGCAGCTCATGCACAGGCAGAACATTCTCAATGGATGTCTCGTGCATTTTCATCTGCACAGCTCCACCAGTGGCAGGCCTGCTCCATAGCCTGGCTGCAGCATTTCTGCATCTCTCAGGAGAAAAACCCTTGCTGAAACAAGGGCTATATTCTGGCAGCAAATTAAGCCTTTTAACACAGACTCTGAAGGGCCATGAGAAACTTCTACAGACACACTTTGTCTCATGCACTGCTGCTAATATCACACAAAGCCCTTATCATGATCCCCAGCAATGCTAAAGACACAATCTTATGTCACTGGAGGTATTTCCCTATTAAGTATTCTCATCAATAGCAACACAAAGGTCTCCAGGTAGATTCATATATTCCTAATGCCTAATCAGGGACAGTGTTTAAGGTGACATCAGAGGGCTGTACAGAGAGGAACATGGGCAGCCCATGCTTCCTACTACTTTCAGTTAAATAAAAGGATTTTAGTGTTTCTTGTAAACAGAGACTTGGGAATACAAACTAAAGCAACAGCAATTCAAATCCAACATCCTGTCTACACAGTTGAGAATCTGCTCCAGCATACATATTTTTTAAAGGTTATACCCACCCGCACGTTAAAGGACTGTTAGGCTCAGAATATATGCCATTAAGGCACCATAGTCTGATGAATGGAATCAAGCTGAAGAATACATGTGGCTTTTAACTACTTGTTTATATTCCTCTGAATTTAACTGAAAGTAAAAACTTAACAGGCAGAATTATAGCTGGTATAAATCCGTACAGCTTCACTGACTCTTCTGATTTGCATCAGCTGGGGATCTGGTCCACACTATGGTATTGTCAGGGAAAATATTTTGTGTTTGCTTGATTACTATACCCAATGTATTTTTTAAAATATCAAAACAAATTTCTCTCCTCTCCTCTCCTCTCCTCTCCTCTCCTCTCCTCTCCTCTCCTCCGTTGAAAGTTTCCAGAAACACAAAATGTAACTTGTAAATAATTTTTGTCTTGGCAAGCTCTCATGCACTAACGGTTTACATATTGTTCTGATTAAGCAAGCTAAACATGGTACTAAGTATGCAGACGTGTTTCAACTCATGATGACAGCTTGTGTATGATTTACAGCACTGGCTGCTAAAGGCAATTGTTCTGGTTCAATATTCCTATTTATTTATGCCAGAATTTTGCTGTAAACAAAGTCATTTATGTATCAGATGGCTACTGACAAAGAGTTTTTTGAAAGCTCAGTCCCAAGAAATTTGCAGACATATATCTACAGTTTAAATAAGTATTCTGGAATTCTTTATACATTTTTTGATTGAAATGAAACTGAAGAGAGATGTTTCTACAGCAATTCAGCAGTTCATTTAGTCTGATTATCTTTCCTCCTTAAATTTATCTTTAAATATAAATTTTATGTTAACCCAACAGACTGGCAATATCCCAAACATGAAAACAATACAAAAGTGATGGGTAAGGAGTCTCCATAGTACAATTCATACAGGGAAATAAGCCATCTCCAAATACTTCCTTTAAGTCAGAATTAATATTATGAGAATTTTGTTTCCTTATATGCACAGTGGATCTCAGCAGTAATATTATTGTCCTACTACCTATTCAGACCTATACATAAACTGACTGATAGTTGGTGTTAACATCGTGGTGAAACAGAGTTACAAAGTTCAAAATCCTTCTAATCTGCTGCAAAATCCTAACTGTGTGACCAGAAAGCAATATTCTGCTTCACAGAGGCAGAATGGGTAGCTTCCACTGACAATGAATGACAATGACAAAATCTACTTGTTTTTTAGTGAGAAAATCTGTAATACTTTCAGCAAATGGAATGAAGGTGGACTCTGTCTCAAGCTCCCCACAGGTACTGGATCCTGAACCTTTGGTGGTTACACGTGACCTATCACATCTAGTATTTTCCAGACACAGAAGTTTCTGGGCACATAGACTTTTCTCTTTTCTAGGCTGAGAGATTTAAAGCTAACCCATATTTCAATAAGAAAGTCACTGGTGAATACCTGACCTGACCCTGCCAAACCAATGTCAAGAGAAGCAATTCTACCAGTCAATACAGCAGTGAGTAGGCCACCAACTTGGGCTTGAAAGCACTAAGCTCTACTAAAGAGCATTAAGCCTCTGGAATAGATTTCTCTGCATCAAAATACATGTTTTCCCCTACCAAGTACCATTCTCATCTGAGCTTTTTAATTTGTATTAACTTCTCTCTCCTTTTTTTAGTTCACAAAATGCAGGCCTGTCATCAGATCACATATGCTCTCCACAGCAACTTGAGAGAAGGCCTACCTTCTACTCTGGGTAAAGTGAACTTCTTGCAGCTCTTCTCAAAAGCCATCCTTGAAAACTGGTAGTTCTAGTCTTTCCCAGAAATCTACACAAAAGCCATTGTGGGGTCTAATATTCCAAGAGACTTCCTCCTGAGGAAACAACATAGAAGTCCTTGTGGGGACCAACATGTAGAGAAATATCTTTCCAAAGTACCATAGGTTAACAATTTGGTCAGCACTGCTGTTGAAGAACATTATCGATAAACCTGCCACACTGACCAGGCCTGTTTTGCCCCATATATATGTTAAAGAAAACCTAAATCCCAAAAAAAACCCCAAACCCAAAGCCTTGGAAATCACTGAATCAGGCTCATGGAAAGGTGTAGCTACTACTGAGAGCAGATGAGAGGTCTGCAGAACAAGGACACTTCCAGAGATAATACAATCCTTTCTTATTTTCTTAATTTATAGTAATAGCCAAGCCAGAGTCCAGGAAAAGATGAACTAAAAATATTGGGGTCATGGGTCTATTTAATGCAGCAGTTAACAGCAATGGATTTATGAGACAAAATAAGGGGCACATACTCTGGGTCATGAGCTGCAGAAAATGCTGCTCTCTATGTGTCAGCATGGCAGCTGTGTCCAGCTCCAGCTAAAGATGTGACAGCCTTTTCCCATCACTAATATGCTGGGATGTTTCCCCAGACAGGAAAGGACTGGGTTCTCAGCCTCTGCCACCACTTTGCAATCCCTGCTCCAAAGCAGCAGTGGGCTGCTCTGCCCCAGGAGAGGGGTACACAGCCTATTGGGCAGACACTTGTACTTAATGTATTTCTTACCCCTGATGCATGCCAAAGGCAGCACAGCCCAGTGGACACACTGTGAGTGGGGAAAACCTGATTCTGTGTATGACCACTCTGTCTCTCTGGATTCATTCCCTCTCCCTTCAGTACAAATGAATAATGAATCTGGTCTTTCTTTCCCCTTCTGTAAGCCCTAGCAGTAATGATAGCCCTCAGGCTACAATGATCCGTGTGGAACTACTGTAAATGATGGTGAAATTAACTGCATTGAATGTCTACCAGGATTTCAAAACAAAAATGACCTCCTCATGCAGAAGGAGATGAAGAAGGTTTCTTAACACCACCTTCCTCCTATATAATGGAAAGACACTTGCAGCCACTAGGCTCAGAGAACTATACAAACTTCTCAGCCTCACAGGATTTCCATTAGTCATGGAAAGAAGGATTTACCTCTCTACACTGAGCCAAGAAGGTGCTTATTGCAAGAAAGCTCCGAGTTTAGTGATCATGCTCTCTTGCAAGCTAGTGGTTTTACTCTCAGTGTTGTCTTCTCTGTTTTCAAAAATCTACTTCTTTCTTCACTTGAACACCTGAATTTGAACACACAAGTTGGCAGCTCCATAATTCAGTTCCCCTCTGCAGTGATAAAACAACAGCGTCCCACCAGGTGCCAGCAGCTTCAATAAAGCAAGCCAACAGCCTCACAATATGTACCAGCCTACCAGAGCCTGGTCAGGGTGTCTGGCTCTGCAAAAGCCTTGCAGCAGGAGTGCCATGGTCCAGGTTTTGGCCTATTAAACATTTGAACACCACAATTATATTAAGAATTACGAGTGCATGATTTTCTACTTCTTAGCACCTGCACAGTTTTATGTGCTTAGACAAACAGAATGCCATGAGGCAAGATTGGGCAGATAGCATTCTACACTGACTCAGGAAATGTGGGAAAGTGAGGGAGATGGAGCTGGAAAATGAAAATAAGGCCCTTTAAAATAATTGAGAGAAAAATTTTTTGTAACTGAACAAGCAATTTGGAATCATAAAAGGAATACTGAGAACCTCTTTGCTTTTTAAGATCATGAGTGTGATCTCACAGGGCTGTAAATAAGTAGTAACTCCAGTGAGATTTCCAGCTGCACTGCAGTGAAAGTAGTATAAGTGAAATCAGAATCCAGACCTACACTAAAGTTTTAACAATCCCAATAAGATATTGTGGGGAGCATGTACTCGCCCTGTAACTTCACTTTTCAGTTTCTTAGTAGGAAAAAGGCCTCACCTTGAATTCTTTCAGTATAGGCTGAATGGTATGATTATGGCCCCATAACATTTCCTTACTCAGTTCTTTCTTGATAAGTTCACAGTAATTTTTGACACACTATCCTGGCTTCTTTTTGTATCCCAGTTTCAGCCAGGTTCTATCATTCTACTACAGCTAATTTTTTTGTTTCCCCACGGTTGCACGGTGTCCCCTTCTCTATTTAACAGAGGAATCTCCTCCCTTATTCTGACTTCCTTCAGCATGTTACTGACAATGATTTGTTGCAGTATGTTTTTCTTTGCCTCCCACATTCCCCATCCTGTGCTAAGAAGATTCTCTCTACCTGTCTTCCTCTACCATCCTTGGAATTCAGAAAATTCGTTCTATGCCATGGATCTTTATATTCCCTTATAGCTGACATCAATTTGCTTTGCTGTGCTTTCTTCAAATATGATTTGCCTTGATTATGGGGTTGGGGTTGTGTTTGCATTTTGTTCCGTTTGCTTCATGGCCTTTGCTTTTATTAACATAACATTATGTGAGTTGGATAGTGTTGTGCCTTATCTGTGTAGGAAGTATAAGGAAAGCAACATCATACAAGAATTGAAAACAGTAAGAACATGGTAAACAAAGAAGTTCGATGGGGATTTTTTCATAATGAGGTAACAATAAAACATATGACTACCATAGTCAATATTCCACTTTTTATTAAAAGAAAGTGCACGACAA
>JAHLSL010000009.1:21731350-21797445 GCA_025920805.1 Petroica traversi
ATGGGATTTCCAAAATATTACACTTCAGATTTTTGCTGGCCCCACAGGAGACCTCTTCAGTGTTTTTTCTCTTGTTAAGATTTAATTGATCTCTTTTGAGGCTAGGAGAGATCTAATATTTTGCAGATCTATTTTTATTTTCGGCTTTTGCCTTAATCCCCTTCATATGTCTTTAATTTCTTCATTTGAATTAATTAAGCTGTCCTCACATGTATGAAGATTATGAGATTTCTCGACCCCGTTCACCACACAGGTTATTCACAGTTCTTTCAGGAATTTTACCAACAGTTCTCAGCAATTTGCCAAGATAACCCACTTGTTACTTGTGTGTATTTCTGCAAGCCCATGAATTGGACAACTGGCCCTTTGGAACTGGCAATGAGAGCATTTATCTTTTTCAATAGATTCCATTTTAACAGCATAAAGTTTATTCATATAGCTTTGTTTTCCAGATGACAATAGTATATCACTGAAGAAACAAGTACCCAAACACAGTGGTTTGGGTTAGTAAGGGGACTAAAGAGGGAGTAAAACCTAAATCTTTTTTACTTTCTGTTTTCTCTTTCCTTTTGGAAGACAAAATACAAGTTATTGGTGTAGTTCATATGTTGTATTATCTCCTCTCAGCCACCTGTTTTTATGTTCTGATCACATTTACTCTTACCTGGTGTATCTTCAATTTTCATTTTTCATCCTTCAAATGTTTATTGCATGAAAACAAGTCTTATCAATCAGTTCCTTGAATATATTGCTTATGGCAGAAGAACTACAGAGTCTAGTGAATAACTTCATCATCTTTGCCTCATCATCTCTGATCAGATAGGTGTCTGGGCTACTTTTCCTCTGTAGGTGGACTCCTCTCTAAATATTATTTAGAGTATTGCTGGAGGTGGTCTACTGCAGAAATTTATTTGACACTGCAATCTTTGTGCATAAAATATATGCTGATCTTTTAAACATGAAAAGATTCATTGCTAGTCCTGCAAAAATGTTTAAAAATGGAGGAAAGATACCATATTGGGGACGAGCAGGAAGAAAATGGTTAAACAAGTGTAATTTCCCAATCATTCCAACAAAGAGGCACATGGTTTCAATTTTCTTACTGAAATTGAATTATTGGTTTAGAACAGGTTGGCAGAGTAAAACCATTTTATATGTAGCCATCCAATACTCCCTCCCTTTCTTTTTAATCTCCAAGTACATGTGGCAAGTTCAGAGATTGTTTTCTGGAATTAAGGAATCCCAAAACAAAGGATTCTCTCACTGTGCTATTTTTTCACATTTTTTATTTTCCATATTCTGATAATACAAACAGATAGAACTTTGTAAACTTAAAATATCAGGGAATTATTTTCCTTACTTTTTGAATACGTTTTTCTTAAACATCTATAAAGGCAATCACTTTAATCTTATGTCCCTCAAATGAGAGGAATATGCAAGGGAGTATACTTTTTGGGGAAATAGGTTAACCGTATACATCATCATTACTTGAATTGTCTGGGGAAACACCTAGAAAATACTTTTATCCTTTTTTATCACTATGCCTCAGTGACAATTAAGTTTACATTAGTGTTATTGCACACCTAAAAATATCTTTAAACATCTGGGCAACATTTTGTGGCATTTGCAAAGCTCTGCTCCTGTGTCTCCCTGCTCTGTACGTGCTTCACGTGCTCACAGCACAGCAGTGAGACATTTGCTTGCAAGGTGCATGCTGCTGTTTCTGAGGCTGTTGGTGTCCACCTTCAGTGCAGCCTCTACAGAGCTTCACTCCAGTGAATATTTTTTTCCTTGCACCTCAGTTCACTCTTGGACTTCCTGTTAAGAAACCTGAAGAGTCACTACCAACATCTCAATTATCTCAAAAAAGCTCAAATTATCTCAAAAATCTCAAATTATCTCAAATTCCTGTAGCTATTTTACAAACTAGGTTATGCCAACACGCACGATTTCCTCTCATGAACATGCACATACCTACCAAATTTGTAGTGGTCCTCAGACACTCTGAGCATTTGTGAAAATCCATGTCCTTATCTTCTTGGTATTGTTGGTTTAGGTATGGTTTGCAGTAAATTAGGTGGGAGGCAAGCTGCAGGGTCCCAGAGAAAGAGGAGAAAGGACATGCAGTGAGAATGAACAAATAGTGACAGCTGAGAAAAGACCTCCCAGCTGGATCTGCAGAATCACAGAACCACAGAATAAGCTGAGTTGGAAGGTACCCAAAATGCTCATCAAATCCATCTTGTGGCCCTGCACATGACATCCCCAAGAGTCACACCACAAGCCTTAAAAAGAAAATATGGAGCAAAGTCATTACTGCCTAGGCTTTATTCCCTTACCTCCTTGACTCATCATAAAAGATAACATCTCAGAGATGGTGTCTGAACTTCAGAATACAAAATCAGACTTTTTAAAAATAAAAATAAACAAAATAGAGCCATGAGAAAAATAAGATCATGGCTCACAAAAAATAGATTAAAAGTTGATGAGTTATTTTTCAAATTTATTTCTTTATTAATGCCATTCCTTAATATCTATATGAAGAGGTTTTTCATCATAAACTACATTTTGATTTGATTGATTAATAATTTTCACTAATTCAGTCTGGGAGCAGGAATCATTATGTCTTGGGAAACAATCATTGGCATGAAAGAAAAACTGTACAGGTGAGGCAAAACATGTGGGAACAGACAATTGGCTCAAATATGTTTCGATAATCCATATAAAACTTGGGAATTGCAAATACTTCTGTATAAACCGGGACTGTGAACTAGGTCCCAAATGAACAAAAGCTAGGAACACATTTGTGACCAATTAATCTATGTGATTTTTTCTAATATATATTAGTATTTTCCTAGGTAGATTTGACAATATTAAAAGATGAACAAAATTACTTTCATAATAACATACATCCTTAACCTGATTGATAACGTTTCTTATTTATTTCATCTAATACTTCATTAACTCAATGAAGGCTTCCAAGTTCCAAAAATTAACATTTCCCAGGATTAAAGCCTTGTAGACAAAGGATCTGAGAACCAAAGTAAGCAAGTACATTGAAACTTAAGAGAGAAAATCAAGATCAGGGTCATTAATATAATCTACAATGGATAATTGCTCTCCTACATCTGGTTCCATGAGTTGTTGGTGTCACCTTAATGTTTCATCTGACTTGGGTTTGTCTCCTAATTTTTTTTAGTATTAGAAAGTAATTGTTGCCTCAGCTAGAAGACTGCATTTCAAGGCGACCCTGACAACAACTGTTATTTCTGTTGATTTCTACAGACTTCTAGAATTATTGAAAAATTAATGATCTTTATACAGGTATATTTTTTTTCCTGGATTATAAACCTTCCCCTCTAGTAAAAGAAAACAAAATTATTCTTAAATATAAATTATAGTGTATTTTTAGTGAAACTCAGAAACCTTAGTTATGTATATACTTTCAAAACCTTGAAGAGGATATTCTCCCTAAAGGTGGAATGAGTATTTTTTTTTTTAACAAAATGTATTTTCAGTAGAACTTTCTAAATTTAAATACACTCCATTATCAATTTGAACTGTGATGTGTGTGTGAATAGAATTTAATCTGCTAAAAAACTATGTTTGATTCATGAAAAGTCTTGCTCATGTATGAGAAGATACAGACAAATAAAATGCTGAATTAGAAGCATGAGCAATTCAAAATCTGCCTTCCAGACTGACCTACAGAAACAAAGTTCTGCTCTGAGACCCTTAGAGGGAAATTTGCCACTTGTCGTGTTATAATCATGACTATTCCTTATTTTCCAGCTGTTACTGAACATGTTGAAGATACTCATGAGCTGTTTTGGCAGATACTTATTGATGCAGTTTAAGTCTTCTGTTAGCCATAGTCTTTAGTCATTTTAGTACATTGAGAACTAATCTCCAAGTCTGTCAGTCCCATTTTGCATTACAAATCATTTGTAGTTTTATAACTGTCATTTCCAAGGACATCTGGAAAAGATGGATTTATGAAAGGTTATCGTGCATTCTAAGGAGGCCAGGAATTAGCATGACTTTGTAAAGGTTCTTGTAAATTGAGCAGCAGCCATCACTGGCAATAAGCTGTTTTCTGCTCCAGTCAAGTATCTTTATTTAAATATTAAGGAAGAGGTGTGACCTTTGGCCTTAAAGATGACTATGATACAGCAATAGCACAATCTATTAGCTGTCAATGAAGTATTATGGCCCTGGCTCTCTCAAGACACCTATTTGTGGACAGTGTTATAATAACCCTTCCATTAGGCATCCCCAAGGCAAATAACCTTGGCTTTAACAGAGTCAGTTTAAAATTCCTTGGAGTAACATTAAGAGAATATCTGGTTTGTGTCAGTTTGGGATCAACTACAAGCATTAGTCCCATTCTGTAAATTGTAAGTAGCTGTGGATTTATTAGAATTTTTTTTATACATGCCCACAGGTAAATACATTAAATACAAAGCATGTGAAAACTCATATTGCTTTCTACTTCCTACATGGAATATATATAGATTAATGGACATTTGACCGGCTAGAGCATTTTAAAACAGGATCCATTTTCTACTGTATACATTTAATTTCTTTTGTTGATGAAAATTACACAGTGCCACTAGAATTAAATTGCACTGGAAAAAAAAAAGAAGAAGAAGTAGAAATAAAACAGTAGAAGCAATAAAAAGTAGTCTAGATAACATTCCTGTGAGTTGATATGTTCTGCTGTACAATAGATTACAGTGCTATCTAAAAAGCCAGGAAGTTTTCACATGCCATATGTTGTTTGCCTCCACTGCATTGTCTCAAGGTGTCAGTATACTTAATACTCAAAGTTCAGTCAAAGAAAAACTATTTTCAAACTTACATGGGATGTTCAGAAAAAGTCTTTTCTTCATGTCTCCTTTGTTGTTTAGACAAAATAAATCTGATTATTCCCCTCTAATATTAGCTGAACACCCTTGAAAACTACAAGATTTTTCCTCCATATATAAAAGCTAGGGTTGTGCTTTGTGTCTTGTGCAAAAGAAGACCTCTAAAGTTGCCTTTCCTTGGAGGTGGCAATCAAGGTCAAATTCCATTTAAATATTTTGAAAAATTAGAAGTACACAAAAACAGTAAAAATAACCCACTAAAGATCCTATTAACATTTCAAATATTTTGGCCAATGTCTTGGTCATAGCGTTTCTTCTGAATCCAGCTTTAATATCTTATACAAATAGCTTTTGTTGTTGAAGCACAAACAGTTGAATGTGCTTGCAGTTCTGAAATCAGAATCTTTTCTGGTTCTGTAAGTATAGCTTCTGTAAAACTTAGTTTTCTGTTGCTTTTTAGCAGCGGAATATAATTCCTTAGACAGGAATAAAAGCATTCATGTGGTGGGGAACCACATGAGCTGTCCCCCAGCAAGGTTCAGTGCCTCCACGTCACCTCCCTGTCCCCAGGCTTTGATGGAGCCAAGACAGTAATGGATCCCCTCCAGCCACAACCCCCAGGAGTCCTCTGCTCAAGGAAGGTTTACACATTGCAGAAGAAGAAAGCACCTGAATTAAAATAACTCAGTGCTAAATTGGCCAGTTCTCTCCGCTAGTTTTGAAGAGTCCCCTCACCACCTGCAGTTCTTGACCTCCTTAGAGGGTTTTACAGGAGGAAGACGAATAAAGGCAAAAAAAAAAAAGCTGTAGAGGCAATAGCCTTCCATGCTGTGATCCACCTTCTAATGGGTGCATTGGGATTTATCCCCTTGCCTAACAAAGGCAGACAAGACAAGTTGTACGTGGGTCAAGACAGGAAATACTCAAAACTGTCAGTGCAGATTCATGCTACAGCCAAGAATATTTGGCTCTTTTACAAGTGCCATCACTACTCTGGGCAAAATGGGCTCCAGGATTAATATTTTCAGCCTCGAGCTCTCCTTCCCCCCAACAGGTCATGGCATGGTAGACAGTCCCTGCAAGACATAGGAGATCCTGAATCAGACTGGACTATTCAAAAATGTTCAGCAGGTACTTTGACCCTGACATTCTCAGAGTTAAAAGCTGTGGGTCCAAAAAGTACAGCACAGTGAAAGACACTCTCACCTTTCGTGTGACTCTGACAAGCTTATTGCAAACCAGTGTAAGGGAGCTCCACATAGTTACAAAGCAAACAGTTAAGTTGAGGATTACAGCAGTTGTTTTCAAGTGTTCAGTTCTCACATATTGCACACCATGAAGGCAATTTTCGCTCTCAATAAAGAGCACTTGACTTTTGGTTCATTCTCCCTTTAGCATTCCTCTTACACTGATATTGGATACAAAGCCATTTTCTTTCATAGGGCAATACATGGCGGAATCTAGAATGTAATTTAAGGGGCTCTATTGATATCATAAATTACAAGAAGTCTGCTGAAGCAGTTTATGAATGGCAGTAAAAACCTGAAACTGAACTACATCATTAGAATCATGCATTGCATACATGTATTATTATTTATAATACAGACCTAAGTATCCCTGCATTTTATAGATGAGGGAGATAATCCAGGACCTTGCACTAAATGGGAACAGGATTTCCACAGCCTTCTTTATAGCATATGTGCTCTAATAATGGCATAGAAAAGTGACGTTTATGAAGTTACTTCATAAAGGAGGAAAGAAACAAGTCTTGGAAAGTGTGATATTGCTGGTATACTTTCTATAAGATCAGTTCCTCGTGACGCTCTCTGAGAAACATCTTATCTCCCCACACCAGCAGATTGAATTTTAGGAGGACACTTAATAGCCTAATTATTTCTCTACATAAAATCTGGTCCATATTTCAGACTATATACAGAAGTCTGATTTGCCTGTAAATCACGTCGCTGTCTCTGTTCCTACTTTTAAATTCTTTGGCTGCTATTGGCATCTAGCAAAAACACTTAACAGAACAATTAAGCAAAGAGAGAAAGAAAATAAGAAAGCTACCATCTCACTGAAACAGTCTATGAATAGTCCCATATCACTTGCTCTCAGTTCACTTAAGAACTTAGCTCTCCAAAACCAAATAATTCACAGCCTGTATTCAAACTTCTGACATCTGCTTCAGGAAATGGGCTTTGGAGGTGAAAGTAAAAATAGGCCCATTTTTGCAAATACTTTAGTGTGAAATTTATTTAATTCTCTGCATTACTTCAGTGTTCAAATGAGGACATGATGCTGATGGTTATAGTATTAACCATATTTTTCTTAACTATGAAAAAAATAATTTTGAAAGTGCAAGCATTGAGCCTTATTTAGAAGGAAATCCTCAGTTAAGCAAACATGCTCTAGATGCAAAATCTGGTCCCACCAGGAGGGTTACCACGAGCAAGCCACGTGCATGTCCTAGCAACCATAAAAGTGCCTGAAGCCAACAACCATCCAGTTTGGGACTTCAGGGGTCTGAGGGAACCAAATATCTATTTCTTACATGATTTCAATACACTGAGCATCAAAACTAAATTAGCTCTTCTGAAACAACAAGGCTTAAAGGGCAAATGTTAATTTTAATGCTTGGTAACTTTAAAGATTTATATATGTAAAAAACCATCCTGGCCCTTAAAAAGAGCACATAAATACTAATCACCAGTAATGTATTGGCACTATTTCAGAGATACCAATCTGTTACACCACTGGCTGGTCTGGCAGGTTCACCTGGAGCTGCAGCTGGTCACTGAGAAGCAGGAGGAACTGATGCTCCTCACAATTCCACCAGCCTCTTAGGGATGAAGTGCAATGAATAAGGGAGGGAAGTATTTTTTTTTTGTCTTTCAGAATTAGGCACTGTTTGAAAGGGGAGAGAATAATGTGAGCAGTGGGGAAGAAAGGGTACTCATAACTTACCCTACTGAAAGCTGCAAATACCCTGAAACAGGCTCCCTTCTTTTCCTTTGGGAAGTGACAGGTTCTGCCAGAGCCCAGCCAAGTTCTGCAAACCCTGCTTCTCAGGCTGATATTTGACCTTGAGCAGAGACCTTCCTTTGGGTGTACCAAATCCCATTTGTGACATTGTGGGATCAAGGATGTACCTTTGTTTGTTTTCCATGCTGCTTAACTTCAGTTGTCTCATGTTTTGCTATCACTTTCACAGAGGATTCTCTGCCCACTGCAAAAGAGCAAGTCAAATTTAATGTAATTTGGAGTGTCAGTTTCCAAGTGGAGACACTGGCCCTTGGCTGCTTATTGCAGGAGTCAGTTCTCTCGTCCGTACATAAAATTGACCATGCTGACTTTACTTTGCAGTAAGACTAAATTGCTTTGTGTCAGTTTGTTTCTACAGCTAGCCAGCTGTGTATATTAACTGCTCTACAGTAGAAACTATTTTCCAGAGGAAATGATGAAATAATATTTTTGCAATTAGTTTTTTATTCTCTTTACTTTTCAAGTAGTTCTGTGGAAATACAATTTTATTTTTTTTAAGTTCCTCTCCCTAATGATGACAGGAGGTGCACATGTCATAGAAAAATGAATTTATAAAAAGATATTATATTAAGAATTTTTAATGTTGTCATGTTATGTTTTAAAAAGAAACATTTCCTTTAACTCAATCTACTCCTGGGTGAGTATATAAAATATTTAGCTAACAGATTTTTGTCAGATTCTGAGTGTTAAACAATTTGGAATCTTTGGTAACTGAAGACAAGTCCGTTACCAGTAAATGCAACAGGAAAAAAAAGTGAATTTCTAATCCAAGAAGTATGTTTTTTAAAATTCAAAAGCACTTTGGGGACCACTACTTTTTGAATGGCTCCTCTTTTGCAATCAAAATATCCATCTAAGAATATTTATGCATTGATTCCAGAAAATTAATAGATATGATATCACTTAAATCAAGACCCTTCACAGAAAACACTGTTTATTGCCTCCTTTCAAGCAGGGGAAAGTTTCCAACAGTAATGTATCTGCTAATCACAACTTTCTGTGATGTGTAGCTTTCTTGACAACCTAGCATCAAAAAAGCCCCACAGAATTTCAATAACTGAAAACTGGCATCTTAAGCCCCACCTGGAAATCAAAGGGAGAAAGGTCTTAAGTCTAGGACTAGGTGCTAATTCAAAGACTGAGAAGTTTTCCAAGGAGGCAAGATAATTAAGATAATTTGCCAGTGAAATCATTTGAGATTCAACTTACTATATATAGTTGATATATACTGCTGGAAAATAGGAAAGTAAATATAACAGTCACAAAATTTTCTGAGGAAACTTGAAGGCAGGTAAGGATGCCAATATCTTAAAGTGCATTAATTAAATGAATGTGTTAAACACAATCTTGGCACTTAAGTACATATGCTTAGATACAGGGATCTTATTTGGGTAGGAAAATGCAGTTTGGAAAGACTGAGATTGTATATCTCAGTGGCATTTGAAAAAAATCTCACTGGTTATTTCTATAATTTGGGGCATTTCCCCTACTTCTACAAAGTGTTGTCTTGAACTCATAAGCATATGAATCTCTTTGACTACACTACTGTTCAATCTGCCTGTTCATAGCTCAGCTTCTTATTCCATTATAATGCCTGAATGATTCACAGGCAATGTTTCCAATCCACTTTTCCTATCTTGTGAAACTTTTTAACGAAATGTTAGCATTTGCAGGCACCAGATGTTTTGACATAAGGAGAAGCAATATGTAAATTTTAATCCATGGTAGGAACAATAGCCTGGAGGCACCTTCTTCTTATTACATGAATCATATACTTAACCACAATGTGGTGCATTATATCAAAATCATCACCACCCTGAATATAGAACACTTGTCTCGTGGTTGCCAATTAATGAAACTGATATATATTTAACTTGATGGGTACCAGTGATTTAACCAATAAGCCTTAGAATACTTCACTGCTGCAGTCTCCTTTATAATTAGGCTTTTGATCTGATTATTATCACAACTTCATACATTTTCCTCTAATCTCCTATTGGTTGTCACCACAAATGATGCTGACATTAAATCTGTTTGTCTGTCAATTGCAAACCTCACTACTTTTAATTAAGCAGTGTATTACATAGGGCTTTTATAATCGCTGAAATTACTTCAGATTTTATTTTCTGATGTTGTTTATTTAATCGTTACCTGAGTCCAAAACAGGATAAGCATTGGCTTTCTACAAAGCAAAGTGGGGGCTCTCAGTCCCTTCACAAAGGAGCTGAGTACCTTTTATGGTCAAATCCTAAGTACATAATAAATATGTAAAAAAGCAAAGCTTCTTTCCATAGATAATCACTGAACTTTAAATAATATTTATAATACCATTCAATTTTAATACTGATCGGGGTGTCTTAATGATTTGAAAAAATAAAGACTGAAGAAATCCTTAGTACAAATAAAATGTTTATCCGACGTACACAAACTCTTTTACATGAAATGATGAACTATTACAAAGCTATGGTTCAAATTTATGTTACTACTCAACAACTTTTACAACAGTTCGTGCACAGAAAGCACCAAATATCTTCTAAATAAGGCAGCACTTCTGATATTAGGGATTCAAAATTAAATCTGAATCCTTACTTACTTCCTTAAGTGAGTATCTTTTAGTGCCAAATGCTACCTAATTATCAGCTTTAAAAAATGTTTTACATCTTAAAATACAATATTCTGTTTATCCTAGATTGTCTGGGGAACATCTAGTACATTAAAAGGTTTTTGTAGAGCTTCTTAGTGATTTAACTGATATCATCATGCCTGCTAGCAATTTTGCAACATTCTGAAAACACTTTCCATAAATCAAAGCCTTAGCAGCAGGAATAAGCAGATGGCAGGAGACCATATTAAAGAATGTATCAATTATTTTTATTAATGGGACGCTACTGGATCATGATGTATCATAATGAACTAAATGTTAGCAGTTGTGAAGTGTTTTGTCTGTTTGGTATCTCAGATGTTCTTTCTGGATGTTACTATATTGCCTTTTGGTGGCATTTTTGGGGGCCTGGACAGTGAAATTTCACAAGGGATAGATAAAAAGATGTTTTCATTTCAGTCCTTTAATTATATTCATACAATAAACATAAAATGCCAGCAAGTATAAAATGTAATTGTAAAAAGATTGCATGTATAGTGCGTAATAAAGTACATTCTGTCTGCGTAGAATGACTTAGAAAACAAGATACTATATGGTTAACAATGAAAAATAGCAATTATTATAAAAATATTCTACAGTCTCATAATAGCAATGTAAATGCCTTTACTTATCTAAGAGACTTAACATAATTTTAAATTACAATAATTTTACATCCTCCATTCATATATACAGTTCTATTAAATTCAGAAAGTATTATAATATCAATGTTCTTATTAAGATAAAGCAACTGAATTATATTTCGTTATTTTATTATATAAAGCAACTGTGTTCCTGTTTGTTAAAACTGTTTGCACTTACTGTAGCTTTTTACACTATGCATGCTATGCACAATGAAATAATTTAGTTTTCTTTTCTTAGTATAGCATCTATATCCATGCCATGAATTAAACAGGATGTTAATATTTCAACTCCCTTTCCTTTTGTATAATTATCAGTCTGCTGTTTTATGGATTCTGTAGGAATATTTCCACCAGCTTTGAACAGCTGCTATTGAAAACAAGCAATAACTCCTCATTTAATACATCTTGACAAAAATAGCCTGTTCTCCTACCCCCTGCCCTGCTTGAGGTCAAGATCTGTAAGACTTCAAATTCTTTTCTAGGCCCACAGCCACAGGCATATTATGCATCTCTTTCATGGGATTTCACTAAACAGATCTCTGCTGGAAATAGCTAAAAAAGTGTATTTTGCTTGCACCACAACTCAGCTTAGTAAAACTTGCATGGACAGTAAGGAAATTCTGCCTGACGGAAAATGTGGGGATTTGTCCCTGTATTTATGAAATCCCTTTCCTCTGCAGAAGCTCGTAGGACTGGGCTTGGCTCTGCCCTAGAAAACCTCTCAGCTTCACAGGTTTTCAAGCCTGTGGTGGGAGAGAGTGTTTACTCCAGGAAGTCTGGGCTGTGACTACCAGAACATGCATCTCCTAAATGCATTTCAATAGCACCTATGAATCCCCAGAATGCCCTAGGTTGGTTTTGCAGTCTGTACCACCATTTAATTTCAAGGTTGAACCTGTAATCCAGGCTAAAATTATTAGCTGAAATACAAATTATGATGACTTCCTACTAGAAAAAATGAAATACCATTGCCATAATAAACAGTTAAAAGTATTGATGCATTTATTGTTTTGGGCAAGGAGGGCTGGGGGTTTTGTGTGAAGGAAGACAGCTTGAATATATTTAATGATAGATGCAACACAGTGACTTGCATAAAGAGCATTGACTATCTTAAGTTTCTCATGCAAGAAGAGAGAGAAAAATTCTGGTGCTTTAGACTGAAGCAATTGTCAGAAGAATGAAAATCAACTTTAAAAAATTTAATGGATGCACTATAATGTTTTTTTAGAACAGTGCTTATAAAAGTGATGAAATTCAGAATGTTATTTAAAGTCTGTATAGTTTAGAAGTATGGTCTAACTCACATGTAAAAGTTCAATGGGAAAATCATGTAATACATTCATATTTAATTTCTTTTTCTCCATTATGAGCAATCCACACTGGTGTATTTAAGACTAATGTAGTAGAAACTGCAGTACAAGGACAAATGGCATTTGATATGATAGCAACCAAATAACCCTCCCTTTCATCAGCTGTAATGGACAATATTCAAACTACACTGGACATAATATGGGCATAAAAGTTACTTTTCATTAATTGTGTTTTGTATTCAGATGTCAATATTAGCAATTGCCTTTGACAAAACTATGACAAAGGGGTTTCTCTTTAAATTAATCCGGTTTAAATGGCGGTCAGTCCTATATCCAGATATCTTTGGTTAATACTTATTTGTCTTTCTGGTATGCTACAAAAACAAACAAACGAACAAAAAAACCCAATCAAACAAAAGATAATTTAAAAGCTAAACCAAACAAAACAAACAAATAAAAATACAAACAAAAGCATTAAACCAAAGCAAAAGAATATTACCAGAATCCTGTCTGTTGTTATTTTTGTCCATGAAGTGTGAGTGAATCAAAGCCTGTTCTAATGGTCAGATCTGTGCTTACAGGTTAGTTTACAAATACCAAGTAGTTTGCACAGACTCATTGAAAACCTTCAGATTCCTAGAAGTATAAATATTCCTGTGAAATTGGACACACCAATATCTTCCATAGCCATCTGGGTGTGATTTATTAGCCAGCTGCTAATTTTTCAATTGTGAAATTATTGAAAAATAATTATCAACATCAATTATTGTGACATTATCAGGGCTGGTCAGGCATGTGCTGTGGCCTGGAAGGAACACAAACCTAGCAATGACTGTTTAAGAGGGCCTGGGTATCAATAACAAAAGAGGCAATAGTAAGAAACAATTGCTCTGGTTTTGGATGATATGTTTTTAAGAAATTAAAATGTTCATGCAAAAAGTAATCAACTTTAATCTCTTCTTACTATTTCCAAACCTTTGACACTTCTGGAGTGAGGCAGGCTCATGACAGAAAAATTAGTGCACACTTTTGAAACATAATTGGAATCATTACAGAACTCCTGTGGTGGTTTCAGTTGGGGTAGAGTCAGTTTCCTGGGGGGAAACTGTATTTTGGATTTATGCTGGACACATTGGTGCTAATATAGAGATGTTTTTGTTGTTGCTGATCAGGGCTTACACAGAGTTAAAGCATTTTCTGCTTTTCATACTGACACACTGGCAAGGAAATTGGGGGTACATGGGAGTCTGGGAGGAGACACAGCTGGGACAGGTGACCCCAACTGACCAAGGGACATCCCACACCATATCAAATTATGCTCAGTGTATAAAGAAGATGGAGGAAGCAGGGGGGAGAGTTTGGAGTGATGGTGTTTGACTTCACAAGTCACCATTACATGTGATGGGGCTCTGCTCTCCTGAAGATTGCAGAACTCTTGCGTGCATGGCTTTTCCTTTCCTTATTAAACTGTCATTTTCTCAACCCAAGAGCCTTCCAGATTTTACCCTTCCAATTCTCTCCCCAATCACTCTGGCCAGGCAGTGACCAAGTGGCTACGTGAGGTTTGGTTGCTGCCTGGGATTAAACCAAAACATTTCCCTAATGTGACCTTTTGGCTTTGATTGAGGAAGAGATATGAAGAACTTGTTCCAGTTTATTTTCCCATGATTTAATATCACAATTGGAATGATTGCACTTAATGTTCTTAGGAATGTACATCACTTTCCTGTGTATAGAATTGAGTTTTCTAAATGCCTCCTCCTAGAAGATAGTTTTGAGAGGTAGTGCATCACATAAATGCTTCTGAACATTCCCTTCAGTTTGATATGTCTTCATTTCCAGCTTTTCTGCAGGGAGTCCAAAGCCAAATTCGAAATTAAATTCTGGTTGTTTATAGTGTATGCAATGGGAATCTTGTCACTTTCCTCTGTATCCAAATGGGTCAAAAGCACATATACGGATAGGGACCCTTTGGAAAAACCTCACTGTGCAGTCACAGGAGACTGAAAGTGACATCCAATAGCCCATTGTTGTGTCTGAATTCCAATTTCTTCCACGTAAAAAAGGACACCGTTTGAATATTCTTGGAATAAGTAGCTGACATAGCACTGTTACAAGTAGTGCTTATTTTAAAAGCAGTATTGTGTTAACTATAACATGGTGTGTCTGCTGGCCTGTATGTCCACACAGTCTTTCTGCTGCAATGCTATGTCTTTTTCTGTCTGAGTTCGAGTCACTGTCATTTTGTTAGTTTCCATTTTTCTTCTGTGTCATTAAAATATGTATTTAAAAGAGTGTTCTCTTTCTACAAATTAAATTTAAAAAACCAATGGCATTATATGGAAAGCCTAATGGATTTTCTCCTTTTAAGGAGAAATCCTCACAGTTTAAACTTCCTGCTCACTTGTGTGGAAGCATTACAAACTGACTTTTTTGTATTTTAAAACCTGTAACATCTCTAGAGTTCCCAGCTTAAATAGTTCTATGTTGCGTCACATTTTGTAGAAATTTTAATTATAAAAAATAAAGAAAATAGCAAATTACTAAAACTCGTACTTTTAGCAGAGAAAAATGTAAGCAGTTTCAAAAGAGGTTGAATATAGTTTTGCTACATGGGTATTCCTTTTGTGGTAACCATTTTCATAGTACTGTAAAAAGTCATGGAATGATAGTAAAAATATTCCCAGTGATAAGAGATTTGTGCAAATGTCAGCTGTGAACAGAAGGTGGATTTGGGGCAGACTTGTATGAGTTCATGTTCATCTTATTTTCTTCTTGTGAAGTAAGGGCTGATTGAAACCCTTGCCATGCAGTAATTGATTTTTACAGTGTCTCTCCTTATCGGTATTTAAAATAAGAGCGAACACCACGCTTACGATCAACTCAGTCTTTTAACAAGTGGCTTAGAGATGTATGAGACCCTTTCTGCTTTTATAAATCATCTCCATCATCTGTGCTAAAGCTGCTTCTCCTGCTGCTCTCTTTTGATGCAGCTGGGGATGTGGAGGACAAGAGTGGGTCTGTTCCAAAAGGTGACACTGTGTCATCCAATAAAATCTCCTCTAGTCGTTGTTCTTCTTTTAAAGCTGCGCTGAAGGACAAATCCGTGAAGTGGGAAAGTGGATCAGAAAAGGCTGTAGATCCATCACAGACATCAGAACTTTGTCCATGTACCAGAGGCATTTGTTGAGAGTAGTCTACAGAGTTCTCCTCTGGATAAGACTGTTGCTTGATGACCTGTGCAGCTAAATCGACAGCACTGAGCGAAGACATGACTGGAAGGCCGTGTGCACGTGCCTGGATCTCCAGTTCCTAACATTTTAAACAAAAATAATGAGACAACAATTTTAAAAGAGAAAACAATCTCTTCAGAACACTTGCAGAAAGTATACAAATCATGCATGAATATTTGTTGTACCTGTGCCCAGTTGTGAGATTAAATTCTAAAATCTTAAATGTTTAGGGCAAGAAAATGTGGCACTCAAATGTTTTAATATCCCTTTCTGTCATTAAGCAGCTATTCTATAGGAGCAGAAGGAGTAGGACAGCCTCCCTAAATATTTTGTATACTGAATCCAATGACGGTAGCAGAAAAATGTTATAGCTTTATAGTTCATTATAAAACTATTATCTGGAGAAAAAGATTCTTTACTTGATAATGCTTATATTATACAGATATATGAGTAAATCAACATATGTAAGATGATTGATTTTGTGTCTATCTACATATCTATTCATCCATCCCATTTCCATAGGTGTGTGTCTATATTAGAATCTTGCTTTGCAAACCATGAAGGGCTAAATTCTGCCTCTTTGTGTCAAAAGCAGATACAACATAAGACACTGTTACCGGGGGGTGTAAAGCACTAAACAGTTTGACAGGGAAAATTAAAATAGTAAAGGGAAAATTGTGTCCAGTATTGATTTTTGGCTGCAATAACATACTTTTTTCCTTACTTTGTCTTTCTTTGTTTCAAACACACACCTAATGAAACTGTTTGTACAAATACTTTATTATTTTCCACTAATTACTTTATCTCAGGTATAATTCTCAAAGAAATCTCCCCTCCCCGATATACACAGAAATAAATAGGTAAAGTCAATTTATTTTTATTAAATGTCATTTGAGGAAAAATTATATAGATGGACAAAATTTGATGAAGAGTAAGTACTGAGAAAGCTTTGTAGTTCGTGGCAACACTTATACAAACCTGAATTCGGAGTAGAAGTCTTCTGTTAGCGTGCTCTAATTTCTTCTGCCTGTGTTCTAATTCTCTGGCTCGCTGTTGTTCTTTTTGTAGCCACTTGATGTACTCCACCGATGCTTTTAAAATAGTTCCTTTGTTCCAGCGCATATCACTGCAGAATGTAGAGATAACCTTTTCACAATTGTGCATGTCAGCAGAATTCATAAGAACTTACAAAATCTTTTACATTAATATGAAATAATGATTTACATGACTATTATTCACTCTTAGATATTATTGCTTCTGAATGGAAATTTTAATAGAATAGTTAAGAAGCCCTTATATAGTAAAATTAATCCCAGAATGAAAATAAGTGTCAAAAGAAAGTAATAAAGTGACTTTTTGTGGGAGAGCTAAATGCAATATCATGATTCTACCATTACAGTTTTTATATTTTTAGTGAAAATTGCTTTTATTATTAACTCTAAGATTAAAATCTATGTGCAGTATTTCTGCATTAATGAACTAGGAAATATACATTACTGAGGACTTAAGCCTAAATTTTTAAAGATCATTTTGAATATACTACTCCTTTTACCTGACTTACTAATGAGGTTGCTTTTATGCTTGTGGAGAAAAAAATGATCTCTGCTGAATGCCACTCCTCATTGATGACAGAACAGAAAAATCACAGTTTCATAACCATAATGACTAGGGAATGACAAAAATAATGTTCAAAAGTCTTGAAACAATATAACAACCGAGTTAAAATCTACAGCTACATGCAGACCCCAACTCAAAATAAAAGCTTTGCAAAAAAATTAGATTAAACCTGCCCGTCATTCAGGAAATTGTGGTTTGACTTCCAGCTTACAAGCAACAAAACACTTGTTCAAAGACTTTCATGTACCCATTTATCAACTTTTCATGTATTCCTCTAAGTAAGGTCTTGGAACAAGAATGAATTTTGATGAAAATGTTTAATTTCTAATAAATTATAGTATTTTAGGACACAGGATGGGTTCACTGCATTAAATATACAGATATATGGGCTTTACCCAAACTATCTACTTCACTGCAAGTTTGCTTAGGCTGAGCGGAAGGTTGGCAAAGCTTCTGGTCCCATAACACAACTATGAGAAAGAAAAGCTATTTAAACAAGTAAGAATCTGATGTTGGGAGAGACAAGCATTTTTTTCAATACCTATTGCAAGGACATCTATTTACACACTGTCATTTATGGAACCAAAAGAAATATAAATTATACACCTGGCTATTATAACTTTCATTTATTCATGGAATCATAGTATGTGCTGAGTTGGAAAGTACCCATGAGGATTAGTGAGTCCCAGTCCTGGCCCTGCATGGGACACCTCAAGAATCACACCATGACCCTGAGAGCATTGTCCAAACTCTGCCAAGCTGGTGCTGTGACCACTTCCCTGGAGAACCTGTTTCCAGTGCTCAGCTACCCACTGGGAGAAAACTCCTGATATCCAGCTTAAACCTCCCCTGACTCAGTCTCATGGCACTTCCTTGAGTCCTGTCATGGGTCATGAGAGTGAAGAGATTGGAACCTGCCCCTCTGCTCCTCTCATGAGGCTAAGCACCCTTAGACATTTCTGCAGTTATTTTTCTTCTGAATGTGTAGTGCAAAAGCTGTGCTGGTGCAGTATTTAGAAAGCCAGATCACCCAGCTTTTTCTGACGCTTTACTAGGGGTAAAACCTTATAGAGCTGATAACTTTAAGATGCTAAGAAGAATACACAAAATTATTTGGGATAAAACATCACAGAGTTTAATCATACCACAGAATTCAGATAAGTTGCTAGAGATTTGGGAGTAACATTTTTTTGATCCAAGAGTGCTCAAATGCAAATGTCTGCTCTCTCTGGGCAACACACAAACTGTGAGGCACCAGGATATTGGGACCTCCTCTCCTCTCAGTTTTGGGCCAGAAATGCACAGCTTTTGGGATTAGAAGGTGAGGAGGTCAGAGTGAAAATAATTGCTGTCTGTAATCCTAATGTCTAAAAAGCCAAAACATAGTTGGATAGGTATTCTGATTTAGACGTAGCTGGGTCAAAAAAGCTAGAGCAGAGGTGGGACTGGGAGCCAAGAGCAGCTTACGTCTCCCCCATGATGGCTGAATAAACACTTGGCAGCTCCTTTGCCTTCTCCTTCCCATCCCTGTACTTCTTGAGCAGATGGGAGGACAGAATTTCCTGCCAGCATCCCATGGGCTCCCTCCTAGGAGAGGACATTCTCATCTCAAGTGGTTTATCTATGTTCATACTGTAAAGGTTAAGGAAACTTTTAGTATGCATAATGCCTATTTTCTAGACAAGACTTTGACTGCCATTACCATGTCACAGTTTCATTTTCTTCACACCTCTTTGGAAAGTTAGGTAAAATACTGAGAGGTCCCTGTTTATGACTAAATTGCAGTGGAGTTTGAAAGGCAGTAAAGTGTCTGACAGTGCATGCCAGAGCACTTATGAATAAAGAGGCTAATAGCAGGACAAGAACTTTTCAAGCTGGGATTCTCTACTCCCATCTCAAATATGAGCTGCATGTGCTATGTGGAGAAGCACAATCTGCCTCGACAAGGAGGTTAGTCTCTAACAAGTACTAAAAACAAAACTATGACAAGTTTGAACTGATAGCTCAAACTTAAAGATTGAGTACTATGAAATTAGAAACAAATCCATAGCTGGAAAAATGAAAATAATTCAGGAAATGTAACAGCAGCAGAAAATTTTGAATATATCATGTATGTGGAAAATATTTCATAGTGTTTTCACCAAAAAATTCATGTCAGTTATAAAACTTGATTAATTCAAAATCAGACTAAATTATTTTTGGTTGAATTTTCTGATTGACATATGTATAAGTAATATATTCATGACTGTATTTGGAATATTTTTGATGAAATTAATTCATGCTACGCTTAATTATTATACTTAATATCACCTTGTGATATGGCTTCCTTTTAGTTCATGTTTCCTTGATATTTTTAGTTTTTATTTCCATGATAATGAGTTTTTTCATAGTTTTAAATAAATCTTCACTGGAAGACTTATTCCTGGATTCCTGCCAGAGAGATAGACCTGGTCAGCTTCTGCATGAGATACATATGGTTAGATATCCCTTGTGGTAATATTTACAGATCTGAGAGGCAGAACTGTAACGGAGAGCTAGGATAAAAATACATTGGTTACTATTATTAAGAGACTATTCTTTAACCTGTCTTCATGTATGTGTGTGTGTGTGTGTGTGTGTGTGTGTCCATATGGCTTCTCATATGTCCATACACTGGTTGGTGTCTTATTAAATGAGGAATACTGAAGTTAAACTTTCCAGAGTGTGAAGGCAATGCTGAAAAGGAGCAGCCGGTATCCTTAGAAGTCCATGTGTTATTTCACTTCATGTCTTTCTCTACCAGGATCTAAAGAAAATACTGAAGGTGTCTGTGCTGATTCTGCATCACAGGAATTCTTTCTTCATCCTAGCCCAGAGAACCACACAGCACTCACAGGACGGTGCTGTGGAGCATCAGAGGCTCCATGCACATGTGCAGAGCTGGAAGAGCAATAATGCAACTCATGAGGATGAAGGCAAATTTGGGCTGCTAAAGGGAAGATGCCTGCACACTAATAGTCTGAAGTGCATCTAGCTCTACATATCAGGCAGGAAAGCAGATTCATCGATTATGGGAAGAAAAAACAACTCAGCATCTGAAAATGGATTAACTCAAAGCCCAAGAAGTGCCTAAGAAGAATTCAGAGATTCTCTGATCTGTTGTGTGGTTTCTGTTATTTCTCTGAAAACAATGAATTCTAAACTGTGTGTAAATAAAATTATCTGAAAAGTTATAAAGATGTGACTAAGAAATTTTAGTTTTTGATTTTATAGATATTGTGCTTAAATATAATAGAGATGAAAACTGAAATGAAAAGGCCTACAAAGCCAGTTTTAGAACCTTTAAAAACTGATGAATCACTGGCGGTTGTTACTCATTTAATTGGAAACTTCTTTACAAAAACAGATAAAACACTTGCATTCTTAACTGTATTGATCCTAAAAACTTCTATATAGATCTACAGATCTATATAAACTATATATATATATATATATATAACTTTTATATATAGATCTACAGATATGGCAGGAATTCTTTTTTCATTTTAGTCTTTCAGTTCTATTAATTTGTTTCACTTTTGTTGTTGTTGTTTGGCTTTTGTTTTTCTTAGTCTTGATTTCTATTAAATGCATGTATGGCACCATCCTGTAAATAATGAAATACATTGGAAATTCTACATCCAAACCAAATCATTTGAGAGTAGTGAGATGTTTTGCCAGTGTGGTCATCAGAAATGGCTTTGCAAAGGAGGATTGTTTCAGTAATTTGAAGGTTTTACCAAGCAACAGATGAGTTAGTGGATTTAATTTACAGAGGTTTGCCAGAAATAACAAGATTTGTATGGAAAATTTAAAAAAATAAGTTAAAAAACACATTATGTTTATTAGCCCAGAACAAAACATGTAACTCACACCAAGCAGAGTTTCCCATTTTGGAGAAATGAAATATAGATTAGTGACTGATCTTCAGCTCATTTCCATTAATTTAATTTTGTTATAGTCAAAGGAGCTTCACTAGTTTACAGAAGTTGAACTCCTGTAGGAAGGACAGGAGCATCTGGTCATCTAAGATTAGAACTAATTAACAAAAGCAGTGTTTGACAGAGTGTGATAGTCACAGAGTTTGCCAGACACAAGCCAGTTACTAATAACGAATACATTTGCAAAGTTGAAACTATGTTTGCAGAACATTTCTTTCTCTGTTTCTGAGAAATTAGCTTTAAACTAGAGAAATTTGTTCAAGGAAATAGTTGGAAGGACTTTGTACTTGTTTTGAGAACTTGCACAATTGCAAGTGTATTATTCTGAAAGAGACAACAAGTTTCAACTTTGTAATAGCATGAGTGTACACAAGGTTTTCCTTTCCAAGAAATGTGCCTGTGCTGGCTGCTGGAGGGTCTGTCCACAGACATCACAGAGCTCAGGCACAGGTAGATGCAGAGAGCAGAAAGGAGAGACTGAGAGAGACCCACTGCTTCCGCCCAAAACCTCAGCAGACCTCTTAACATCCCAGTTCTGTAAAATTACTAGAATTCTTGAAGGAAGGGGCTTTTCTTGTGTAACTTTCTGGCCTTTTAAATACAACTACCATTAAACTGTTCATGTGTAGGCATTGCCAGGCTCTATCACAAGAAGAAATCCTGTTAACCACCTAAAAGGTGGATTCTGAAAGGCTGACAAAAATAGAAAGGCAGGTATAATTAAAGGAACAGGTTATGAGTTTTTTAGTAAAATATGACTGAGTATTTCAGGCATTTTTTGAATTTTATTTTGAATTATTCTTTAAAACTGATTTGCATTTCTGAATCATCTAGCACTTGGTTATCTAAGTATTGAAGATTAAACAAAAGAGACATAGTTCTTTGTAACTTATCTTCATTTTCTAATGCTGATGAAGTGAACTTAAAACACCCATTCATTTATGTAATGTGATCCACACTTTTCAGCATTAAATTAAAAAAAAAAATGTGAAAAGAATAGAGGTTTAATCCAGTCAAAAGAAAGTCCCTGCAGAAGCTCTGCAGGAGCCAAACAAGTTCACTACATTACTAACCAAACAAAAGTGAAATAAAAACCCCACACAGCACTTCTAAGAAATATAAATCACAAAAGGTTTCCAAGTGGCATAAAAAAATGTCCCTTTCTGTTTCTGATTCCGAATGTAATCTTCTTGAAGCAAGCCATCTGGGACAGGCATGCTAACCACAATGGCTTAGTTATAGTAGTATTTGCTCTTCAATGCAGAGCCTGATTTTCTTCACTGCCATCAGGCTAAGCACCAGTAAGCTTTCTCCTTTTACAGGCAAGTTTCCACTATGAGAAGAATCTTCAGAAATCAATATGAGGCAAAAATGCTATGTGTGATAAAATGTTACAGATAAAATATTGTAAGCCATCATAAATCTCTTTCTTTCAAAGAAGAGGGAACAGATTGGGTGCACAGTAAGTTGTTATGAAGTAAAAAGCAAAAACTGAAAGAGAAGATAAGGATACTGAGTTATGATTTGGCAAAATGCAACCATACCAAAAGGTAATATTAATTTTAATCTGCTCAGAAAAAAAAATGTTCAAATTAATATATTTCCACCTAAAAATATTTTTTTAAAAAAATGCGTGCACTTCTTTGAATTAATTTATCTTTGCACTAAGCTAGAGCAAAATTATGTTGTAACCTGCTTTCTCAAAAGCCCTGAACATTTTGATGCCTTTTTTTTCTTAGCATCAACTTAAAAGCTTTCCAGACCTGCTTTCCAAAGATTGAAGACAGCAGTCTTCAGAATGGGGGATACTTAAGTGAACCTTGTGGTTTTGTAAACATAAACCACTCTGGGTCTGGTCACACTGGTGAACTCACTCGTGGGTTCGCAAACGAAAACAAGATAAGGCAATGACTTCAGAATCTATACCTGAAACTTTTTCATCATACAAAACCACCAAAAAATGAGGGCAAAGTCCACGATCCACTTACTGGAGCAAAACATCAGGTCCAGGTAAATCATTTTAAGAACAGCTTAAATGATTTCTCTAGATATTAATGTTTTGATTAAATTCACAAAGTAAACCTGAGTCCAGTCCAAAACATGGAAGTGAAACACTTTTATAGGCAATCAAAAAGTGGAACTGGAATTTGTACCCCATGCCCGTCTCTAATTGCAGTGTAATCATTTTCTACTTTTGCTTTATAGCTGCAAACCAACAGTGCCATCCACTGTTTTTCTGAGAAATCTTGCAATTACTTGCCCAAATGGCACTGAATACTGAAAGATGCACCAGCAAAATTAAAACATTTCTATCAGTTTCTGCTTGCAGTGGATCACATGGCCAAAAGTTTATTTAGGTACTTAAAGCACTTTTTATTTTAACTCATCTTTAACACCCAATTCCATATTAATAATAAACACATGCCCATTTATCCAATCTTTGGTGGATGCTGCTGCGACAGCTGAGTTTGTGAATTCTCTAAAAAGGGTGCAGTATGTTAACTTTCCCTCTGGTGACTTCACTTCAAGTAAAGCCAACCTTGTACTTGCCTAAGTCTCACACAGCTTTATATTGTTGCAGAAATCCTCAATGTAATCAAAAGTTTCTTAGTCCTAAGGTTAAAAAAGCTGAAATATCAATAGATGTTTTCATTTGAAGCATCATGCACAGCTGTATTGACAAGAAAATGATAAAGACAAAATCTGTTTAATCAATTTTATGCAAGTCACAGTCATGCTGGTGCATTGACTTAAGTCTTTCCTCAGCAACAAGAGAAATCTAAGGCTAAAGTTCAGCAATAAAAATCACTCTGAATTGTTATTGTTAATCCTGCAATGGGCTTTTCTACAAGGCAGCTTTTTTCCTGTTGATGACAAATATAAGCTTTAAGGGAATGCACATATAGTTCAAGCAACCTGCATTTTGTGTTTCTGTAAGTATAGCATTAGTATAAAATGATATAATTATAGCAATTATTACTTTTATCCCTGCATTTTAGGACTGGTTCTTTCCCTGCACTGAGTTGAGGACTTTTGAAAAATGCTCATTCTACACTCTCAAATTGATTTTTTTTCCTCTTTGCCAAAGGGCAGAAAGTGAAAACGTAAATTTTGTGTTATCCCACTAGAGGGCCATGGCAAGAGCTGAAAGTATCACTACTTCCTTCTCCAGGGACACCACACAATTGTGCTCGGGGCCAGAGAGATGGACTTTCTGTTGTCTGTCACTTTTTTTGTTCTTTTTCATTTTGTTTGGATTAAGTTTGTTTTTTTGTTTTCCCTTGTTGTGGCAGTCACTCTTAAACACCCTGAAATTCCTTTCACATTATTATGCTTTCACAGAAGTTTTTCCAACAGGCACGAAAGGTTTGTTACTTCAACAGTCTGATCTGAGCCAGTGACTTGGCATGGAAGATTTTGTATCCCATTACTCAATCCTATAGTCAGCATGCACAACTGTCTCTTTTTTCCTGTATTCATACTATAAATATTATTATAGGAAAGACAGTTGAACTCACGGATCATTAGACTTGGGGATGAGTGTGCCAAGCTCCTTGATTCGGTAATTAATATTATACCTTCTTCTTCTCTCAACTGTTAAAAAGAAACAGTTACTATTTTTATGGTGAAATATTTTTTGAAAAATTCAACATAAAACATTTTAATTAGTCAAAAACCTGTTCCTCAATGTACAGAAAAAATATTCCTCAAATAACAGTCCCAACATGAACTCCTACCTGTCTCTGACTTACTCCCAGGACAAACTCTATCATTAGCAATGTCTGCATCTTAACTGTAGGATTTTCGCCCATTTACAATTAGATTTCCAGAGAATGAAGTAGCCACACATTTTCTAAGTGTGAGCTAAAACTTCTTTTTTCCTGATGTTTCTGTATTCTTTCTCCACCATGCTCCCACAGAACATAGATTTCAGCAAAACAGAGTCTTGCTGGTGACTTCAACAGGGGTACAAGACAATTCATCCAGCATTTGATAGTTTTTCAGAACTCCCATTACAGATCACAAGGTAACAGCTTCACTATCCTTTATTTACCATTACCAGCATTTAAACCCACAGAAAGTACATAATTACAAAAATATCCCCTCACTGAAACAGAGCAACGCTATTTCCCAAAACACTTCATCCCAAACATCTGTTTACTTTGGTGATGGACTGCACAAAAATATTTATGATGATTTTTAAAATACAGAGAAAATTTAAAAAAAAAAACAACAGTTGAAAAAATGAAATATATTTTCTGGATTTAAATTTATGCTTCTCCTAAGACAAGCTATGTAGGGTATCTTGGTCTACTTTTTAGTTTAGTTAGAAGGAAAAAAGAGAAAATAATTATCTCAAAATTAGTACCCTCCTGTGTGGTCTCAGTTCACTTTACCAGGACTGTACTGATATCCAAGCAGGTGTATGTGATCCTTCAGACACTTTACATTTTTCTAGTGGATCAATCCAGAGAACTTCTCATTGTTTTGAGGAATTACATGTATATGATTTTGACCCAGAAACCGTATTCAGTGAGAATGTTGTCCCATTGGAGTACTGCTGGGTGTCAAAGATGAGTAGTCTCTACTGGTGTTGCACTGCTGTGAGCTTTTGTCCACTCCCTGCACTTCAACTCAATCCAAATCTCATTGAGTAGGCAGGATCCAGCTTCGGTCATCACTAATATCACACTGAGCTCTTTCTCTTGTCCTTTGCATCTTGAAGACTTTACCATGGGCTTAATATGCCAGTGCCCCTGTACTCTGTCAGACCAGCCCTGGCCAGCCTAGAACACGGGCAGAATGGATACATGCTCCATGTTTGGAGATGTTCACTTAAAGTCTAATGGTGCAATTTTGAATATTAATACAAAAAGCCCAGTAGAGCTAAGTTATAAGTGTTCAGCAAAGGGCATCCTGGTGGTTTTTCTAAGGCTGATTTCAATCTTCTCATAGTCATATCAGCAAGTTGGTTTCAGTCTCAGCCCTGCCACCTGGGTCCCTTTTCGCCCTCTTCTTCCTGTATATGAAATGGCTTGCTTCCTGTCTGTGTGAGACTCCTAGGTTTGTGCAGCAGCCAGTTATTTCCTCCTCAGCAGATTCAAGCTCCAGGAACAACCTGAGTGTTATTGAAGTACTCTGCCTTGGTGGGATGTATTATCTTGTCTTGCTTTCTACAGAAACAGGAATTTCACTTAACAAACTAGAACATCTCAGTTTTGATTTTTTTTTTTTTTTGGTCATGATTCACATATTCACAACACAGGGTTATAATCTTCATGAGTGCACTGCTTAGTGAACCCTTGCATCACATTGGAATGAATGTGCTGGATCTTGTGGGAGAGCATGGTGTGCAAAAACACATAGCAATTGAAAAGTTTAAAATACATATTTCAGTTCTGCTTGCAAAATAATGGCATGGCAAAAAAAATTGAATGTGTTTTAACTGTACTGTCCTATGGCATAATAGCTGTTGTTTAATTAATATTTACACTGTGGAAAACTCCGTAAAATATTCATCAAAAAGTAGTCAACTAAGCTTTTGCTATAAAACAAGGCAAAGAAAAAAATTATCCTTATAAGTAAACACTTACAGAATTCTTTTTTCTTTATATTTTTGCTTTTTTTTCCTGAAAAGAAACTTCCAATGGTTGTGTCTATGAGTTGGAGGGAAGATTTTTAATCTTGGAAAAATGTTTCATTAGAACTTTCCTGATGTTTGTCTGTAACCTTTCCAGAGATATCGTGAGTTATTAGTAATTTTTCAAGCATTAAATTATACATAAGTCAAATCAGAAAATGATTTTTAAAACTGCATGGATAGGATGATGACATAGCATTCTTTCTTTGACAAAAAAAAAAAAGAATTAAATAATTTTTAAACTGAGTGTTACATGAAGGTATTCAATTTCTTAAATCTAAATCCTTTTTCATGGTTTCATTCAATGTACAGTCTTTCAAAAGGAACTTTTTTCCAGTGACTTTATTACTCCTTGTTATGAGAATGTGCAAGAACATTTCTGTGAAATGTAGACCTAAATTCAACCTGAAAATTGAAAGTTTGTATAATTCCAATCAACTTCCAAAAACTGATTTTTCAGACTGTCACTAAGAAACCTGATCCTCAGAATAAGTCACACTGATAAAGCCTTTATATGCAATGCATGATTATGTCCAAGCTTTTAAACAGCAGAGCTATCTCCAGAGAGACTTTGAGTTCTGCAGTATACACCTGGAGCCAAGCCAAGACAGATGTTCCCTGTCTGCAGTGGTATCTTCATGGCCCCCATTTTCATTGCCAGTGGTGAATGAAAGTTCTCAGACATTTCTTCCGTGACCAGGAAGGACTGTGATAAGCCAAAGCAATCAATGGAGCCAATAGTAAGACCTGGCATCCCTAATGAGTCTTTAATGGGCCTCTCTTTCCCCTTATAACTCCAGATAACTCCTACCCACCTTGTTTCCTAGTCCACTAAAACTCCCCATTTCTGCCCTAACAAAACAGACAGCAGTTACATTGGCATTTCTGAAATTATGTGTTAGCAACATGTCTAAAAATCTTCACAGTCTTTCTGTAATCCACAAAAAAATTAAAGACAGGCATAAGGATGCCTTCTGGAAATTCTAAGTAGCAGAAGACTGTCCACAGTGATTCCTAGCACATTGTGCCAGTGCACGTGTTCTTTCATTAATGTAATTTCATGCAAGTAAAGCCATAAATCCCTCCTTGATTACTGGAATAGCCAGAGAAACAAGATAGAAGTAAGAGAATAAAGATATAAATAGTGGCCATTAACTAATTACCAATTCATAGAATCATAGAATATCTCAAGTTGGAAATTATTCATAATGATCATTGAATCCAACTCCCATATTATTCTGTTGGAAGAACTTGAAAGAACTTGGAAATGTAACTGCTTTATTCAACACTTTCCAGAAAGAATCCTGCAGGCTTTTTGTTTCAAATTATGCATTAGAGGAAAAATTGTGTAATTTTGTAGGCAATCATCTCCCAGTAATGGAACTGATGGTTTTTTTCTATTCTGTATAAATCAAAATGTTTTTTATTTTTGTAATTCTAATATTTAGACACTGAACTATGAATTGCACTATGTCTAAGACTGTTCCTCTAGAACCAACATGCCTATCATCTGTACATAGCTGCACTGTTGTCCATAAAAGAAACAGAAGTGTATCCCAGACAACTGGAGTTATGGGGCAGAGTAAGAACAGTGGCAGAGTCAGAATACTCGTGAGTCTCACACAGTCCTGCACTGATCTCTTTTGGTGACATACAATTTCCATAACTTTAAGAGCTCAGCAACCACTTAGAAGTCTGATATCCTGTGCAAATTTTTGTCCTTCCCTGCACCCATAAAGAGATATAGCCTCCTCTTTTTGTTCTTCAGTAAATAAAGTGCCAAGACTGGATTTGCACTGTTGTTTTTCTCATAATCATTCTTGTCTGCTTTGCACTGTAATTCTTAGAGGAAACATCAAGTAAAATGTGCTACTGAAAAAAAAAAATAATAGCAGGAGATGATATGGAATTAATTAATTTCAATATGCAGAGTATTTTGAAAGACAGAAGTCAGAGACAGAAATTAATTACAAGAAAGAAAGCTTTATGGCTGGCTGTGTTTACACTCTGAGTTCAATTTGATTAGCCTGCTAAGATGCTGGTCTAGAAGAAGAGCAGAGATGTGGTAGCTAAAATGTATAATGGTTTTACATTCTCCATACATTCCATTTAATGAGATGGAAGATGAACATATACTTACTGAGATTGTGGTTATCCTTTTTTTGTCTCTCCTTTGCCATTGCTCTTGTATCTGCTTCTGACAAAAAGTAACATTTATTAAAATAGTCCTTAAGATGCAATTCCAGTACTTTCATCTAAACTTTGAGCAAGTCTGGCAGGTTGCTTAATTTTTTTTTATTTTTTTTTTTTTAACTTAAGAAGGTAGAAATGCTGTGGAGGGGTATTTTTCTCCAATTTCCTGTATTTTACATCAGGATAAAACTCACAATACACTAAAGTGAATATGGATTTTCTATATCCCATAATGCAAGAGTTAATCAGATTTGTAAGATATTGAATAAGCTCACTGTTTCCTCTGAGTGACATTAATAAACTGTACATGATTTTTAACATTCTTTGGATCAATCAAATGTAACTTTTAAAGTTCTTAATCCACTAATATAGCTTTACCTTGAATAGCCTTATTGTAAAGTTTTGAAAGAACTATTTGTTCTACCCTGGAACAAATTTAATGGATGAGAATTTATTTATATTTTTGGTCAGGGGCCAACATGTAGAAGAATATACTGTTTTCTAAAATATTAAGGTTTTTTTAGAAGCATGAAGTTCATAAAAAACAGGGGGTAAATATGGTTTCTTCATTGCTAAAGAGAAGAACAGAAAGAAAACATTTCTCCTTGATCTTTATTCTTTTCCTTAAACGAAACTACGAACTGAAAATTCTCAGCACTTTAATCACAGATATCTTTTTCATGGATAAGATCTATTCAACTTTCAAGCACACACCATCACTTATGCAATTATATACTAAAATCTCAGAGTTCTTTTACCTGTGAGCTCCCTTTTTACAGGTAGATTAGCTGGGCAAGAAGCATTTGTGAGACCCATATTAGCTGGTGCCATTCCCTGGTCACTGTTATATATATCCAAAATGTTGCTAGATAGCTTGAGGGGTAGGGAAGGAAAGAAGAATAAGGGGAAAAAAATAAGTTAAAGACTTAAAAGATTAAAAAAACCAAAAAAATACATGCAAGGAACTTCTTTGGATATGAGTCTGATTTTTCTTTAGAAGGATTATATGTACATGTACACACAGGAAAGGTTTCCTGTTACACAATATAACGTAAAATTGAAAGCAAAGCGTCGCTGTCTGCCATTTTTTAAAGATGCCATTTGTGTGGGCTTCAGAGCAACACTGATGGCAAGATACGAGCTACAGTTCCAGTTTTTTAATTGCTTCTGCATTGTATGTTCTAAATCCAGGGTTGCCATGCCTGCCCTTCAAATATGCATTAGGTTGAAAGTCAGCTTTTCCATGCTTACTTTGACCATACTCTCCAGTATGATTTTTTAACCACAACTCTAAACTCTGTATTGGTACCTCATACAAAGCCTGGTTTAGCTGTATAGAGATTCAAGGACCTAGTTACATGTAATAGTTAGTGTCGTCAGAACATCAGAAAATGGGCTTTGAGGAAAGGAACTGTATTGTTGTCAGGAGAGACCAGATTACCTAATGGTTTTAACATGTATAACGTGTAACCATGTATACCAGTGTCCTTATTCCCTTAAAAAATATAATATGATATGATATGATAAATATAATATAATATATTTAATATATATAATATATAATATATATAATATAATATAATATAATATAATGTAATATAATATAATATAATATAATAATGTGATTTAAATTAGCCCATAGAATGTGCTCTAAGAAAAGTAAGGCTAAAAGTAATGTGGATTTCAGGTAATTTCACAATTACCTTTATGTGAAAAACTTTGCATTTGTGAAATAACTGTAAAATATGTAAAAGTTTACCAAAGAATAGTTCAGGTTTTGCTCAGTTTCTATGACCCTATGAATCACCTTTCAGCATTGATCCTTTGCAGTAAGAGAAAAACATTTTTTGTTTGTTTTGTCAGGCATATAAAATTTGTGCTGACATCTTTGGGGTTTTTTTGTGGCCAACACTCAAGGACTCAGAAAATGAATTTGGGTCCACATGGCCAAGATAACAGAAAATAAACCCAAAAGGAAACAAAAGGAAAACACCAAAAACCCAAAAATGATTAAAAAGTGGATGAAAAAAAATGTGAATAAAACCACTGATTTCAGACTGAAAAGCGTGAAAGGAAATTAGGAGTTTTAAGAAAATTGTTTTTCATAGACAAGAAAATGTGTTGTTACAGATTTGCCCAGCACCTAGGGATGCTAAAACAACCTGGAATTTTCCAGGCAGGTCATCAAGACACCAACCATAGTTCTGCTGGGAACCAGCCTTTTTCAGGCTTTTATAATTTCTCTTTTTGTAGAGACTTTAGGCTCCATGTCAAGTTCCTTTAAATGGAGATAATTTTCCCAATTACTTGTTCAGTGTGAAATTGTTCCATGGCAGTGCTTCATATATTTAATGTTAAAACTAAAATTTTGAATTAGTTTTATTTTTAAATAATCATTTTATTAAACTAACTTTACTAAGAATCTAAATTTACTGAGAATCTAGTTTGAGTTAAATTCTCCCAGCTCTATTACATACAATGACATGAAACAATCAGAATTCTTATTGAATACACATAAATAGCATGCTAGAGCTTTATTAATTAGGAAAACTGAAAGTTCTTGAATACCATTACAAATCACAAACCCAAGTCAGTTTTGAAAATCTGCTTACACTTTTGATCTCTCAATGAAAATACTTTTTAAAAGAATGTTTGGAATTCTGATGAGCATTACTCAGAACAAGCTATGTTTAATATGCAGGATTTGAATGCTAAGAGCATTCTCACGTTAAGTACCTTTGTTTCATTCGAGGGGTAAACTGACAAGTATTTCAGAATTCACTGCAGTTTTACCTTTGCATTTTCTTTGTTCCAGTGATAGGATAACTACATTACAAGAGTGAACTCATATTAGCTCTAGTCATATTTATTTGCTTCCTACATTCATGTAAATAAATTTGGCTTATTCAAATGATATGAAAACAGAATTTAAAAATTGAGTCAATGTGACTCCTACACATCCAGGTTCCAGTGGACTTTGGACAGGCTGTTGTATGATTTAGGCTATTGTTTTGGCAAAATTCTAGGAAATAGTAACCACTGAAAAGAATATAATCTAATAAATAATCTAACAAATGAGAAATACATTTCAACAAATGAGAATTATATTTCACGTATTTCACACAGCTATGTGCATAAATTCAATAATTTGCATGAAACTGGTGGCAATCTTCAATTTAATTATCAATGTCATTAATGAAAAAACAGGCTTGTATATCATAGTTTGACACAAACATGAGATGCTTAACTGATTGCTTCTAATTTTCAAACAGAAATTCACATTTATCCTTGAAAGATAGTTAAATTTCTACAGTCTATTCAAAAAGGTGTGAATTTAAATGACAATGTCCAAATCCAAGAGAAAAATTCATGAATTGCCAACTTAGCTGGCAAGAAGAAAATAATTCCAACACACCACAAAGTTGAAAATTATGTGACAATTCTAAAGAGCATAAGTAAATTCAACTTCAAACCACAGGTAGACATTTCAGCTGAATTCAATTACACAGTTGGTGAAGACAATTCCATGTAACTGTGGGACAATTCCCTCCCTTGCCCAGCCTGTGATGCTGTGTCTGATGTCCCCCAGGACATGCTGGCCCTCCTGGCTGCCAGGGCACTGCTGACTCAAATTCAGCTTGGCAGCAACCAGGACCCACAGCTCCCTTTTTGTGGCACTGCATTCCAGGATCTCATTCCTCACTCTACATACATGCAGGGTTGCCCCATCCCAGGTGCAGAATCCAAGACTTGTCTTTGTTAAACTTCATTCAGTGGCTGTCCAGCCCTCTAATTTTTCTTATTCTCTTTGCAGAGCATCTCTGTCAAATGTCCCATATTGTCTTTGTTTCATGCAGAAGTTCTCCAATCTTCTTCCCCTTGTCATTTCACAATCTTTATCAGCCATAAGGAAAACAGGATCACCACTCCATATGGAGATGATGAAAAGGAAGCCCAAAGCCAAGCCATTCAACTTCTGATTACTACCATCCCATCATCTCACTTATTAGAAGGATTCACATAAGAATTACTCAGGTAGGGAAGTAGACACAATGGGGTGGCTCTGTATTTTCGAGAGTGTTTTGCTTGTCTAGAGCTTAGTGATTGGGGTGATAAGGTTGAGTGCTTATGGATAAGGCCAGCTAGGCAGTTTTCCTAGTAGGACTTTGTTATAGACCACCCAACCAGGATGAAGAGGCAGCTGAAATATTCTACAAGTAGCCAAGAGGAGTCTTGCTGGCCATGTTCCTGAGGGGGACTTCAACTTAGCAAATGTTGTCTGGAAGTACAACAGCCTAGAAGAAACAGTGCAGAAGATCCCTGGAGTGTGTGACAGCTAACTTCCTGACACAGCTGGTGAGCAAGCCAGCTAGGGAAGGTGACAGATGAATCTACTGTTTGTGAGCAGACAAGCACTTGTGTGCTTGTTGTGACTGCTGGAGGCCACCTTGGGCACAGCTATCATGAGATGATAAAGTTCTTGACTCTTGGGGAAGTGAGGAGAGGGGTTGGACTTAGGCCTTTTTAGGAGTCTGGTTGAGAGATTCCCTTGAGAGGCAGTCCTAGAGGGGAAAGGAGCCCAGGAAGCCTGGACCATGAAGGAAACACAAAAGGTGTAGGAGCAAGACCTCTTCATGTGAGAAAAGATGAGCCAGTGAGGAAGACTGTGCTGGCTGAACAGAGAGCTTTGGCTGGGACTGAGGGGAAAAAAAGCAGAGTGGAAGAAGAGTCAGGAAACTCAAGAGGACAGCAAGGATATTGTGAGGGTATGCAGGGAGAAAATTAGAAGGCCCAAAACCTAATTAGAACCTAATCTGGCCAATGCTGTAAAAGACAATGAAAAATGTTTCTATAAACAAATCCGCAACAAAAAGAGGGGCAACAAAAAGAGGAGAATCTCCATGTTTTTATTGGATGTGGGAGGAAAACAACTTCAAAGGATGAGGAGAACACTGAAGTACTTAATGCCTTCTTTGCCTCAGTCTTTGAGAGTAGTAATACTTGTACCTGTGAAACGTGATGAATCCCAAAGCACTTTAAAATTCCAGCTGATTCCACCATGTAAAAAGCATGCTCTTGCTTTCAGTTTAGATATGGAAACACAGACATTTGGGTGTAAAAATTCCTACATACCAGGAAATCATTTATCCTGCAAGTTTCATGAGCTATATTGGTTCACATCTGTGTTGTTCTGAGAATTCCTGGTAGGTTACATCATTTCAAATCCTTCTATTCATGATACTTATATTTATGTATATGTGTCTGAGAATTTAAATACAAGTGACTCAAAAAGAATGAGACCACAAATATTAAAAATAGCAGAATATAATATGCTACCTTTCCTACTTCTGAAATACAGCCAGCTTTGGACAAAAGGTCAACAACCTTTAGCACAGCAAATAGTTAACTGGGAATAATAACCAGTGACAATGTAGTACAGGAGGAGAATAATACAATTTCTAATTAAAACTGCAAGGAGCATTAAAGAAAGCAGACTGTAATTAACAAAGTTAGCATTTGGCAAGGACACTGGGGTTAACATTCTTCCTTTTGTGTAAAGTGTCATGGGATCTTCAATGCCTGTGTGCAAAGACTGGAACATGAGAATTTCCATTCATGGGGCTCACTCCTGAAAGATACTCAACTTTGAAGCTTAGACCAATTATAAAAGCAAACTTCAGCTGGACTACCTGAGTGAATACACCTCGCAAGAGCCTGTGACCTTATGCTTGCTGACAGTGTCCAAAAGAAGTACTGTGGAGGTCTCATCAAGAGAAGATTATGTTCAATACTCAGGTCTTAACTGCTGTGTAGGCAGGATTGTGTAACAAATACTAAGGGTTTATTAACAGCATTGATGACTAGCAATGGACAACTGTGACCACAATTTGCAGTCTCTAATACCAAGTTTGGGGGGGCCTTATAAAGGAAAATATTACATGGAAGACATTGCCTTATTAAAGGAAAATATGTGGTATTTCAAATCCTATAGCATGATAACTGTTTGTTGAAAAGCTCGAGTACGTTGAAAAAGTTGAATGATTGCAAATTATTATCAAAACCTTATCTTTTATTTCCATTCATAGACAAATTTTATTTTGTGTTCCTGTAACACATATAGTTCATTTTTTAACATCCCCAGGTGACTACTGGGAGTGAACTTAGCTCCCTTGGGATTTTGCTTTGCTAAACTGAGCAGGTCATGTTTCTTTAGATAGACTTCCCATGAAATGATGTATTCTAACAAGCCTCTCTGTACCTTTCCTGCTTTGAATTAGTTTTTCTGAAGGGTGGACAACCTTTTTTGCCTACGGCATTTAGGGAGTTTTGTGCCCAGTGAATCCCACACTGGATCCTCATGTCTCTTGGAAATCAGTGTCATGACGGATACTAAGATCATATTTATCTCCTTTATGTAGTCCCATCATTTTGATGGCTTATAGTTATCCTCTGAACAACTAATATAACCAGATCTTTTTCTGTCATGTCCAGTTAATGAGCTCTCAGCTTACTGCAGACATTCCTGTTATTAGTATTTAAATGAATGACCTTCCACTCAGTACTATTACATTCCTTCCATTTAGACTATTCTGTCATCACAGTCATATAATTCTTCCTCTGTGATATCCTCATCCTTCTTTATATTGGCAACACTTTTTACTTTTGCTACCTCAGTAAATTTCATCAGGATAAATGTATTTTTTGTACCAAGATCACTAATGAAAATATTAAGTAAACTGAGATGAAAATATTAAGTAAACTAAGGATTAGTTATTGGTGCACTTCATTAATATATTTTATTTTAAATAAAATGAACTTTATAGCCTCTTTAATTTTCTCCTTAGCTTGAAAGGAATTCTGTTCTAGATAACCCATACTGCATTTTACTAATATGTGTTCATACACAAGATTGTCAACTGCAAACCTTGGATATGAGGGACTGGCTAAAAAGATTGATTCCAGTGGGAAACAACTCTCCATACACCCAAAGGATGTCTCTATTCAAGGATGATGGAAAGTGTGTGTGTCTTTAAAGAGCAGACACCTGACATGTTCTAGTTGTCTAAAATGGCTAAACCCTGAGATATCAAGAGCTCATCATCAAGAGTATCGGGACTGTCCTGACAGGTCAAAACAGTTCATCAGCTACTCTGTTTTCCCTTGAGGAACCTGCAAACAGAAAACAGGATGGACTGTTCTGATATCCAGCTACCATTTCTCCCAGGGACTTACTTCCTCACAGTCACACTCACAAGCCCAAGTGTGTGATTAGAACTGTAAGATGTCCCCAGAGAAGAAAGAGGTCAGGACCAGACTGCTTCTACCAGACATCTTCATTCTGCCCAGATCAGAAGGGCTCATGAAAAGAGGCAGGTGGGAAGCAAGTAGCAGGAATAGTCCTGCTAGCAGACGCTTCCTTTGCCACCCCTTTTTCCGGGGTTAAGTGCAGACACACAACCCACCAAGCGCGCCTGTTTCCTGCAGTAACAATGTATGGCATGCTTCCACAGCAGCTGCTGTGCCATGCAGACCTTTCTGAGGATCACTGACCCCATTACACATGGTCAGATTTGCCTGTGCTGCACCTGCAGGCTCGGCAAACCTAACAGGGAACCACAGCATATAAAGCTTGACTTGTCACAAGAAGAGAGAGGCTATGTGGCGGCCTAACCGGAGAGACTGAGAACTTTATCTGTGAGAGAAAATTTGTTTTTGTGCTTGGTAAAAATTGGTACTTGCCCAGACTGCATCTAAAACAAAAGATTAGTGCAATATCTTATAATTTCCCACCCACTTAAATCACGTTTTCACAAGCTTAATTGATAACATTACTTCAAATAACAGGTTTTCTTAGCCACAAAACATTTTAGCACCCATCTATTCCATTGTGTTTTTTGCTTATTGATTTTAATTTTAAAAAAAGAAAAAAAACAAAGGTAGGAATTTTGCTAAATTTTTACATTGTTATCCCATATATGCATCCCAAGTAAAAAAAATCTCAATATGGAACTGTGTCCACTGTTCATTTTACATATCGAGTAAAATTTCATGTTTGTATTACTGGGGTACCAAATTTAAAACCACAGTTATCTGCTTGTTATGCCTTCACAATTTATTCATGACAGATAAACAAAACTTTTTTTCAGTCTTTCAACTGCACAGATTGACATCAAAATGTGCACTGAATTCAGCAAATAGAGCATTGATCAATATATTAACACATATTAACAAATCCATTTTCTAAATAATAATATCTGGTATAATGGGTGTTTGCAGGTTTTGACAAGGGGAAAACTGGGGCAGTTTTTGTAACTTCAATGTGTGTTTCAATAAATTGTGACTTTTCGTGTTTTTAAATTTATTGCAGACAGGATTCACAATCTTGTCAATACAAGTAATGCCCATGAAAGACTAGAATTCAGATTTCTTTTTCAGTTCCTGCGCTGCTTGAAAAAAGTTGAACATAACTTGTGTTATCTTTTTTATTTGTAAGGATGTGTTTGCACTATCAATTTCCAAAGAAGTTACAGTATACTATTTTCAGAATCTAAAAGATATTATTTTCAGCTAAATTTTCTTGTTCCTTTTGTAATTGCAATACAAAATACTTATATTTGGGTACATATGGTCTTCAGCAATAACAATTCAGAAATGTCGCAGTTTCTCTTTTTATTATGTAAAGAAACTAGCAGAAAATACTATCCTTCTCAGATTTGTTTTCATCTCAAAAAATTGTATCTCCTTCTATATTTATCTTTAAGATGTTTCATAATTACACAATCCTCAACCAGGGACTTAATGTTCAGATATATTATATCAGATATTATATATTATGCATGAAAACTAGTTCATTTTTTATCTTCCAATAATGATCATCAAGCTGGTTCATTATTCATCAGAGAAAAATGAACTCTCTTCATATTCCAGTCATAGTACATTTCTGCCCTGATCATATACATAGAAGTCCACTGTCTAGATAAATGTCTGATCAAATATGACCAAGCAAAGGAGTTTTCTGGAGAATCAACTCTTTGCAAAAGGTATATGTTCTTTCAATTACTATATTTTAATTGTATGTTTTTAGCTATTCTTCTCTTTTCTGGTCACAAAATTAACATAACAGACATAGTCCAGATTTGAAGTGATGCTCTGATAATGTCATCATCTAACTTGCAGCTGGAAAACAAGTCATGAGAGTACTGCCCACTAAACCCCAGGCTCTGAAAACCAAATATGCCAATTAAATGACAGATCTGTTAGGTATTTTACTATTATTTCACAAGTAACACCAGCTAATATACTAATTCCTGGTTCTGCCTTACTTCAATTTTGTTGGATCCTGCATGTAAATATATATATCAAATCATTCAAATTCTTCCTCAATCAACAATGACCATATGTCAGCACCAAAAAAGAGTGGAAAAGTTGGGGCTGAAGGAGAAGTGAAAAACACATTTATTTATATCCTATACTCTGTATAGTATGTGCTTTATATTATGTCCTCTGAGATTTCATCTAACACCTAAGTCTCTGAACATATTATAGTAAGGTTTCTGTGTTCTAGTGTGTTCCCACGGGGGTGCCACGCAGAATTTCATTTTGGTTGAAAATCCTTTCTGTAGTGTTTGATTTCAGACAAATTCAAAAATGCATATTTCTAGTGTAAATGTAAATAGGTATAAATATAAATGTAAATAGACTGAAAATATTCAATACTTCATAAACTACTTTACACATGTATTAAAGGTCATTGAAGGCCTAGGCTGATGGAGAAGGAAGTCCTAAGATAATCAATTAATTGTACTTTCAGAAGTTCATTTATCAAAATGGACTTCAAAAAATTTTTGTTTTCCACAAGCTAGTTTTGTCTTGCAGTAAAAAGCTTGACTGCACCTGGTGAACAAAAAAGCCACTGTTGATGCCTCTGAGCTCACAAGCCTTTTATTCCAACTATGTAAATGCCATTGACAGAAATTCATAAAGTTTCTCTCCAGAAGACAGCATTACCTATATGCTATAGACAGCGGTGAACTTACATAATCTTCTTTATGGCCTGTCATGTCCTAAGGACTTCAAGTCTTGCATTGCTGTATACAGACAACAGCACAAGATGCAGCAGAGGCTTTGGAAAAAAACAGAATCTTCTTGGTGGCCCCAAACAGCAGGAATTTGCTGGCAGATCCTACTGCACAGGGGCTTGGAATTAATAAGGACTGAATACAGGGAGAATTAGAAACTTGTTTTAACTATCCTTTTCTCTTACTTCTGTTAAAAAAATTGTAAGGCCTGAGATAAAGACCATTTTTGTAAAAGCTATTTGCATACAAGCAACTGTTTATTTTTGAATAATACTTTCATTATTTACCTTTGAGAAAGAGAAAACCAAAGAGGAAAAACAAAATTTTCCCTTAATTTCAGAGCTGTGGAAACTTTACTGCATTTGCATGAAGATTGAGTCTTTTGGCTCCCTTTAGCCAGGGTGTTCTACCCCCAAGAGAAAGAAGGATTAGTAGATATTGGTCTGTTGGAATGCTAGAGACAGAGCTGAACCTTTTGGTCATTTTGCTCAGTTTTTGAATGCTGCAGCTATGTAAAAGCAGATCACAGTTCTCCTGACCCAAAGTAATGTATGCTCTATTCTACAAAGACCTGTACTACAGCATGAGGTAAATTGTGCAGGCAAGAGGGCTGTACACTGCCCATTTCCACCTCAAACTACTAAATTGTGTGAAATACCAAAAGCAAACCTTCATCTGACATTTGTATGACATTCAAAACAGCAGTGGCAGTGATAACAAAAGATACTTCCAGCTGCAGGAAACAGGCCTGAGGAGTTCTGAATTTGTGCTTTTCATAGTTATTTTGCAACTGAAGCAACTGAAAGGCAAAATTTCCTACTTAGCACTTTTATAATATTGAAGGAAGACAAAGAAAATATTTGCTCACCAGTTTTATTTTTGAGGCTTCTATTATTTCCTCAATAGCTACCGACTGTCCCTTCTCCTTCATTTTTCTTTTTTGTTAAACTTGTAAATGATACCAGAGAGTGCTAGACAGAAGTTTATACACTTAGGTGAACTTTGATTCTTCCTTGGACTTTAAGACTAATCTAGTGTAGAATGTGATTGACAAAGCATTTTCATTGATGTTATGCAGCCTTTTCAAGTTAGCCAGCCTAAGCAAATGAGGTTGCTAATGTTTACTCTGGCCCTTTCTCTAAAATGGTTCTGAACTTTACCAGATTTTATCAGCTTCTAAGGGTGGCCAAATTCATCTAAGGGTGGCCACATCAGTATTCACTAAATAAAAAATACTCATGATTATGCAGCAGGGGGCTGTCTGCACCAGCAGTGTTATATGCACCTTTAACGGAAAGCCGAGTTTACTTCATGATTGAATAATTGCAGCAATTATTGACTAAAGTAGGAGCATACCTACTTGAATTTCTTCCTTCTGTATGATTTCTGAGAATGCTACAGACAGTAGTTTTTTGCAATCCATCCACATGGTCACCATCAATATTTAACAAATAATTAATACAAATACAAATTATTAATGTCATGATGAGAAACTGTGACCTCAAAGACCTTGTAATAGCAGTGAGGTTTTGTAGACAGAGTGAACTATGCTTTTACTAATAAAAGCATAGTCTCCTTAAAATCAAATGCAGAATTAACAGATTTAATCAGAACTTTGTAACAGCTGTAGTTAATAAAATAATAAAATTTAAAGAAGGAAAACATGTATCTGTCCTGTCCTGATCTAAGTCCTATTCTGTACCTGTATAACACCAGATTTTTTCCCAATGCCAAAGGAGCAAAACAAATACAAACAAGCCATGCATCAACTGCAGATTTTCTCCAAAAGCTCTTTTCCTGCAAGAGTGGCAGAAGTGAAGCAATCCCACTGACTTGACTCCCAAGCAGACTGCTATTAGGCAGTAGCTCCCAATCTTGGTGAAATAGTGAACTATGAGTTTATGAAAAGAAGTCATGAAAGTGAAGCAGTGAAGCCTCAGAAGATCCCTGAAGAGGTGACCCATTGCAAGGCATCACCTTGTACTGCTACCTTACCCCTGCCCAGCTGTTCCCCCAGCTCACAGCTGGCACAACCCCTGACTTTCAGCATGCCCAGATGCTTTTGCTTCCCTTCTCTACTAGTGGTTTAATTCTTCTTTTCCCAACATTCTTGCTGCTAAGCTCATTCAAGAAGAAAGTTAAAGAAAATATTTCTTAAATATTACAAATAAATCATAGTATCATAGAATGTTAAGGGGTTGGTACAGACCTTAGAGACCATATAATCCCAATCCTCCTATGGGCAGAGACACCTCTCACTAGATCAGGATATTCAAGGTCTTAATAAGCCTTGCCTTGGACACTGCCAGGGTTGGGGTATTCACACCCTTCCTGGGCAACCCGTTCCAGGTCTCACTACCCTCCCAGTAAAGAGGGTGCATCAACATGGAGACATTTTTTTCTTGGCTTTATTTGGTACTGGACATGGAAAAAAATTAAATGAAAAGGTTTTCCATTAAGAAGCTTTCAATTTTCTCCCAAGTAATCTGAAAGGAACTGCTCCATTTAGTTTAGTCATTAACTATTAACTACTCCAGCAACATGGAGCTGAACTGATTTAACATACCAGCAGCTGGGCCTCTCCTGGTGACTTTTTGAAATCCAATTTCATGGTAGTGCTCTGCCTGAAGCTTGCTCTGCAGCTACTTCTTAGTTGTCATTGCCAGCTATCTAACTGCTATAGAGCCTCTCTCCCCAGGCTTCTTCTATAGTAGTACTGAAACCTCCTATTTTCTTGTGCACCAGAAAAAAAGACAACTTAGAATCCTTGAAAATGTTCACAAGATTAAACTATTTTTCTTGCTGGTCCCACCCAGGTTTGTGCAAGAGAGGCCTGTGATATTGCAGAACATTAATTTCCTCTCACTTCAATCTCATTCCAAGCCAGTCAATCTTCTAATATTTTTGACAAAACTTTTGGTGGACTGCATGTCAAGTAGAGAGAATTGTCCCTGTTGTATGGTGTTTATTTGGACTGCAAGGGTTATTTCTGAATGAAAGTGCTGGTAAATTTCCAGCTGTTTTCATAGAGATCTCCATTGGGACTCTAGGTTATTGGGTTTACTGGTGAGTCCTAGGGCTGTATTTGTATATTGTCAAAACAACATTTAGTAGGAAGTGATTCACAAGATCACACACTGTTAAATCACACCCTGAAAAGCAGAGATCCTGGTTTTTAACTCTGCTCTTTCATGTCTCTGTTCACTGTGACTAATGCTCTCCACCTCTGCTTTAATATGTTTCTTAAATTTCTCTCTTTGCTGATATTAAAAGCAATGCAGAGCAGAGCTTTTTACTACCTGCCCTAAACTTTTAATGATGGTGTTTTATACACTTTATATTAACAGACCTAAACATCTACACTTCCTGTGTTCTGAACATTTGGAGGGATTAATATGTATAAATTCACTACAGAATGTTAAATAGACTGCAAGGATTTTGTATAAAAATTAACTTCTGATAAAAATGAAAAGTATTTACTTTTCAAATGTCTGTCACCATATCCAAACTAGTTCACTTCTAAAACTCACTCATATATTTGTTTCAATTTTTTTTTAATGATTCCTATACTTTAAGGAACAAACCTGTTGCTCCTAACATGATATTTAGAGAAAAAATATTTTCTTGTAATAAATGAATACTCTGCTGTCTGTTAATAAAAATTTCATAAAACTACATTAATAAAACAAGGAAAAATTACTTTAAATTGGTGCCATCTTCAAGGGTCTCTTTTTGTTAAATCTTACCTTCTCCATAATGAGCAAACAGTTGCCATTAAATGATCGTTCATAAGAATAGTTATTATTTTATTTCAGTTATTCTTTATCAACAAAGATATAATTTGGTTTACACATTCTTTCAGAAGAATTAAAACCTCTTGCATGTAGGGAGGACCTAGTCTTATATTTTAACTGAACTTCTAAAAAATTGTTATAAAAGTTAGGTTTCTGCCATTAGGGTACTCTGAAGACCAATAAAACACAGACAGAAAATTCTCTACTTTGAGCAATTCTCAAGTGACCACCCAAAACCAGAGTTTCATGAAATTATAGATTTGGATCCAAACACAATAAAAGCCAGATAATCCACTCCTCAGAAGCTGTAATTATTTTAATGAGAGATGGAGGAATGTTCTTATTTTCACTTCTCTGATTCTACTAATACATAACTGTAATTCAGTAATTCAGGGTCAGACAATGAGTCTTTGAGCAATTATTCACATGAGTGGTCTCACAGAATTCAATGTCTTCATTTAATGTGCCATTAAAATTGTACATGGGTGCATTTAACTAAAGCAAACATTAGTTCAATGCAACACACAACAGATTGCACTGTACAAAGTGGAAAGATAACTCAGCCACTATCCACTGAGAACACTGAGACAGGAAAAGGTCATCATGGGTTTATTTTTTCAAGAAAAGATTTTGCTAAAAAAAACACCTGAACTTTTTGCCGCATTCTGAAAACCAAATCAGTCCATTCAGAATTTCAGAGACTACTCTGTACAGTTTTCAAAATCAATTCAATCCCAAGTAAGGAAAGCCTAAGAAGAAATTGTAAAAACACTTAGGCATTGTTCTGGAGAATTTTAAACAGCAAGCCAACATAAAATCAGCCAGATACAGAGGCAACTCAGTCTCACCTGTAATCTGACTTACTCTATGTTCATGTCAGCCACCACAGCAAGGCACCTTGTCCAGATGTCAGAGCTAATATGGGTCCTTGCTGAAGTACAGCACAAACCCAGCCCATCTTCTCAGGGAAATTGTAAGTTCTGTCATTGCTGAGCATGTCTCCTAGTCCAATACTCTTGTAATACATACATTTTTGGCTCAGATAAAGACATTTCATTATGTTTAATGTGATAATGAAAAACTGGATATATTAAAAAATTATTTTCTACCTGCCTCTCTATCTTTCTCTATTGCACAGCTTATGACCAAATTTTTGCTGGCAGATTTAGGATGTTGCCTGAAAGGCATAAAACCAAGTGGCATGAGCTGTATGCCTGGGACCACCTCTATATGCTTCTGTATATTTTTAAAATACACAGGGCTAAAAGAGAAGGCAGAAGAAGAAGAGACACTGCTCAATTTCCTCACACTGATGCACTTTGCACTCCTTGTTGAAGGCAGGCTTTATTTTGCTATAGTATTGAACAGAGAGATTTGGAAATCCATGCTACTCCCTGGCTTACCTACTAGTCTGCTGATTTCCTCAGCACAAATAAAAATCCAAATACTATTAATTGTCCCAGAGGCACTCCATGAGTCTCAAATCTTTGCAAGTAAGATACAAGCAAGGCCTAAAATACATTGCATATTTCCTTCCTAATCAAGAGTTGGGCATTCAATTAATTTTAGAGACAAATGTCCTTCATGGCTGAAGATAAAGGCTAATGAACCTGGAATTAGCATAGATTAACATCATCCACTCTTAAAAGCTTTTGAGGGAGTACGACTTCAACCCAAAACCCAGAATTCATGCCCCTCATCACCATCCCACGGTATCATACCTGAAATTATCCTCCCCTGCCTCACATTAATTTGAGCCAAAATATTGATTCATTCCCCAGGGACCATTTATTTGCTCTATTATCTACTGAGATATCTGTAAATTAGTCCAGCTACATTAGTTCTGTAGTTGGCATGCAAATATCAGGTGTTCATGCAAATGTTAATTGGCATTAATACTGGACTGTATAGTGGGCAGCAAAGAAGAGTGAAGGTCTTGTCTCCTAAGGTATTTTTGTAGCCAGTGCAATTCTGTAAATCAGAAAAAGATGTTCCTTTAGAGGGTGGTTAAGAGCAAGCACCTGACCATATTCTGAAGTGAACTTTCTAGATTGTCAAAGCCTCTGAAAATTCTGCCTTTATCAGGGTGAAGTTTCCCTTTATCAATGCACAGTTTAAAGCCCTGAGGACAAAAAGTTTTTCACATAAGTTAGGGTAGAGAGGACAACATACATCCTTCTGTAAAGTGCATTACAGTTATTGATATGTATTACTTTCATAACGAATAACATTCTATGTGTTGTTGTGTCCAAGAAAGCTCCATCCTTCCTATTCGAATATGTAACTTTCATGGAAACATAAATAGCCTTTGTTAGTCCTCTCACATTTCTTCGCAAAGAGGTATTGTAAAATTGAAGTTGATTATATTAATTCCCATGAAGAAGTGATATTTCCCTTATTTGTCCTTGAAATTATTTAACTCAATGCAACTTATCTATGCAAAAACGCAGAACTAGAGCCTTGCTTCAGGATAAGACACTGGAGAAATCACTGTAGCATAGAAACTATTACATGGGGAAGCTTTGTCTTAAGTTGAGGTAGAAGGGTCTTTAAGCAAGGCTTTTAAAGGCTTTCTAAGGTCCAGAGACATTTTATCCTTATTATCTTTAGCACAGAAATTAGTAATTTCAATGAATTATGCACCAGACATGCTAGAATCCCAAATGCTATTCAGACCACCTAAAACAACTGTGTCTCACCACGCTGGTGCCGTTTTCTGTAATACTTATTGAAAAAAGACAAACATTGAAGAGAAAGGAGAATGGTCCACTTATACTCTTCCTCAGTCTCTGAACTGTGATGTGCTTGAATCCCTCAAAATTGTTTTCTAGTCTAAAAAGAAAGATGAAATTTAACAAAATACTTACAGTTCTTTGCATTAGTAAAGGAGTTTCAGAACAACCTATCCCTTCATCATTAAAATTTGATTCCATATTGATTATGTCTTCAATCACCTCTTCCATCTGATAAAATAATATTTTAAGACAAATCACTACAAATAATAAGGGAAAAAAAGTTATTTTGAAAATACAGAGGAATTAATCATGAATATCTATTACAGCAATAAGACTGAATTTCAGAAGTTTATATCTTAAAATGCAAGCAATTCAAACACTTCTATGCAATATTCACATTTTTTTACTTCTTATGAAAACAGTTGTGGTTTAGCAAGATATATATTTCTTTTAAACACCAGCCCACACCCCTGTTTTAACCCCTTGTTGCAACACCACAATCAGATGCAAGAATGCATTGTTAAACTGTAACTGTGACCTGTCATCTTGATGGAATGTGTCATATCCACAGTGCATTGCTGCATTGGTGCAGGAAGGCTGGAAGGAAGCTGTGGTTCTGCAACTGTATGACAAACACTCAAGGTTTGGTGTTACATGCTGCCCTCCTCTGCAGGCAGAGATTTTTTAGTTTAGCTGTACCCTGGATGCTTTTCCAGATGGCCTTTTGGTCTCACTTCTGATCTAATCTGAGCCAAAAACTATTGGCAGATGGAATAGCCCAGGAATTACTGGAGATGAAACAATGAATACTTTGAAGGCCTGTAGATATAAATCGATTTGGACGAAGTACAACACGAGTTTTCAATGATAATTATGGTCTGGTCCCATTCACCAGAATATAATTTTGGGAGAGATCTCATGATGAGCATGTCACTTTCAACTCTACTATCTGCAGCTCTTGGGAGCTGAATGAATAGTAGATGTTCCTATGCAATAAAAGTATCACACAGGTATAGGACCAGTCAACACTGACTTTTAGGCCACATGGCACAGAGCAGCTCATGCGGGCATCCCTCTCCCTCTCTAAAACCAGAGAAGTGCTGTGCCAGGAGTTGTTCCAGACTTGTCTAGGAAAGCACCATCAGGGCCAAAAGGACAACAAGAAATGCTGGTAAGTAGACAATATGAAGGAATGTAGTTTACTGGGTATTAGCTCCATATTATTTATTAATGTAAATATAGTTTACTCTCAATCCCAGTGCACACCCATGTTAGGAAATTACACTGTGTCAGTGATCCCCCTGAGTCTGAGATGAGATTATTCAAGTAATTGCAAGGATGCCAGGATCTTGGCCGGTGCCAGCTATCATCCTCTCAGTCTTCATCAGGCACAGGTATTGAGAGAGGTTTACAAGCAGCCCTTTTGCTCAGCAGGACAGAGAGGCAGGCTCCTGATCAGATCCAAAAAGCCTGGGAACAGTTCCAGCACACTGCACTTTGCCAGCATGGGGGTGGTCACATAGGTGTCCACAAAGGCCGTTTAAAATAGCATTTTAAAGTAGCTCCAGGAATCCATAAACCTGACTTAAAATGGCAGTTGTCAATGCAGAAGGAATGGAGAGGCCCCAGATGAACTCTCCAGGAAGCTTTATGGGCTCCCTCATGCTTAGCTACATAACATCCAAATACTCAAATGAGTCATGGTGTATTTGTAAGATTATTCTGTTGTATTAAAGTTCAAGACATGATACAGCATCTCCATTTCTCATCTCTTTCGGAATTCCCTTTTTACCTAATAAACAGTCTCTTTTGAAATCTACTGAAGTATTAAAGGCCATAATGACCCACATCTCACACTGGCTAAGAATCTGACATTGTATTATAGCTGCACCTCTATTAAAATCGATGGTGGCACTAAAGTTAGCACATCTTTGCCGATTTACCCAAGATAACCCATATAAAAATACAGTAGCTAACTGAAAAATGAATGAGTGACTTTTTCAGTTAGGCCTTGAAGTTAATCAGTATTTAACTTTTTTATGCAGCTATGTTAATACCTTTAGACAGAAACAACTCCCATCTGAAAAAATTTAGGTTTTTCTTCACAAAGTGCATATTCAGAAAATGTACAGCAACATATGATGCACATATTAAAAGATGCAACAGACCATTTTATCTGGCAGAGGGCTAAAAGCTTGACCCTGCGGTAAGGTATTCCCAGGCATACAAGGGAATGACTCACATAATTCAAAAGTGCTGTAACCAAAGGCCCCTTGAAAGTTAAGAGAGTCATCTCTTGCCCACTTCTAGTACAAGGTGGGGCATGAAGCATTTTTGTAGAAGCAGGCAAAGCCCAGTGTCCCTTTCCTGCACCCAGCCCTACCGCGTTCTCGTGCTCGCCACCAAGGGCCAGCAGCTTGGTGACAGGGCTGTCCGGGGTGCCAGCGCTGCTCACAGGAGCCATGTGTCCGTTCCTGAGGATGGAGCTCACTCCCACGGGCTGGATGGTGTGAGAGTGGGACAGCGACAGGGTCTGGCTGGACAGCTTGGTGTCAAGGGTCAAGTACTGCTTCACCTGGTGCCTCTGGCTCTGCTGTATGTGGTATCTAGACTGATTTTCCAAGTGTGTTTGTACCTGGGAAGGAATGGAAATAATTGCTGAAGTTTCAAGTTGCTTGTATCAGTATTTATCCATATGCTCGCTTAAAAATACTTCAGAACAATACATTCATCCTTAATAACATTTGGATAAAATTATTCAAATTTTCTTTTTGTTTTGCACACTTACACATTTTCATTTTTTTACAATTTTCCCCTTATGCGGCTGGACAAACACTCTGAATAATTATAAAGAAAAACAGAATTAGAAAAGATAACTGATCCTGAGAAATGACCAGAAATAAGCTACACATTTTTTTCACTTAAAAGTGATCTCTCTTGAGATAACTGCAATCAAATCTACAAGCATATATATACTCTAAAATTAATTTTGACTCTTTTGTGGATGAAAGAGTAAATAAATGCATAAAGAGAAATATGATCCAACCAACTTTAAATAATATCAACAGCAGCAGACGCTCATTCACTCCTCAATCTATGCTGGTCTCATCTTGTAATGAGTACAGTCACTTAAATGAGGCATTGCAGTACTTCTGCAATAGAGCCCAAGCTATAGTTCTGAATGACTGCTCACTATCCACAAACTGAAGCCTTGAAGTGCCTCTTGGGGACAGGTCACTTTTTGAGAGGATAGGGCTTTACAAACTGAGTGGTCATGCCAAAATGACTGATTAAGACTTTGGGCCACCCTTTGATGGCAGAGATTGACAGTTGTTTCTTCAAACAGTTCCCATTTTAATCAGTGTCACATTCCTGCAATTTAACTACCAGAGGAGCTCTGCATACACAAACCTTACTGTCATTACAGCCCTGTGGTTCTATCCTCTTCCTATGGCATGACTGGTCACAAATATCATGCAATAAATTTTTCTCAAGTGGTCTTTGTATAGCATGATTAATATTAGTTAAATAGCAATACTTGCTTCTTAGACCTTTTAAAAAAAATTGTCATTTAAGCAAACTTCTTTTTTATTCCCCTAAAATACATTAGCAGAGATAGATAGCCATAAATGCAGTTTGCATTTGAAGTTATTTTTTCCCACAATATTGCAGTACCTATTTTATTTTCAATCATTATAGATAATTTAAATTTTGTTTCTTTAAACTAATTTTCCATTCATATAAAAAAGACTAAGACATGGAGTAATGAATATGAGATTGATTTTTTTGATAAAAGCCTTAAAATTATTAAATAAAATTCCTTTTAAATGTTGATATAAAATCTTAAATTCACAGTTTGGATTTTCCTCTGGTTTATGTTGGGAAGGTATGCATAATAGATAAGGTTGCAACAATTAAATGTGCATTTGGGATTTACTTACATCATTATTTGTTTTAACTTAGATCTTTGTGTTAGTTTTAGAAAATGCATTATGCACAGTTATTTTATGCTCTGATTTATCATGTGTAAGGGTACATGTAAAATCATAAGAAATAATCCAGATTCTAGTGCATCTATTTGTTCCTTCAGGCTTAAACTCATATTGAAAATTAGATACTCAAGCATCTTAAATGATAATCCAATGAAATTTACTGCATGCCAGTTTTACCTGAATATTAATTTGGGGCAAAATCTAATATTTTAAGGGAAAACAAAGAAGTCTCATTGGATGGAGAAGGGATTCTTTGTGTAGCCTCATTTTGTGCTGGTCTTTCAGAAGCATCCACGGACAATTCATGATTTTGCTGGACTCTGTGCTCACTGACTGAATCCACACAAAGTGACCACTACCCAGAGCCTTGTGGTACACAAAATGATGAAAATCTCTTTCCATCAGTGCAGAACTTTGCAACCAACAGCTTTCAAAACTCAGAATCTTTATGTGGCATAAATCGGAGTGGGATCAAGACAAAGACGACAATTGCAGTTACTGCATTTCACCCCAAATACTTTTTTAACTTAAACTTAGGTGATGAACCCTTTGTAATGAGCAATTAATTTCTTCCTTAGAATTTCTAGAGGCCTACCTGAAGCATAAAATCCAGAATATTGTATACCTTCAAATTAAATGGGAGACAAAAGAAAATTGCAGTGTCCAAAATCTATACTACCTTATTGTAAATTTGCTTTTAATAAAGAATTTTTATAGGTCTGCTGCAGTAAAACTGCTGAAAAGTCAATGGCTTGTTTTGATTTTTTTCCCTCTGGGCCCCAGATTGCTAGTGGCAGACCAAAATTTCTGTGCATCCTGTTTTCTTAGTGAACCACCACAGGGCCATCCCACTGGGCAAAGGGAAGATCTGTGAAAGACAATAAGCTAACTGCTGATTAGGTAAAAAATAGCTTATTGGAAGTGCTTATTTATGACAGTCTTTCAGTGATTACATCCTGTCCTGAACTTACACAAGCAGAAAAAGAATTAAAGCTTTGCTGACAGGATTTGTGTTACTCTTGTTTTGCAAACCTCTCCATCCCTTTACTGTGCCAGTTACAGACATCACAAAACAGAACCTTTAAGGTTAAAAATGAATCTATGCCCTGATTTTCATCTTTATATATTCTAAATAAGTCTTAGTACTCACTGCTAAAGTAAAGCGCTTTTTAAAATCAAACCACAGTGTAAAGAAAAAGCAGAATGGGAAACCTATTTTTTTATCATATTGTTAATGTATAATAAAAGGGGAGGAGAGGTGAAATTCATACTGTGAGAAAGGAATACTGGGGTTGCAAGTCGAGCTCTTAAAACATAGAATTTATTTTTAAAACTGTGCATGCCTTTGAACCAGGAGTAGAAACTCAAATCCCCATGACTTTATAGAATCATATAGTCCAGTGTCTCATTTCAAGTATGACTGATTTGTTCTCCATTGGGAGGTTGCATGACTTCTGTTATCTTTTATCTGTGGTATTAAGGTAAGTTTCAGTTTAGATTTTCTGAGAATTGCAGATGACTTTAACTCTTTTAAGAAAGTGCTGCCAAAATTGCAAATGTTAAACTTGGACTTGATTTTGAGCTTCATTTTAATGTTGGGCAAGGACCGGTTAAGCACTGGCACACATTGCCCCAAGAGGTTATGGAATTTCCATCCTTGGGGATTGTCAACACTTTTCTGGACAAGGCCCTGAGAATCTGAAGAAGCAAAAGAAATCTAAAAGTAGACAGGGAAATTTGAATTGGTAGTCTACATACAGAAACTCTGAAAAACCATTATCAAGTCTGGTGAGAAAAGGATAGTGTCAGGTTAGAAGTTCAGTAAGATAAATGCAAAAGACCTGAAAGATCAGTTCCACATAAAGTAATCTCACAGTAAAATAACTAAGATCAACACGCACTTAGCTACTTCGAGACCTTAATCATGTGCACGTCTGAGATCCACATAACACACAAATGGCTTTCAGGATAGAGCATCCAATAATCTGGTACATCTGTGGAACCTGGATTCTCATGTGTGACAAGAATTTGGCAGTGTGATTCGATAAAGCATGTCTTCTAGCTCTCAGCGGCCATTTTCTACTAAATGTCTCTCTGCCATCCTATTATTTTGTGAGATAGATGACCTTGCTTGTTGGTATATCTGATTTCTAGGAATCTCTAGCAAAAAATAGGTACTCAGCGACCAGCTTACGATCCACACCCTGGCTCAGACAAACCTCAGACACAGCCCAGGATTTAGTGTTGTTCTACTGGTACATCTGCTCTAGCCCGTTGTACAGTCGTTTACCTGGCCCTTCCTGCCAAGTGCTCCTGATATTACATGTGCAAAGTGTAACAAGGTGATGAATTTTTGCAGGTCAAGTGCTGGTTCTCCTCCCAGACATTCATTTTCAGCAGCTGTAGCCATGTACTTTAAATGTTAATTATCCGGGATTATTTGAGGAATGAAGGACAGCATAAAATCTAAGAGTTAATGGATTATCCACTCTCTTCGAGGCACTGCTTTTTGTCTAATATCTGGCTTTCGTAAACACAGTGAGTTTAAAGTCTACTCAGAACCAGAAACATCAAGCATGATGGGAACCAAAATCATTCAACGCAAATGCAAACACTATAACCTCACCAGTTCCACAAAGCTGAAACAGAAATGAAAACTTTGAGATGGATTTTGTACAGAAAAAGATCCCAATGCACAGGAAACTGACTGTACCTATTTCCATTTTACATATCACTGACAAGACAGTTCTGGGAGCAAGAACATAGCAGACTTTCAGAATTACAGATGCATATTCAGACTTCTTCAATTGTGCTTTCTAGTTTGAGCTCACACCATCATGTTGTAACACTGCAGTACCGTTGTGTAACATCTTTTCCCACATTCACACTAAGTTTGTTTTCATTTCTAATAAGTTGCACAAGGGCACAGCTAGACTTTCAATTGTTTATTTACACAAACTGTTTTACTTCACAGTTTGCTGACTGAAATTTTCTTTTGCTAGTAAAAGGATATCATGTAGCATGTCAAAATTAAGAAAGAAAACCTATTTAAGAAAACCAAATAAGGAATGAACATTGCCACTGATATTCCATTAAGCAGTAGTGCTACATGTTTCTTGGTGTTCCACTAAGAGCAAGCAGGTGACATCTGTACTCCCAGGGTGCTCAGCCCAACATCATTCCCAAGAGAAATAATAGGAAAACTGAAAAGAGATTCAATTAATAAATTATTAAAAGATATGAATATAATTAATGCTAGTCAACATAGTTCTGTGCAAAATAAGCCTTGTCAAACAAATCTACTTCTGCTCTTTGATGAGATTTTGAGTTAGGCTGCCAAAGGTAACGATGTAGATATAATACACTTCAACTTTTGTGTGCCTTTTGACTTAGTATAACTCAATATTCTAATTAAAAATACAGCACTGCACAGTATCAATAAAGCTTGTTTTAACTGGATTAGCACTGGATAACAAACATGCATAAGAAAGTGACCAGCAAAGGCTTGGCATCAGAAAGGGAGGTTGTTCAGTCTTGCGTTACTGAATTTTACCAATTTGGGGCTAAAAAAGCCAACTAAAAAGCATAAATAGTTTTATACTAATGCCCCCATTCAGAGTAATACAAATCTGCATATACTGGAGGAAGAAATACAAGATGCAGCAATGAAGAAAACACCTCAAGCAATGAGTCTGTTAAGAATCTGGGTCATGAGAAGCCAGCAACTCAGCAGGACTGTCCCACTGATGCTATAGGAAGAAAGGAAAAATAGCATAAAGAAGGTAGAGAATAGGAGCCTGGCTTTACTCTGCTTTTATTTATGGCTAAGAAGAGATCAATAATGGAAGCCTAAAAATATTTCTTCCCTAAATATGTTTGAAACACTGTTGAAAAATAGAAAGTATGTAAAAAAGAACTGTGGAAGTAACTGAAGACCAAGAAAAAGGGTATTTCAATGAAAGCTCAGTTATGATCTTGTTGTCAGTTTGTGAAAAAAATTGTGAAATTCATGGGACATGTTGAATATGAAAGCTGGCACAAAAAGCATGTTAAGAGCCACTGGCCACAAGGTGAAATGAGGTAGCGGAAATTGTGTGCATAAACAGTGAAGTACTCAAAAGGGAGTGCTCTCACTACTGTTTTCTTCAAACAAAGGATTGATGACGTTCTGGGAGAGATGGAGTAGCCAAATCCAAGATATACTTTTATTAAACAGATTCTTGGACTCAAAGCTGAGTATTAAGCATACCTGAATGCAACACAAAAGGCTGTGATTTTAGAGGAATTAGAATGAGGGGTCTAATAACTCTTGCTGTGTTTAGGTTTGTGGGGTTTTGGACCTGAGAGCTGGTTATTTTAATGGCAATCTTTGCTGTAAATTCATTCTGAATTTAATAAATGCTTAAATCTCTGCTAAAAAATAATATGTTTAAAGGTTATCCTAGCACACTGAACTCAGCAGACTTCACTAAAGTTTTCCATTTATGCTGGATATTAATTTGTTTCAGAGTTTTTAATAGCTTTTGAAGAAAAATGTTTCACCCTGATAGGATTGCATCATTTATCATCAATCCTGAACACAACACCTCTCTGCAAATGAGTGATGGGACTTCATGTTCTTTTCAGCCACTGTACTAGAAAATAAGCATTTAATTATCCACTCTTAATTATTAAAATGTTCTGTAAGTACCCAGAAATTTTAATTCCATTTTAAGATAAGAAACACAGTCACAACACAGACTATTTTTGCTCTATATCTGAGGACTTTCAAATGTATTTTAAGGGTTAGGAAAAAAAGGCATTTTTAGTTATGAAATAATCCTTTTTAACATCTATTACAAATGAATATCAGTTGGTTTTTTTTCTCCTGCTCTCTTTATTAAACTTTTTGAGGAAAGACTATTTGTAAAACTATTTCATAATAAAATTAAAATTCAATTTAACTTAGGAATTATACACTTCTGTTCTATCCTAAAGACTATCACCAAATACTGTAGCTGTTCACTTTAATGTTTCATTTATAAAAGCATGTGTGATTATGCCAATTAATTACTTAAGCTAAACACAGTAATTAATTTTTAAATGTTAATATTTTTCCTATAGGAACTTTGATCTGACTAGATGAGACCTTCTGCATTAATATGCATGAAGAAAGAATACAAAAGGCATCTAGTCTGGAAACTTACAGCTGTGTTTAGTTGATGCCTTGCAGTAGCTTTCAAGTTAAGAAAAAAATCTCATGTGATTCTAATGCACAATTTTTCATCTTATTTAACCTTTGACATCATATTCATCATGAACTTTTGAATATTCTTTCAAGGTTAAAGGGACTGAAGAAGAAACATTTAAAAGTCCATTGATAAAGACTAGGTCTTCAACAGTGACTACTACTTGTGTATTTTGTTATCTCAATGTCTAAAAATAGCTGATAAATGTGGGACAGGGTGGGAGTAATTGGAAATTCTCCACCACACACCTAAGTATTATGAAAAGCAAGAGGAATGTTGGAGCAAAACAACCTCAGAACAGACTTTGCAGAAATCAGTGCTGGGTAAGAAAACTTTCTTTGCACAGCATAGGCAGCAGAAGAGTGTTTCTGTCAGGAGGAGAAAGGCAGCAGAGCTCTCAGGGCTGTGGCTAATAGAAGCTAGATCTTACAGCCAACCATTTCCTGACACATCCCCATGCAGGCACCAGGATTTTGATAACATTTCCCCATTGTGGTGTTCTCTAGCACTCAGTGAACATTGATGGAGCTCTGTCCTTTCAGGTATTCCTCTGTGTTAACCTCCTTGTGCAATCAGAAATGAGTTGGGGAAAATCAACTACCTGCACTGAGCAACTACAGAGACATTATCAAAGCAAGCCCTTCCATTTGCACCCGTGTACCTGAGACACTCTTGGCTTCTTAATTGACCTCCTGCAGTTAAGATACACACAGCTCTGATGGCTCCTTATCCATCACCAGCTTGGACTTCTGAAGAAAGGATCCCTAAGGTCTTAAGGCCAGCTTGTCATGCTTTAAAATAACAATGAGTCTCGATGACTTTGTGATCTTCACTGGTAGAAAAGAATCAAGTTTTTAACATTGCACTATAAAAACAGCTTATAAAGTTAAGCAAAGCAAACTACAGGAAGTATTTTTACAAAACCATCCCTTTGATTTAACTTGGAATTTAAGCTGAAAATCTAAACTGTGAATAGAACCAACCACTACAGGTAATAGGCCACACAAGCATAATGATGGTTCACAAGCAAATTAAGAAACCCCAGCTAATATCCTTACTTTGACTCTGCACAGTGACCCTGTCTATGCTCTCCCTGGTTCATGAAATCTGTGGATATAATAAATCTTTACTGTTACAGTTCCTCTTTTTTGTTGGTGTTATTACAAGACAGTGAGTATGACACTTGCATTTCAAAAATGTAAAGAAACTTTTTATATGTCTAGCTACATTTAAAGAGCTAGGTCCTGAAACCTTTATTTAACTACTTGTCTCTTCCTCCAGAAGTTATTCAAATTAGGTCAGCTAATAAGTTGTTATTAAAGGGAGAAGAGCATACCACAGATTCATGGAAAATCAGTTTTGAATATAGAAAGCACAATCATCTCCTTTTGAATTAAAAATATTAGTGTTAGTGAATTGCCATTAGTGTGGGTTGTTCAGTACTTGCAGGAGGAACAAAATCACAACATTAAAAGTTATGTATTTGTCATCTGCAAAAACTAGCACAGAGCCATAGAAATTACAGTTATAGCATGGGAAATCAGTAACAGAATGATGTCTTTTATTCAGCAGTTCCAGATTTTCTGGTAAGTGTCATACATCTAAAAGAAATCTACTCCAAAACATAGGGCTCATATAACACAGGCTAATAGGTAATAAGAAAAATTCTATCAGGCAAAAAAGCTTATATTTTAATTTCAGCATTTTTAACCATTTAACTTCCAATGAAAGGACTCAGAGAAGATAAAAGATGACTGTATTATGAACACCTATATAGCCTTTTTTGTTATCCATCTGTAAAGTTTGTAATATAGGTCTGACATTGGAGAAAAGCAATTGGTGGGTGTACTATATTCATGTGTAAGAATAGTTTCAAAATTCTTTGGTTTGTTCTTTGATTTCTAATTTTTTCGTGTGACAACCATACTTTTTGCAATTTTGTCTCACTTTAAAGGTGTAGAGAACTCAGTAAGGAGTCAGCCTTAAAACGTATAAGGAGGGATTATGAAGTAACAATTATTTTCATTATTGGTTGTACACTTTCTCTGGCTCCCCAGGTGAGCAGACACTGTATCATTTAAGATTAAGTGATTAATATCCCTCTTGTTTAGTTACATACAGCAAAACAGCCCTTGAAGCTAGATCTAAAAGGTGTACTTTCCTGGCGTGTAAAGATACGGACATCAACTATGATGTGGCAGAAATGTACTGATGGAAAAACTGTAAGAATAGAAAATAGTACTTTCACATTTGAGTATGTATCTGAGGGAGGGATATGTCTTTTTTTCCTTACTTCTTCATTTCATTGAACTCCATTTTTTTGTCAGTGCGAGGTGAAGAAAATTTCAAAGCTTGAACACAGCAAACTCCTCTGGTGTACTATTCTTCCACAAAAATAAGCTTTAAAAAGTTTAGTGATTTTGGATAAAATCACTGAGTTTCCCCATTTCTGATATGAAAGATCCATGAATGCATGCCAAGGGGACTACATCAACTCAAAAAAAAAGAAACCTATTGGTTGAAAACCATGGTCAGTTTGTTAAAAGTGGTAACAATTTCACCACCAGATGACAGCACTGTTTGTTAATACCCCTTTTTGTGTGTTTCAGTCCTCCCTCATTTTGAAAACAAACTGTAAAGAAGGGTGCACACCCCAGCCCATGCACTGCAAGAATAGAGGGAATAAAGTCAATGCCATGAGGTGGTTTGGTGAGACAGTCACATCAGGGAGGCTGATCTGTTGGACAAGATATTTTAAGCCTGTGAAGGTTTATAGCTTCTGTAAAGGCACAGACAAAACTAGCTTCAGTCTGAGAAATGTGCTTTCTATTTCCTAAGTCTCAGAATGATAAAGAGGGCAAGGGGGGAAGCTTTCAAAGTAGGCATCTTAGGTTCAGCTTCACAACACGATTTTTGTGAAGTCAAGGCAGCAACATCATTTTGAGCCAGCTTAGGATCTGGCCACAGAGTGTGCTTTCATACAAAGCGAGCAGATTTGGCTCACTGACAGCAGTAGGTGATGTTTCCATAAAAAACTGGAATGGCACTTTAAGGATAGCTATATGAGAAAAGAGTAAAAAAATATATATCTCACATCAACTGGTAAAAGCATTTTTTAAAAATCTTCCTGGCCTACTTTGTGACCAAATATGTTTTCTGACTTTAAGTGGCAATGAGACTGAGTAGGTTCATGCCCCAAAGATGCTGCTGAAATTCTGTTCATGGGGTTAGCAAATAATACCTTAATTACCTGAACATCAGCAGAAATCCGTGTACTCTTTTGGCAACACACTTCCACTTATGGATTGAGAGTAGTAGAAGTGGATTTACACTGCATTAAGTATGTGACCCTTGAAACATTTTAATAACTTCAAAGAATTTTTGTTTGTCACTAGTCTTAAAAATGAGACCTAAGTCAAGAGCCTAACTCTAAGTGAGAGAACACCTAATGTTACCAGAAATGATCATGAATATAAATGATAGCTTTAAAGTTTGTAATTTCTTTTGAGAAATATTTTCTGAATTATAATTTTGTATATTTGTGTCAGAAAACAGGCATGTCAAACTAACACTGATGAGCATCTGCCGAAGACAGGGGAAGCAAAAAATTTATTCAGGGAACACTTACAGCATGCAAAGCTCCATACACTTAAGTTTTGCTGTACTCTGCAGTTGACAGGAAATCTCACAAAAATAGCATAATTGGTACTTTCAGTACTGAACTGAGAAAACAGTCTTGCTTTTTGATGTGTATTTAAACTAATCTTAGTTCACAATATATTCCATTCAGCCCTAACTCAATTAGTAAAAAAAAAAAAAAAAAAAAAAAAGAGAAGAAAACTCATTAATACCATTTCTAATATGTAACAGGTCTAAATTCAGCCTTTATGTTCTGAAATTAGCCTTTCAAAAAAACTTAGAACCAGAACTGTTGTAAAAACACCATAAATAGAATCAGTCAGTCTAGAAGAAGCAAGCACATGTGCTTCAGAGTTAGAGTTGTACTCTACAGCCTTTCCATCTCAATTTAGGTATAACAAACCTTTGTGAACTCAGTAGACACTATAGAAAAGGAGTTGGAGGAGTGACATTAGTCTAAGCTCAAACTACTTAACAGTTTCCTACTAATAGCCACTAAATAAAAACGTTAATTAACAAAAGATGATTGATTTTGCTGGGATTAATCAAGAGAAACTCCCACTTAGTTTAAATGAGAGTTCTGTGTGAATATGGAATTAAAGCTTACTACTGGTAAGCCATTATTAAGAGCATTATTTATAAGCTGTATTGTACAGAACAGGTCTTTCAAATTAAAAGATCCTAATGTGCAAAGGAATGTACAACTTAAAAAGAAGTCATTAGAGTTGCCTAGAAAAATTATTGTGGTATCTGTGTACCTGTGTGAAATATTTTCAGTTGAAAGTAAGAATATTTAATTATGGTAGCTATCTTAAAGAGTCCTTAGCATTTTGCCACAGAACTTCCAGCAGCAAAATGTCACAGTGTTTGCACTGCAACAAAAAGGTGTGCTGTGAATGTTAATGCTAAGATTTAGTAAGTGAGTTTATTAGTATTAACAAATTTATTTAATTATCAAGTGAGTTAATTATCATTTTCAGCATAATCAGTAGGCCATGTTACAGAGAGAAGACAAATGCTAGTCTCTGTGGTCTGGCTTAAGAAGCTGGCACATAAAACTGATTCCATAACATGCACAAAATGAAGTATGAATCAATTAGCCTGATTTTCATCAGAAAGCTAAAAGTACAGAAATATTGATTTGTCAGCATCATCACCTACCTGGAGTGCCTGGACTTCTATCAGTTTTATCACCTCTACACAACAGCATTGCCACAGAGCCTGGCTACCCAAACACAGAATGGCAAACAAGAAAAGAGTAGTACAAATCTGCCCATGAATAATGTATGTCTATGTACATCCACTGTGTTTGAGGGACAGAAAGGAGAAATGGTTCATAAGGGCATTTCCTTAACTCTGGCTGGAATTTCAGCTAAAGGAGAAGAAATTATACAGAACTTTTAAGGAAAGAAAGTTCCTATCTGTGTCTTGAATGCATTATTAACTAAAACATATATGCAAGGAGAAATCAATAGCTTAACGTGTTTGCGGTTTCCTTCAACAGTTTTTGTGATTCTGTCATCACTCTTGCCATTCAAAAGCCCACAAAACCTAAATGCTAAAGACACAGAACTCTTTCTATTGTAGTCTATTTTTATTTTTGTAATCTGGAATGAGATAATTATCTTCACTAGGGTTAATCTCAACCCAGTTCAGAACCACAGTTCATTCAGCACTGTCTCAAAGTAGTTGAACAACAAAATTCACTGAGATTTACTGTTAGCTGGATGCAGAGCATATATGCAAGACAGTTAAATTTTGGTAATACTCTTATTTTTCTCACTCAAGTCCAGATTTTATCCTTACATTAGTGGCCCTCAGGACCATCCTACTGAATTAACAGATGTATAAGTGCTTGTCTGAGTGAGGAAGGCTTTCTTACAGAAAAGTAACACAAAGTACAGCACAGGTAAACATGGCTTCAGACTATAGCTGTGTTTGTCTCTGAGATGTTTTTTATCTTTTTACTCCTTCTTTGACCACACATGCATGAGTGTACAGCCCACAGTTAGGCAGGATGATCTCTTTATGAGGCAGGAGTATCCTTCTCTAAAGATTAAAAAAACCCACTACTTGAAATGTAAAATTTCTGCTTCCCCTCTTCACAACTGGATTTCCAGCAGAAGAATTTAGATTTTCACATTAATCCATGAGTCTCCAGCCCAGCTAATTTAACCTACATTTTCAATTCTTGAAGCAAGATTTTTATGTAGACTACTAAAGTTTCACATTCACTTCCAGAAATACATTTTACATTATTGTAGATTTTCTCTCTTCAAAAACATTTATAGTGCAGTTCAGTAGAAATTTACATTTAACAAGGTAAATGGAAAGGTCCTTTTCAGTTATGTCAGCAACTCCCTTTTCTCCTGTAAGGTCACTGTAAACCTTGAATGAGGAACTAAGCCTAACACTACCCAAAGAAGAATACTCAAGTCACCTGAGATTTGCAGATGGCATTATTCTCCTATTTACTGGAAAGCTTTGACAATGTTCAGAGTAGCTGGAGGAGCAGGATGTACTGACTCAGCAGGATGAGTGGGCACAAAACAAGAACTGGGTTTAATAAGATTACAAAAGAGGAAAACTATGACCTATTAGAAATGGAAAATTTAGACCAACCTTCTAGATTAAGCAAATAATGTAAGAATGAAAAAATAGGCCTTTATAAAAAGCTATCAGAATACACGGCAATAGAAAAAAACATTAAGATCACTTTATACTTAGAAGGTATTCTGGGCCTCCCTCTATTCCTAACCATAATACTTTAAAGCAAAAATAAAGCCCTTGAAAAGAAAATGAGTGGAATAAAACTAATGTCCTGCTACAGCTGAGATAATTTTTTTCTCAATATCTGGTCAATGCTGTGTTTTGGATTTAGTAAGAGAATAATGTTGATAACACACATATGTTTTAGATGTTGCTGAGTAGTAGGACTCTAAGGCAGAGACTTCTCAGTGTCCTCTGCTCTGCCAGTGAGGAGCTGCACAAGAAGCTGGGAGGAAGGACAGGCAGGACAGCTGGCATAAAATGGCCAAAAGAATATTCCACACCACAGAACACCATGCTCAGAATATAAACTGGGGAGATTTACCTGCAGGGGAGAGCCACTTGTGGCTCAGAGACAAAGTTAGCATCATTCAGCAGGTAGTGAGCAGCTGTATTTTGCATCACTTGTTTTGGGTTTTATCTTGCTCTCTCCCTCTCCTCTCTAATACAATTATTAGAAATAGTATTAGTATTGTTCTTCTTGTTGTGGTTGTTATATTTTATTTATTTCAGTTATTAAACTTTCTTTATGTCAACCCATGAGTTTTATTTTCTTTTCTTTCCTTTTGTGATTTTCCTCCCCTTCCCATCATTGGGTGGCAGGGGAAGGGGAAGTGAGCAAGCAGCTGCGTGGTATTTAGTTGCCTGCTGGGGTTAAACCACAGCAACTGTAAAGGAAAAGAAAGATTAGTCTGTCATCATAATGAAAACTAAACAGCCTTAAGAGAATAAAAGGAGAACTGGAGAAGAGAAGACCTCTGTGTATTTGTACAGAACAAAGGGTCCTGATGTTAGACATGAAGCTCAAGACACCACAGGAGCACATCAGCCAGAAACTTCTTTGCCAGCATGAGCTGGGGATCATACAAAAGACTACCAGAAAAACAAGAAACAGTCATACTCCCAGCAGGGGTTTTGATCATCTTATGGATCCAAAGAATATGTGGTTGTTTTGTTGCTAAGGTTTTCTTCCAGGTGGTAAATTTTGGACAGACAGAGGATGCACAAGAAAATAATTTAAAGCTTTAATTATTTCATTAAAGCAAATTTCAGCCTGTCTTCCTTACAAAAAAGAAGACAGTACCAGCATCATGGTTTTACTCTTAAGAGGATGCACACAGAAACTCACTCGAAATAGATTTTATATCAAAGTGTGAAAGGTCTGTATCCACTGTGTAAAAACTGCTGTGGGTGAGAGGGGAATAGTGTCTCATGTAAGAGAAGTCCTGGGCAGCAACTGATTTGTTTAGTGACTATACTTCAAATACTGAGCAGTAAAGGACCTGGGAATTTCTTTTTTTTTTTTTTTTTTTGGCTGAGGACTCATTAAGGGCCACAGCTAGCATTTTTAATCTTGATTTCTGCTTACAGATCTTAATTTCAGTGTACGGGGTGTCCAGTAATCCTAGGATTTAGGCTTCAGTAAAGATATGTGTGTATTAGAAGAGACGTGATGATAGATAATAATTTTCTGAACCTACTTTTAAAGTCCACATATTGGAAGGTCTGATATAAGGCACTCTGGGATTCCCTTGATGTGACAGAGGGAGAAAAAGTCTGCACAGAAGCAAAACAAGATGATTCATGGTGCCCATGGCTGCTGTACAGTAAAATTGTAAGTCATTTTACTGTAGGTTTCTGATCTGGACAGTGTCTCTGAAGAAAATGTGTGGAGGGTAAGCAAAAGAGAAAGGCTAGTAGGAAGATAATTGCAGGAAGAAGGGGCCCACACAGTCACAAGAAATAGAAGTCTACACATTAATTCTTCACATGTAGAGATTGTTTGCAGCCTGATCAATGACACAAATTACAGATTCTGTTTTATAGCTGAACAGTAGGAATCCATCAGTATTAAAATAGAGTATGTAGAGTATTACACATGAAAAATGGGGGGGTAGTGGTTCTCTACTAGTGATCAGCAGATATTGAAGGCCACCATCCTCCTATGTATGAACTCAAAAGCTTTAGCAACACAGAAGGTGGACGCAAAAGCACTAAGTGATTTGAAGATGGATAAGAAATAAATTCACTTAACAAATATTAATTCTAAATAATTCCTTCCATTTTTCTGTTCCTCTAGAACATTTTATAATTGCATAGTTTTAGATTTCACAGAGAATACTTATTTCCAATTCCCAAATTTCCCTGTCAAGTAGCAACTTACTTTGTCTCTATTTCCATCTGTCTCATTGCAGGTGGTATGGTGAAAGCATTTGTTTCTGGTTTATCATTGCTTATAGGTAAAAGATATCCTTATTCTTGCTAATACCTTTCTAAGCCCCAATCCTGCAACTACCTAGAGTTTTCCATTGTATCCTTTCATTGATTTTGGGGAAAATAGTCACATGGACAATTGCTTGTAGGACTGGAGCTTTAATCAGTAATTGTCCAGTGCATCCTGCATTAGTGAGCTATGAAAAAAGTTTTTAAGTGTACCATGCTTCAGCTGTGCGAAAAAGAAGTAATATTCTATCCCTATTTACGTTACTGAGAGGTGATCATAAAACTTTGAATAGCCGAAGGATATGCATGTCTTAGAAGAAGTAAGACAACTAACTGGCACTTCTTGGCTTAAGTTAACATTTTTTGATCACCAGACCATGATGTGGCTCCACTACACTAGGTTCTTCTTGAATGCAGCAAAACAGTCTTGCCATTCACAGGAAAATCACTCTTTCCACAATACTCGCCAGTAATTTAAATTACAGTGGATTGGAACTCAGGAGTGCTGTATATTTATTCCCTGCCCTTGCTACATTTTTCCTATACAGCCTTGAGCAAGACTTTGAATCTATTTTCCTTTTGAATAACACTACCTATTTATCACTATTAGTATATCTTTTTCATCTTGGAAAATTCTGAAGGCAATGATTATTCCAGTCCCCTTGGGACAATGTCACCACCTCTTCACTGGCATCTTGAGTTGAAACATTTCTTCTTCTACTACTACTATTACTACTATTACCATGACCACCAATAATAAAAATATCTTACTTATTTGCAGTTTAAAAAAACTGAAAAACTGATTAAAGAACTTTATTTTTCAAAATACAATGTAAGACTTTGATACTACATATAAAAATTCAGCCTTTTCTCTTGCATAATAACCTATAAAATCCCTGTTAAGAAATTGGTAATTTATAGACAAGAATAGAATTGCAAATACTTTCTTGCCATTGCAAGATTTATTCTTCCATGTTATTGGAAAATTAATTGTTGCATCACAAGAAAATTCACAGCAGCCAAGATTGTTTTTTTTTAACTATTGAAACATTATCATATTTTCTCTAAAATATTTACAATCTTTTCATCTCTAAGGAGGTCAAAAGAGTATAAAAAACTCTAGATAGAGCTTCTCATTTTGCCATTTTATTGATAGAACTTGATGTTTCTATCCTTAACTAGAAATGTCTTGTCTGCTCATGTTTATGCAAAACAGATTTTTTGGAAAAGAAAAAAAGAGGTGCTGTAACATCAGAAGGAAACATCAAAGGAGTAGTGGCAACATCTTAAGGCTTTTATCAAAGTAGTGAGGGAATGCATTAAAGCAACAATATATGTAGCGTACAGATGATTGGTCTATCACATTCAACAGTATGTCTGATGAATGTAGAGGACACATTTTTACATTCATTCTTTGTTTTAAAAGAAAGACTTTATTAGTCGTTTTGCTTTCAAAACTATGAGAGAAAAAAAATATATTTATACGTGGGCCTTTAGGCTGTGTCATTTAATGCAGCTGCAGTGGAGCCACAGGCAGCCAAGCCCACTTACACCTGATGACAAGTTACATTAGTATTTTTTTCAAAGCCAGTGACTTCAACATACACACAAAATGTATTTTGGGCTTTTTATTTTCTTTCGCTTTTGTACCTATATGAGAGTTATGTAACAAACTACTGGGACTTGGCCTAATGAATAAGAAGCGTAGATAGTTCTAGGAGTCAGAACAGGTCTGTTATGAAATGGTGGAGCATGTCCACAAAATACCTTTCCCAAAAATGTTTCAAGAGTATCTAAGCTGGTTTCACTTATTAGTGAAATATTGTTCTTTTTTTCCTATTTTACCCTAAGACTTAAATGTAAAAGCTTTGTTCATAGAAGCAGCATTACCACATGATAAATTCCACAACTCAATTATAGCCTCACTTTGACCCCTAACCTCTGTGTGTAGCACAGCTCTCTATTGTGTTCAAATTCATGGATTTTTCAGTCTACTGTAGGAAAAAACATAGCTTATGAATCTACACAAGGAAGACATGGCTCAGCTCCTAATCCTTGAAGTAATAACCAGCTTCAAGTCCCAGATAAGCCCAGAACCCAAAAACGCAGCTTCTGGTCCCAGCAAGTCCATCAACTGCTCCTAATATTCTACCAATGCTGCCATTTTTGTGCAAAATGCTTAGTGCCTCGATGGATGATAAGAATTCACAAGTTTTACAACTAAAACATCTATGAGTTCCTACACAGACAGCTCAGATACAGTTCAAATTAAAGCCTGGTTCTAAATTTACATATATAGATATAGATATAGATATAGATATAGATGATATAGATATAGATATAGATATAGATATAGATATAGATATAGATATAGATATAGATATAGATATAGATATAGATAGATATAGATATAGATATAGATATAGATATAGATATAGATATAGATAGATATAGATATAGATATAGATATAGATATAGATATAGATATAGA
>JAHLSL010000009.1:21797455-21811116 GCA_025920805.1 Petroica traversi
ATAGATATAGATATAGATATAGATATAGATATAGATATAGATATAGATATAGATATAGATATAGATATAGATATAGATATAGATCTGTGTATTAATATATATATTTTAAAAGCCTAATCTTAGTCACAGTGTCAAGAATTTAGGAGCAATCCTGCCCTTCATAGCAGCAATAGCAGAAAGATAACATACAGGGAGGCATGAGAACAAATAATTTCCTTAATAAGAGACTTGTCCCTTTAGTTTACATCCATGTGAAAAAATGTTCTTGGTCTAATTCTTGTGAATTATTCCTGCTGGATCATCATTACAACCGTTATGTTTTCGAGGATCCTTGAAATCTGGTCAAGAAGAACCAGAAATGGCTAATAAATGTTCAGCACCAATATACTCCCTCTGCACTCCCTCAGCTTGAGCCTCCACTGATATGCCATGAGTGTTTTGCTCTGGGTAGGTTGTTGTAGGGATGCTAAGCATTGATTTGTAGCTCTTACATCATATTCTATGGTTCTGTAGGCTGAAAGTTCACAGGCAGATGCTAGCCCAAGTGGAGGTGTGGATTAAAATTAGCATAGGGGCTTGGAAATCACAGACTTAACAGCTGGAGTTTTACTGCAAAGTATAGAATTTAAAATGATCTTATGATTCATCTTTGCTGTGTCATTTTTATTTACTTTTAATAAGGGCACTCCCTGTTTCATTATAGGATGTAACAGAGTTAGGGTGTATTTGAGGCTGGCACCAGTGCCTGTATAGTCAGATACCAGAAGATTCTTCTGGGGTAAGAGGCTAAAATTCAGGAAGTAGTTATTATTATTGAAAGCATAACTAAAGTTCATGGAAAATCAGGATATTTGTTTATATGCATCAGATATTCAGACTGAAGAATGCTCACAAAAGCATGGATTTATGGATCTTCCTTTCTCATACTTCTGTGAGTCCAGCACAAGAAGATCTTTTGCATGTCCTAATTCATCATGAGTTCTCCACCCATTTATACTACTTCAAAATATCAGCAGACGAAAATCTGTCCATTAAAGCTTATTAATGTTTATATATTGCCTTATGGCAGCACAAGGCAGTAGCAGAGCCCATGAAAAGAATGAAATGAGGTCCCAACCCATCACAACACTTATACCAAGTTTTGGCCATTGTCCGGCTCCTTGATCAGTACAGCTGCACCCCTCAGTAGCCAAGTTACTCCTAAAATCCTGTGATATGTCAGAAACCCTTCGCACTATACATTTTGCAAATTTGGAAGAGAATTCTAGGCTCTGTCCCACATCACAGGTTGCTCAGGGGGCATAATTAGCCAATAGTTATAACCACCATGTAGCAGAAATAAAATGTGTCAAATTCCCTGCTTTTTGAATAAGCTGGACTACTTGGGGCTCCTATAGTGAAATTCTGAGTTTGGAATAAATCCTGAAAATTGTTTCAGTAATGATGACAAAATCCAATATATAAAAATCTCTTTGTTAAAACTGAGGAACTCGAAAGGGATGAGAAATTTAACAAACACCCATTTCAGTCTTTTGGAGTGTTTGACTGGGGCCTTACACATTTATGAAAGATGTAATAATAAATACAACTCTGAACTAACAGAACAGAAACAGTGTGGGAGTACACATTCCATGCCTATTAATTGCCTTGCTATATAGTCCTCTGTGCTTGTGGGAAGTCATGTTTTAGAAACATTCATGGAGATATCCAGCAGAGAACATGATATTCTTTTCAGTAGGCTTACTCGTAGACCTGCAACAGCTAAATGAAATAATGTCAACTTTTTACAAATATTCAGAGCTCTTTTGTTAATAAAATTAGAAAAAAAAAAAAAAAAGAAGGCACTGTAATAGCCAGCCATTATGTGGGCTGGCACCAACTGTTCTACTTTTTTAACAGAAAAAATATGATTGTGTGTAAATTGTTTTGCTCATGAAAGTGAGACAGATGTGGGAAGAAGCCAGGCAGATGCCACAACACTTGCATCCCAGCTCAGGCTCCACCTGGAACACTGGTTATTCTATTACTGGAGCTGACCTCTGCAATCCGCATGGACTTATGCAGCTTTGCACAGTAGGGTTACATGAATAATGGTTAGCATGGGTAGGCAATTTTTCAAAACTACAGCATGTTTGCAGACCTGCATCTTCCAATGTAGGAATGTGGAAAAAATAGTACTCACTAAGGTTGAGACTAAAAAAAGTTAAGTTGTTCTTTCATGGAATAGTTTAGATTCAAAATTTTATGTGAAGCTTTACATTCCCAAAACAATTATATCAACAAGTTTGTGTCTTCTAAATGTGTCTAAAAGGTATGGTAAACATACAAACAACACAAGGACTCCTTCTTAAGTGTGGCTCCCTCTCTTCTAGAAAAAACAGTGGATAAGCTGTTGTATATGAAAAAAGCTGTCTCTGGCAGTCACTCTTTCCCTGCAAAGAGTGATTTTAATTTTTAGATGAGGGAATTCTGAATTAGCATACATAAATGGATGTAGTCTTACAGCTGATAAGGCAGTGCCTAACTTGAAGACATCTGCTACTCCATTCCCTCTTCATCCTCCCTTCCAAATGAGAGCTGTGTCCCAGAGCACAGAGAAGAGACAGACAGACATTTAGAGCATTCAAATATTTAATTGAATTTAATTTAATTTTTTTATTCTAACTGAAAGCTAGTAGTAGTAAAATAGGAAGTTCTAAATGAGAGTTCTCTGAACTCATTTTACTTTAATGTTCCCTAACATTCAGTTATGATTATTCCTCACTTGCACAAATTCTCCACATCTGTAGGTATATTAAGTGAAGCAAAAAATCTTGAATAACAACATTTATATAATATCTTTTGTAGCGGTGGTTCAAGCTCAGAGAATGACATATCCCCTGAAGAATTTCTCGGGGCCTAGAAAGTGAGGCCCCTCTGAAGGTAGAGTTAAGTTTGGCCTTGGAAAGGCCCCACTTACCCCTCAGTTAGCAATAGTATCTTGTGTCTCACTCTTCCCTCCCTTACTCCTTCCTGACTGCACGCTGACCTCCCGACCCTTGCCTGGTTCCTCCCCTGTACCGTTATGAGATAAATTGTAACCCTCAGAATAAAAGTCTGAATGTTGGGCTATTCCAGAGTCTTTTACCCCTGAGCCCAAGCAGAGCGGACCCTCGTGTCTTGTGTCTGATTTGGGCTCCAGGCAAAGGAACACTCTCTCTCTCAGCAGCTCTCCAGTTTTTAAGACAGCGGCCACCATCCCAGGGAAGCCCGGCTCGCGGCGAGGGGAAAAGAAGTCCCTAGCTGAAGCTGACTTAACGAAAAGGAAACTCTCAGAACAAGCCGCCGAGCCGCCGGCCGTCCCTGTGGTCAGCTGTCCGGCCCACGCCACCGGCCGCAATTTTTAATTTCATTGATGCTTTTCCTTGAACTGTTTAACAAAATGGAGCAAAACTACAATGGTGCACCCAGACTTTCAGCAGCTGCTAAATAAGTGTATCTTTGAAGCTATCTTATTGAATTTTATTTCATTAATTTGTTGACATTTTACAGATATGAAATCATGATTTTCCTCATTGACACACAGGGGTTTTTGGCAGTTTCTGGCACAGCTTGCTAACATAAAAATGTAACATAGCTTAAAATAAAATCTAATAGGAACTGTATGAATTCAGAAATAGCAATGTGGAAGAAAATAATGAACCAATGGGATTAACTTGAAGGAAGATCTTTAAACATAAAGTCCTTTGAAAAAACTGATAGAAAAAATGTTTGTGCATAAAAAATAGTCTGCTTAAACAATATTCAAACAAACAGAAAATAAATTGTTTTAATTATTTTCTGACATAAGTAATTATGGTAATTCCAAAAATTGAATTTACAAGAATAAAGTTCTATCATTATGTATGAAGTTACGTTATTAAATATAACAGGAAATCTACAGTTTGACTTCAACCCTTTTTATCATTTAAATATGATTTGAAGGAGGGGGAGGTTCTCCTGCATGTTTCTGTGTTCTATTTCATCTTTAATTTAACCCTTTGAGCATTTTGCAGAATGAACAGGATTCCTGTTCATCAAAGAAAAAGATAAATTTGATTAATTCAGTTTGGTTAAAATGTAGTAATATTTTAGCTTGCTATCATGTTAGCAACAATAAAGATAAGTTAAATTCTTGTTGTTGTTTATAGCTGATTGGACATCTTTTTTTCAAGGCTTCACTAGAAAGCAAGAGAAGCTGCAGACCTGATCAAACATCTGTAGGCACTAAAGTAACACATACATGCCCTTTACCTGTGGGAGCACGGGTTCTCTCAGAATTACTTACTCCTGGGAGGAGAAAGAGAGTATTCTGGTTATTTTCTCAGGGCTTATTTTCAGGAAGAGTAACTTTTTTCCAGCCATTGAACAGCTTATGGGTGCCCTGAGCAGCCACCAGATCATCCACTCTGTGGGGGAGATGAAAGCACCCTGAGACATTGGACGGGTATTGGCAGAGTCCATCTCAGCTGCCTGCAGCTCCCCAAAGAGAACAGGAAACTCTCACTGAGCACCAGATTCACCCACCTCAAGACATTACTGCTTGAGTGGGGTTTTAAGCAGCCAGATGCCAGCAGCAGGAATTATGTTACCCCAAAAGTCCTGCAGCATCTCTGGAAATGGAACTTGAAAATTTCCCACACAGCAGTGCAAAGGTTTTGTTTTGTCATCATTAAATATATTAATGCTTTTGAGCTACATATGCTGTCAGTTACATGGTTCTGGAATTATCTCATATTAGTAAGGTAAATGACCCTCCTTATTTTGTATGCTGGTCACATTGCCTGAGATCATGACTTAATATAACTAATTTCATTAAATACTGAGATATAGTAGCTAAGTATCTGAACCCTTTTAATTAAAGCTTCTATGGCATCATAATTTATACAACAAAAATTTGAGCTGTCTTTACAGAAGTTCTGCAAGAAAGATAGCCTAATATTAGAAATTAAAACTGAACAGAGGCCATCCTCATTTTGAGTTAACAGTGGACTCTAAGAAGAAGTAGTCTGAGTCATGCCATTATTGCTCAAAGTCATTACACTTCACAGCCTATTTTAAGTCTTTTTTTTAAAATAGATGTCAAGCCTAGAGACTGAAGATTGAGGAACACTGAGATGAAAAAGAAGATTGACTTTTTTTGTTAGAAGATTCACTTTAGAACAGGGAGTACTTGATTCACAGGTTAAATTTTGTGTAAGTAAACACCTGGACTACAGATGTTTTTAAATTTTATTAACATCTTTGTTTTTTATTTCATTCACCACATCATTCCTAGTTCTCATTTTTTAAGCCTGCCATCTCATCCATGTTTCTGTCGGGTGATGGACTGCCTGGTTTTCAAACTATTCTCATGTTATTTCTGTATTCTCTCCTTTTTTCCTCCAGTGTGAAACGTATGTCATGTTGAATACTGTCAATATAGTCCACTGACAGCTTGTATTTACATTTGCACTTGTATTTATGTTTACATACTGTTTATGAGGCACTTGCATTTCTGCAAAAAAACAGCTGAAATTATAGAAGAGTATTTCGTGGTTCTCAGACATATTGATTACTTTTATGGAATTTGTGAAGAGAAATGGGTTATGTTGTCAACAGAATGGAAGCTATGAGGAGGAAAAAGTGCAAAGGGATATCAAAGGTATTTCCACATTTCTAATCCATAAACTATGTGGTATAGATTGTGAATTTCCACTTACAGCACTGTCACGAGCAGTTCATAAAAAAATCAGAAAAAACCCCTACTTTTCCTAGTTATTTGGCCATTTTCAAATCCATACAAACAAGAGCATATGTAGTAAAATCTGTTGCTGTACTGATTTGCAGTGAAATTTTGTTTGACTCACTGCTTCCCTTGAACAATCTCTGAAACTTGTTGTAAAACACAGTGGACATTTCTGGGTTTGAAGTTTTTTTTTGGTTTTTTGGGGTTTTTTTTTAAGGCCTGATTATCTTGCAAAACATCCAGCACTTCCTTTTCCAGAACAGGCTGAGAAATCTGACAAGTCTCCTATCATGCTTTGTTCTTCCCTTCGCCACCCTGAACTTTCAGCTATTGCTTAAGACTCTGACTTAACAAGGAAGTTCAGAGCAGTATGACAAAATCAATAACACACACTCAATTAAAATTGATCCAAGATATATGGTGAAGAACTTTATCTTAGGACAGCAAGAGTGTATTCCCATGCAGTGACCAAGGGACTGGATCCTTCTGGCAGATGAAGTGCCTCTATCACAACCTGTGTAGCGATTTAGACTTAATAAATCTCTAAGTAAAGTTTTATCTGAGCTTGGTTGGACTTATTTTAATTGAACAGAATTACTCTTCATTTCAAAGTTAGAATTCATTAAACACCCAAAAAAGGGGAAAATTGTATTGCACTACAATTATCACTTCATCCCCATAACCTTTGTAGCACATCCAGCCATTGCAGGGAATTGAAGAGAGGGATCCCACTTATGGAATGGCAAGCAGCTGGAAGCCCTCTGAAAAAGTGAGGCTCTAAAGCATCATGTGAAACTGGGGAAACAATAAGTAGCTCCTACAAGATGCCTATCCTGAGACATGAAAAGCAGCTTCCCCTATCCTACCTTAATTTTTCCTGAAATAAACATCAAACCAAGAGGTTTTGAACACACCTGTATAGTCTCTGCCAGGATGAAAAGCTAATAGATCCCAATGGGTATGGCTGCTTGATCAGCAAGGTTATTTTGTGCTTCACTCTGCTGGGCTTTGCAAGTGCTCCCTTACTGAACTGTGGTATAATTATCGCTTGCAGAAAAAAGTTTGTTCAGTTCCCAGCCTTGTGCTGACAACAGCCTGCAGCCCTGTGCTTTCACAGCTCAGCAGAATCTGTCCCACTGGAACAAGGCCAGTCACAGGCAGATGTAACCACAACATTGACCAGCCCTGCTTACCCATCATCTAGATGAGCAACATACTGGTACAGATCCAAGAAGCCTCTCAAAGTAATAGAATGACTGTGAAACAGATCCTGGCCCCTGCTCACTTGTTCCTCACTTACAGCTTCAAGGGAACTTCACAGCACAACCCTCCCATGCCTTTTTGCCAAAGGATCCTCACAGTTCTCCTGTAGCTTTAGGTGCAGGGAAAATGACTGCTTGGGAAAGCTCAGAGGCTCGTGCACTGGCAATACAACTCTGTCAAAGTGAAGCAGCTTATAGTGGTGGATTGAAGCAGCACACCAGGACAACACACAGCCCAAGGGAAACTTTCCCTTTTACCAACTTGGTTTAGAAACTTACACCTTTGTTTTCTTAAATACATTACATTTACAATTATGTACACCATCACACCTTCATACACCCAACATGACCAGTTACCCTGGAGAGAATACAGAAGTGTGTCTCTAGTCAGCAAGTGTTATTCCTCACAGCTCCTGGTCACATTTGTTATCTCCTGCTCAGGAGAGGTGTTGGGTGCCCCTGATCTTGGGGAACATGTAGCAGGTCAACATGAAGAGAAAATAATGGTTTCAAAAATAACATTGTTACCATTTTTTTAACCTCAATTTTTTTTGCTATGTTTTGTCCATACTAATGCATGGCAGTCTCAGAATGCAAGTTTTGGATTTTAAAATAAATTAGGGCATTGTGTCCTGATTATGTCTAAAATAGGCAGGTGAATTCTCTGTGTTAGATCTTGCTTCTCTACAATGACAACTGGCTCAGCCCACGTCAGTCTTTTAGAACGATGCAGATAAAAATGAGCTAACTAGAAGCAGCTTTAGTATATTATTTGAGACAAATAACTGTGGATTTTTAAAGTTAATCTTGATTTAAAATTAGGCATCTAATTTAGTACTCAGGCCTGTCAGTTGCCTGTAGTGCCAGAATATCTTTATGTACAGCTCTTCAAAAGTCAGTTGCTCTGCTCAGCATTTCAGGGAGCATACTGACTTTGATGTGAGAGTATACATTCAGGATTTTCTTGTGAGAACCACAAAAATAATTAAAAATGCCAGTCTCCACAGATCTTCTTGTAGACCATGCTCCTAAATCACTCTCAGGCTTTGAAAATTCACATTTTGAATATGCAAATTTGAGACATTTGTCCACAGCTGTGCAGGCAAAAAGACCAAGTATCATTAAATTCTTTAGATACCAAATTGTAATTATTGGTTAGGGGGACAGAGGGGCATTATTAGGGGATTTTTTTAGATCAGTAGTTTTTATTTTCCTTTTCCTTGGGAACAAATTGCTTATATCTAAATCAAGTTTTTATGGCAGAGAGTTTAATATATCTGTCTATACATCCATATACATGGTCTTAGCATCTGTATATGCATGATCATTAAAGTCACTATAGTTCTAAAAATTATTTAATATTTAAATATGAAATAGATCAGAGAAAGCAGTAAACTTCACAATGAAAAAGTGTGCCGTCGTGAATATTATTTGAATAGAGTCTTGCTCTGAATTAGTCAGCAAAACTTCCACTGAACTCTAGAGAAGCTCTGTCTAAATAAGCAGTAAAAATCATGTACCCTTTTCTGTAGCACAACAAGTTTAATTTAGTTGAAAAGTGAAATCAAACCTTCTTGTCTCCTCTGAAACTAATTTATTAAGTCAACAATCTAACTTAAACCCCTTTAGCTATGGTGCAACCTTATGGCTATAGACGTACAATAGTTTAATTGTAATGTGGTCCAAATACAGAAGGTATTGAAAATATCTTTTTAACCGACCAGTTCCTGCCACAAAAATACACTTCAGCTTCAATGGCAGTTAAGATACAAGCAATAAAATCGATTGGTAATGACTGCACAGTTGAGCCCTGCTGTGTAGTCGCTGCTTTCACTCGCTCAGAGGCGGGTGCTGCCTGCCAGGCTAGGAGGGATTCCTGGGCTCTTCCCAGAGCTGCCACCACCTCTGTGAGGTCCTGCACCCTCTCCTGCAGTCCTTGAACCCAGGTTAGCTCCTTCCAGCTGGTTGTCCCCACACCAAGATGTAGAATAATCCCTAGAAGCATATTAGCCTCTCCCAGAACTCACCCCAGCTCCTCAGATACACCATGAGTGGCAGACATGGCCATACAGCTGGAAGTCAGTAATGCCAAAAGAAGCAAGCTCAGGGGTTTCACAGCTCCTGCTGCCCTTCCTGTGAAGGGTGGGGACAAAGTTTGCTTCTTAAGGAACAACTAGAAATTTGCTTCTGTATTTGACTTTAAATGGCTGAAATAGACAGGGCAAAGTTTGCGTAACACCACTTTCTTCTCATGAACAAACACTTTTTTTGAAGCGAGGTGGAGGGGTTTTTTTAACAGTTTAAAATTCTCAAAAATATATGAGAAAACCTTCCCCAGAAGCTATAGCATAATATTATTCATAATATATACATATTGAGAAAAAATTAATACAAGATGAGATGACACTTTCATCACAGCAGGGAGACTCAAGCAAAGAACTTGAATATGGATCAAGGTGTTCTGTAGTTAATAGGGAAACTCAGGTCTATGTGACATTGAAGATATGTTTACCTTGGACTGAGATTAAAAAAATCTGTGATCTGGATAGGGTCATAAAATGCAATTAATTCCTCCAAATTAAGAATAACTAGAAATCATGCTAAGACCCCCTAAGATTTTTTCTTACTATTATTCTTACAGTAGTAGTTATATACTAGAGCCTTCAGGGAGACACTTTTGCCTCTTTAAAGCCTAGTTTCTAACACTGCTGTAAGTGCTATGGGCATATTTGAAACTTCACATTCAAGTACTTTCAAACGTGGGAGTTGCATCCACAAGTCCTGTTCAGGGAACATGGGTTTTCTCTCACACTGTATTATTCTCTGTGTAATATTAAAGGATTCCCTTCATGAGAGGCAAGTATTGGAGGACACCAGTAATGACAAATGAGCTACACTTAAATGGCATTTTCCTGGTTTAAGTGTTCTTTACTTGAAAGCTACAAAAATATTTTGAAAGTTCTCACAAACAAATTTGTGTTGCATTGCACAAAACCAAGTGGAAGGAGGCTGATGTTAAAACAGCAGCTCACAATTTTTAGCAACAACACAGGAGAATTAATAGTGCTTCTGCTATCTCCAAGCAAGGAAGAGATCCAAAATACAAAAAGTTGTTCAGGGATAAAAACTTCAGACAGATAAAATACTTGGACACTGAAACAGAGCTGCTTTCTTATGTGCTGAAGATGCCGTTGGTATCCTCACAGCATTGCAAAACTTAAAAAGAGATAATAGGACATGAACTTGCCTTCCCCTGAGCTCTACTCTTGACAGGGACAGCCTAGTTCCCCGTGAGGCACTTGAAAATCTTAGATAGATTCAAAGGTCTACAAACAAAACAACATTCACAGAAGTTTTGGGTTTTTTTATGAGAAAACTTGTTTGAACATCCAGCCAGAAAAAAATTCTGACACATTATACAGAAACCATCATGGGAGAGACCAGGAGGCAAAGGGCACAAAAAGTTGAAGGCCTGGCCCTAGAAGAGAAAGAAGAAATGGCCTAGTCCCACTCTTCTTGGTTGAACAATATTAAATCTGTTAGCAGGTACAATATTTAAAACATTCTCCTCAATTGTTCCTTATTTCTGTCTTCCACCTCAGTAATTTCCATGAGAAGTGGCTGGTCAGGATTCTTTTTTCAGCATCCTTGTCCCCTTCCACACCCTGCCATCCTTTTCCCTGAGACCCAGACACAATTTCGTACTCTTTTGTATAAGCAAAACACTTTGTAAGAAGGTACAAACATTGATTACAGAGGTCAGCTCCCTTCCAAAGCTATGAACATTACTTTTAATCACTGTTACAGAAATAATTAAATTTAAAAGCTATTATCATACTATTTCCCTGTTATATAAACCTTTTACTGAATAATCTCAGAAGGCTTTGTCATGGTGAACAGTTTTATCTTTGGAAGACTTGGTAATAAATTTGGTATATGAAAGTTTAGGATTAAAGCTTAGAAACATAGATGGTACACCCTGAGTCTACTTAGTGTCATCCTATGCTTTTCCCTTTATGGGACCTAAAAATTTAGGAAAAAATACTATTTTCTCTCCCAATTCAGCCCATATTTTGCTAACAGTTCCTATAAGGCACTGTGCAGTGGATATCAGGCCAAACGAAACCATAGCAAGTTAAGATAAAAAAATTACACCAATGTTGAATTCGGATTTTGCAAAGTTTACAGCCTTTGAGATTTTCAAGCGCATATCATCCAAATGAAGACCCTGGTTCAGAAAGTATCTGGTTCTTAGTCAAAGACACCTAAGGTTAGGCTGAAATGCCTTTTCTTTCAGGGAACAGTGATTTGAACGGAAGCTCAGCACTTCCCTGACCGCAGGCCAGCATGAATCCAGCCCCTGAGTCCCTTCCTATGGGAACACTAGGCAGGGAGACCATTTTCAAAGGAGGTCAGCCTTTGAAACACAAACTGACCTTCAGCGACCAAGACTCCCTTCTCTTTTTCAGGCTTTGTGCTCTTTCTATTAGAAAGCAATGCAATGAATTATATTTTAAATCTCATCTGCTAAACGTCCTTAAAAGTCTGGAGCTGTTCCTGTTATTACTAAAAGACAGGAACTGAGCGTCTTTGAGAGACACAACTGTCCCTCAGCTCCTCTTCCTCTGCATTTCCCATTTTCCAAAAAAAAATCTATTTTTAGTGCATAAGAGTAATTTTAATAATCAGAACTAGAAAGTGTGAGCTCCCTGTGTGTTTCAGGGAAACTTTCTGTGGTCCAAAGGATCCCAGCTGCTGCACAGTAACATGCAGCTTTCTGTCACTTCTCTGGGGTGCACCTACTTACAGGAGATGGACAGCAGGCTTCCACTATTGTCACTTCCAGCAGAGAAAAGAATAGCAGAGGGTACCTGATGGAAAGGATGCCCTCGAGGGGGTCCAGGTCCCACAGTCCAGTCTAGGATCCAGACTCGTATCCAGCTGCTATGGTCAAAACTTCAACCCTAAATAAAGATAGTCTCTCTTTTCTAGTCACATAAAGGGAAGTTGTTTAGTTAAGCCCCACATCATAAATTCATTCTGATATCCAAAGCAAGAATAGTATTTTTCCCTGTAAGAGCATCTCATTTTTATGGAGGTTGATAGGTGAGAAAATGGAAAAGTTTTACAAATTGGGCGACAGAGCTTTCAAAATCAATATTGGTGCCCTCAAATCTTAGACAAAAAGATATCTGTCAAAGGAAGAGAATGACTGTTCTCATCATTCTAGCCATCAAAGTTATTTTGATCAAGTCTGTGTGTATTTTTAATAACGATTTTCCTTCTCCCCCAAAGTCTTGTTATTCACTTGAAGGCAAAATTATACAAAAAGAGGAGCAACTTTCTGAAAAAGTGGAAGAACCTCTGGGACAAGATCAATCAGTATTTTGTCAGCTCAGGATCTTGAAATATATGTGTGACAGAAAGCACCTGAAGCATGGCTTTTCACCATACAAGTAGTTTTTAAATATTTATTTTAACAAAATATAAGAGTGGCAAGACTAAAAAAACCACAGTTTACTCTTTCTTTGCTATCCTTAAAAGTTATTATTGAGAAGGTAGATATATATATATAGATAGATAGATATAGATATAGATATAGATATATATATACATTCACGACATTCATATCCTAGTGAGAACAGATGGAAAAGACTTCCTCAGTGCTATGAAAAGCCTTGGAAAAAACTAGTTTGAACTGAAGAATTCTGAAATACTCTCAAAGTGTTTCATATATCATCTATGTCATGCTGAGATTTTCACAAGAAACCTTTGCCAAAACCACCTGGAATCACAAAAAGCAGAGGGCAAACGTTCTGACTAACAGCTTTGTCACACTAGGCTTGGGGCACTGTTCCCAGTGCTAGGCAGTGTTTTAAAACAAACATTCAAAATCCTTAGAATTCATTAAAAAAATAACTATTCTATTTAGAATATGTGCTAATAAAACCTTTCCAAAACTGCAGTACTTTTGTCTAGAGCACAAACAAAGGTATTCATAAGGCTTTAAGTAAGTCCTTTTTTTAAGTTCTAATGGAGGAACCTGTGTAATAGAAGACAGCAACAAAGAACAACTACACACAGATCAGTGACATCACAGTTTCAAACAGTATGACTGTACTTAAAGGGTTGAGGCTGTTGGCCATGCACCACAAAGTTGCATTTATACATGTATTTATACACTGGTAATTCATATATGTATTTGAATATTTAATACATACTTGCTATTCTCTGAAATACTATTAAAATGAAAATTAAATGCTACAGGTTGTATCAGAAACTTTTAATCTAATTTTATTATTATGCAATATTCTACTGTATGATTTCAAAATCATAAAACAGTCCTCTTGAAATTAAATTCTACATAAAGTTCACTCTATCACTTTCAGATCAACAGTGGTAAAATGGAGAACAGAATCTGATCTGCAAGATTTAGAAAATATTTGCACCAGCAGCTACCTCCTCACAGACTGTCAAAGGAAATGGCTAGTTTTGAATTGCTGTCTATGAAAATAAGGAGCACAGTTTGCTATTTAAAACACACCATTTTGTGTATTTGCTCTGAACCCAAATCCAGAATAACTTCATTATCCAAGATACATATATATATAGATATAGATATAGATATAGATATAGATATAGATATAGATATA
>JAHLSL010000009.1:21811126-21889979 GCA_025920805.1 Petroica traversi
ATATAGATATAGATATAGATATAGATATAGATATAGATATAGATATATAAAATTTTACATCCATTTGTGCTTACAAGCAGGCTTATGAATTTAAACCAGTTCTCACATTTCTCTAATACTAAACAAAAGGGCAGTTTTTAGCTATAGTGCCATACAGATTGTAACCATAAATGCAATTGTGTTTACTACAATGGTTAGAATATAACAACATTCACTAGTGAGAAATGACCATGGCAAAATGACAGCCGAGAAAAAATACACATCATTCACTCTTTGAAGATTACTCTAATATCCTGCTGCTGCTTCTTCTTCTGTTCTTTATCAAAAGCCATTCTATCTAATTAATCAAATACCTCCTCATCAGTTATATCAACAACTTACAACAGCATTTACACTAGAAACAAATAGAATGGTGGAGATTCCATTTCTGATTTCAGAAGGAAAAAAACAACCTCAAACCCTCAAGTAAAATTTTGCAGATCAGAAAGATATTTTTATGGATTCAAATTAGTAAGTTTTCCCTTCACTGCAATGCCGCCAAAACAGGGAGAGAAAAGTCTCTAAACTGTCACCATTAGTATGCAAATAATGTCATGTACATGTGACACATGATGTCAGGAATTCTATTTCATTTCTTACAGCTGAAGGAACAGAATATAGATGCTGCCACTACAATAGTGTGAAGCAGAGTTATACATACCTGCCCATACCAACTGTATTCCAGCATTGTAACCTCAGTGAACACCAAGCCTTAGAAAACTCAGAGCAAATTCGTGAATACGAACTGTTTCATGTAAGACAAAGCCAGTGAATATGCTGCTACTTTCCCTTTCAAGGGAGTGTGCTACACTCTACAACTTTTGCTTAGCCACCAGCACTGCTACAATCATAGCTTTGTTGAAGTGTTGTGCCCTTGCAGCTAAAACCTGTTGATAATGAACCTGAACCCATTATTTTGAGTCAATGAATTGAAAGAAATAGGGCAAAGAATGAAAGCCACAGGGCCAATTACCAGCATTCTTTGATGTATTACTTGCTAGCACCCACCAAATCACTTTGTGTCTTTGTCTTGATCCCCTCTGTTATTCATTAATTATTCTGGAAGGGTTAGAGTTCAGATAGCTAATTGCACAGACAGTCTTACTTGGTGGGGATTCTCCCTACACTGACACTTTCCCCAACTGTGCCCAGCCACCTTGCATTATGCCAATTAATCCAATTCTTGGCATTTTTGTACAGTCCTCCAGGTTCTTTTAAAGCTTTGCCTAAAATGTTTTTCTCAGGCTTGTAAACAGAGACAAGAAGAAGGTTTGTGAACTGGACAGATAATGTTTTACAACTGTCGTTCATTCTTTGTGTAGGTCACTGTGACCTTTGTGGAGGTCACTAGTGACCCTGTTTTCCTTCTCATATGCCTGTCACTTTATTTACAAGCATGGTGCCTAGCACTGTTTTTGCATTTGTAGAAATAAGAATTATTTTACAAAATATTTAATTTTCGTTTTCATTTTTTCTCTGCCCTTACCCACTCTTCCCTTTTGTCAGAAGTGATGTTCCTTAAATTGAGAGGTAGATATCATTTACATATTAAGAGAAAATTAGTCTTCTAGTTAACAAAAGGAAAATACCTGTTGATCTTAGTGCTAGTAATATATCCATGTTCAACATTTTGTAACAAAGCAGGAATGAATTTTAATCGCAAGAATACAAAAAAGGGAAATAAAAACTTCTGTACTGTGAGGTCAAAGCCCAGGGTCCTGTTCACAAACCCAGAACTGCTGATGGGCTTCAAATTTCAGAAAATGCAACTTAGGACTCTTTGTTTTCACCCAAAATGGGAAAGATTCTCTGTTTCCTGGGTTTGGCCACTAATTATATGTTTGTTATTCTCCTGCTACCCACATTCCTGCTTCTACAACCCTAGAGAATTAGTAAACTGGGACTATAGTCTGGTGGAAAAAATCAGAAGGGAAAAAGTTAGGAACAAGCCTATGAACACTTAGATATACTCTGTTTTTTTAGGTAGTTACACTGCAGTCAATTTTATATCCTCATAGATATTTCCATGTATCTGGGAACTGTGTAATCAATGGCTTTACCTGAAAAGTCAGAATCTAAAGAAAAGGGGTAAAACTAGGTCCTCAGAGAGCACTGTGAGATGAAATACACACAGGCAAGTCCTTTAAAAAAGTAGTCACTGAAGTAACCAGGAAACAGTAGCCACAGAGAGCACCTTCTAATTATTTTTAATTATTATTAGCAATACCTAAGTAATTATCCAACTATGTAATTACTCTTTTTCAGAGACACCAGTTAGCTTATCACATTGTACTGTAGACCTTAAAGGGCATAATAAAAATGTATCCCAGGAATTTCATCCTCAAATTACCGTGAAGAGATAATAAAATGAGTTAAATGTGAATGCTGAAGTTCAAGGCAGGGAGGAAAAATAAGGTTTTGTAATAAAACTGTTTTTAAAAAATTAGCATTGTTTTAGCACTTCGGGTGATCTGACTGCTAATCTCCATTTCCAGATAAGAGAAATCCAATATCCTTCAAGCAACCAGGTCAAAAGAACAGTTCAATAATTACAGGAGTCTTACATTAGAATCTGTAAAACACCCAGGAGCATAGGTTAGTTGAGGAAGATTAAAGAAATAAAGTTTGTTTATAGATTTCATTTTTCTGCCAGAAGAATCAAAATAAGCTTAAGATGGCACTTCTTCCCCTGTACGCAAAAGAGAAAGTTATTAATCACAGTTCTGTGTGAGAAGTTATACCTTGTATATATATTCAGAACCACTCAAGCTCCATCTTCAGGTGAACAATGTGCAAAATATTTCTGTTAATCTAAACAAAATACAATCTCTGACCACACTCCATAGACTGACCTGTTGACTGAACTAATGCAAAATTCATCATCCATTAATTCATACTTATTACGTGTTGAGTTTAAACTTGGTTTTCATTTGCTCTGTTAGCATCAAAACTAAAAACCAGAGAGGTCTGTAAAGTAATTTATTTTTTCATAGTTGTGTCCATGTAGAAAATATGGAACTTTTACACTTCATGACTTGAATTTTCTTCATTAAATATAACCTGAACATAAGATTTTGTCTCAATAATATGTAATTCAGGTAAACCAGGTATAAATTCATTTCTCTTCAAAGAACTGTATTTTAACATCTGAAAATTAAGGTAGTTTATAGAAATAGGAGAATACTATCTAACTCTAAAGCAGAAGAGTACTTTCCATCAATGCTGCAGAGTAGGGCTTGTGATACTATAGTCAAAAATTCAACAGGCTAAAACATTCCCAAATAATCATTCTTTAAAAGAGAGATTTATGCTAAATCCATAAACTGCCATAATTTGTTTTGTAAAATCCAGCCTCCAAATTCTGAATCCCTTGATACTGCTGTGTATAAAATGGAGAAACCACCATATATTGTGTTACCAGGAGCTGTGCTGCGGCAGAGGAGGGTAGGAAGACCTCTGGTTCTCTGGGATCTTAGGTCAGAATGCTGCTCACAGAAGACTACACACACTCCAGCAAGTTTATCCTCTCTCATTTGGCAACATCTGGCATGATTACTTACAATGCTGTTAAATTGGGGCAATATTTGCAGGGACATCTGACCACATATGTCGACGCCTCACTCATCTGGAGCCCATCACAGCATTTAAAGCAGAGGTTAAATAACCCACTCTGGGCAAGCAGTGGAGAATTTGCAGTTTCAGTGCATAAGATAATTTCTCTATGTCAGTTTTCTAAATTTCTAAGTATTGTTTTTCTACACTGAAGAAGTCAATTAAATTTACTTTGTACAGAGTCTTAATTTTTCAGGTAGGTTTCATTTTTACAGGAATATTTCAGGACTTTCCAGAACCCCCAGCCCCACTCACTGAAGTGATCCTCCGAGAATGGCTCTTTATATCAGAGAACTGAGAACTTTTTGTTTCACATATAGCTCCAACTGTTTTTTTAAATGCAGAAAAGTAGAATATCAGCAACAGTATTTAAACAAACATGCAACTTCAGTATCTGCATTGAATGATTACTGCTATCCTCTCCACTTTTTTTCTATGCTGCTGGATTTGACATTGAAACTTTTAAAGTTTAAGATGTGCTTTCTGTCAATAAAGTCTTTTAAAGCTGTAAGGCCCTTAAGGAAGTGGTTTGCTGTGTCTGTATAATGTTTTGCACACTGGGGCACTGATCTGGTGGAACAAACCAGAATTATCCAATAACTTCTGACTACAACCTGTTTCAGTCACAGCAGAGGCTTCTGAAAATGCTCTGTTGTTGAGGTCAATATCAGTTCCTTACAACTTCCACGGGAGCAGCCCAGTGCAAAGGTCTTTCAGAAGTCCCATCTCACATGTGGTAGCTAAGTCTGGAAGTCTTCTAAATTCCTTTCTCTATGTCCAAACCAGTATGAAATGTAAATTATTTTCTCCCTAAGTAACCAGGAGGAACAGGAATTTATATTATTACACCTTACAGATGATTATTCAGCTCCAACATCAGAACACTTAAATAAAAGGCCACCAAGAACCTCGATATAAGCTGAACTTGCACTAGATATGGAATACAGCAGGGAGCTGAAATAAGAGTTTAATTCCTATAAGAACAATTGATTTGAGTTTGAAAAAGAGCAAAAACAGCAACAAAACTGCTTAGAGAAAAAGTAGCTACTCTTAGCTAGGTTGTTAACTGTATGTAAAATATGTTGCCATGGCAGACTTAAACCTGAGCACTGGAACCCTGTAAGAAAGAACATCATTAAGCTAAAAAACACCTGTTTTTCCAAAGTGGAGACAAGTTAGATCTCTTGTTAGTAGCGTGATAAATAGAATACATAAAGGATTCTATCTAACTACTTCTTAATTTCATTTAGAAATTAATGCTGCAGTCCAAAGCCAGCTGTATTTTAAATAAAGAAAAATTGATTATGAAATTAGTCACATTAATTCATCTTTTTACTTTCATTAACACAATTCAGAAATGGAGCTTTTTCCCTGGGAATTGCATCTTGTTTTAGATCCTATCCTTTTTCTTGTAAGCATGATATCTTTTTTAAACAGTAGAAAGAGCCTATTGTTCTCATTTTAAATTATTGATATTGATTAGGAACTTTGTCTGAATAATAAGTATAGGAATGATGATGATGATGATGGTGATGATCAGCATCATCATCAATATTATACATTTTCCATGAACTTTCTGCACTGCTCAGGACTTTAGTGAAGTAGATAAGGGACCTCAAGTGCTCAGATGAAAAGGGTATCTATTTTCAGATGTGGAACATTGTAAGCTTTGCAAAATAATACGAAACCTGGTTCAAAATTCAACCCACCAATCAAAAGTATTGATTTGTTACACTACCTTATAAATGTGTGGTACAAAAATAGACACAGAGGATCAGCCTCAAAATGAGTGTGAGCTGAAGAAATATGATAAAAAATATAGCAGTAGTGTCTCTTATCACAGGAATTTTACATATACACAGTATAATTTGAATGTTCTTATGAACAAGCTCTTCCGTGAATGGTGAAACCAATACACTGCTGTTTCCTGTAGATTTCTGTTATATTTCCCTTAAAGGTTTCTCTCCCAAGACTCCGTGTTACCCAGTTTTGGATTGTTTTTCATGACCACTGCACTGTACCTCCCAAGAGGTGTTCACAGCTCCTGCCAGGGAAGGGAGCTTCCAGCACATGGGCTCCTGAGCCCATGTAAACCTGAGCATCCCCACTCATCTGCTGCCCCTGCTCATTGCTCTGCAGACTCATTAAGAGCCATCTTTTCCCATTGTACAGTTTATGCTTTTTACCCTATCGGCCTGTGGATGTCAATGACACCTCAAGGCAGTTCTATTGGAACTGGACTCTAGGATCAAAAATGTTGAGATGGAAGGAAAGGAAGGTTTATGAGGAGCAAGCAGAGGGCAACTGACATCAAAACATGGAACATTTCTTTAGGAAGAATGATCAAATATTGCTGCCTTGGGAAAGATATGGACGTCACTTTAAAACTGAACTTCCTGGAACACTGCTTCACTCTGACATATATTCAAAAGGTTTTTATTTATTGAATTCAGAACAACCTAAGGAAGAAATCACCCTATAGGAGATAAGAAGAAAATCTGGATTTCTACAGTATACTTTTTTATTTAAAAAAAGTCAAATATAGCTATTGAAACTGAGTTTACATGAATTTTAGGAGGTTTTACCCAAAATCTAAAACTCTCAACTTATTTCAGAGAAGTTACAAAGTCACAATTTGGGTATCCTTTAATTCCCAGAAAAACTACAAAACCTCGCATTTACAATGATAGAAAGATGAGACAATAATGCTCTTGCTCTTTCAGCAAATATTATTTTTTTTAAATATTGTATTTTCTCATAATGTGAAAAAATCTTGTAAAAAACCTCTCCAATTTTAATATTGATTGAAAGGTAAAAAACCCAGCTATGACAGGGAATATAACTTCATTGGATTTAATATGTAGTAAATAGTGCATTTTGAAGGTAGAGAAGGATTTAGTCAAGGGCATGTATAGGAGAAAAAAATCTAATGCAGTAAAACTGATATTAAGAATACTGGAGGGGAAAAAATATACAACCTTTTGAAAATCAAACCTAAATCAGTCTACACTAAAGTGGATTTCAAGCAGGTGAACAGCAGATCCAATCTTTCGTTTAAGTTTTTGAAATCTTCAGATTTTCTCAAATTACATCATCAGCATCTTGTATGATCTAGTTGCTGACTAATATCAAATAATTGACATTGCAGTGACTTGCATACTGAAAGACATTGAATTTAAAATGTATATTGTATTTGTTGAAATCTCGAAGAGCACCATTTAATATTTCACCTAGGCATATTCCCTTTCCAGTGAGTGTTTCAGAAATACTTTCTGAAAGAACTCACACACATAATGAAGAGCCACAAAGAAATCCAGTCAACTGAAACCGTGCATACAGCCAACACTGGCAGCAAGGAAGCTGCATAAAAGAATATGGTTATATTTGGAGGAACACCAAGAAGCTATAAAGAAAATCCACATTCATCTTCTAACTATGAAAAAAGTAATTGTAGAAAAACTAATTGGTTGTGTACTTCAGATTAAGTAGATGAATATTGTTCACACTTTGGAGAGTTTAAGTATTACTGATGAAAAGCAGAAATTATATATTCACCTGTTTGCTATATAATTCCATACTCACTAATTAACTGAAATCATGGAGACTGCATTTCCTAGTCATTAAGGCATTTTTGGGAATATGAGCTTAAGTGCCTCATATAAGCCCCTGATCTATCTAAGAGCTTAGTTTTTAATGTCTTCTAAAACTTAACCAGTGGGTCAATTACAGTCACTAGATTTCTTTTTTTAAATAACAGTGCCAATGTAGTAAACAGTGTATTGCAGCTACCTCAACAGCAATCATAGGCTTCTTGTCTGTTTGATGACCAGGTGCTTATTTCTGTAACAAAACTGTTGATCCATTATGAATAACAAGATATTGGACTCTTGGGTAGCAGGCATTTGGAAGCACTAATTCATTTCTCATATGCATATTTATGGTTCTGTGTTCAGTGGAGTGACAAAGGACCACTCCCCACAGCTTTTGGCCTCTATACACCTACCTCCAGAAATACATATAGAATGTCTTTCAAGCAGGTATATCTATACTTACAGGGAATCATACATATATTTATACATTAAGTATACCAAATTATCAGGGCAAAAAAAGGTTGAAAAGAACCTACTTCTTCTAGTGGATTCCCTTATTATTTCTGAGAATAAAGTGCAGTTAAGCCTCATTTCCTTAGGTGGGTCTGAGTTCCACAGATAAGGTTTTTAGTTGTTTTCGGGTTTGTTTTTTTTTAGTCAATGGGCATAATGCAGAAAAAGATGTTTCTATCTGCAGCAGATCATCACATTTTTAGAAGCAATATTGCTGCTATCACAAGAGTGGCCCATTAACTGGAGCACAGCAGTGAGGGAATCACTTCTGAAATGTCATCAGCAGTTCTTTTGGCAGAAACTGTGCTTAAAATACCCCTCCACACACTGAGGTCTGACTTGATTTAAAGATTTCAAATAAGAGCACAGAAAAGGCTTGTGGATTTGTTTGGGGTTTTTTTGCTTTACATGTGTTCAATTTTACTCACAAAGACACAGGGCTTGTAAGAGCTGGATTCCCCTTAAGTTTTATTGTCTATGATCCAAAATAATACCTTCCCTAGCATGTTATTTTAATAACGTTTAAAGTACAAATCTGTGGAGTGTCTGGTAAGACCAAATCTCTTAAAAGTATCACTGGAATGCTTTCAAAATGTTTTCAGAGCTATTTTTCTATCTGAATACAGAATGACTCGTCATGTAACCCTAAAATTTCTGCATTTGTTGGCTGAAAGTAAAGCCCAATAAAGTCAAAAAGCCATCAGAGGGCTTTGAAATTGGCCCCAGGTCTTTTGGCTTGCAGGTGGCAATCCACAGCCAGCCTGCAGGGAAGTGATATTTGTTTTACTGCAGAGCTACTGTAGAAAATTTTTTCATTGTGGATATTCCAGTTAGTTAACACACATCTAATATGAAATATTTTGTGTTAGATATCAGAAGACATCACATTACCAATTCTTGTCCTACATCTACCAGTGGTCAGCACGAGAGGAGCAGAAGGCTGTAAGGTGAGCCCAATGTCAGGCAGGTCATAAAGTTGTCTATATCACTATTCTAAAAGAAGCTTTGGCATCTCACAGTCATTTGTAGAGCAGCATTTATTGTAATCCTGCTGTGAAAGAATGAAATGCACATTACTGGCTTGAAGGGGAGAAAAGACTTCATGCTTCACTTGGCTATAAGAGACGTGGACTCAGTCTCTAGAGGAAGATCATCTGGGTTGCAAGAATAGCTCAGTGGTTACCTGTTACACAATGACATTAAAGACTCAGGTGCAATTTCCTACCTGAACTTGAGTCCCTGGATAATTTTGAGCATTCATCACGAGTGACATTCATCTCTAAGAGGTAGTTTTCTAGTCTACATTATTAAAAAGTCTGTCTTTTGGACAATAGCAAGAGAAAGGACCTCCAGGAAGTGAATCACTTTCAGATACCCCTGGGAGACTTCATATAAAAGCAGGATTTTTTTTTTATCCCTCTGGTCATGATCCTCTCTTATGGTTCATCACAGAAGGAGACTTGGGCAGCTAACTTTAATTAGATGCCTATTATTTACATGACTAAAAAGTTGGATCCATTTTGGCATTTATGGAAGCTAAACCTTATACTATGAGGAAATTAATTTGTGTCTCTTCATCTTAAATTTTTCCCTGCAATATGTGACACCCTCCTAACAGTCAGACTGTGGGGGGCGAAACGTTAAATTTATATGATATCGTCAAAATGTCAGCAGAGGCCAGAAAATTGCTGAACATAAATATATAGAAAAGGATGCTGGAGTCAATGACACCTGACCCCCAAATGGTATGAACTGAATGCTTGTATTCAAATCTTGTTGGCATTTTTACTAACTGAAGAAAAAATCTAGAGAGGGAAGTAATCTTAGAGTTTGAATGAACTAGGTAATTCATCAAGCACTACGCATGAAATATATTTTAACTATCAATATTATCACTTAAGCTACAAAATCCACATTTTCAGTAGTACAAAGTAGATGACATTGCTTATTTGTATTCAGTTCCATTGAATTTTTCAAGCCAAAATTCTCATTAAGTCCGTTGGAGGTTGTAGTAGCAACAATTTTTTTCATTCTCTATGTGTTAGATACCATAGTTTATCTCAAGACTTAATGCAATCTATTTTTTAATTATCCACACCCTTTATTCTGTAACTATAGCCTGCCTCTTTCAATATTAAAAAGGCAGGATACAGTTCAATTATTTATGGCCCAGATATGAACAAAATGTGAAGTTTGTTCTTTCAAAATATATCTGTGATTTGTAACTGCACTAATGAAAGTTGTAAGTTTATATTTATCATGTAGTTCCAACCCAGTATTAGTTTAATAATCTTTTCCAGGAAAAAAAACAAATCCAAATGAAACCTTTCTACTGCTTTAGAAAGCAAATGAGTTTTCTTCTGCATAAGGAATTGACTAAAACTACTGTTGCATCACTGCACCTCACAAAGTTACCAGGCTATTTGGAGCCATTTTTGGTCTGAACTTGCAAGGTCTTTGAATGTAATAAACTCTGAATTAAATGAATACAAAATATTAATGGGGAAAATTCAAATAAATAAAAAAAGCTTTGATTATCTGCGCATTGTCTGAAATCCTGGTTCACAGAGTAAGTGTTTAGAATCAAATATCTCACTTTGGAATGAGATTTGCTACCATTGCTAGTTACACATTTTGGCCAAATGACCTGTTCAGACTAATTTCAATGTTCATACGATGGAAAACACTTTCAATAGAACAAATAATCAATTGTTATTATGTTTTGTCATCTTTAATGTGAAGCGAGTGGTGGAAATGCAGTATTTCATGCTGTGTCTGCTTTGCTCTGCTGTTTTCAGAGTTGTTCTTCCTAATTTTTCATCTCTTCTTTGCTTTTTTTCTGTTTTGATCTCTTTGCTTGTTTACTCTGACTTCCAACATTACCTCTTGTCATTTTCCTTCCTCTCAAGCACCATTTTTTCTCAATGCTTTTTGTGATATTTCAACAAGATACAGATCTGAAATGATTCCTGCGTTCTGGTCTCCATCCAGTTTGATCTCAAATGATTGATTATAGCAGTCCCAAGGGTATAATAGTGAACATGTTCTATGGGTATGATTAAAGCCAGAGCCTGTAATTCCCAATGCATAAAACTCAGAAAAATAGACAAAATAAAACTTGGATAAATTCTTCCTTAACTGGTGTTCCAAATACTGTTTAGTCAGGGATAGAAATTATTTCCCAAGCCACCAAGTTAACGGCCATTTTTTTTTAATTTCTTTGACCTTTGCAAAAATTCCCCATTTGTGTCTTTGAACAAATGTACAGATAAATGTACTTGACTAGGGATCTGATATCAAAGGGATCATTTTTGTCCTGGGTGGTCTTTGTCCTTATTTTCCGTCACAAGGATTAATCCACCATTGTGTGCATATCTTATGAGATGTTCTGCTTTAAAAGCATAGTCATTTAAAAAGTACTCAAATTCAAAACATCATCTAAAACTGCAATTATCTGCAAAAGGCTAAATGGAAGATTTGGAACAAAATAGCTCCTGGGTTAGAATCTTGTATGCTGTATTAGCCTTGAGCAAAATTTTACAGTGCAGGTACTTAACCTACAAGGAAAATTTCACAATGGGAATACTGAGAGACCTGTAGCTATAACCAGTACTACTGGGCCCCAGTATAATATTTCATTTACATTTCTTACAAAGCAATTTTTGTCAATCTTGCTGCATGAATGAAAAAATCTCATTCCATAGTCTCCAATTCACTACCCTCATGAACTCATAAAAAGGTCTTTTAACCACTGCTGTGATTTTCAAGTGGAAATAATAAAATGGCAAGAGTTAAATATTAATATTCAGTTCTTGCACTGTGCCTTTCTTTGATACCAATTACAACTTGAACTTCACCTAACTCAAAAAGACTGCAGACTTCTCTCAATTAGCAGTAATAGGATTAATACATAGCTTTGGAATTGAAGATTTAAATAGCAAAAAAAAAAAAAAAACTTGGCAAATGTACACTACATGTACCAAATTAATCTCAAAATAAATATGCAGCCTTGGGTGAAATAAGTGGAATGTGGAATGCTAGAGATGTGGGGGTTATTGTGGTTTTTCTGCTCTCTTGACAACCTCTGCAGGTAGCATTGCTTTGAAAACTGTCATGGCTGTAGAATAACAGTGTCTTTTCTTCCTTATGTTTATGGACACTAGAAAGTTGCTTCCATTGACAAAGGTATTCTTTTTGTAGAGCACCAAGGCTGTTTCTGTGTATTACACTTTTCTCCATTACCTATTTCCATGGTTCTCAGCTTTGTGAGTTTTAAGCAACCTCACAGATTCAAATTATTGCATTCAAATAGCTGTCTCCTGAGAAAGGATAAAATATTAGATGGAAAGTGTTAGGTGGACCAAAGTGTTTCTATATTACAGAAGTGAACAGCAGGCAACAGAATTTATGGAAGATAATTCTTGTGTTTCTTTACTCAAGCTGATATTTTTGTGGTTTATTTTGTATTTGCGTTTGATGGGCAATGATTAATGCAATTCTCCCTGCATTTTGAGAAACTACTTCTACATTGTATGATACAAAGGCCCAAACTGAAGATGACTCTATTTTAAGGCGTACATTTGACTTCTGAAAAAAAATTGTAATACCTTAAAATTCCCTGTCAAATCAAAAAATGCCTCTCAGTTATAAAGATCTGTTGATATTCTTTTCTCAGAGGAAAATATGAGATACTTAATCATGTTTTACTGATCAAAGCTCACACAGCAGAACATCTGAAGTGTAACTAAACCAATACAGAACCAGCTGTGAGTCAGGACAGATGGAAGTGACAAGTTTAGTTTTTTATTTCCTTCCAGCTAATGGAGAAATCAAGACCAAGGTTGACCACAGGATTCTGTTGACAATAACCATGTGCTTCATTTCTGGAAAAACGCACTTCAGGAAATACCAGAGAATGACTAAGGATCCCTTTTCAAAATAGTACAGAAAGATGTTCCTTTGAAATGAGCATAATTTTTGCATATTTCAAAAATCTGGCCCTAGTATAATGAATGATTAAAAAAAAAATTTAAAAATAAAAAAATAAGGGTAGTACCTTCCTGGGTAAAGTTGACCACCAAGTAAGTTTGCTTTATATTTAAGTCCACTAAGAAAAAATTTTCTTGGGAGTGGATATAGCAGCAATCATTATGAGGAAAGACAGCGTGGTCAAGATCACAACAAGAGATCAACAAGTGTTTAGAAGAAGGCTGACAATATAAGGAGCAGAAACACCATGATGGGAAAAGTGTGAGATCACTTAAATCCTATTTGTGTCAGTCTCTTGTTTTGCTGGACTTGAAGATAATCACAGATAAATCACGGCATCTTGACGCTTGCAATCATATTTCAGTTTGATTTCAACTACCTGCAGAGGCTACCTAGAGCTTGCATTCATTTCAATGTTTGCCTCTCACTCCAACAAAAGTTAACCCAAAATCAATTGATCTATACATTTTAAAAATTCAGTCTTCTATTTGCAGCTCAAACTTTTAATGTCCTGACTATGAAAAAAAAAAAAAATATTACGTTCCCAATTTCTGATCTCCACCAGTTCTAGACCTTTTCTCAGAAAGAAAAAGTTTATGGGAGCTAATTCAATTATAATACAGCTATTAACCTAATCTTTGGTTTGGTACTACTCAGAAAATAGACAGGATCATCTGCCTCGTGGTAAAAACATAGTGAACTTTAGGAGATGGCTAGAAATAGTCTTGGAAAATGTATGAGAGGCTTTGCCACTGTTGTCGGGCTAGCAAATGGCAGCTGAGATAAGCAAAATTCTATCTCAGTACAGATGGATCACAACATGGGCCAGAGGTTTCCAGCATATAAAATTCTTGCTAGAGTTTGACTGAAAATTTCCCTAATTTCCCCCTTATAAAGCAGAAAATAACCTCTTCTGGTCAGTCCAGATACTGAAATGGCCAACACATGAAAACTATGTACTGCAGAAGTTGATCTGGACAGAACTGAAATCAATAAATCGCACTTGGGTGAGGAGCAGAAAAGGATGGCATGAACAAACAGGCTCTAGCCATTTAGAGATGGTTGTCATTCTTTATGAAGATTAAGGACTTGTAGCTCTGCATTCCTATATTAATCCGAAGGCCAGCCATTGTACAGGCTGCCAGAGTATAGACTTCCAGACACTGCACTTTTGATCAGAGCCTTGAGCAAAATGAACTCCCATTTCTTCACTGTATTTTTCTGGCTTTACTCTGTTAATATAACATGACAGATATGCAGAATTGATTTCATATTTCTCTAGAAAATATTTGAGAACAAAAGGAACCATAATGAGCACAGTGGAAGACGACTCTCTCATGCAGTGGCCAGTTTACTTGTATATTGAAAGAATATAACTATATGATTCCTTTTCAAACTAAGAAACTCTTTTAGTAAAAGATAAGAGTCATGCACATATGATTTGTTTAAGAAAACCTACATGTGTTTCAGAGCAAATAAAGTAAGGCTTACAGAATAGTGCATAAGGGGTTTTTTTGTTTTAAATATCTTCATATTGTTGAAAAGAAAACACATAATCTTGATTTTTCTAGGGAGGTAAGGTAACCATAAACATTACAGAGAATTTTAGCTTCACATCCAGTGATTTACATAATTTTTTATAAAATTCAGAGTTGGTTTGAAGTCACAAGTAGACCAAGTGTTGCTAAAATTATAACTTTTTCACTGCTGTGTCTGGGTCTGATCTATGCCACCAGATTTTCACTTCTATGGCTAATATAAAATTCAGACAGTTTCCAGTTTAAAAGGAAACTATTTCTGCCATGTCTTCTTCCCTTATTTTTTAACTTGGTGACAATTCTGATATCCAAAGTGGCAACTAATTGCCTTGACAATTAAATAGTATTGCCACAGCACAGCCTTTATGCATTTGTCCTAATAAATGTCAGATGAAGCTCAGCTGCTCACTTCAGCAGATGCTAATTTGAGCTGAATACTACCAGCTATTCAGAGAGAGAATTTTTGCTTTAAATAAGATTAATCTCAGAAATTAGGCATGGGATTCCCTCTTATAAAAAAGGCCATTGGTTATTCATTAAATCTGAATTACTGGTTTAACAAACACTTGTATAAAAATCATTAATATTATCTGTTATGTAATTATCAATGCAATGTATAATACTTAATACTTCAACAGTCAGCTCTCTTCAGAATTCAATTACTATAGCCCTTGTCATAGAGACTAACGCTAACATAGAGACTGCTTTTTCAAAGCTCCTTTTTTCCCTAGTCACCCTTCTGCTTGACTACTTCTTCCTTGGCTGCCATTTGTCAGTTCAGGAATAGTATGACTGTCAAGTGTAGATTTATATTGGAATCCTAACTCCCATCATGGTCCTCACCTTTCCACTGAAGTCAGTAGGAAGCTGGGAATCCTGTTAAGCTTTTAATCCTGGGCCAGCATTTAAAAAAATGCTGATCTTTGCAAGTCTGTGGAGCTTCTCTTTGCTGCAGGTGACAAGAAACTGAGTCTCTTTTCATTAGCACTGGAAAAGCCTGAACACCCCCAAGGTAGAGACAGCAGTGTTTGCACTCTTGTTCTCTACTTTACAATTGTAAAGTCTTTGTTAATTCTGTGTGGGGCCCATTCATATTCTTCATGGAAAATAACAAACTTATCTCTTGCAAATGTGTTCCTCCCCTGTTTGCACCACCCATTTTGAAATACACGTTGAGCAGCACATGGTTGTCAAAAGAAAAGTTTTGCAGGACCCTCTCAAGCTATAATTTTATTCATTCAATTGAAATGCTAAAGAATGGTGGTGGACACTGAGCTCAGAACTCATGGAAGAGTTCATATTTTTGTCACGGAAGTTTCTGACAACTAGAACACTGCAGCTGTTTGCAAAATGCTGGTTATGAATTGTCCCACAGCACTCTTCGGCCTAGGCTATAACTGTGCCACAGACTGTCCTAACAGTAGGACTGCCTGGATGTGTCCTAGACATAGTTACATGTACAGGTGAGGACAGACAGCTCACCACTGCTCAGGGTTCTGGGCTGAGAGTGCATGGGAAAAAATAAGGACATCCTGTGTTTAAACCATGACTGGGTTCTCTACATCTGTCTTATACACTTTGCTTCATATCAAGGATCACAACAGATTTTAAAATGAACCACCCTTACAGTAGACAGCTTCAAGTCTTTAAAAGATTGTTAACTGTAATTCTGAGACAAAAATTGAATTTTGATTCAGCATAAATACTCTCTTCAACTACTGAAGACAATGGACCTGCTGAATTCACCCTTTGAGTCAGAGTGACATCAGTGATTTCCATACCATGGGAATTATGGCACAGAAGTAGGTTAACAGCTGTGCTCAGATGTGTAGAGGTGTGTGCAAGAATAGACATAGCAAAAATAAAAATGTCAAAAAAAAAATTATGAGATATATGGGAGAAATAATAGAGACTGTGGACTTTAGACACTGTAAGGTTAAAAAGATGAAGTCTGTGAAGTTTGAAAAAGAGAAGAAAAGAAGAGATATAATAAAAGTCTAAAAAATAATGAGAGAGCCTGAGGATCTTACAGAGATCTCACTATTTATTTCCCACTTACTCATATCTTTTGGTCTCCATTATGCTCATCCTCTTTCTAGATCTTCCAAAGTGCATTTTGCTCTCTTTCCCTCTTCCCTTTTCCCTCTTATTTATGAACAACTTGACATAATTTTCCACCCTTCCTCTTTTCTGTGTACTTCTTCTCATGATAGAAATAGTAATATGAAATCTAATTATTTTCTTCATATTAATAAATGTAGGCATTATATTAAAAAATAAAAATATTGTAGTGACTAGAAATAAAAAGTAACATATTTTAAGTGACTGCCATGAAACAATCTGCAGAGACAAACAGCCCTTCTGCTATAAACTGCTTCAGCAAACAGTCTAGGAGACCTAAAGTATAACTACCTCAATTACTTTACATGTGGTAATTAAATATAAAATTCAATTTTAACTCTCAAACATCATCTCATAAGCTAATTTGAAGTGGAATTCAGAAGTTTTGAGAATTCTATGCTTTCTCTGAAGAAAAAAATCATAGAGGTGGAAAGTATTTGACTGTGTTTATGACAAAATGCAAATGCCTACACCCAAGCTAATTATCTAGATATTTTTCTTCAGTCAACAGGGAGAAAAATATCACTTTGAGGGTGCAATCTGTCTTTACTTCAAAGTACATGCCTAAAATAAGCCAGATAAATTGGATCTTAAATGAGTCTGCTTGCCTCACTGGCTACAAAAATTGCTAAGGCATCTAGTTGTAGACACCTGTTCAGAGATAGGAGAGAGCCCAGTGAAGGTATTCTGAAATAGATTATTACGATTTATGGCCAGCTGATCTATTCTAGCTTAAGTATTCTTGTGTTTCTGTGTGCAGCTATTACGTCATTTACGCAGCAATTATGGTCTGGGACAAAGTCCTATAATGGTATCAGAGAGCCTATAGAGGCAGGTGGGATATATACATAGATCTGAAGGGCTCTTCTTGGACACAGAGTGCATTTTCTGGATTTTAAATTATGTGTTTTGAGGGAGTAGTAAGTTACTGCTGTTCTGTTCTCCCTTTCATAGCATCTCCTAATCTGACAAAAAATCCTTCTAATTATGTGCCAATCCACCAAAAAACATATCATCTTAAGAAAGGGTTTAGCATTGTTGTATGAAGTGACAGAGGTGCTGCAAATAAGAGAGCACATCTAAAAAAGAAACTGTAAAGATGCCAGTGTAGCAGACACTGGATAAATTATCTACATGGGAGATACAAGGCAGGCAGCACAGGACATTAAAGGTATTTGTGACTTTCAGAATACTTTTAAAAAGCCATGACTTCCCTCCTAGCAATGTCTGGACTGGACCTGTTCTGTCTTTAAATACAAAATTTGCCTGCAGAAAGGTTTCAAAAGAGAAAGTATTAAAATTAAGTCCCAGCAGCCTGAAACAATTATTTCCAAAAGAAATACAGCCATTTCAAGACAGATATGTTTGTGAGAAGCTTATCTTCAAGATTCCTTAGTATCCCAGGTCACTACAGCAATATGATTCTTCCTAGCCACTCAGTGAGAAAATCATATTTGAGTGGGGATTTTAAAGTGGTTAACAGGCAGACTCTTAAGCAGAGCTTTTCCCACTATATGTAGTCAAACATTACTCTTATGAAATTACTCATTACTCAGACGCCTGAAATCAGCTTCCAATCATTGTCTGCTGCAATGTGTATATTGGACAGCATTTTCTCAGTGTTTTGGCATCTTTTAGCTATTGAGGAATTTTTCTGCATGTTGCCTTTAAATTTCATTTTGCACTAGTTAAACAGATAATGCTCCCCAAATGTTTAATAGTAATTTAGAGCTTTTATTCCTTCATTATTTACTGGTCTCTGGCTAGTCCTTCCTTCCAGTTTTCTGCTGGATCTGTGGTGGTATGAATTGACACAGCACCCAGCAATAGTCAGGCCAGCCCCAAATACACAGCTAAATCAGTATCCCTAGTCCTACTTGAAGATTATTTATTTATTTATTTTCATTTTTAATATAGAAATTTGGTTTATTATTTTGCTGCAATGTTCCTCATTTCCAATTGATCAAGGTCTCTGACTCATGTCTTTGACAAAGTTACAGGTTTCCAGTACAAAGAGCTCCAAGAAGAAAAGAGGATATGGCCTCAAATTACTTCAGGGGAGATTTAGATTGGTATCAGGACAAACTTCTTTTCAGAAAACATTGTCAAGCACTGGAACAGACTGCCCAGGTAAGTGGCAGAATCACTTTCTGGAGGTATCTAAAAAAGGTGTAGATGTGGCACTTGGGCACAGGATTTAGTGGTGGACATGGCAGTGCTAGGTTAACAGTGGACTTGATGCTCTTTAAGGTCTTTCCCAATCTAAACTGTTCTATTCTATTCCATTTTATTCTGTCCTGTTAGTTTGTTTTAAATGGTTGCTTGAAGAAAGATACTAAAATTTACACCAAAACTAATATTTGACAAAAAACAGTCTTAGAGAAAACAAATTTTTCTTCAAAGGGTATTCCTAGTCAGTATTTAAAGTGAACTTTCACTAATATAGTGGAACACTCCTGAGAAAAGGGCAGCAGGGTGCAAACAGAGAGAAATGAACCTGGCCTTTGCCCAGTGACTGATGGATGGTGTTCCTCGCAACATGTTGCTCTTCACCTTATCAAGCACTCATTCAAGAGCAGAAGTCACTTTTTGAGTTACAAATGGCATCCTGTTCTCATCTGGGTTTTCTTTCAAAAACTTCAATCAAGATGTTTGCGAAAGCCAAAATTTCGTACTTTATAGAGCTTACAGATACTAAAAGGGAAAATCTGGTAGCTCTTTTACTGCCTTGGGTATTTCCATAATTAACCTGCCTTCCTGGAGACCACAGGTAACTTCCCTTGATCAACACAGAAATTAATCTGAATCAAGATTTTGTATCACAAAAGAGAGCTCAGTCTTCAAAATCTTTCTTGGGTCTTTGTTACTGTTTTTTTTAAAGTACCAAACTAACTCTTTCTTGCTACTTCCCAAGTCATTGATCTCAAAGACAGTATTCTCAATGTCATTCTATGGTAAATCTTCACTCAAGATGGATTCCTCTCTGTGGGCAATGAAAAACTGCTTTAAGATATTTTTGTCACTTGACTGCCATGCAAACATGCTACCAGAACTTCTGGGCAAAGAAAATTTGAGACTTGGTACAAGACTCCACCCTTAAATACTGTTAACCCCAAGATCTCACTCTATGTGTTATTACCCCTGAGAGATTTGTAATTCCTCCATTCTTCTCAAATTCCTTTTCTCCTTCCAAATAGACAACAAAGTATTTGCTGAGAAACCTCCAGTAGAAGATGTGCTCAATATCAAGTCTTGCTGTAGGGCAATGCCAGTGAATTCTTAATGATGTCAGTGAGAACCATGTCTAGAGGTCAGCCTATCTATAGGTATACAAATTAAAACACTACTATTTAGTTATGGATTGGACATTATTCTTTGTCTAAATCATGAAACCTCCCATGAAAAATACCTCCGGTCTCCTGATCTTCCTGTCTGTCCTAATTTAGGCACAAGAATATTTTTAGTTTCTTTTTTTTTTCTTTTTCTTCAAGTTTTTCTCTCCAGTAATATATGACTTTCTGCATCTCTTTTACTTTTTACTTCCTTATCTTTTTGTCTCCTCTTATTTGTTTTCTCACCACTTTTCCTCAGCCCTTCCATTTTTCCTACTTTCTATTTCCTTCACCATTTCTCTTTCCTATTCCCCCTTGCTTTAATTTTTCTCAGCCACCTTTACTCCACCTTTTCCCCTTCTGTTTTCATCATGATTTCCAACCTGCAAAGAAGGGCTATCCCCACAGGCTCTTAAGCACCCTTTGATCACCCTCTAGCCTCTGCAAGCAAGCTCCTCCAGCAGTTCCTCGTGTTTCAGTTAACCCAGAGACTCCAACGAGGCTGAGAGGGACTTGCCTTGCAGCAGAAACCAGAGGAGAGTTAACATTGCCCTGAAAGATGAAGCAGGGAGGGTCAGTTTGCCAAAGAAGAGAGATTGGCAAGAAGACATGGTGCCAGCTACATGCTGCCTCATTCATGTTCCCCCAATTAAAGCAGCCTGTAGGGAAAGTAGCATGGCACTGCAGTGCACTGGTGTACTGACCCCTCCGAGTGCTTGTTAGTGCTCACCATACTCAGCATTTCCACTCCCTGATTGATAGGACGATATGTGTGTGTATGGCAGAGAGCAGATTCATTACAGCACATTAGCCAGACAGGCAGACAAATGCCCACAGGGGCAGAAATGCTGTAAGGAATAAATAAAAACTTTATTATTTTTCTAAAACTTCTTTTCCCCAGGCTACAGTGAGGAATACTGGAGGAACAGGAGAGTGGAGAGAGCCCAGAAGAGAAACAGAGTGGGGAGAACTGGAAGGAAAGTTTATTAGCAGTCAAAGAAAAGTTTAAAATATTCATTGTTGCATTCCGAGTTTGAATTGCTATTTATATTTTTATTTTCAGTCCCACTGCTAACTAGCAAAGAAAGGTTCAGTGCATCAGGTACCAAGTTATCAGAACATTCCTGATGTAACATGTCTGAAATGTCTGAAACCTAGCTGCTCCGCTTACTGAAATTTATCATTCCTCAGTTTTAAAAATGAAAACTAAACTAGTACCAGCCTTTATCAACAGCTGCCACCATGTGGTATTTGAAAGACCACAGTTACTTCCAAACAGAAAGAAATATGGTGGCATCACCTCATCTGTTCAGTGATGGGTTTTAAGCCTCCACTCATTAACTCACAGCTCATAAGGTAATGTGTCTGTGGGGCAGCTCTGCATCCCCTGCACACACTGTGCTAAGGCCAAGGAGTAGATAGCATGTACAAAATTGCCCTGGACACTGCAGCCACAGTACCAAACCACTTGCCTATCACTCATCCTTGGAGATGAGGGACCAGATCACAGTCCAGAACTGCACCAGGCTGTCAAAAATAGTGCATGAGAAAAGTGTATTCCCAAAGGGCTAGTGCCAAAACCTTTTCTGCCAGGCACGGATTTACCAGGTTGCAGCATCCTCTCTCCCCCTGTCATGAGATGCTGCCTGCTCTGAAAAAAAGCAAGAAAGCAAATGTGGAGCTGCTGGACCCTGTTCTCACTGCCCTCCAGCTGGACCTCAGCCTGTCTGCTGCCTGGAAATACATTGTGGTGTTGAAATAAAACTCCAGAGACATTCCACTATCCAAAAGGAAGATAGAGTGCAAATTGTCAGCCCTGGACCATTAGAGAGTTGATCCAAAGATTAATGATTTAAAGAACATGTTTTGAGGCAGCACAGGGACAAGACCTAGTTAGTTTAATACCTTGGTATTTGCTTGCTTGAGCCCTATTTATTTTTTAGAACATTCCATCAGCTTCATCCTCACCTCTCTCCTGATTTCATTTAGGTGCACTCCAAACTGAGCTAAATGCATTACAATTAAGAATAGCTTTTGGCATATAACGCAGCATTCTGAAATCTGCTTTGTAAATATCTGCTGGTAATACAAATACCTCTGAGATTGCTGGAGCTTTGTCTGATGAGAAGTGTGTTCCCATTGGAAAAAATCCATTGAATTCAGGATACTGTGAAACTGGCATATGACACTGTGGATAATGTGCATGGGCTTCTTCTCGAGGGTGCTTGTCTGGCCACTTTTGATCCTGTAGCTTTCCTCTGAGCTGAAACTGTAGTCCAGTAAGTGCCTGCAGCATTTCTTTATTTCTTCCTTTCCCACTATCCGCCGAGCTGAAAAAATCACTATAAAACACACACACAAAATAGAAGCAGCAATTTAATTTCTTGAAAAATGTACATCTACCATTAATAAAAAAGAAAAACAAACCCAAAATGAAACAAAACTTTAATATAAACCCAAATTAATATTATGGTTATAGGGCACCCATAAGGACACAATACATAATATAGTAACAAAAAAAAAAAAGGAAAAAGGGAAATAAAAAAAATAAATAAAGATGAGAAGAAACAGTTGGCATTCAGTTAACAATCATGTTTGGAGGTTTGTTACTGACTTTGTTATTCCAAGGGAAGCCAGGTACCAGGCTCTTGGGATTAGGTACAAAGGCAAGAAAAAAGTGGACATGTATGAATCTCAAAGGTGACTGCTGGGTTAATAAAACAGTCTGTTTTCTGTTCACCCACTCTTCCTCTCAGTGTGCAAGTACATTAAAATATGTCAAAAGGAAAGCCATTTGCTGGGGAAAAATAATTCAGCTAAAAGTCAAAATTTCCAGCTGGTGTGTTGCCTTGGTGTGTGCAAGTGCGCTAACAAAGTGACCCACACATCTCACTGGATGAAAGTTGGTATCCTCATTAAAGTAGAAACAAACACTTGAAAACAGGAACAACTGCCAGTTAAAAAAAAGGACCACAATTGAAATGAGAAGCCTTCATTTTTCCCCATTCTGTTTCCTACTTGCTCTATAGCTGATACTATAGATACATTTAAGCAACTGCTTGAAAAGTAATGAAAGAAAAACTGATTTTGTATGCAGTAACCATTCCCATTTATTGGAGGAATTGCATTGCTAACAACCATCCCCATTACCATCGTGTGTTTAGAAGAAATATTTCCACAGTCCAGTTTCTGAACTGCCACATACAACACAACAGTTGGCTCCTGCAAAGAGTCACCCTTTTAAAAGTGAGTAGCTCTGGGGAAGAAAACCTTCTGTCCAATTGCTTACACTAGAAAGTGATTGTAGGATCAACCTCCAACCCTTTAAAATAAAAGCATGTTTATAGTGGTGTAAACTGCCTTTGCCCCAGGAAACACAATGAGACTTGAACATAATCACTAATTCACTGCAGTGTGAACATTTTATGTAATATGAACAGCACGAGATACTAGGTCTTCTTTGGCCCAGGCCCCGAAATAAAGCACTATAAGGTAAACAGAAAGCAAAATGAGGGAAGTGGTACGTCACAGTGTGAGCAGCCTTTTGTTTATTGATGACATGATTTTCCCTGGGGGTGAAAAGAAAAAGAAAAAAAGGAGCAAAGTTCTAAAAACTCTAATGACCTCAGCAGAGTTTATTATGATGAACCACAGAATCCCTTCATGGATGAGGCTGGAAAGACCCTGGAATCATCTAGTCCGACTGCCCTGCTCAAAGCAGGATCAGCCACAGTAGGTTGTTCAGTGCCATGTTGAATTTTAAATATCATCAAGGACAGAGATTACACAGCCTCCTCAAGCAAACTATTACAGCATTTGAGCATGTATACTAAAAATTAATATTATTATGAGGAATTGAAATTTTGCCAATTTCAGCTTGTGCTGATTGCCTCTTGGCCTATCACTGGGCCTATCACTAAGACTTTAGCTTCACCTTTTCTCCTCCCCATCCAGTAGGTGTTTACATGCATGAAGGTCATCCTGAGCCTTCTGTTCTCGAGGCTGAGCAATGGTAGCTCTCTCACCCTCTCATAGCTCACAAGTTCCAAGCCCTTCAGCATCTTTGTGGTGCCTTGCTGGACTGACTCCAGTACATCCATGTCCCTTTCATATTAGGCTGCTCAGAAGTGGACCCAGCATTCCATCAATAGCCTCTCCAGGGCTGAGGAGAGGAAAGGGATCACCTTTAATGCAGTTTTGCAGTTTGGTTTGTGATGTACCCTTAATGCAGTTACGTAGTTTTGTTTGTGATACACACATGGAGAGGCTGTTGGACTTTCTTGTTGAAAGGGCGTGCTGTGAGCTCATGGCCCACCAGAGTCTCCATGGCTTTTTTCATGAAAGCTGCTTCCCAGCCACAGACAGGACAAGGATCTGGCTTTTTTTCTTTCAGTGCACCTTCAGTTAAGGCTCTGATGATACATACATACATAAACTACAGCACCACTTCTCACAGCAGCCTCTTCTAACAGATACAAGTAAAAGAGAAAGCTGAGGGACAGTCTAGCTAACACATCTGTGCTGATTCAAAAATAAAATGAAATAAAGTACTATATCTCCTAACTGCTGATGTTCTTCCTTAGTCACAGAGTGTTCTTTTGTACACAGGCTTTGATCCATTATTTACCAGTTCTACAGGTACCTGCATAGTCAGCTCCAGACTAAAGCTCAGCAAAAGCTGAAGTCTTCCTAAGTGCCCAGAAAGTCACCTTGCTCTTGTGCTGGAGCACCAGGCTGCCTTAACCATGGAACTATCTGATGTAGCTTCCCAGCTGTTCTGCAGTGTGAATGATTCCTCTTTCCTCCCTGGCCCTCTCTCTGATTTTTGACAGACTACTTCAGTATGAATACCTGTAGAGTCCTGAAATATGAAGAATATGAGAAGCTGGCTGTTCCTGCCCCTTCCTGGTCACCACAGTCTTATCATGCCTGTTTGGGGGCTGCAGTTGCATACTAAAAACCTAATCTTGCAGTCCTTTTGCAAACTAAACTCCCCACTGACTGATATGTCTTTGTATTAAAAAATTTATTGCATATGCAGAGCGGCAGTTCTGAACAAAGGAATTTAGTCATTTTCACTTTAGTTTTCCCTTCCAGAAAAGCCCTAAGGCAGTCATCTATTTCAGTCAATGAAAGGCTGAAAATGTTCAATCAAAAAAAAAATCTATTTTTGCGCAATAGAAACATAAAAGATATCTAAAACCCACAAATAATATTTTTGTACACATTGAGGACAAGGTGTCTTCACATTTCATTGACCTTTTTGTTAACTCTTTACTTGCCAACTTTTTGCCTGGAGCTACTTTTGACAGTGAAGGAATATGTGTTTATTAAAGAAAACATACTTATGATCTCTTAGTTATATTATTGGGAAAAGAGGAGGACAGTTACATAGACAAATGTTTAGTATAAAAGACATAAAGAAATTTCAAACATACTTCCATTTATAAAATATTCATTTATCTGAGCAATTTCTCAATTTAAAAAATAAAAAGCAAGTTAAGTTTTGAAACTGAAAACCAACTTAACTTACATGGTTTTCACAATATCTTACAAGCAGCCAAACAAAGTAAATCCTATTAATTTCTACAGTAGTTAAAAATACCATTTGCTTTCTTCAGAAGTGATCAAGCAGTATTAGGAATTTTTTTTTAAATCATGCAGTATATTTTTCTTTTACTCCTTGTAGTTTTAGGCTTTTAAAATTTTCTTGTCAGACTATCAAGTCAAAGAATTCCAATAGAAACAAAAAAAATTGAAAGCTCTGTTAAAATTAAAGCTATGTAGAAATTATTTCAAAGGAAAAAATATCATAAGAATTTTGAATGAAGGTTAGATTCAAGAGAAAGTTAAACATATAATGGTTTGGAAATATTCAAATATAATCCATTATAGCCTCAACTCCAATCTGTAACAATGGAAAGCAATAAACATGTTTATGTTGGTAGTAATTTAGTTCTTGCTACTTCAGTAAAAATAAATGGATGTTTAAAAACTTTATACACTTTATGTAATGCAAAGCCTGGCTGGTTTGTTTGTTTGTTTGTTTGTTTAATTTGCTGTTAGAATTAAATATGAGATGCAAAAATTCTGAAAAATAAAAGAAGTTTTACATTCTACAAAAGGGTATAGGGAAATAATTAGGATTAATTCAAATACCAAGTGATAAAGATGAAATACAAGTTGTATTTCTTGAGAATTGGAAAGATAATTCTCTAAAACAGAATTTCAGCAGTGTGGAAAAGGGGTATTGGTGCAATAAAAGACATGAATGAGAATTGGTCAGACAGCTGCATTAAGTTAAAAGGGGGAACACTAAGGAGATTTGGAAATATCCATCCAGATTCATCCCATTATGACTCAGAAAAGAGCCCTGCTGTTGAACACTAACACCTAAGAATCACACCTAGACTAATCTAATGAGCAATATATATCTTTTCGAGCAGCCTATACGAGAAAGATTAAGAAAGTGGAAGGGAATTAAATGAAAGTAAACAGCAAGCATTAATAATGAACTTAGGATCTGAGCAATGAAGAAAGCTGGAAAGAATTACATGATAAATACAGTGTTTCTAACATAGACACTATGCATATAGAAAATATATATTCTATGAATAATATATTCTATATATATTGAAATATATATTAAAAACATGCATTCCAAGAAAGAAACAACTATTACAAAAAGAAAATAAGTAATCCTTAATATGGTGACATTGAGAGCATTAAGTAGAATATCACAACAATTCTTCATAGAATATGGAAAAACAAGAATATATTGTTCCAAAAAAAAAAAAAAAAAAAAAGTGATATAATCCCCACCACTTGATTTGTTTAAATTGAGACTTGGCAAAACATTAGTGAAGTTATTGTACAGTAGGTCATGATCCTGTATTGGCAGGGGATGGACAAAGTGGCCTAGCAGGTCTTTTCCCTCTCAATCTTCTTTGATTCTAAAAGGCTCTAAGTCAGATGTTTCCATCATTTGTCTACAAGATCAGCAGAGCTAGAGCTACCACAGGGAGACCAGTAAGGGTAAGGGTGAATGTAGACTAGCTAATAAAATATCAGAAGCCCATAAAAGTCAAGAAATTCCTTCTCTTTTATTGTTATAAATATATATGTATCTTCTTTCCAGAGTTCAGTGTGAATGACTGCACAGAAAGCTAAATTTTAAGACATTGAAAAGCAAAATAAGTATAGAGGTCACTGCTGCAGAGGGATCAGGATGGAGTAGCAGCAAAAGAAAACGTGAAGTCCCCTGCCATCAACGTTTTGAAGTCTCAAAAGTAAGGCAGTAGCAGGATTTCATGCACAAACTTTTTTTTTTCCTGATTATCATTCTCATAGAAAAAAGTTTTGAAGAAAAGTTCCTACCAACAGTTTTATTGATGCCTGTCTATGCTCTCAGTTTACAATCTAAATTTATTAGCTAATATTTTCTTGTGGTGCAACTCTAAGGAGAGTGTTCATGTAACAGAAGTCCCATTGCCTTTTAGAAGGGCAGGTGCTCTTCAGTTAGCAAGAGGGTTTGAACATTCCACTTCAGTGCATCTTCCTGCCTTCATCAGCCAAGGCAGATTCATAAATACAGAACATAAAATCCCTATATTTCATTAAATGAATATTTTAACACAATAACAGACATCAGAGGCTATAATATAGGTCACAGAGAACTTTGAATCACCAGCTCTAGATGCCCTCAGCAGTCACAGCACTTTCCAGTCTGGAGGTTGTTCCTTACTGTATTTTTCCCAGGGTCCTTAATATTAATCCATTTACCAGACTATCAAAAAAGGGAGTATTTTCTGATTTTTAAATCAAAGACCATTTAATTTCTTATCCCGAAAAATCTACTAAGTTGCCAATACTTATTTATTTTTAAATATTATTTTCTCTATTTTTTAAAGTATTATTTCTGCACATATGGTGATTTTGCAATAATTTGATTAATTACTCCCTGGTATCCTACAGATTAGCAACAATCTGCAGTTCATGTCTGCAACAGATTGCCTTACAGCACTCAAAGTGGAAATTAGAACTGCACACGGCCAATTAGTATATTCAAATGCTGATTAGTACTGTCAATTTTGTTAATGAAAACATTAGGGAGTATGAATATAGGCATCTCTTAAAAAATAATACATCTGCCATAAATGATCAGTCTGGATATTGACATAGAACGCATAGTTGTATTTGAAAAGTTCCTTTTCAGCTTGGGACAACTGTGTTTATATGCTGAGATTTAAGTTTCCAGCTCACAGAGCCAAATCTGATTATTACCAGCATAATGGCAACCCTTCTGTGTGAGGGCTTCTGGGAGCAGATGATCCCACACTGCTGGGCAGCTCAGCCCTGGGGAATGAGCTGTATGAGGGAAGCAAACTTCATCAGCAATCTGGAGCCAAGATGAACAATGTAACTTTGCAATTTAGGTAGGGTTGCTTTGTTCCATTTAGATAACAGCCTAATCAATACAACTAATTGTGTGCAAAAAGATAAAATCATGAACATTTTCAATTCAGTCCATAAGGATACATGCTTGAAGAACTGTGTAACTTCTTAAAAGAAACTGATACTTTTCACCACCAGCAACAAAGAAACACAAAGTCCTTTGATTGGTACACTTTATACTGTTAATACACAAGAATCCTGTCCAGCCCCAACAGATGGAAGAAGCAACCTCTCCTTGTCACACCACTTTTGTGCCACCACATCATGAAGTTCCTGTCTCAGTGAAGTAGCAGGATTAGTTTGCATTAAATGCCTGTGTATATGGACTGGAGATGCTGAGGAAAGCTCCATACAGCCCTCTCCATTTGCATTCCCAGAGCTTAACTCACAGGGTGGGTTATCCACTTTCCTGCCAGTCTGCAGGCATCCTGATCAAACCCAGGTGTACTGCAAGCACAGGGACACAAGCACAGAGACCTCTCACAAGGCACGATTTTGGTGCTCTCCTTTCCACTTCCACCCAGAAACATCAGCACCCACGTCAGGATGTTTCCTGACCAAACTGGCCCTTCTGCAGTCCTTTGGTGTCCCTTCAGTAAGAACCTTAGTACCTCCTAGGCAATGCAATGCAATGCAATCTTATACATGACCTTCGATAGTATTTGTCTTTCAGATGTATGAAGAACAAATACACTTTCCATGGACCCTCTAATAAAAATACATTCCATCCAGTACATAACACAAATTCAGATCAGATAAGTTTGACAGTCTCTTTATGCAAAGTATGTCTAAAAAAGTGCTATGAACCCATAATGTACGAAAAGCACATTATTTCATGAAATAACTTTTTAAAAATCACAGTTTGAGCTTCTTAACTATTCAGGGGGGTTTTTTTCAGTATCAGAAGAGCCAAAAGCTTTTATTTCTGAAAGACAGAATGTATGAGACACAATTGTATTAATAAAATTTGAGGGAGTGAGACATTAAGAAAAAAGCATATAATACTAACAAAAATATCTTTGTTGTAGGTACTATCACACTACTCATTATAGGCTGCATATCAGAAGAAAACATCTGGTTGGATTTTTCCTTCAAGTATTAAACTTTTTAAGCTAAATATTGAGGGAGGAAGTGAAGAGAAAGTAACACTTCCAATAAATGGGTATATACAGCTGAAAAAAAGATGCCGATTACATGAATAGTTATGTCATGATGTCCCAAGGAAGCTTGCACTCTAATACATTGTGTGAACTTTCTATAGGAAAAAAATACCAGGTCCTCATGCTCCAAACCTTGGGCCAGCCTTACAGCAGCCACCCACACAAATTGAGAGCGAGGCTTAGTCCTGCCAGTTTTACATTTTCTCTGAAAAGTCTTAACAATGTGTACAGCAGACCTGTTACCAGAAGCAAAGTTGCTTCATATTAAATCAGATGAAGAGCACAAAAATTCCTCCACAGACAGCCTGAACACACAAGTGTTCCCAGATAGTGTAAATACCTGCTGGCTGGTTTTAAGTTCCTGATATTCCTCAACTTTTCAATAGGAGACTTTCCTGGTTTTTTTTCCTTCTCCATCTCACTGTCCCTGTACCAAGGGGAGAACTGGAATGAGTTGAAACATCTCTTTGGGCTTCATTTTGTGACCTTCAGCTGTGCAAAAATTTTTTCTCAATCTCTGCAAATATATGCTGGAGCAACACTCAAAGTAACACAAGAGATTTGTTGCTATAGTTTAATTAATCCAAATAAATTATACATAATCTACGACGACTGAATCTAATAACATGATATGACGATGATGATGATAATAATAATGTCTATTATCATCATCATCCTTTTCATTATTATGTTTTGCATACATAAGCCTTCTCTGATCCTCAGTAGCCTGCTGGGCAAACTTGAAGTACAATTTTTACCTCATGGTAGCACAATTATTTTTCAAATAGGAAACTGTAAGAGGTTTTCACATTGGCCTGGTGTATTTTGCCCATAACCTTGCTCTCAGAGTTTTCTATACAGAAACATGCACACAAAAATTTTCTTGGGGCCATGCCCATGTCAGGTTCACAGAATACACACATATTTTTTTAAATATTTTAATGCAGCCCAAGTATTAGAAGGATAATTTTCCTTCTAATGCAATAACTTCAGTCTTTGAGCATCACTCTTTAAGGGTGCCCTGCACTGACAAATACATGTATTTGTTATGCCTTGCTTGCTTGCTCCTCATAGTAGGTGCTGGTATAGTGAGGAACATGGATGGATAGGCTCAGTGCTGAGTTAAATTATCAAGTAAATGCTGGTATATACTTCCTGCATTCAGAATTCACTTCTCAGGACAATTGATCTCTCATAATTCTCTTTCAATCTATGATGTTGTAAAAATTATATATGCAATTTTTCAATTTTCTTGCTAGACAGTCATAGTATCTGTAAAAGCTGTCAAACTTTAACCTGGGTAAGATTATAAATTATCATTTTGTAACTACAGAAATCTTCTTTAGAGGGAGAAAAACCTGTTAGTTTTGCCTTCTTCCTGTTTCATAGGTTTTATTTTTGCCTTCTCAGTTCTAGAAGAACCATGGAATATGAATAGAAAGGCCTATCTCCACGGAGCTGAAAAGACTTAGGGATTGTGGATACTACACATATTTTCTTATTACTCGTATTCAAAACAAGGGTTTACATGCAAGGCATACATTCCAATTTTAAAACTAGAATATGCGTCTGCAAATCTGAGAGAAAGAGAAACAGAAAAATGTCTGAAACTATTTTTCTAGAATAAGAGAAAAAATAGATTGGAAAGAAATATAAACAAATGTCAACTGACTTCTCATACTGAGTGCTTGGTACAATGTGTGCATGGCACCAGGTAGAACTTCTCTCAGTTCATCAGCAATCATGAAGTGAAACCCAAAGTGCTAGACAAAAGGATCAAAGCTTCTGCCTACCCACAGTTACAATATTTGAGTCCTGAGTCCTAATATTATGATTTTAAATCTCCTTGATGAAGCTTTAATAAATGACATCTCAGAAGAATAGTTACTACATTTAAGCTACCAGTTTGAGTAAGAAATTGGCAGCATCAGGCTAAAAAGAGCAGTTATAAGAATCTTGTGCATTCTTTTTGCCTTCTCGCTAGGTCTTTATCTTCTCCCTTATTCTCCCTGAGTAATATTTTTCTGTGCTGGGCTTGCAGGGATAACAGGCCAATATTTTTTACTCAGACAGCTCCCTTCTTGTTCTTCTGCCTGGATACAGTTTCTATTCTCGTGACTGCCACAAAATGGAAGTTTGGCCTCCTAAATTACTGGATCTTAATGACAAGGCCATTTACCTTCACATATCAGGGCCTCTTCAAGCAATGTGCTGCTCTTGCCTCACTATGCTGTGTCTGTCTATTATAGTTGCTTCTGTGAGATTTCTGAAAGATTTTTGCCTCTTCTCTTTCACCTTTCAGTCTTTGAGCATGAACCTGCAGAGCTGCATGGAAGGAATGCACAGAGGTCCCTGAGGACAAGAAGAATTACTATCAAGGGAAGACTAAATGCCATCCCAACCATTCTCTGCTGACAGCAGCAGAGATCAGTGTTCCTGTCTTGGCACTCTAGAAACCTCGGACCTGATTATGTGATTGATTACATACACACTGGTGTCATACAAATAAACATCTGAGTTAAAACATATACAGATATAAATGCACGTATATATAAATAAACACTGCTGGAAGAAATACCAGTTACTGAGTTCTTGAGAATTATTCTATATTGATTACAGCTGCCACGTTTTTCAGAATCCTATGATTTAGGCTCCTCCTTCTTCACCTGTCTCAAGGTATCCATGACTATTGTGTTTTTCATGTAAACACATCTATAAATGGCCTGTCCCATTTAAGTGCAAAGAACTTCCTTCTAAGAAGGTTTCAACCTGTGACACGTGATAGCCTTTTAAAAGATAAAAGCAGAATTGTGCAATAGGTTATGGAGTGAGAAACCCCATGGATGTGTTGAACCTAACAAATTCATCTGGAATTTGGTTAGAGTATAGTTCAGCATTCCTCATCCTGCTAAAAATACTATGGAATCTGTGGTGATTGCAATGAGACCCAATGTTAAGGGTTTTTTCATTCAAAAAATAACTCAGCAGTGTAAAATGTCAGCTTCCCATGGTTACAGTGGGACTTTATTACATAATCAGCTAATAATTTGATTTAAATATTTCTGTAGCAGGGTACAGCACCTAGACTGTCCCTCTGTATGTCTCATGCTCATTAAATTACTTTCTTGAGTCCTGACAATATCACAAAGCATGCACAGCATAACAGTGCAGTGCACAATGGCATATAGACATATACATCTTCTTGCCAAGGACACATCAGGTGTAACTCGCTAGAATATTCTGTTTTCACTGAGTTCATATTTTCAGGGAAAATCCAACGAGATGCACTGTATTTAACCCAGCAATACTAAAACGTGGGTGCAGCTACTTGGTATCAACAGACATTTCCTTTCTTATCAGTAGACAATTAGAGTAGCTTCTTAATAGAAAATTCTTTCTTAAAACATCACGTTCTAGAACAGAAAAGTCCTGAGAAACCTTTTCTGCTTTATAGGGATTGACCTATCTTTTTCAGATCTACTGTAATGCCTTGCCCAAAAAGTCTGCTTCAAAAATATTGCAGGCTTCTGTTTACTAAAAAATGTTCACACTGAGAACCAAAACTATATGAAATAAAGTTGCAAAAATTATTTTGAAACAACAATCACTTATTTTTCTGTATATTGATGTTTGATAAATTTTCAGAAGAGTTATATAAATCAATGAATTTTGCAAAATATTACTAAAATTTTTAAACAGTATGTTTATGTATGGAAATGAAATATTTTTTAAGCTCTCAAGTCAAACTACAGTTCATACATTTTGATTAAAAAGACAAAATATATGCATGAAAATAATACACATTAATAGTCACTAATAGCACTACAAATAAATACTCAAAAAATGTCACTTAATATTATACACATATATCATGATGCTTTTATAATCTTACATCTATTTTAATTTATAGACCATTCCATTTTGAAGACGTATATTTGCATTTTAATGAAGAACACTGCTTTATATAAACAAAAAAAATTAAAATACTTGTTTTGTATATTGTGTGTTTTGTTTGTTGTGTATTTTGCTTGTTTTCTTTACTGAAAAAAAAAAACATTTTAACAGAAGACTGGTAGTTTAAGCTCTGATTACAGAAAACAGATATATACAGATATATAACACATTTGTTTTTTCCTGGATTAAACCCCTTTATTTTACAACTGTCTCTAAATGTGGGGGTTTTTTTCAAAACTTACATCTTCATGTTGCAAGAAGAAGTTAGACATTTGTTTTAATCAAAAAAGTTAATAGCAGAATTTAATATCATTGAGTTCAGGAAGATTCAGCAGTCTTCTTTTATGACAGTTACATGAAAGTTTCCAAGAGCTGCCCACATTTGCTATCAAAGAACCATACAATACTTTTGCTTTAGTCAGAGAATCATTGATACTCTAATTATGAAAGCATACTTACCAGTCAAACTGCTCCAGGATTTCTACATCACAGCTTATTCACTGAATCAAAGAGTCTTTTCTCCTATCATGTTGATTTACAAAACTTACACTTGTCATTACTGCTCTGGATGGAGTTTGGGATAATTGAAAGCAAAATTCAGAAATTTAGAATCTCCTTTTCCTCCCCTCTCTTTTTAAACATTTATTTTTCAATGCTTTGCTTACAGTCCTGTAACAAATACTGCTACCATGCTGGTTAAAATCTCTATGCATAACAGCTAATTGGCTATCTAAGACATCTTCTTTCAATGAGCAATGGTTATTGAATAGAATACAGTGGTATTCTTGGAAAGGGAAAAAAAAAATACAAGAATAATGGGCACTAGAATGACCATACAAAAAGAGGAGAAATCTCAGATTAGCCCAAACACCCAGGCCCTAATCACTGACAGAAGAATCTGGTAAATCAAGGAAAAAGACATCAATCCATTCAAACAGGATTAAAGGTTTAAACTGAAAACCAACAAACTTGTTAGCCTTTGTGGGAAAAAAATTTATCAGGATTTTTTTAGATATGAAAGAGACAACTAAAATAATTCCAACCACTTATTTAGTACCTCACATCAAAGACAAGAAAACAATACCACAGAATATAAAATCAATGCTTATGTAAGCTGATTCATGTGAGAATGTTGCAAAGTGCAATGAACAGGCAGCAATTAATACTTGAAGATGTAAGATTATTGGAATTAAAAATAAATATTTATTATTAAAATTTATTTTTGAATGGGAGCACACCTTTATTAACATAGAGGTATATGGGATTTTTGTAGATTTTCAGTCTTCAGGCTGGAATTACATATTTCACATGGTGCACATTTACTAGTGCACTGGGAAAAGAGAAAAACTGCTATGATAGAAATTTTCTTTCTGACTCCAGAAGACAGCTACCAAATTTGTTTTCCCCCTTTATTCAGTGGAAAAACAAAAGACAGGTGTTGTACATTATGGCCTATATTATCCTTAAATCTCTTGCCATAGTGACTATAATTTAAAAGAACACACAACAAAAGGATGAAAATAAAATTTTTACACCACATGCAATATTATCTCTACCAACTTTATATCATTGTTGTTGATGCTTTCCCAACAAAATTTTATTACATCATTCTAAAAATAGAAAGGCCTGTTATACAGCTTTTTCTGCTTTAATGAATAGATAAGTCAGTTTTTAGCCAAATTCTTAACTATAGTACCTGACTCATGAACATTATTTTACATATATTTGTATTCTTTCTTATTGCTAGAAACCTTTGAAACGGAGGGTTAGAAATCCTTATTTTAATACCTATTTCTTTCACAAGAGCAATTGTTTATCAGGAGTAAAAACTCTTGACAATTCATAGTTCTTTCCTTTTTTCAATAATTATTGGCAGTTCTGATGCCATTCCAGTTGTGAGATACCCATAACTTAGAACAATTATTTGATTTACCAATATCTTCTGTTTGCTAATAGTCCCTTTAAATATCCTTAAGGAAGCTTCTTTTGCAATAAATGCATGGTAGTACACATCTTATTTATCACATTTACAGTGGACTTCTTCAATCCCAGTCAGCATATACAGTATGGCAGAAATTTAAATAATGACATTCTATGTGGAACTTGTTATTGGGCTGGGAATGTTTGACCTGGAATGCCATTAACTTAACTTATACATTTTAAAATCATGTTTGAAATGCTGCAAAACTAAGATTGTAGTGAATTTAATTTCAAAGTCATTTTGGATGTCCTTTCAAACTGCATGTGGTAATCCTTGATTTTTGCACTGATGCTAAATGTTAATGAACAGAGCCACAGTGTACCATTTCACCTAGAGCAATGAAAACATTAAAATCTCTTTAGAAGACTGAATAAAACTTTATTTTATAAATATAATCCTTGTTGAAGCTCTACCATTTCACTGTACTTTTGAAATAAGAGCACATGGAAAATATGGAAGAGTTCCTTTGAGATAGCTAACTAAAGCTACAAAATGAGCACGGTACAGTATTTCCAAGGAACACGGTTCAAAAGTTGTACGATTACTACTAAGGTTGTTTTATTCTTTACCACATTTGGAACAGGAAGTCTGTGTTGTTCTTGAAGAATTCTGAAAAGCAATGTCACAGTCTGATGACCTCTTCTCCTCATTAAAACGTTCCCAAAGACAGCTCTCTGCATGATGTTTTGTAGCTTCAGCAGCCATGAACTAATTTGTACCTCTTATTTTGATCATGCACTGGTGAAAGAACCAAACAATATTTTTCTTTAAACACAGAGAGGTCTTTCAACAGCTCAGCATGCACTTCTACCCTCTTTTTAATCTTGGAGCACCTATTTATTTGCTCTTTTCACCACTAAATCTTCTTTGCTCCTTTCTGCCCCCCTGCAAAGCTGCTAGTTAAAATCTTCAGTGTTTTTTCTTCATAGGCTTAAACCATTAGAAGGGTATTACCATAAAAAGGGAGACAAGGACTCAGAGACATGGTGCACCAGAATTTGCATTTCTAATTTTTAATCCAATTAAACTAAAATAATATTTATTTAGCTACAACCTTTCTATAATGGGTATAAATTCACTAAAGCTAATGGAATTTTTTTTTCCTGGAGGAAATTAGTTATAGGTGTTCACTGTGATAACTGATTGGTTCTGCATACTGAGTGTCTCCAGATTTTGCATAGAGGTAATTAGTATTCAGCTGGTTGATGTGTTTATTTTGCACACCTTCTTTTTTGTGCATGTGCAATTCATTATGCAAGTCATTTTTTGCTCTACATAGTGGATTCTGTATATACAAATTGTTAGAATGTCTAAGGGCAATAGTTTTTAATACACACCTGGAAAGAAAGGCTGCATGTGTTGGCATATTTGCATTACAACCAAATGTTGGGATTTTTCAAACAGCTACTGAATAAAAGCTTATGGCATTATTATTTGTATTTCCTTTTTCAATCAGTACATATTAATCAGTAATGTATACTTGACATACAAAGTATGAATTTTGTAAATCCAAACCGATTTAAACTCAGCCTCATTTTTCTCCCATTGATTCAGGCCCAAGTAATGAAGACAGGCTTTTAGCCTCTCAGGTTTTTTAATAAGGAGAGAAGACAGGAACCACTTGGAGAAAAAGTAATAAATACCTTTTAAGGGGAGAAAAGCTCAGTGTTCTGATTCATGAGCCCAGGTAAAGCTGCAAAATGGGAAATTCCTTGCCTGGAACTTTCCCCTTCACTCCTGTGTCCTGTGTGGACACGAGTCCACGAGAGCTCACCCCATGGCTGAGCAGACCCCCTGTGCACAGAATGCTGCCACTGGAGACTGCAAACTGGCATCTGGAAAGATGTCCACCCCTCTTGAGGAGAGACTGCCATAAATCACCATTCTTGCTCTCCCATCCTGACTCTCTGATTCCAGACCTCTGTGGTCCAAGCTGCTTAGGGTAGTCACAGGCTCTGGGAATTATGGCAAAGACTGCAATAACACAGAAGCAGCATTGCCTGCATCCATAGCTCCCAGTCATGGCTATTCACCTGCAGGAGCATGTAGGGGAACTGAGGATGAGGATGACTCTCATTCATTTATTTAATATTGTGTTGATATTTTCCTGAAGTATGAATCATTCCGTTATCTAGAGAAAATGAAACCACAGCCAGTTAACTATTCCTGGATGCTGCTGTTTATTCTACAAAGCAAGAAAATTCATGGTCCTAGGATAAAATGTTCTTATCAAAAAGATTATTTTTTGGAATTTTGTTTTGATTTCTTGGGCTGCAGGGAGTTTCTCAAGGGTACATTAACAAAAAAATTCACAAACAAAGGCAGTTCTAACCCAACTCTTGCATTACCCTCGGTGTAAATTTTTCAAATCTAAATAATCTTAAATTTACAGGAAAACTTCTACCTTGCACTGAAAGAGGAACAGACATGCAAATAAATTTAAATTTTTCAGAAGTTCAAATAAGTAGGCGGAATTATATTCACAATTTCCCTACTTAGTTATATGTATCCTGTGTGCATGTATGTATCAGTGAATTGTCATCAAGAACATTCTTGCTGATATGTGTTGTCCAGTATTTCTACAGAAAGAATAATGTTTTGCTCAGTAGTATTCAGAATGAAGTTAAGGTTCTTCTAGCATGTTCCTTAGGAGACAATTTCATAGTGTAATATTACTCCTTCTACCTTTACACAAATAATGTTTTTTAGAAGATATAAATTATGCATTTTACTTTTAATATACTTATGTTTTTCATAAAAGAAATGTGATTGGACCGAAATTTATCATGGGGTATTTCTGTTTGGTTTTTAAAGTTAAGGCTGAAATAAATAATACGGCCTACATTAAAGTGAATTCTAGCCAAAAAAATGTCTGTTTTGTGTACACATGTCTGACTGAAAATGGGCTATATACCATTAGGCTGGTCCCCCATCACACTCTGGCAACTCCTGTTATGGCACTTTTCTGGAGCAACAAGACTTGCCTTGTTGGGAAGGATCCGACTAGGGAACATTTAAAACACATAAGTGCATGTGACTTTGTAGCACATCATTTGTGAAGCCACTACTGATTATCTTCCCTAGAAGAAAGCAAATGTCAGCCTCGAAGATGGGCAAGAAGGAAGCTACAGGGAAAAACAGACATATACAGACACACTGAGGGTAGTCAGGCAGAAGACCAGGAAGATGATGAGGTAAGGGAAGAGGCTGAAAGAGCTGGGACCAGTCAGCCTGGAGAAGTCTAAATTCCTGACAGCAGGGAATAAAAGAATAGAGACAGACTTTCTCAGTAGTGCCCAGGGACAGGCCCAAGGGACAGTGGGCAGAAATGGAAATATAGGAAATTCCAATTAAATGTAAGAAAAAGCTTTTTTTTACTCTTCAAACACTGCAGCAGGCTGCCTGAGGAGGTTGTGGAGCACCATCCTTGGAGATATTCAAAAGTCAACTGCACACAGCCATGGGCAATGTGCTATCGCTCACCTTGTTCTGAGCAGAAAATAGTTTGTGATGGTCAGAGGTCCTCCAAATTCAACTGTTCAGTGAATCTATGCGTTTTTTCAGTGCAAGTGAATAAGAGACACCATGAACAACTTCTGACACAATGATAAATATTCTGAATTTGTTTCCATAATTATGCAATAATCCCAGGGAAGCTCTTTAGCTGTCATCCCCTGTTGTTTGGATTAAATCTATTTACCAGACAGGGAGATTTTGTGTTTTCTATCACAAAATTATAAAAATCCCTTGCAGTGTTGGGAAGGATGATGTCAGGATTGTTGTGGCTTGTTCATAGTTCGGGTAATCCAAATAATCTCTACTAGATTAGAGAGATGCCCCAATTTTATGAAGATTTCTGTAGCTTTGGGAATAAATTTGCTCACAGCTAAAGACAGCCTACTGAAGCAGGAATAGACTGGAATTTTGAAAGAAACAAGTCAATCCCACTCCGCTGGAAAATTCTCATGCCTTCCTCACCTAAAATCTGGTGTTGAAAATACAATCTCTATTTATTATAGGATCTTCTGGCCAGATCCAGACTAGTTAGGTCTAGATTTAAGAATGAAATATTCCCACAATTGTGTATGGTGTAAATAAGAAGGGGTTTTTTGCTCCAGAAACTAATTTTCCAACTTTACTAAGCCTCAAACTTGTTGAAACTTTTCATTCTGATGAAAAACCACAGATAAGGATACGGCAAATCTGAGGAGGTTGCTGAAATCTTCTTTTTCCCTAGAACTACTGGAGTTCCTGAGGTAGCTATTGAACATGACACAGATACTGTCCCAGCTGGACTAAGCAGCTGCCTGTGACTGCTGTGCAATGGTTGTGTTCCAATGCTGTTTCCTCTAACTGCTGGGATAAAGGAGTACACTTTGTTTATGAAAGACAGGCTCCAGGGAAAAAGAAGTAGATGCCACACTGCTCATCAAAAATGTAGGTCCTTACTCAGCCTCCTGAGGAGTCCTCTGAGGAAATGCTGTTTCCTGATTCTCTCAAGTTTCAGACCCAGAGTAGCCCAGTCCTTCCTTGAGGTGGTTGTTGCACAAGCTGTTTCCCTGCATCTTTACAGAGACATTACTAAGAGACCCTTTGCTTCAGCACTCACCAAGGGTGATATTTGATCACATACTGGCAGACAGTCCTGGCACTGTTTTAAATATCATTCTTGTTCACAAAATACAGAAATACAGAGTACAAGTAGGTAAACATTGGTAAAGAGGCATGTAACTGCCCAGGAAAAAGCACTGACAGCTATTAAAAGTTATCTGCCAAGTTATTTCTTCTTGTGAGAAGAAATCAAGTGACAAGCTGCAGACATCCTTTGCAGGCTGCATTCAGTAATTTCCTCAGTGTCTTAGATGACTGACTAGAGAGCATATTTGTCAGATTTGCAGAGCTGTTCAAAGCAGAACAGGTTACAAATATTCAGCAGAATTTGGTTTAATTTCTTTTAGTAATGTTAATAAACAAAAGGCGCATCCTGAAATCAACATGGTAAAATACAGTATAGGCTAAGTAAAGTGCTAAGTAAAGAATATTTAAGTGATAAATGCAAGAGGGAAATAGTTGACTATTCAGCAATACCAAAAGCTTTGGGCTTTCAATGAATAAGACATTTGATTTAAGATAAGAATGTGATACTATTGTAAAAAGACATTCAAGGATATAATTTGAAGAGCACCATATACAAGGCATTAGAATTGTTTAGTGTAGATGTCACCTAAGTGGAGTGTTCATTTTTGGTTATTATAATGTAATATAGAGATTATTTCTCCTTTGGGAAACAGCCCAGTAGCCAATAATATAAGAGACTTAGAAAATATCACCTCCAAGGTCTGTTAAAAGAAATATTCTATTTTATGAAAAAAAAATAGAGTAAATGGGAATATCCTTTCAATATATGAAAGGACTTTACAAATAGTATGAAATCCTTTATGCCCTCCGCAGATTAGATAAAAACTAAAACAACTAAGTTTGCTATCAATAAGAAAAGTTTAAATTTTTGGACAGTTAAGTATTTGAACAGGCTGCTTGGAAAATATTCCATTAGAGGTATTTAGGAGTAGGTTTGATAAAGAGAATGACAGGGCTGAAAAATTCCCTAAACACCATCTGCTTGATTTTCCCAACATTGTCCTATATGAATTACTCAATTTATTATAGCAAGACTTCACTAGACTTCTGTTTCATTTATTCTTGAAAAAACTATGCGGCATCTCCAGAAACACTTTATGACATGAGGAACATGAAGAAATTTGCAGTAACAATGGTCAGATTTTTCAAATCAATAGCTAAAATACTAGAAATGAATGCTTTAAACAGAAGAGGGTAAAAAAACAGACAAAACAAAAATATTGTCAGGCTTTCCATATTTTAAGAATTAAAAAATTCAGGGCCCTCTTTTTCAACAGTTGCAAGTAACTTTCTTGACAAGCAAGATTTTTCTTATTTTTCCAAGTACGCAACTGATTATCTCCCTTGCTGAACAGCACTCTGCCACAGCACAGCACTTTGAAAAATCTGCAGCAGAGAAATGTCTGAAAGTTTAGTCAAAATCTGAGTTTAGAAGAGATGGATTTTTATGCTTGGCTACTCTAAGTGTCATGTAAAACGTCTTCCATTCATGAGTTCAGAAAACATATTTTTTATTGCCTAAGCCAGCCATCTTTAAAAAGGGCACAGATCTCCCATACAATTCCAGTGTTTTAAAAGGGGACAGGCATGCCCCTGGATTAACACCTCACCACAGTAAATCCCTCCTACTCTACCTGTGGCTTTATATCATTGCCTGCCAGTTTGATAAACCAGTCCTAAAAAACTCATTTTTCATTCCTCAGTTTTTGCAATCAGCTCGTGATCTTGAATGTGATCCCAGCCACCTCTACCCCAGGGAACATATTTTTCTTTTGCTGGATAGAAATAAGATGCTGTTGATATATCATTGGGCAAATACCTATTGGCTCACCCGATGCTGAAACTGAGTCTAGAAGGCAATAGCACTTAATTAACTTTCTTCCATAAGGAAGAATGCACTGTGCAGCTTGTCTAAAATCTCATCAGTCTGGGAGTGAAAATTTAAGCCTTTCTGTTTCCACAATGATCCATTAGTCTTGAGTCCTCGTAACACTAGCAGGGAGTGAACAGCTTGTTTAGCCTCTATCTTCACAATGTCTCCAATTTCATGGGCAGTTTCCCCAGTAACTCAGACAAGAGTTAGAAAGTCTGACCTTGGACATCACCCAGAGACAACCACCTGCTTACAGGACTGACTTCTATTCCCTTTGATTTAATGGAAGGACAGACTCTACTATTAAAGAGGTCAACTGATCCAAGAGGGACTCTGCTTACAGCCAGGAAAAAATCCCTGGTGTGATTTTGTCTAACAGAGGAGGATTTTTTTCTTTTCTAATCCACTCACACACGTGCCCAAACTATTTCTGGTTGAAATATAGTTTCATCAGAGCTATAAATTAAAATGTCACAGTGTGAAACGTGAAAAAATCCCAAAATCATAGTTTAAATTATTTAGCTACTTAGTGATGCCAATGGACTGTTTCTCACTGGAGTAAGAGTTGGACTTCAGTTCGGTATGGTTTAGTTATAAGATGCAGAATCTTAGCAAATCTTACTTTTCTCTTTTGTTTAAAATCTAGTTTAAATAACTGTTAGACCTTCACTACTGATTCTTCCTCCAAAGAGACTTTTACTATTCACTCAGGGCCTATTAAATGAAGGATGCAGAAGGGAAGATTTCAGAGAACAATTCCTGTAAACAAATAACACATAAAGGAACAGTTTCTCACAATCCCATATATTCTAATGCACATAAAAAGTAGAGACCCTTCTTTTGCTGATCTTACAGTAAAACTGCATAGTAATAGTGCCTGACCTTTCATGATTCTCACTAATCTCTGGAAAACAGTATTCAGGACTGTTAAGAACCTGGCTAGTGTAATCCAATATGCGGGAGAGAGGGCTGTCATGAGATTTATCTGGAAAGAGGAAGGACACTCTTCTATGATTACAAGGAAGTAAATTTTGCTCCTACTTATGGACTCCCTCAATCTACATACCTTCTTGATGACTGCTTTTTATAATAACTCCCAGTGGGTGAGGCTCAGGTTTCATGTACATTTATTTGACTTTTCTCCTTTAATAGTAATTGTGAATTTTGCCATTCTGAAGAACAGCCTAAAAACTCTATGCTAAAGAAAAAAAATCCATGGCACCTTTCCCTTTATCCAAAGATCTTTTGATGCACGGAGAATATAGTGTACACTGAGTAGAATAGCTTCTGTATTACCTCTGGGGAGCTGCTGTTTCCTGAGTTCCTCTCAAGTTTCAGACCTAGAGTAGCCCAGTCCTTCCTTGAGGTGATTGTTACACAAGCTGTGTTTCTCTGCTTCTTTACAGACGCATTACTAAGTGACCCTGTCTGAAACCACTGCTGCTATTGGCCAAAAATATAACTTTCTTTCACCAACAAAAATGTCAATCAATACATATTAGTGATGTACTTCTTCCCTCCAGGGCCATGGTAAGCTCAGTTTAGCTGCATCCCATATTATGCTTTTCTTCATGGCAGGGAGTTGGAACTAGCTGGTCATTAAAGGTCCCTTGCATCCCAAACCATTCCAGGATTCTAAGACTATATCATAAAACACGACCTCCATATTTTCTAGTCTGGAACTTTGCTTAGAACTAGGTGGTTTCCTTGGCGTTGGCTCCTGAAATCAGTCTCAGACTGCTTCCATAAGAAGTGATTTAGCATCTTACAAGACTACCTGTGTACATATCTGTGTGGGTTTCTTTCTAAGTGAACTGAGTATATAAGTGTAGTGAGATAGATGGGAAGAGTGAAAATGTAAGCCTTTCTGCTTTCACAAAGACCTCGTGACAATAGCAGGGGAGTGATTTTTATTGTGTTTATTAAATATAATTTGGCCTCTCTATAATCAAAATGGCATGTCAGTAATTGACATGATGTGACTCCCAAGTGGCTTCTAAAACCTGCAGGCTCCTTCAATTGGCCAGTCTCAAGGAATATCGCTCTCATTGGTGTCCTTGCAAGTCAATATCCCACTTCCTGGAAATTTTAAATTGCCCTGAGAAAGACTCAGGATTCTGAATCTATGAATCTATCCAAGTAAGAGTTTTTCTTGCTAGCATGACAGAATAGTTCCTTACAAGCTGAGTTGTAAGGTCATATATAAAAAGTCAAATATGAAATGTAATAACATTGGTAGTATTAGTAGTACAAATCTACTTAATTGACTGCTTTAAATCAGAAAAGTCTGAATTATATTATTCTATTTTAAGAAAGTAATGTACATACTGCGTATAACATCTTCCATACAAACCTCTTAAAATTAATAAAATAGTTGCCAACTATTATTTGGCAAACATTATCTTTGTTTTATATTATACAAGGAATCTGAAATAAATGTAAGCAATTTATTTTCCAGATAAATGAAACAGTCAGTAGGAAAAAACCAAACACAAACTAAACTTCCACATCCATAATGAAATTAAATTATTTATAATGTATTATTTAAAGATAACAACGAAGACTAAATTGAATCTTCTACAAATAGGAAAAAAAAAACTATTTTTCCCGGATACATTTAATTTAGGGTTTAAAGAGAGAGAATTTCTGTTCGGTCGTGCAAGTCCTAATTTTGATTTCAAGGCAAGAGTATTTTTAATTCCTGTCATTTTAGTATTTTACTTTTTCTCCACTAGATGTCCCCAGCCAGTCACAGTACAATTTGCTTTCACTGATGGGATCTGAAAGGGTAGATTTGAAGGGCATATTATTAAGATATCATGATTAATGGCTTTCACCCCAGAGTTCATTTTATCTGGAAGATTAGCAAGAATCAGATCCTCAAGAAGAACACAACGATTTAATTCTCTGTTTAAAATATAGCGGTTGCCCAGCTTAGGAAGCAATTAAGTATCATGTATGCTTTCTTCTCTGAAAATATTTAAGTAATCAAAGTCTTAAAACAAATGAAAATCCTTGTTGCATAAATCCTTCTATATCAACAGGGAAAACTAAGCAATTTTTTTCCTGTTACTCGGTTACTTTCAAAGGATGTGTAACAGTTTCACAGAGCCCTTTACAGTGGACTGAACTAACAGCAGGAGTCTTTACTAATTTGAGTTTTAATGGATCTTTAAAGCAAAATGAGACCAAAATCTGGAATGACGACAAATATAATTTTAAGCCCTTCCCACCTCCCCAAAAATGGCCCCTGCAATGTAAGAGGCTGGAAACAAAACTTTTGTATTAGACTTTTAAGACAGGTAAGCTGAGCTACAAGTGGTTTTGCCTTTTCTGACATACAGAGAGCTCTGCCAGGCGCTTGGGCTTTACAAACCCCCAGCTTCAAGCACTGCTCCAGTAGAGCAGGGCAGTAGACTCATCTGTCTCTTGTTTGAGGGGTGAAATTAGGATTTCTAAAAGGCAAAAGGGGGTCTTCAACCAGTGCAGTACCTTTCTTAGGAGTTTATCTAAAATGTTAGCGAGGTGTAGATGAGCAGCTTCTCTCATGAGAGAGAAAAAAACCCAAAAAAACCACAAAGCAAGTACTCTGCAACTCACTCATTCCCTGGAATAATGATAAGCACCAGCTAGGGGCCCACAGCCTTCCAGTGGTTTCATCAGCAGAGCCACCGGGACTCACTGTGACAATAAAAGGCATAATTTTGCCAACACAAACAATGAATAGATGTGAGAAACAGTGAAACAAAGCCCAGTGCTCTTGCTGCCATCCATTTGTTACAGTTAGTTAGGTAACTTAGTTACTTCCAGAACTCGAGCCAGATACTCTCTGCTACCAGGAACAGGGGACTTTGGCTAGGATTGTTTTTGCTTTTGTTTTGTTTTGTGGTTTTTGGTTTTTTGTTGTTGGTGGTGGGGTTTTTATTCTATTGTTTAAAAGGTTTGAAAGAATTTTACAGTGGAAAAATGGGAGTCTTAAAGGTGAGCTAGCTGAGAAGGCTGCTGAGAGGCTTTCTTGCTTTTCTAATGACAGGAATCATGCAGGGTTTGTGTAGGGTATGATTTTGGAAAGATTATCAAGAGTCTAATTTGCAGGTGGCTCCTCTCAAAGCCTTTTCTTCATTAGCCCTGATGAGCAGTACTTTCCCAAAAAAACAAATGGTGAAACAACTGTATTACGGGACTCAGGGAAGCAAAAACCAAGCAGTCAAAAGTAGAACAAAAGAGAATAGAGCTAAATATTTTCAAAACTGTCTGTTGTTTTCTTTTCTTCATGAAGAAAAGTAACAAAGGAATTCCTGTATGCCAGGGAAAGTCTTCACTGACCCTATTGCAGCAGCTTTCCTGTCCCCTTATGAGCATCTGGCCCACAAGTAGTTCCCGACTGCAGTCACCTGTTTGTGCCCAGGGTTTGGCATTAAACCCTAACAAGTCGGCCTGAATTTTCAGAGGTTTAGACTTTCCCACACTCCTACTTGGCCACTGGGCTGCACAGGAGCAAGGCAGGGATGGGGACTGGGGGCTGGCAGTTTTTCAGTGTGTGAGGACAGTTATAGTTTCTCCCTCCCACAGCAGCATGCAGCCTCAGTTGCAGAGAAATCAGAGGAACATTGATGTCACAAATATCTTAGAAATTTGTAGCCACTCTGGCTAAACATAGACCAGATGACAACCCTGGTTCTTTTTTCTTTCAACCTTGTTTGACTTTAACTGGAGCAGTGTGTATCCTCTTCTACTCATAACCAGCTGCAGGCAGCACCTTGTGAGAGTACTATGTGAAGAAGAATCTGTTTGATACTTCTTCATTTAAGCCTCAAGCAGATTAAAACAAATTGCAACAAATGGCTTGGGCATTGGTCCAAAAGTCAGAAAGGTTTACAGCACATTTTTACTGCTAGCTTCCTGTGTCACCTTCCATTCCCTGAAGAGCTGCATCTCTGAGCATCCCTGACTGCAAAGCAGTGATAATATGCAACCATTCTAATTCTGTGTGAGCCTGTGGGAGAATATCAGCTTCTAGAAAATAGTCTTTTTTATGCATTCTGCATGCTCACTGTATCTTATGTTGACCAACAAAGTGAGGTAGGTTACCACAGAGTTAAGGTTTCTCTGAATAATGTGCCAAAGTTGATTTTTACCTCTTCTGTACTCTAAAACTGATAGAATCATCCCAATATGTCCAAAACTGAGAGCTGAGGTATTTGCCTAGGTTTTCTCCAAAACTAGGGCAGAGTATCTGAATTAACACAGTGCAAAATTTCTGTGACTTTTGTGTGTGTGTGTGTGTGTGTGTGTGTGGTAGAAAAAGTGTTCAGAAAGTTGAAAATGTAACTTACTCACAAGGGGTGTTTGACAATGTAAGAGGAGAACATTTCCTCCCTGAGGTTCACGTGGTAGGCTGACTAAAGCTCTCTGGGGGTTCCCCTTCTGCAGACATCGAGCAGGGGAAATATTGCCAAATATATCAGATCATCTCTTTTCTTCTACTCTTTCCTGTCTGCAGACAGAACTCCCCTTTGATACCCCACAGAGTCTATGTGGTAGACAAGGTGAAAACCTCAGCTTTTCTTTTTGTCATATACTACACTCATAAATTTTCCCCTCACATTCCCAACTTCTCTGCTTTGTCTTCTCCCTATTAGAAAACCATTTGCTTTCTCAGTGGTTCAAGTGTCCTGAAACCATAAAGCAGGGCAAGTTCATTGACTACATGAGGCCACTCATTTTCCTCTTCTACAGAGTGGAGCTCCACTTTATTTATCCTTCTCATCTTTTTCCAGACTACATTCATCCTGCTGAAAGATCATGTGTGGTCTAAGCTCGCCATCTAGGCTCCTTAATGGAGACACAGAAAATTATTCATTTCGTGTCTGTTTTAAAACTTCAGAGGATAAAATTACTCACCTTGGGAGGAGTTTTTCTACTTCTTACCCCTCCCCTTCCTCTCAAGAGGAAGTCTAGACAGAAGTTTAGACTGAATGCTGAACAAGCTTTGATGAAAATTAGATGGGATGACTTTCAGTCCCACTTACCAAAACATTCCCCTTAAGAAGTTGCTCTGCTGCTCCATTCACTAATAGTTTGGAAATTGCAGAGGCATCTCAAGGAGCCTCAAAAGGAAGGAGCCATATCATGATTTGTAAAGCTTGCAAAGCAGATGATCCACTGAGCCAAAAAAGGACTGGAAATGCTATAAAAATTTTGGAAAATGTTAGTGTTGCTTGTCTTGTCTGTGTCTCTGCAAAGATGTGATGTCTGGAAAAAGGGGATACATTATTTCTAAGAACCTCCACCATCTCACCACTTTACTGCTCAAAAATTAGAAAACTCTAATTTAAATTCCACCTTCAAAAAGGACATTTAGATCACCATAACTCATGACACCATTCACAGGCCAATTAGCTACCACCGTATTGAGTTTGAAGCCATGCACAAATTGACCTGCATGAAGCTCCAGGATCCTGCATAAGAAACTTCCAACATGACTTCTATTTTGTATAAAAATGTGACACACGGTTGCATATAGGCCAAAGACCTTTCCTGCAGGAAACTCATAGAATGTTTTACTTGATCCAGAGCTCGTGAAATAGGAGAAGGTGGTCTTTCCTTAGAATTTGTTGAGCCAGAAGAATTTTTGTACTTCTATAGAGGTAATTGGGAATATCATTTGTGATTTTTAATTTCCCATCTTGAAACATCATAAACAAATGAAATAAAAATATTCATATGAAAATTAAAAGAAGGTGGTAAATACTTTAAATATTTTTTGTAATAAGTGGTATTTTATTCTGTGGAAACACTTGTAGAGAGGGTGTTTTGAAAATTCCTAACTATACTAATATGTTATATATTTTAATAAAGCTTCCTAATTACACTCTTGTGTATTAGTATTATTTCATTATATTGTGGAGCATTAAATATGGTACGGAGTTCAGATAGGATTGGGTGTTTATCCCTCTGAACTGCACAGTTTTATTTTAGCTTTTTATACTCCATAACTCCCTATGTTCTTGAAAGATGAAATTCAAAAAACCTTGATGTGCATAGGATTTTAATGAAGTTTTCAGAAAAAAAAATATTATTAACACAACCTGATAGATGGTCTGAACCAATACTCTTTCTCCTGTCACATGTAATACTCTTCCAGAACAGATCATGTTTTGATCATGAATATAATATGTCCAGATTCAGGAACATTCTTAATCAGGTGTACAGAAGTTGGTAACATTTTTTTGTCACTTGCACTCTCACTAATAAGTACATGTTTAAGTGTTGGGGAAACTGAAGGATTCTGAATTTTATTTTCTGGAAAATATATCATTTTAAATTAGTTTAGACTTTAAAAAAAATATTTTCCTTGGAAGTTCAATTTTAACAGCTTTTTTAGTTATCTTGCTAGGAGTTCCTTCCAAGTGTAATTCTCTTTTCTAAGATAAAAGGCTACCAGACCATCAGATGTTCTGCTAGACTTCAGGCAGGCCTCAGACCCTGTCTTAAATCATTACAATCTAGGAACACTTTTAAAGGATGTTCACTTCACACCTTTTTTTCTCTTTTTTTTCTTTCTTTTTTTCTTCTTTTTTATGGAGATTAAAATATTCCCAAGAATTAAGAGCGGTGAAAAGGAAATTACAGTAATCCTCTGGGAGTTCCTAAAAGCAGTGCATAGCACTGCACAGAAAAAAATCCTTATGATGCTTTAGGATTACAATTGCACATTCTAAGGTATGCAACACAAAAAAAATCCCCCAGGAATATTGTTAAAATCTTTAAAGTGCAACAGATCATAATAATAATAATAATAATAATAATTTTAATAACTGCCATTATTACTATTATTATTATTATTATTATTATTATTACTATTACTATTACTATTATTAATTAATATTAACTTCTGAGATGTATGAAGTCAAACTTGGAAAAGATGGTGCTAACATTTTATCTGAAGGAGCAGCAACCCTCCAATGCAGTCCCACACATTTTATATTTGTTACACAATGCCACACATTTTATATTTGTTGTTGACTAAGCTCCGTGTTTCCTAATGATCAAAGAACACAGAATGACAGCAATCCCACATCTCAGGACTGAAATACAGATCTGTCTGATTACTGTCACACAGCATCAGCGCCTCTTGGAAAATTGCTGGGAGAGTGGAATAGTAAAATTCCCATCATTGAACATTTTAGCATGCACAGAATTCTACCCATTGCTGAAATATCTTTACTGAACCCTGAAGAGTATAAAGTAGTGAACAGTACAATCATAAAATAAAATGTACTTCTGTAGCAGCACGTTTTGATCTATATGGTCTGATGTAAGAACAGAGGAATGCTGGCTTCTACATCAGGTAACACTGTTCAAAAGTCGTGTATATCAAGAGGACTCTTTGGCTGAGATTCAAGATTAGGAGACATGAGGTTTAGTACGTATATGTAGAAATCCTCACTGCATTAGGTATCTAAACTTCCATTACAGCTAGCAATTCCAAGGCAGCAATGCAAGGGTAATTCAGTTCCCATTGGAGAAGCTGGCCACTTGAATCACTGTCCAGGCAGTTCTGACCAGATGTCCATTGAGGTCAAGCAAGTTTAGACAGCAAGCTCACAGGTGGGCACAAAGTTGTCTGAATCCCAGGCAAATATAATCTCTTTAAAGGATTTGAAACGATGATATTATGGAACTTCCTGAGTAAAGCATAGCTGTGTTCTGTTCCATCTGCTTCCACTAAGAATCAGCCTGGTCCCTGGCTTGGGAGAACAACTTAAATGCTGTATGACAATTAGGGTATGCAACTGATCTTCCTCTGCCCTTTGCGTATGAGACTTGCTATATTATTTAATTGCATTATCATATGCCATTATATTTTCTCTCAGATATATGTTTGAGAAATGAAGCAGCCTGACAGTACACAAGATAAAGGAGAATTTCAGGCACAGAAAAAGACACTGCACACTTGTTTGTGATCTCCTTCCATGGTTCCTGTATGATTTACAGAATTTATTTGAGAGTATTTATTCTGTCCTTTACCGCTGGACTCCTCAATGAATACTTCTCTTTCTCTCTGAATTTCTATCTCTCCACTTCTCATTATTTTCTTTAGGCAAGTGGTTTTTTATTTTTTTCCCTCTCTGATTCTAATTCAAATCATCTGAGAAACAATTTACATGTAGAAACTGGATACTGCAGTTCAGCCAAAACACTGGGAAAAACAGACAGGAGGGAACTGATCTGTGATGCATTCTCAGACTTAGAAATCACTGACTTCAATGAAAAATGATAGTAATCACATTGAGAGAAGGACAAAAAAAGTCTCTAGAAGTGATTTCTTTTATTAAGACATTATTTTGGAGCTCCAGCGTCTGTGTCTGGGACCTCCTCAGGTGTCTGGGACCTCCTCAGGCTGCTGAGGCTGAAACCAACAACCCATTACTTCTCAGGAGATTGCCCTGACCACACCAGAAATGTTCACCCCATGTTTTACACTAAGACAGAGCTCAGCCAGGCCCACTGATGAACACTGCAAGAAGAAGGGATTGAGGTCTTGGGACCCGAGTTAAGGGCCTGCTTATGCATCATGGATTAAAACATCTGTGGAGAAAATGTACAATTGGCTTGCTTAGCAGGGACTAGCCATTGTTGCAGTCAGGAAAAGAAAACCACGCTTCCGAAGCCCAGTCTTAGCCACTGCTCTTCCATCATTTATAAACACATTTGGTTCCTACTCTAAAGTACTTCAGTAGCTTCTGACATATTAGAATCATTTAGTAGAATTTTTTAATCCCTTTTTCAAGTAAAACAACACAAAGACCTATAAATAAGTTTTAAATTACTGTCACTATCACACACGGCTGTGGAGGACATAAAATCTCCTGGGAGTTTGATCTGTGTTAATTAAATCTAAAAAAAAAAAAATCTCCATAAGGTCTAAAGCATGCTTAATGAATTAACATGGTGGCCCCATTGAGCAAAAGCCTTCTAAACTCCGGTGAAACAAATCAACCCACATTTTATTATTATCCACTTAACAAATTTAATCTGTTGCTTTATATCATGTGCGACCAGTTTTTCATAAATGCTAATTAAAACCATTAAAAATGGAAATCTTCTTCTAAGGGGCTTATGCAAAGCATGAATATTGATGCAAAGAGATAGGCCTGTTTGTCGTTCTGAAAGAAAGATAGTGCTACAGCCAGCTGTGCTTGGGGAATCTGCTGGGAGTAAGCTCAGGAGCCCAAAGCAGTGTGAAGCATGAAGGGGCTACAAAGTCACTGCTTAAAGCAAGCTGGTATTGCCACTTCACTGACAGGGTAGCACCAGTTTTGATGAATGCCATCACACTTGAATCACAGAAAGCTGGAGAGAAGAATGCAAACTAAAACAGAAAATAAAGCACCTCCTGATTTGAATCCTTATAGTTCATACACATTGAAGCCAATTCAGTGATACTCTGTACCTTGGCCCATGATTGCTCAATGTATGGGAAGAGTGATGCTTATAGAAATGACTGGAACTGAGCCGGGTAGGATGCTCAGAGCATTCCAGGGAATAACCCTCCAAGGAAGCAACAAGAAGTTCGAGAATTCACAGGCACACAGTTTTAATTTACCAACTGGTTTTAATCTGACAGATTTTTTTTCCAAGCATTCAATGAGGTGATGCCGGAATGATTTTTGTCTTTTCTTTTATATACCTTTTACACAGTTCTCTGTATCCACAAATATTAGCAGTATGCATACTTGCAACCTTTTACTTAGTTTAGTGCTTAATGTTTCGTAAGTGTTCTGCAGGCCTGAGACTAAACACCCCAGAACTGCAGAGCCAGGGAGACCAAACATTCCTACTATCTCAGGAACCCAAGGTCTCCTGGCAGGAGGATTCTGTAAACTAGGGGTTAGCCCACCCCAACCTCATTATTGGGCCCCCTTGTTAGATATGCTAATGTGTAAAGTCTATAACTGGTGTGTGTGATTGGTGGGAGGGGGCTTTTTGCCACACTTCACCTGGTTGAAGTGGATGCCCTGAACAGGATCCTGATTAAAATACTGAGGTAAAGACCCCAACCCCTCTAACCGTGTCTAGCTTCTTTCTCCTAACACCAGGAAAAAGGCATCAGAGGAGTATATGCAAATGATGGCTGCCAGATTTTCTGCTGTTAGATCCTAAACAAGATGGCAGATTAGTAGGTAAAAACATGAAGAGAATATGAAAAGTTTACAGTTTAAAAATCTGCATAGATTTCATGTAAGCAGCCTTTAAATCTTGCTTTCTTTACACATACATCTGACCTTTTCTGTTTGTGTTGCACATACAGTCATTTTTCTATTTTTTATTTAAAATCTTCATACTAATTCATTTCCTAACACTTCAACTAAAATCAGAAACATTTGAGCCTCTCATTCACAAAATCATGGAAAATAACAACTTGAATCACCATCAGGAAATCATCTCATCCATTCCCCAGATCTTCTATGTGATAAACCGTACCCATATCATTCCTGATGGATGTTTGTATAATATGATTTTTAAAAGCTCCAGTAAAAGAAATACCTACATACAAAATAGACACTTCTCAGTAGTAATTTAGCCTACACATAAACTCAGTTTTTACTACTATCTGCTTACTATATTTACTAAACTAGAAGTTGCTTGCTTTTATTTTACTTTTATATTCATGTCATATTCATATCACATATTGAAGTATATGCATGTACATAAAAATTTTGCATATTATATAGCAGTACAGTTATACTTATAAACTTTATAATTATATTTATAACATGAAAATTACCCTGGCCATTTAATTTTATTAGACAAATATGTCTCTCTATTAGAAACAGTAAGTGGTTTTTAGAAGCTGAACATCATGATTTTAGGACAGGTACTATTTTCTTTTGGTATCAACTATTCTAAGAGCATGCAGACATCCAAACCATATTATTCATCTTTAAATTATACTTGCTTATGTGATTAACACATGCCACAATATAGAATAAGCTAAGTTTACCAAAAAGGGCTGGCCCATATTACTGGTAAATGTGATGATATTTTATTCAATTGAGGAAAGCCAGGTCTGAGTCATTCTCACTCACATGATGTTCAAGTGCTCACACACAAAAAATAATACACACAACTTTTTACCCCAGAGACTTTATACCTCAAATATCTTAGATCTGCACTTTCACTCTAGTTTCACTTTTTGTCAACACAACACTCTCAGAACAAAATTTTGCCAACATGGAATCCTACCCTCAAACCTGTTTCAAGAGATATTAGCCTGGCTCAGCCATTCCAACATAAGATTTTTCTTCCATCAGGGGCTTCCTTAGGTACTTTTAAACGAGGTTATTGTCTTCCCCCTTTTCCCTAAAACTTAGCTGGAAAGGGGAAATAAAAAACAAAGGGGTGCTTCTGTGATAGCTGCAGCTACAAAAAGAGTTTCCAATGAATGGGCCATATCCAGGACACTGAAAAAGTGACAAAATGAAACCTTTATCACCTCTTTCTGATTCTTTGTCATAAGCAGGTGAGAAATCTGAGAAGACAGAAAAATTCAAAGCAGTAAAACTGATGTAATCAGGAGAGGAGAAAACTGAGTCATTTCTGAAAAGCCAGTAGTCAAGTTCTGTCTTATTTTCAGTAGGAGTGTTCGGAAGGAGGGAAAAAATTAAATAACTACAAATCAGCATTTGGCAGCAGTAATAATGTTGCCTACAGGAAGAATGGTCAAGCTAGAGGAAAAAAAATGGGGCTTTTCCAAACTTAGAAATTTAACTATGGCAATATTAATTTCAAGAAAGCAAATCTAGGCAAGAACATGACAGTGACTTCTTAATTGGCAGAATGATGTGAAAGTGGCAGAGTGAAAGACAGCCACAAGTCAGTGCAAACACAGACATCACCTTTAAGCTCTAGTGATAAAATAAAATTATCATGGATAATTTTAACTAGAGAGCTATATCTGATCAGTAAATAGCTGTTCCATTTGGGCTGCAGCATTCATAGCATGGAACAACCATAATTTTCATATTGGGTAGGAGGTACATGCAACATGTTTGGGATCTAACAAACAGAGTCACTGAGAATTTTGAGAGCAGTTGAACAAAATACATAGAAATACAAAAATAAAGAAAAACTTATATTGCATCAGAAAATAAAGTGCCATGCAAATACCAGGATAAATGCTTTACATAAGGAAATGATACTTATCTCTTTTTTGTTGTTATTTATTTATATACCTTTATTTATTAAAACTGAGTGTAAAATTAGGCTACAGCAAAATGGTAATATTAAAATCTGTGACATAAGATATACCTTTCTTGTGTACATATTCACAGTTTATCATGATGCTATTTTATTACATAAGTGAGGCACCCTATACACAAAATAATTTTTTCCTAGCTTTTCTTCTATCTTCCAGACTCTTTAAGTCTTTCACTTTCCTACCTTTTTTCTTATATTATCTTACCACCCAAAAGCCTCAGTCCTACAAAGAATATAGCACCTTATTTTTTTACATATTCTCAAATAAGTAAGGTAAATGGAGAAACCTTCTGTGCTAGACTGAAAAAGTTAGAGTGAAAAGGGTCACAAAGATCCAAAACTATGACGAGTCATTCAAACACACATAGAGACAATCATGGAAAAACCTACTGACAAAAAAGCAGTCAAGAAACAAAAAAAAATTAGTCCACATAAAAATAGCAAGGAAAAAATACCATTTCAGAATTCAAATACATGACATTAAAAGAGCTTCTTAAATCAAACTTCATTTTTAAATTAGCTGTTTAGCCTCCAGTCGCGCAATAATCTCGTCTCCTACTAACAGCACAGATTTTTTTTCAGGTAAATGCATACATAACCCTTCTCCCTTCTTATACCATAAGGACAAAGCTCCTTATCATTGAGTGCAAACAAAGAGAAAAACAGGATTCATGATGCTTCCCACCCAAAGCTACTTTCAAAGCCATGTGTGCTGCACCCTATACTCATATGGAGATGAGTATTTATATTCTGTGCCTGAACACCTATATATTGCAAACTTCTGTCTGTGCAGTCCCAGGCACTCAATCCACATCACAGGCTGGGTGACACTGAGCTCAGGGCTGACAGGATGGGCACAGGCACAAAACAAGTGCAGGGAGCACAACATCAGTGCAGGCCAAGCCTCCATGGCCATGGCACACACGTGGAGGGGCATCTCCTCTCTGGGAAGATCCAACTCTTGGATGAATGACAGATTTTTCCTTTTCAGAGGCCAAATCCCCACTCTAGACTCCAGGGCTTATTTCCCCAGTAGGAATTGGTGGAGAAGCATATCTACTTTAGGATCAATTTTAAAAGGGCATGTTTAAACATCACATGTTTTACAGTGTGTTGAAAGAATTTAGATCCCCCTTTCTTTATGTCTAAAAATATGCAGTGACATTTGAAAGAAGGAAGTATGGTCCAAATATAGATGTGGGAGATTTCAGTATTGTCATCTTGTGCTGCTGAAAACTATGATAAAATAACCAAACACCCATTGTTCCATATACAGAGGGCCATTACCAGAAACTGAGCAATTACAGAACACTGCATATTTTCCACACATTCAGGGCATGATTTTGATGTTCGACAGTGCTTTACTTCTTAACTAGCTCCACTTATGTCAGTAATAGCACTCATGCAATATGAATAAACATAACCTAAAGTTGCATTATTTTTTAAAATTCTTCTATTGTTTTTTTTTAAACATAAGTAGATATAAATACTTTCTTTCTTTTTTGTGGGTTTACTTTGGAAGGTATCTCCTTTCAAAGATAAATTAACTGAAACAATCACTGATAAATTTTTAGCAGAGTAGAATAATAAAATTGTTACTTTGAATCTTAGGTATGTCATGGAAAGATAATGTTTTTCAAATGCATTGAGAAGCTAAGATTTTTTTTCTATTAATTATGGCTATTAATTGAAAAATATGTCCTAAGTACTTTGGAAAATATGAGGGAAGTGACTGCTATTAGGAAAGAAAAAACACCTCAGATTTTTGAAAGCGGTTCTAGCAGTTCATGATAAATTGTTGAGCATGCCTATTTTTACGAGACATCCACTTCTAAAGACACTCAGGAGGCAGTAGCTCCTGAGTAACTCCTGAGGTTTCCTGCCTCTGTCAAATTTGCAGAACCTCAATGTCAATAAAACATCAAGCTTGGGTTTGGATTTAGGAGCGGTTGGTTTTTTGTTTGTTGGGGTTTTTTTTAAATAATGGAATTTATGTTTAAATTGATCAAAGAAGAATCAGGACCTTGTTACCTCCTCAGCATCAGAAGTTTTATGGAACATACTTTTATTTGATTTTTATCTCTGTCTTTTATCTAGCTCCATTCCTCTCAGCTTGAGAAACTTCCGACATTCAGACGTTACTTTCCTACTACCTTGTATGCAGGGCAGCTATTACAAGTAGTAAATAACACTCTGTGTCTGTCATGATGCCATTTGAAAACTTCTGACCAGCATCAGCAACAATGATGCAACTTCATGTCCCGTGTCATTTACACCTACTTGTTACAGCCAAAGGATGAGAGGACGTCAGTGTGCCAGAGTCTAATTGAGTGAAAAATCGTTATATCAGATTCTAAACCTTTCAAAATCCCACGGCAGATTTGCTGATGTTTCATTAAAAACACAACAAAAAACCCCAAGAGAATAGGAATCAAGGCAGGTTAACTATCCTTTCACCTCCACACAATAAGTTTTATGTGGCTGGAAATCTTTCCTCCAGAAAAACTCAGTTGGACAAGTGTAGCCCCAAAGACAGACCCAGAGCTTACAGAATCATAGCAGTGTGGACTGGAAGGCATCTTAAAGACCATCTAGTTCCAACCTCCCTGCCTTGACCAGGGACCCCCCCCCGCTCTAGACCAGGTTGCTCAAAGCTCCATCAACCTGGCTTGAACATTCCAGGGATGGGACATCCACAGCTTCTCAGGGCAATTTGTGCCAGTATCTCGCCACCCTCACAGTAAACAATATTTCCCGATGTCTAATCAAAATCAACTCTGTGTAAATTTAAAGACACTCACCTTTCCTCTATCACTACCTGTCCTTGTAAAAAACTGTCCTTGTAAAGAACAGAATTGAGCCATCAGCCATGACCCAGTCGCAGAACACATGAGACAGCAGGACAGGAGCAGCCACAGCTCTCTCCCTCATTGCTCTTCCCTTTTCCCACCCTCAGCAGGTGAGGACACACAGCTGGAGTGAGGACAAGAAGTGACTCAGGCCTGGGTGTCAGCCAGCACTGAGGAGTGCCCCTGCACACGCAGCTGCCACTGCCATTTCTCACAGCTACATCTGAGAATGGGATTCAGCCAGGAACACCAGACCTGTGTCTAAACATCAACCTTTTAAACACTCAAATAGCCATGTGGCAACATCAATATACTCAGCATATCACAGGCAAAAATTTACACATAATACTGAGCTTCACAGCATCTTCATAAAACAGATGAACACACTGATGTAAATGTTACTCTCTACTTTAACACATTACATCTTTACTTCATTAGCCCCTTAAATTATGATACAAAGCATTTTATGGCAATGAAATGTCTTTTCCTGTTTGTTCAAAACAATGACCTCCAGCCTATTCAGAACATCTCTGGACATCATTGTAACACAAACACATAATTGAAAAACATTTTAGTTGCCAGTTGCTTGCTGCAGTGAAGTTATCTCTTTTGATTTTAATCAATAAGTAATATATTTCAATCATTAATATCTGTTTCCTTGTTTCTATTTCTTCAAGAAATATTCTGAAAAATATTACCTTCAGTAATGCTGCAGGCACATTATTTGCTGTATGCATTTTCTGTATAGGCTTTTCAGACAAAGAACATGTTCTCTTTCAGTTCTAAATGAGTGTCTTTGTCTTTCCTTAGACAAGGTCACGCTATATAAACCCAAGCTGCTTCCTCTTTTTTACACAAAACTTGTTCCCCATTTATTAAACAGAGATGTTAAGTGATGACTAATAGATAAGTGTAACTATTTTGACTACTGTGAGCCTCTCAAAGAAATGTCAGGATATTACCTTAAGATTAGAAATAAGAAATATTTATAAAATGCTACTCCTCTAATATTATTCTACTAAAGAAGCCATGAAAAATAGCGCAGTATCTTTCAGCAAGTCCAACACTGCATATGATAAAAAAACAAATGCATATTTTAGTCTAACAAATAGCAACACTATTCAATACCAAAATCTAAACTAAAAGGAATACAGCTGACTACTATTTCCTTACAAGGTCTACTGTATTTAGAAAAAAACAAAATATGTGAATATTTTATTATAATTTTAAATTACAGTATTATTTCTCTCTGTAATTGCTTCAAGTGTTGCAGCAAATTACACTTTGTGTAATTTTGCAGACAATAATATTTTATCAATTTTTCAGTAAAAATGTGGGTATACTTAACAGGTATTGTGATGGTTAGAAACAGAAGACAACATCTGCCATTTCACTATTAAAACTTAGGATGCAAAACATATTTCCTGATCTGCAAATGGTTCTGAATCCAATTTTTCTTATATTGCATTTGGTGATGAAATGCATTTTTTGTCTATATGAGCTTTAGATATTTTTCTAACCAATTCAGGAGCTTACAGGAAATAAACTCTTTATGTCAAATCCCATTTATTCATTACTCTTATGTGTACTGTACACAAAAAAGGCATCTCCGACTAGAAAAGAACTAATCACCTCATGGAAGTTACAAACCATTTTTCTGAGTTTGTGATAGTGTTTTCCAAAGTTGTCATGCATATGCTTTTTCCTCAGGCATGTTATCTTTTCCATAGGAAACTTTTTTTTCCAGATAATATTTCCACAAAATGTTTTCCTTTGTTTAGAATTTAATATATGCTTTGACATATTCAAAATTTAGTCAGCTCTGGATATTTCTGAAGTATGCAGGTTTCTTAGAAACATCAGATGCAGTATGATTAGGGCCAATTCATATCTGTGATACATGCTGCCACATTAGAGAATTTCAGGATATGTAGCAGTAGAACTTTACCACCTGCCAGTACTGAAGTGCTCTTCAGAACCTTCAGTTTCATAATTTCTGAGTTCTTAGAGCATGCTTATATCTCTGTCCTGGAAAGACCCTGCTCAAGTGCTTCTCTTCTTCCCCTAAATAAGGAACAACAGGTTTTGACATTCCAACCATTTTGTAGGTTTTGACACCTACCAACAACATCCAAATCCAAAGACCAAGAGACCATAACCACAAAGATGAGCAGCCCCTCACGTTTGGTTTCTAAATCCTTTGCTATGCCCAGTTTGGTTGCTGTGCCTGCGTTTTGACACTGAAGGGCAAGTGAACAATACTTACACTGAAAACTTTAAAATTAGAAATAACAAAATATGATTGAATGTAAGTTATAGACCCCCAAGAAATCATTTTAGTTGATTTCCATCCATGCTACCCTTCTCTACTCCCACGGTTTCATTATATTGCTTCACCCAAAAATTCCCTGACTAGATACCCAGCTCCCCACCCACACATACAAATACTGTGCCTCAAGATGCCACTTGGCTTGCACGCAGTTGTGAAGAAAATGTAAAAAGAAGCATTCCCCCAACCTCAAACCTCCCTTTTCTACAGTTTAACCTCACTGCAAAGTAAATCCTCATACTGTAATAGCTATCAATGAAAGCTGAAAATTATTATCAGCAAATGGCAGAAACTGAGGACACTGTTAACAGGGTCTAATAATTTTCTTCTTCGTAACATATCTGGTTTTGTGTCCAATCCTTCATACAACATCATAATGTATTGTAAGCCTTTAGAGATGAGCCAGAACTTCTAGCTTGGAATATTACATAGAGGCAGTTGTGACAGGACTTTCTAGAGCATTCTCTAAGAGACAAAGCTTCTGATCACTTTGTGTCTTTCTTCAGAATTTTTGATTGTCTCAACAGTCATATTGAAGTAGGGAAAAGGAAATATTATGGACATTTTAGTTACTACCTATTTTGTTAGAGGAATTTTTTCTATTCTTCCCCACTCTACTTATGGGTTATTTCCCCTTTATTCAATATGACTGATTTATAAACAGATTACAACTTGGTTCTTGTTAGAAACTCCCAGGAAGTGCTGCTGCAGCACATGCTGGGGTTTAACTGCTGAGTCATTGTTCCATCTCATTCTGTAAAAAGTTACATCCAAATTTACAGGTTTATATCAAAATTAAAACAAAATCACAAGATACTTGTAATATGCTTTATTCTGGATCTATATTTGTACAATGAAGCACTCAGGATTAAGAAAATATGGTGCAGACCTTTATAGAGAAGTGGAATGTTCAGCAGGATGAAGGATCCCAGTGTCCTAGCCACTACTCAGTGGAACCGTGTGTGCCTGTCTCTCTGGAAAAGACCTTACACTAGGAAATAGCATTTCTAAAACTTAAGAAGAGAGAAAATTCTAGACATGAAGCCTTAACTAACAGTCCTCAGTGCAGAGAACATAGGCAATGCAACATCTTTTGACACTGCTTTCATTAGCAATGCATGGAGAAAGATTTGTTTATTTTTAAAATCTAAATGAAATGCATCATAATGACATCAAATAGGATAATGTGAATAAATAGAAGGGGAAAAAATATTATTACCAAGACAAAGATATGACCAAAATATCCATGACCTCTGTCCCGTCAAAATTATCTGAAAGAACACAGATACTCCATACAGACCCTGCAGGCTTGGTTCTGCCACAGGCTCTATTCTCAGGACAGTGACAGGGGCATGTAAGATGGAGAGAACTTCCCCAGGATTTCCTAGAGATTCTCCATCTAGGGAATAAATAGCTGGACACTTCCAGTATGTACCTACCAGTCCATGCTGATTATATGCCTGCCTTAGGTAAACTAATTGTTCCACTTTTTCCTTCAAAGATAAAACCTAATTTCAACAATGAAATTCTAAGCCTGATGTCCTGTATAGGTTCCCTTGACTAATACATGCCCCATATGTACCTCTTCTTAAAAAAAGATTTTTCTCTTAAAAAAATATGTTCTGTCCACTGATTACCAAATTATCCAAGCCTAGGATGAGAAGGAACTAGATATAAGGGAAGAATTAGTCATGTTACACTCAGGCAATTCTATCTTTGGTCATGTATTGACAAGGAAATGACAAATTAATCACAAAAAAGTTCTTTCTTGACGATAACTGCATGTCATGCTAGAACAAGAGCATTAACAATTTCTTCAGAGATTGTTGGAGTGACGTTTATACAGTGACATCTGTGTTATCCTATTTTGGTTTGCAAAATGATTCATGAGGCTTCTCATGAGACTTATATATAGCTAAAGTCCCTGAAAGGAAAAAAATTCTTCATGCAACTCCTGCAGCAGAAGTACAGCTGCAAACAAATCACCCACTCCACCACACCTCCCTTCCAGGTAAATATATGGAAGAGCATGAGAGAGGAGAATATATTTCTATAATCAGTGTGAAGTCCATGATCCTTTCCTCTCTCTGAGTGTATTTAACATGAGCTCTATTTGGTGAGATTTTGGCAGCTTTGCCCTAGAGACAGCAAACTGCACTGCTCCCTAACACCCTGTCCTCACCAGGAACAACCTGCTGCAATGAGGTGAAAATACTCGCTGTGAAAAGAGGCTTGGGGTTGTGGCTTCAGTGCGGAGCTCACTCAGGCAGTGAGGTACCAGGGATGTTTGGGAGCAATCCTTTGCAGCGTGCGCTGCTCCGAGCACGGGCAGCAGCCAGCCCTGCCCCGCGCTCCGCCACTAGAGGGAACACGGACACGATAGAATTGGGAACCTAGGAAAAACAGACTTTTTATAAAAACCATTATTTTATATCCCTTTTAGAATTCTTGTATCAAAATTGTTACCTACTATTTTTTTTCTGACAAAATTTGGTCCATTTCAAGCCAGAAAAAGTGTGGTAATAAGTTTTAAGTGCAAGTGATAGGGAAATCTTTTGAAGTGAAGTCACCTGCAATTCAACTTTTTGCAACCCCATATACTCCATTTACTTCAGATTTTCAGAAAAGCCAGGCAATATTACTAAATTGTTTGTAAGTAATTTTGAGCAAGGACTTTTCAAGGAAAACAGCCTGACGGAAAATACTGACTCACTAAAGAATCCTTCTTTTTTTCTTTTTTTTTCAACAAAAAACAAACAAACAAAAAAACCTAAACCCCCCCATATTTAAATACAGCAAGTTCTTAATTTCAGCTTCAGTGGAATTTCTGTACAGTGCAAACATGTAAACTGCCAGAGAACCCTTCCTTTCCAACTTCCTTGCATCCCAGGTGAGAGGTACAATCAAGAAGCACTCGTGCAACACTGACTTGGTTCATTTTCCAGATGCTGTTTCAGTTCCCATAAACAAATGAGAAAACATATTGAAGCAGGTGTTCTTTCCATATGAACTTAATGTACTAATTATAGGCATATTTACTATTCTTGAATCTCTTTCTCCAAGATGTTTATACCTTCTAGTTTATTCTAAGACAACACAGAACACCTAAAGATGCAAAAATCCTGTATAACAGAAAATATTTCCCATGTTCAGATCAAAACCCAACAGCTGTCACAAAAAAATGTGATGTTTTGGGTTTGTTGTCTTTAATGGGAAACAAGCTTACAGAAATACAAGAACTCAGTTCTACTTGTTGCTGCCCTTTCCTCTCTTGTATTTAAAAAGTCTTTATATTTAAGTCTGAGATTGTTTGATTCATTATTTCAACTAGACCAGTTCCTTACATATTGGAAGATATGGGGAAAACTTATTCTTTGATGTATTTGTTTACAATATGAAAAAAGTTTAACATGCCCTTGACCCCTAGTGAGAGAAAGGGCACTCCCCATGCACAGCACCCCAGAGTACACGGCAAGAGCAGTCCATCTTCAGAAGATACAGAAGCCAGCAACAGATAAGCCTCCACATGTAAAGGAGTATAGTGGGTAGGCAGTTAAAAGCCTGTCATCCAGATTGCTTAGGGGTTTTTAAAGTATTAGGTTAAGAACTTAAAATAATTTCCACAAAATAGTTAATATTTGCCATAATATACAAAAAATATACATAATCTGAAATTAATAAAAGTTAAAAATATGTACTTGGGGTGTTAATAATCTACTGAGAAGATTAAGCTTTAAGACATCAAATGAGGCAACTTTTAATTAAAAATAATTTGGACTGTAAATTTAAAAAAATACACCCTAGACAGAACAGGCTCTTCCAATATCATCTATAGATTAAGGAAAATAATTTAAATAATTTTCATAATCGTGTTACACTACTTTTAGAGAAATAAATACAGCACGAGCCCATAAGGTGGCAGCAAACTCCTTTTTAACTGAGAGCGGTAAATGTCCGCTCTTTGGCGCAGTTAATGCTATTACTTTTCAATACCACTTCATTATCCAATTAACATTAAAAAGAAAATAGTACACCAATAGCATATCTATTCCTCTGATTTAAAAATCATTATTTCTCACTGGGTAAATCAGATGCTTTAATATTTAATAAAGTAAAACTAAATGACATTTAGAACCTCGGGAGGGAAAAAGGGAAAAAAAAGAAGAATAAAACCTCCCACAATGAAGGGCAGAATGTGCCCCACTGTGAACTGTCTAGTAACTTCTTTTCATGATACATCAGCTGACCTCAGTGCTCTGGCTATTGAGTGAGCAGAACTAACAACAAATCCTCTTCTCTAAATTAGCACATTACTGAGCCCCACAACTTTTAATACTCAGTATCTCCAGAAAGCATTTATTTACAAGCAGCTTGAAAAATATGTTACTTTTCACAGATATGTTTACAGCTAAGAAATCTGTCCATCTGTGTACAAAATGTGTCAGAAATGAACAAGCTGAATTGTATATTAAATATTGCCATTGACATTGCTTCTACAACTCTGTGGTTGAAATACAATGTCTGTGGAACTGACAAGTCTGTACTAGTGTCATCTACCAGCCCTGCCCTGTTTTTCAAATCTGTTTGATACTGGAAACATCATGCCATATGTTTGGGGTTTCCCAGGAATATTTAATCTTTTTGAGATGAAAACATGTCCAGGCAGAGTGAGTGGTACTGTACATTTGTAAAGGATTGCAAATCACAGAGTAAAGGCTAGGCTTCTGGCCTCACACACATGCCAGGTACTCATAGAATCACAGAAACATTTAGGTTGGAAAAGACCTTTAAGATCTCTGAGTTCAGCGTTAATCCAGCACTCAAACCCACCACTAAACCATGTCTTCAAGCAGCACAAATGTTTTGAACATTCCAGAGACAGTCATTTCACTGCTTCCCTGGGAAGCCTGTTCCAATACTTGACCACTGTGAGGAAAATCAATCTACTAACACCAGAGGTTGATGTCCAAAAAGGAGACAGAGGAGTCCTGTAACTTTATTCGAATAAAGGGAGAGGCCATGGGGCATTTCCCCTGAGATCTCTTGGATTTTTGGAGGACTCAGCGTCCATTTTATCCTAATTTCCTGGCCACATGTCCCTCTCTCTCTTTCCCCATTGGCTGAGGTATTTGAGAGCCATAGGCTTTCTGAAAACGCCTAATACCTGAGACCCCCCTCCAATGTATTTTTCCCCCCACCCTTGTCCTTCCATTGTGTCACTCAGTGAAATTTCTTATGGAATTTATGGATCTTCTCATTATTCCTTTCATCTTCCAATATTCAATTTTATTTATCAGTGGACCTTTGGTTTGTTTGTAAATGCAAATTTCACTTGTTCACTTGTTCAGTGGAATCCTCCCCACTGTTTCTTTTTTCTCTCAGTGCTAGTTTTATCTACTGGCAAGACCCACAGTTTATTTGTAAAGACAAATAAACTGTGGGTCTTATTCCTTATTCCTTTCACCACCTTTCTAGTACAGAAATTTTTCCTGATATCTTATCTAAACCTTCCCTGGTGCAACTTGAGGCCATTTCCTCTTCTGCTGGCCCTTTTTACTTAGGAGAAAATACCAACACCAACCTGTACTCAATGTCTTTTCAGGTAGTCGTAGGGAGAAATAAAGTTCCCTCAACAAGGTATTTCCTCCTCTGCATATACATTTCTAAACTCAGTACAATATAGTTCATCTGGTACTTCTACATGTGTTTGATTCACTGAATCTATACTGCGCTAATATTTCCATAATTTCATTATACTTTCTGATCCTGTACAAATACTGGCCCATAGCACCCACTGTTCCCAGATCACACTAACACACTCATAGACACAAAAATACAAAACTTAAGTGTATATAGCAGACATTTAATTTTGGTCATAGTACACACTAGCCTAACCCCATTACTGGAGTCTATATTTAATAGCGAGAGCTTGTTTCTTCAGTTTCCAAATAAAGATGATTTTTATTCCTGCTACCTGGCATCTGAACCTGGAGTTTTGCAAAGCAAGCTGTTTCAAAAGCTGTTCAGCTTGTAAAACAAAGCAAGACAGAAGACTTGCATTTCTGAGTTGTCACAGCCTTCCTTGGCTTCATCAACAAGGAAGGACATCCATTAACAGTAAGACAAAGCAGACAGTAGAAGCAGATCTGAACTGGATCACATTGTCTCATAGTCCACAGGATTTACAGATGCAGCTTTAACAACTGACACCATTCCCTTGGCTGTGAATGCGCGAAGAGGATTGAATTTACTGTTTCCTGACTTTCTCACAGGTGTTTCCTATTCCCAGGCCTCTCCTTAGCTCTTGTACAGTTCAGTAGGCACTGCTTTCCCTATTTCTGCTTTCATAAACAATCACTGAATGTTGCATTCTGTCAGCTGAGACAAAAGAGATCAATGCACACTACATTGATACAGAAACACCCAGCGTCAGGATATTCCTTTGACCTTCAAAAATAACATCCTTTTTTCATGTCATACTGTGAGCTGTCTGGTTTTACGATTTCCTGATTCAGCGAGGTTTTACCTTACTTTGCCATAGTTAATGCACCAATATTAACGACTACAAATTAATTTCTTTAAATTAAAATAGCAAAAGAAATTAAAGAAGTTCCACATCAGCTCATTAAACACAATATGAGAAACTTGTCAGAAAACTGAGCTGGTTTACTCAACAGAGCATCCACATGGAAGAACTCTAACCCTTAGTTAGCACTACTTTTTTTTCTTTGAACTTTGTTCATAAGCTAAACTAACTTTGTCTCTTACAGCAAAGCAAAATAAGCAATAAAATGTCTTCTTTATACAACCAAGAATAATTCTTCAGGCAACTGGAAGATATTCATACTTTGACACATGCATATTTTGGGAATGGTTTAATAAAACCTAAAAAAATACTCGTCTGTTACTGAATGGTTTTATAAATTGAATGCAGAGATATTTATACATATCATAAAATCATAGCATGGGAAAGACACGTCTTTTTACAGCATTTATATGATCAATGACAGAGATAAATTCTATGATGTCATACAGTCACTCAGGTTTTCAGAGCTAGAAACAGACCTTTGCATTGCCTTTTTGGGAATGGAAAACATGGTCCTCTCATAGTACTACTTCTTGTAGAAGTGGCTCCCTCATTCCTCGCTCTTTTCCCCATGTGAGGTGTAACAATCTCAAGTTGCTTACATAATAAAGCCTTAGGAAAACTAAGCTTTTTAAGCAAGGCAATCTTGGAGCATTTATTTGTATGCAATTTCAAATGAAATGGATAGTACACTTCCAGAACAGAGAACAGCTCTGAAAGAATCAAATTTCTTATCATAATTGATTAAAAACACCGATTAGGACAAGTGGTGATGCAATTCCCCCTCAATGCCTCCCCTTCTTTGGAGTCCCCCCATTGACACTGACTGTACTTTGTCCATGAAAATGTATCTTGAAGAGTTGTTCTAAACTTGGTTCCCAAGAATAACCAAGATAGCACTGGGGCCTTGTACCCCTTGAGGCTTGGAACTCTGGAATTTGTTTTTTCTCTAGGAAAAGGCCATGGAAAATTACTGGGAAAACCAGCCACTAATAGAATAGGCTACAGAGCTACACATATATGTGCAAAGAATACAGGGAACATATAAAAGAAAAATAGGCAAAAACCAAAGGGCATCAATTTTTCTTCAGTTTCACCCTTCTGATTCTCTCCCCAGTACTGAGAGGGGGTGAGTGAGTGACTGCATGGAGCTCAATTGCTTCCTGGGGTTAAACCACAACAATGGCTTAAAAAACCATGTGCGATTCTTCCGGCTAATTATACTGGCTTGTAAAGAGGAAAAAACACTGTGGCTACTAAGCCAAGGGAAGTGATCAATCACCTCCACATGGCCCTTGTTACACCACTCTCAGAGGGGCTCCCCACATTCAGTTTGGGGCCCCTCTGTACGTTAAAGACATTGGTGAGCTGGTGAGACTTCAGAAAGGGCCACCAAGATCATCAATGACAGGAGCATTTCCTTGTGAAAAGAGGCTGAGGGAGCTGAGCTTGTTTATCTTGTTCAGAAGAGGCAGGTTCTAGGGACCACCAAGAAGACAGAGTCAGGTTCTTTCCTAAGGTGTGGTGGGAAAATGAGAAACAATGCCCATAAACTCAAAAGATGGGACATTTTGACTATACAAGGAAAACATTATAATTAAGTACTGGAGCAGATTGCCCAGAGAAGTTGCATGAACTCCATCCTTGGAGGTTTTCAAGACCCAAAAGTACAAAGCCCTGAGCAATACTGTCTGATTGTTGATCCTGCTCTAGCCAGGAGGCTGGAGTAGATGAGCATGAGCACACTTCCAATCTGAATGATTCTGTGAAATACTCTTTTACCCCTCCATCAATTACATGTTGTGACAAATCATGGGTAACTCTATAAAAGAAAGTGGACATAACTGCAAATCTCACTCCAATCCATGCAGCAGCTCTGGAAATCTGATCTGGCTTTCCAAATTCAATTCTTACTTTTTTTATAGGTAAGAAACTTTAAAAATTACAAAAAAGTAATTATTTTGAGAACATTATCACTTTTCCTTCGCTGACCCCTCAAGTATGCCAGTATTACAACCTGTGTAATTCTAAGATCACACTGTAGTTGGCAGTTGGATGAAGTGCTTCTCATCAGGTTTACCTACCCTTCAAAAAAGAAAAGATAATCATTAATTAAAACTCCCACCTCAAAAAAAAAAAAAGGTTGATACCAAATTTTATCCTTAGTTATATTAGAATGTCAAAGCAGAAGATATTTTCAGGCTATACTGCACTACATGCAGTTTACAATTTAAATCATAATTATCTCTGAAAGCTAATTTAAAATCACTGGCATTTCATAATGATCATCCAAAGACATGAAAGTCTGTGAAGCAACTAGAGCTTTCTCAGGCTTTATGGCAAGACTACTTTTAATGTAATTATAGCAATTAAGACCCTTCTATTAATAACTTTCTTTTCAGATTAATAAGCCACTTATGTAGTACAATATAAAGTGGCTTGTAATTACAGTGACAACACTGTGATTTCTGAAAACTGCTTAATAATGAGTGATAAGCGTCTGCCAACTTGCATTAAGATGCTTTAGGAATCCTACATGAACCTGATGTTTGATAATCCTGTTTTGAAGACAAGATTTGAATTGCAAATTGAATTTAAAGGAAAATTCAGCATTCTTCTGCCAAAAGGAGCAGAATCTTTATTTGCACAGCTGAGCACACCTTTAAATCATAGCAGCACTCAATAGGACAATTTATTGTTTTTTTATATAGCTGGTCATCTGATGCAGCACACAGATGAGAGAAAAACTTGTCTTAATAATCTCAGTGGATCAAAACCCTAAGTGAATCATCTGGTTTAAACAAGGCATCCCCTTCCCTCAACTGGGAAGACAAAGTAATTCATAAGAAATTAATAAATATAAGTTATTTGACTTAACTAAAATCAGAAAATAATAAGATGCTGAAACTGAGTCTCTATTTAATTGTTCCAGAGCAAGGTATCTATTTCAGGTATTAGAGAAGCTTGTCCCTTGCTGCATATGAAGCGCTTAGATTCTTGATTTTTTTATATTCTTTTTTTTTTCAAATTTCATATGGATTTAAGGAAGGGTTATTCTTCATATTTTAGATATGAATATTGAGATACAGAAAAAGTAGATTTTTCAAGAGATTAAGTTAGCTGACTCTATTTCTGAAATTTTTATCCCCAGTAGATTATTCAGAGTCATGGATTCTTTTCAGGTTACTGAGAGTAGGGTGAATGGTTGCTAAAATACGTCATAATTGACAAGTTTCAAACTGAGCTACCAAATTGTAACATGCTTTTGAGAACACAATTCTTCAAATGCTTATATTATTATTGTGAGAGACTTAAAAATTATAATTGTCTTAAACACTATTAAGACCACCAAAGGACTTTGCCCACTGTAGCAAACTGTGCAAAGAAGAAAGTGCTCATCTGCAACCACTGAAGCTCACCTCTACAGATATATGCCTTCTGGATTTCAGGGACTGTGAGTTAAGCCACCTGACAGGAGCTGGAGAAAAGATAAAGTTTATACTGTCCAAGTATCTCAGCTCTAAGGAGAAGAAGACAAGGGTGGGGGAGACCACAGCCCACAGACTAATTTGCTAAGGCCAGGTTTGCATGCTCTCCTCCCACAAACTGAGAGGAGGAGGAGAGCTTTTGGGGAGGTGGTGATGAAGCCTCTGATAAAACCATAAAAAGCTGAAAATAGACCCTGTACCAGGAAGCATTGGACAGCCTTGGCTCTTCATACTGTATTTAGTCACTGGTGGAAATAAGCAAAGAAATGAGTGACGAAAGCATACATGCCCATGCATACTGAATGCTAACTTGCTTTTCCTGTCTACCTTTTTGTATATATTTCCTTAGTAACAGACAAATACAAGATGCTATCAAGTTGTAAATTTTTGAGAATGGTAAGCAAAATGTGGATGAGAAAAGTAAACTAAGACTTCAGTCACACTGTATAAAGGAGCGGGAAGAAGATGGAAACCAAATAATAGAGCAGCAAAGCGTAGAAAAAGGCATACATAGACAAGAATGAAGGAAATATATGAAAAGCTCTAATCTGATGAACCATGTTGCTCACTCAATTTCTTTTTAATAATGTTTTTGAATTCTTTAGTCCTTACCAGTAAAGGAATACAGTTGTTGCATACAAAAAACAGCTGTGATAAATTGTATGGTAGTGTTTCATGCCTACTACACACAGAAAAAAAGAAATACACCATACAGGCAATGAAGAAGTGAAAAACTTAAAATGAGATACAACTTCAATGGTTTCTCTTTTCCTCAGCACTCGTGCATCATATTCTATTCTGTAGCTTTTGAGACACAATATACTCATCGTTCGTTAGTACTAAATGCTTGAACGAGTGAATGCCACAGTTTTCAGTTCTTAGCTTACATACTGTTGTAATTTTGCTACTTCCTTCTGAACAAACCAGAATCTAGCCAGCACTGTAGTTCAAGATGTGCAAACATGCTGATAATCTTTGTGAGTCAGAGTTGTTTATTGGTCTATACAACAGACAGCTTCCCCTTGATACCGTATAGAAGACATGAATTCTAGAGTGTCTCATGAATAACTAGCCTCCCATGCTTGCCTCCACCTATTCATCTTCAAGGGCTAATCCCTAATCCCTTCTGGACAAAATTTTGTCACAAAGATGTGTCACAGCTGTATTTAATAGTACTCCCAATTCTGCTTCTGCAATGACTTCTCCCAGTATCTGCCTCCCTCACTTTGAACTTCTATGAGAACTTCTCTGCTACCAACTACACCATCATGCTCCTCTCCTTCTGCTCTCTCTGCTGTTTGATTTCTTCCACAGCCAGTTCAGGTCTCTAAATTCAGCTCACTAAGGAGATAGAAAATTAAACAATCAAAAGACTGATACATTTTTTTTCTGGTTACTTAGTTGAACTGGCTACTCAAGGAATCAGGTAAGAACCAGAGATGGCACAAGGAAGGCCATTAGACTGGGGAAAGGGCAGAAATGAAGGAGGGAGGAAAAATCAGAACTGTTGCTTATCCAGAAATGGATGTTAGATAGGACCTCAGATACACAGCCACCTTTACTGAATAATTTTTTTTAATCATATGAAAATGTTTTTATTTCTCTCAAAAACACATTTGTTAGTGGTATGCAAGTCATTAAATCACTAAAAGTCAATTGCATCATGTGGCTGTGTAAAGCTAAAAGCATAGGCAAACTACTTGTAGGACAAGTCCTAAAAAAAAACAAATTCAGTAATCAAATATAAGCATCCACCTGTGGCTGAACTTACGACTTTGTAGGCTCTTTGTCATATGAAAAGAAATCAATTTTTCTAAAAACTTTTGAAAAATGTTTTTATTGGTTGAAAATGCAGTTTGCTCTGATTGTTGAGACAATGTCACCTGCAGTCCCGCATATTGAGCCATGCTTTTCATCTGTTTCAGAGCTAGAAGACCTCTACACCAAAGGCCTCCAAATCAAACAGAATAAAACAGTCAAAGTGAATTATATGCTACATATTTTCACTCTAAATGAAGGTACAGATGTAGGGAAATTCTCTCTGTTGCTGACTTATGACTCTTAGCTAGCATTCTCATCTGCTGGATCAGACCTAAACTTGTATTTCAATAGAGGCAGAAAATGTTAAACTCATATCAAGGCCATATTATATTATGACATTATTATATGAGGAAGGATTAGAGTGCAGTTGAAAGTCTCCCAGGACCAATAAAAGCAGAAGTGGCAAGCCAAAGCAGGAAGTTTACTTACTGTAGTTCAGATAACTGTCCTAATTTTAATTTTTCTTCCTGTATACCACACATACCATCTGATTTACATACTATAAATATATCCCCTGAGACTTGTCCTTTGACAACCTGTAAGTTACTGAGTAAGATCTCAAGTGAGTACCTTTTTGGCTGGGCTAAGAGTAGGTTTGATCAGTAGAAAAAGAGTGTTTGTTTTATCAAAGTGACAGCTTGGAGACCAATGATCCTAATGACAACTTCAGTCCATTTAAGAGAAAAATTTGTGCTTGCAAAGCCAAGCCAGAAAATTTTTTTGATTGCTCTAAAAGGAGTCTGATATGCAGAAAGGCTGATGATTTATTTCCTATTTCCTAAGACTTAACAGGTTTGCTTTTCTCAGATTTGGGTGGCAAGTATCACAAGATACTGTATTATGGACAGACACATAAAGAATTCAATTAGCTATTAATGTTCCTTGGCATCTGTGGTCATAAAAGCATGATCTCATATACTGTAACTACTTTCTTTCAATAGCATTAGACATCATCTCTTCAAGCCTAGACTGAAGTTATTAAATACACATTATAGCAAAAGAGTTGCTATGATTCTATCCAGATGGTACTTACAATTATCCTTCTCTAGACATATACAATCTTTATGTAAATTATTACTAATGGAAAATCTGAGAACCACAGAACCTGTGCTTGAGCTCTCTTGCATGGGAAAGAAGCCAAACAAGTGCTCATAACATTATTGTCAGCAGAGCTGTATAGGAAATTAGTTCACATTCCACAGGTTTTTTTGAGAGTATAAATAAAAAAAATTGTCTCACATTGCATTGGAACAAAACCAAGAATGTCCCAAGTAAGAAACCTGACAGACACATTCTTAACCCCTTATTGAACTAACTACATCCATAATGGAAGTATTCACCATGGTTACAGTTTTCTAGACGGACCTAGGCAAAGCAGCACCAGATATTGCTCTTCTACAAGTCATGCAAATACCTTAGTCCTAATGAGATGGAAATTGTTTTCCTGTGTTCACTACTATGATCAAAAATTCTATTCCTAGTGATTGAATTCCTGCAGAAAATTTTGATTTCAAAGAGTTGTTCTGCTGTCATGACAAAATAAAAACTGTTCCTCATTAAATTTCTAAGTAACCATAATTTTCAAAATTTTGCCTCTGGATATTGAGAGATCTCTGACATAATTTACAACAACAAAAAAAAAAATAGACAAGCTTATTGACTTAGATAAAGTCCATGTAGCTAATAGATAAACATGGAATTTTTGATATCTCTTCAAATGGAAAATACAAGTATGTAGACAGCTGTTCCAAATCAAAGTATACCTGTTTCCTTTGTACCAGGGAGCCCAGATCTGGACACAGTCCTTCTGATAAGGCCTTATCAGTGGACAGAGGGAAAGGATCACCTCCCTCAGCTTGCTGCTCAGGATATCATATGTCTTCTTTGCCATAAAGGCAAATTGCTAGTGCATGATCAGCTTGGTTTTCCCCAATACCCCTATGTCCTTTTCTGCAAAGTTGCTCAGCCCCCAGCAGGTAATGGCGCCTGGGGCTGTTCCTCCCCATTGCAGGACTCTGCAATTCCTGTTGAATTTCATGAGGTTTCTGTCAGCCCATTTCTCCAGTCTTTCCAGGTCTCTCTAGATGGCAGTAGGACCCTCTGGTGTGTCTGGTACACCCACCTGTTTTGCATCATCAGCAAGCTTGCTGTGGATACACTCTGCCCCATCACCCAGTAATGAGGATGCTACTCTCATGTACCAAGCCACTCATCTCATGGATGCACCTCAGAATCATATCAGGTTGGTCAAGCATGACTTGTAAAGCTGACTACCTTTGTCCTTTATGTGCCTGGAAATGGTTTCTGGGATTAGCTGCTCCATCACAGGGATAAAGGTGAGGGTGACTGGCCTGTAGTTCCCTCGGTCCTCCTTCTCCTGCTTTTTTTGAAGATAGAAGTGGCATTTACTTGTCTCCAATCTTCAGACACATTCCCAATCACCATGATGAATCCAAAATTATTGCCTGCTCTCACGGTGGCATCATCCAGCTTTCTTGGCAGTCATGGATACCTCTCATTATGACCCATAGACTTACGTATGTCCAGGATGCTTGTGTATGCCCTGACCTGATCTTCTTCCACCAAAGGTATGTCTTCCTCGTTCCAGTCTTTCCCACTGGTATTTGGGATTTCTGAAGGCCAGACTTATTAGTAAAGACTGAGGTGAAGAGGACAACGCCTTTTGCATATCCCATGCAGGGCCACTTCCCCATTCAGCAGCATGTCCAATTTCCCCTACTCTTCCTTTTGCTATTTGTGTACCCAAGAACTTTCTCTTGCTGCTCTTGACGTAATTTCTCAGGTTCAACTACAAGTGGACTTTGACTTTCATAGACATATCCTTGCATGTCAGACAGTGCCTCAGTATTCCTCTCAGGTTACCCATCCCTACTTCCACATTCTACAAATTCCCTTTTTATGTTTGAATTTTGCCAGGAGCTCCCTGTTCATCCATGAATGAAATATTTATGGAAACTTTCTATACAATAACCTTTTCAGAGAATAATGAGTGCATCTCTAGCTTTACTTAGTATTTTTCTGATACATAAATTTAATTTCTTATAATTTATAATAAATTTTGAGTAGGTGTTTGAGAAGGTGCTGAGTAGCATCTTTTGCCTAAGTAAATTTGCCTCTAATAGAGATTTAATAATGCAGGAATTTCTTCAGGTTGCGACTACTGATGTTGTGACTGGGACTGAAAACCAGAGATTAAATAAAGAATTAGCTTCCTTCTCCAGTACATAATTTCTGAGTCATATCCAATAACTGACTTCGAAACCTAAAAGTGACACGTTTAGTTTCTATGCTAGGGGACCTAAGGCACAGAGAGCTCATGGAGCAGTCCCATGATTCAGAACAGACTCCAAGCCATGAATCATACTGAGCAAAAAAGAAAGGATAGTCAGCAAAAGCGTCTCTCAACTTATGTGAATCACCCATACTTGATAGAAAATATCTCTGCTTGTTGGGAAACAGACACTTCTTCTATCCCAGTTATTTCAAAGAACAGAGCACAGCTTATTCTTTCCTTTGAGAAGAGTTTTTTATTGTTTTCTCTCCTTCTCTTTATGCCTCTAAAACTGTCCACAAAGTGGAACATATAAGTTCAAGTTCCTTTTCTGGTTGAAGAAAGCTTTGATTTTCCCAGCAAGTGCCATAGTTATTAAGCTACAGCACATTTTTCCACCATTCTGTTTTGCCACTGTTTCAAGAACTGAGAAGTCACAGGGATAGTCGGGGTGAACAGGAAGGAGTGTGACTGTAGCCTGTGTTAAGGGTTCTTTGGATAATGAGCCCTCATTTGTAAAAATGTAAGTTTACCCAATATCTGGCCAGTTTGGACTTGGGACTGCATAGCCAAGACACATCTACGCAGTCACTATTTCAGCAGAGTATTTTTTCTTTTCTGTTTAGTGCTACTACTTCAAAAGAATAGTTAATACATCTTATTAAACTCTGTAGCCAAAGTCTGGTAGCTAGGCCACAGTCCTAACAGATGGAAACTGTACTTTGATTCCCCACCATGAAGGAAATCTTACAACTTTGTATTCTGACTTGGGGAAGGTTCACTATCGACTCAGGCTTTATAGAAAAAAGTGGGGCAGAACCTCTTCTTTCTATATCCTTTTTTAAAAAGCAATAGCTGCTACCAAACTTCACAGGGTTCTTAAATCAGCCTCAATTTCACACATGGCCTGAAACTTCCTAACATAATAAGCCTCTCTGAACAGTGAAATACAGTTAAGTTTAGTCTCTAGATTTTGAATGGACCATGCATGAAACAATTATCAAAATTACTGGGTAAATATTAACACTCACAGTATCTGAAATGTGAGACAGTAAAAAGCAAAAGAATTAAAGTACAATGGAGAATAAGCAGTTAATTAGAAATGTCTCCAGACTTAAAACTTTTGATTTCTGCACCCAAAATACCTCCTGAGTTTTTATTGGACCTGCCACAAGACATTTCATGCAACATTCCTTTGTTTTATTCAAATGGAAGGCAAATGTTATTCCTTTCTTAAACTGAAATGTTTTTTAAAACTAAATTAGTGTATTAAGCCACTTTGAGTCAACACAGACTCCTTATATTTATACTAAACTTCAGATTATATTTACAAGAAAAGATCTTAAAAGCACAGTGTCATTACTTCTAACATATAAAGCACTGAGTAAACAGCAAAACTAGAAGAATTTAACTGGAAGCTAGTCTCAAGTATTTGCTAGAAAAGTATAAACAGAAGAACTGTTTATTAAATAACTGGAAACACTGGAAACAAATTTTCAGCATTGCTAAGTTAGGATATACATATATTGAGGATAGACATATAAATCACCTATATAATCTATATATCTTATGTCTGGAGAAATGTAGTTACATTTTTCATTATGGTATCTGAGTGCAAAGAAAATTATAAAACCAGGAAAATTATCTGACAGACTATCATGTTCCCAGAAACGTGTATGGTAGAAGAATTAGCCTTTTCCCATCTTCTGCTTGTTGGGTTCATGAACATTGCTGAGGGAAAGTTAATGCTGGGATGCATCCTGCTCTTTGCTTAGAAAATACTAATATTTTAAACAGGCATTAGATATTTCCCAGACAGTTATGATAAAGCCCAGTTCTATGCCCTGGCATGTCAATGTTGTTCTCCTGGCAACTTCAGAATCTTTAGGTAAAAAGTCATACAGGATCACATTCACGGAATAGGAAATTATTTCTGCCAGGCTAATTAAAGGCACAGAAACACAGAAAACAGTCAGAATCTTAAAATGCATTCTTTATTGATCCAGGTCTCAGAGAAAGTGTGTTCCAACAGCAATCTGCTGGTTTGCAAAACAGAAGTTTTATATTATTGTCTGCATTTTCCATTATATACATGTATTTGTAGGCTTCATATAGAATTTGTAGACAGGAAAGTTGCTAAAAGATTCTACATTCTGGTACTAAATGACACAATTGAAATATGCTCAAGTCACAACCAGAGCATCTCCAACTCAATAAGTTTAGGAAAAATCTACACACAAAAAAAAATATTATTAACTGAGCAGTGTTATAGTTTAGTAGAGAAAAAAAAAAAGTCATTATCAAAACCATTACTATGCTTTATATCCAGACAGAAAAGGATAAGCAAAATATGTTTAAATCATACAAGATTTTCTTTCACTTATTTTTTGCTTCCTAAAATGAAAATATGTTCCTACATCCACTCTCAAAGGAAAAGCATGAACTGAGGACTACTATGGTTTCATTTCTCTGCTTACTATGGCCAAAAATACCTATCTAGCCTTTGTAATTGCTGGCATTCGACAGCACATTCACTGAAGAGGAATAATCTCCTGCTTACTCCTTTGATCTTAGTCTCATGGAGTTATGAGGCTTGATGGTATTCAAACTACAGGGTCCCAGTACACCAACATCCCCTTGTCTTAACTTCCCCTTGTCTTTCAACCCCCAAATCTGTAGAAGTAACCATTAAACCAAACAAAACAGAGTGAGAAGCAGAAATTAAAAACAAAATTTCAAACCCAACCAAACAAAATACATGCAACAGCTCCTATCGTTCACCTCTTTTAGGGAGACACACTAAACACAGCAGCATTACTTGGTGGACTATGTTCCCTCATTTCTTCTAATGATACAGCTTGGGCCCATCCTCTCTTAGTTTTTTACTGAACTTCTTGACCAAGGTCTGCTGCATAGGTTCACCTGCTGGCCCAACAAGATGCCAGTTATAGCAGAAAAGTCAGTTTTGCTTTTATCTGTCAACAAACAACAAACAGACCTTATCTCAGTTTTGCTGTGTTGCAAACGTATTTCAACAAGTGGTTGAAAGTCAGACAAAAAAATTAACCACTGAAAGATAAGTATCTCTGGCCTCTGGGGAAGTAAAAAAATGACCTAAGATCCACTTGTGAAAAGCTGGTATGTGTGGAGAGAAAGCATTAGATTCTGCAAATGAATAATAAAATTATCTATCAAATTATTCACCATCACTTCCTAGGGTAGCTATAAAGTCTGTATGAATGTTTGTTTGTTACTTTTCCCAAAGATAAAAGAAACACAAAACATTAAAATATTTATGGCAGTATTCAGTCTTGCAAATGCTTCATTTTTTTCTGTCATTTTGCATTAGGTATAGGCAAAAACAGTTTCTATAGTAAGAGTTTGAAGACTGGAATCAGAGCCTAACTTGTTTTCTGCTGGCGGGCAGG
>JAHLSL010000009.1:21890379-21961296 GCA_025920805.1 Petroica traversi
CGTGCCGGCCGGAGAGAGGGGCTGTCCGTGGGCCGGGCACGTCCCGCTGCCCCGGTGCGCTTACAGCTGGGCTGCCTCGCTGCCCCCACCGTAGGTATCGCTGCATTTGGTGCCCCAGGTGGGGACGTACCGCTGTTCTGTCATGCAAGTAAAACATGTGTTCGGTCCTCCCAGTAAACCCCTGAGGTCTGAAAGTTGCTTTCGTGTATGTGCCCTGTGTGTGTAGGTATGAAACTTAAATTCCAAGCAGCCAAGACGCAGTTTGTGGTTCTGTTAGTGATTATTTTCGGACCTGTGATGTGACTGATTCGTTACAAGTGTGTTGTCAGCTTTTCCTATGGATCACCCCCTTGAGTGAGGAGCCCGGAGTTGGTTTTTATTTCTTTTTAAAGGCATATTGACTAGTTAGTTGTGTCCAACTGGTAACAGAAAGCAATACACAGTCCAAATGTATTCCATAACTCACCTTTTAAAGCTTCCTATGTAAAACTGACTTCATGTGGGATACTCATGTAAGTCTTTGCTTCTAGTTCTTTTGCAAATTAAATGTAGTGCTAATGCACTGACTTCTTTTAATTAAAAACTGATTTGTAATATCTTTTTGCATACTATTTGATCATGAGAAAAGGAGCTTTATGTGTGAACGTGGGTTAAATCTGTACATAGCCTTCATTGATACATGCAGACTAGTATTTTGAAATGCATGTTGTATGAATGCATGTGGGGTTTAATCTTGAATTGTTTTATTTAAAGGTAGTAACTTGTTTCAAAATACACATGTATTTTTGTATACCTGTGTGCTTTTCCAGCTTGCAGGCTAGAAACTGACTCGGGGATGGAAATAGTTTATGGTGTGAAAGGCTACCTGTTAAGGCTGAATCCTAGCGATGGTTAGCCTTGAGTTACATCTTGCTTCAAGTGATGTCACCACGAGATAGTGTCACCTGGGTGGACACTCCTGCTTTGGAGGCACTGCCTATCTCAACCTCAGTCATTAGGCCATCGGTGTATAGATGGGTGTAGCTGGGCACTATCGCTGTCTTTAGAAGCTACTTGTGTGCACAGGGTTGAGTATGTTTACTTATATTGCTCAAGTACAGTTTAAAACTTAAACTTGGTGACATCACAGCGCTTGTTCGCTGGGAACTTTTTGAGCTCCAGGAGATGTGAGATGCATATTTGCGGAAGATGGAGCATTCTAATTCAGAATTTATTCATATAAAGAGAAAATAAATATGGGGTGCGAAGTGACTGATAAAATTCTACTGATAATGGAGTCTTGGTTTGAGTGAACTTGTAGTTGCTGAGAATTGCACTGCAATTTTCATTACGAGGGTCGTTGCATGTATTTTAAATTTATTTGACTATTTTTGCCATATTTTTCTTTGCTCATCTTTTACTTCTCTCTTTCATGAGCTTTGAAGATTCCTGAAGAGTTTTCTGAACCTTCTGAGACAGACACAGAAGCTGGTACCACAAAAGAAACCAGCAAAGCCCTGTTTAATTAAAGTAGTATTTCTATTCTGCTCTGCTTTATTATTAATATGCAGAGATGTCTAGGATTTGGAAAACTTCACATTTTCTCTCTTTCTACTATTCATACATCCAGGAAACTATTTGTTACTACACTCTCTCCCCTCCCTTGCTCACATCTTCTCATCTTCTTTCTTTTTGTAACTTGGGTGAAATTCATTTTCCGAGAGAACAGAAGAGGCTCTGTGGAAGTTCCTGCATGGAGAACAGGGAAGCTTTGCTTGGTACCAGCGAGTTTGGTACAAAATTCTTTTTTTGACTACCAAGATTTATTTAGTCAAGACTTCTTAGATTTTTGTACACTGAATAGAGTAACAGTTCATGTCAACTCCAGAATAACTGCATGTCTTACTTTTCTGTCCTTTAATTCCAATTCTCAGCCTGTTTGTTTTATTATCTTTTTGCTTCTCTCTTTTTTGCCAACTTCCTCCTTTCTTGAAGGGTGGAAGAACATTTGGAGAAGTTTCCAGTCAGGTTTATGAAAACCAGTAAACCTCTTGGCTTTTAGAAGAAACTTGGCCAGAGGTGGAGGTGCTTGTGTCAGATTTTTGGTCCATCAGCAGCAGTGGTTTGCTTTACCACAGGTTGCAGTTATTATTTGTCTTTGTCTTGCGCCCTGGAGCAAAATAGCTTGAGGTCTCTTCCAAAATGTACTTTGTACTTTCTGTAACCTTTTATTTTGTAGTGGCTTGTACGTATTTATTGCCTGGCAAGTAACCTGGTGAATGTTACAGATTGGTGAGTGGCTAACCTGCCTGTTGGACAGGAAGTTCTTAAAACACTGGGCAGAAGAAAGCAGGAATTGTTTTGTTGTCCCCAGATAAGTAATTCCATTGCATTTTTTAACTGAGTTCAGATCTTGGCTATTCTGTAGCTGTGTTCAGCAGAGCAGAAGGAAATGTATGCCTGTTGGAGCAGCATGTGGTGTGGAAGCTGAGACACTCAGCTGGTGCTGTAGAAAAGCTTCTTCCCCTACCCACAGCTGCTAATTTATAACTGTACTGGGTTATGTATTGGGATGTTTTCTGTTTCTGGAAGAATTGATAGATGAGGTTTCCAAGATGACATTCCTAAGATTTCTCTAAGTGTCAGTAATCCCTGAGTCCATTCTTCAGTTTTGAGTTTCTGTATTGGCTCTTTGGAAAGCTACTACCTACATTTATACCAACATGTCTAGGTTTGTATGAAGAAAAAAAGCACTCTGATAAAGTCTTTTCATTGTTGATATCAGGTTTGGAGTTTTTTGGGGCTTTTTTCCTCCAATTGTAACAGTTCTGGCACAATTTGTCTGACTGGAATTATTTCCCTCCAGTACAAGACCATTAGGACTCCAACAATGTACCTGTTCTTCAGCAGGAAGAACTACTGCCCCATCTACCCCAATTTCTAGCTTTTCATCTTTTTAGCAGTGGATAATTTATATATTTGCTGCCCATGTCAGAAAATCAGCAGTCCTGTCTAATATGCCCTTCTTAAGGGCGCAGTTACTTTGGCTCAGACTTTAAATTTAAACTTCTATTTTGTTTCTTTCATGTGTTGTAAAACTCATCTTGCTGTCTTAACAATTGGCCAAAGGAAGCAATACTACCATGAAGCCAGGTGTCTTGCTTGGTCTTACTCCTGGGCTCTGGGCAACCACAGCCTGCCAGAAACAGAAATTTCACCATGAACTTTCTGCACTGAGCAATATATATGCAGAACATATGCAAATATGTGGAATAGCATGTAAGTTTTTGTAGTCGGTTCACCACGCTTTTTAGTGGTATTAAATGACTGGCAAACATCAGTGAATAGTGTCTTTTTGGCTGCCTTGTGAATACTAAGTCTGAGACTTTCCTGGTCCGTTATAATTTTCCTTTCAACGGAATGGGGAGTTTAGGGCAACTGTGCAGTTTTCTCCTTTTTCTCAGGAGGAATTAAATTTGCTCTGGCATTTGAGGATCATGAAGCTAGTGTTCATTTAAAAGATTGCACGATAGAGCTGAGGGGTAAGAACAGTAGCTCCAGCTTGAAAAGTACTTGTGTAAAAAACGGACCACTATTTCTCCCAAATACAATATATGCTGTGTTCTCAAACCTTGCTTTGAGGCTATAGGGAAAATGAAGATTTAATGCTTTGTGTTGAAGACTGTAAGCAGAACTTTGTTCTAACAGCCTGGATTCCTGCCCTGTCTGCCACCTCTGAACTCGGTAAAATGAATCAGTAGGTCACGGTCCTGCTTTTCAGCCCTGCTGGCAACATGGTCTCATGCTTCACTAGAGAAAATAAGAATCTGGCAATGAGTCTGTTCTATATAAACTTTCACAGTATAATACTTGCTTTATAAAAAGAACTTTTATTGTGATGGAGAAGGAACAGGGCAGTTTGGGGGAAAGAGGTGCAACTTCTCTAATGGAATTTGTGCCTGGTTATTTTTCTGTGGTGTGAAACTTAGTTTGTCCTGTTACAGTTGGAAAACCAAACACAGAGTGCTTTAGACACAGAGTGCTAAGTCAACAACTGTAATAATCTTTGATAAATGAATGGTGAATAAAGTATGTATAGGAGCAAAGTCAACTTTTCTATGTTTTGCAAAGCATGATTTAGTAATGCCCGCTGGGCAACACTTCCTGTTGAGGTCATTGTTTGTTTAGGTGTTATTGCTATGGAAACCCTTTATAGTAGATCTTTTTTGCTGTTTCATATGTATAGGAAGATCAAGGAAACTTAATTTTATTCAGGGGTGAGTTTTGCCTGCAAGTAGAAGAATGAAAACATTTATGGAGACATGAGAGGAACTTCAGTTTTGTTCACAAGGAAACTAAGTAACTGCTTCCTGCGTATGCTGTGGGGGTTTGAGGATTTTTTTTCTGCTATCAAAGTTTTTTAAAAAAATTAAAATTATTTGAATAATTTTTTGGAACATCAGCCTGAATTGACACATCTAGTTACTTTTTGTCCAGCTTCCTTGGATAGCACCTTGGCAAATATGGCATGGCTAAATTAAACTCTTTGACATTTACTTTTTTTTCCTGTGGCAGAAGTACTCCCCAGGTGTCTGACTATAAAATATCATGAAATGCCTGGATATCAAGTCAAGAAACTCTTTGAATGCAGGACTGCATTACTTAAGGTCAGGTGAAACTTTCTTGGGTAGGGTATAATTATAAGCTAAGTATTTTACAGCAAGGGGGAAAATTAATATTTTATATTACAGTATTGTCATAGAAGTAACAAAGATCTGCTTCTGCAGTTGTTCCTGGAAAAAAAAGAAATGTTTCTATTTTCCTCTAAGTAAGTAATAGTAATGGTGAGTAACAATTGTCAATGAAACTTTATTGGTAAAAGTTGCTTAAAATTACTTTTTTTGCTTCAAGAAAGCATACCGAGCGCGTCGTGCAAATTACTATCTTCTTCCTAGCAGGTAGTTTAGAGTTATAAATATCTATCATGTAGTGTATTTAAAAATTCTATTTTACAATCTGTTCTAAGTAGATATGCATGTTTCGTTTATATATAAATATATTTTTAGGGCTGTATACGTACAAAACCCCTAATATATAGTTTTTGCTGATAACTTAAGTTGATGATGTTCTTTTAGGTCCTGGAGACCTTCAGGAGGAGTAGGGCTGTTAAGATGAAAGCATATCATGTGTGTTACCTAGAGCCTTAAACTTGGTCAGATGAACATGTCAAGGTATTAAGGAGGCTTCTGTCATGACACTTCCAGAATACACCAGATCTAACTGTACTCCAGTACTGCTCTGTGTGTTTCTGGTTTTGTTGGGGCTTTTTTGTTGTTTTTAAAGTCTGCCTGTCTCTTTATTTGTGCCTTGTTTTTAGTCTGAGGTTGTCTAGCTGCAGCTTTTAAAAGAAGAAAAAAAGCATGCACTTTCCTGCATGACTAAAGCTCCTAAAAAATGACTATGTCGGTTTCCAGGTCTGCTTCTGAAAAGTGTTAGAGGACTCAACTGGGTAAGAGTGCTGATGTCAAACCAAAGTACTGTGAAAATGCCTCTGCGGTACTGGATGATGGATGGTGTTGTATTGGTGGTTTACAGATAGTGTTATAGTGTGTGTCAGCTGCATTCAAACTTAGCTGGTGTAATGCTGGACTTGCGAAATAAACAACACTTGTTTTCTATCCTGCTGAGCTATCTTTAATAGCTGTTAGCCTTTTGAAGGTACACTGTGTAGCCATGTCTTAAATATTTAAGTTCTGAGCTATTTGATATTTAGTAAAAGTTATCACAATGAAATAAATTCCTGGGACTTGTGTACAATCAGGCTACTGCAGCTCCTTGATTTAGTCCTCTGCCTGTCCTGCCCAGATCATCTTCCAAATACTTTTATTGCATGCAACCACTTTTTGGCATTCTTCTTTCTGTGCGAAATGGACTTCTGTATTCAGGTTTCTTAATGCCATAGAACTTTTCCCTAAATCAAGATGCATATTAAAAAAACCCAGGGTCACAATTCCCATCAATTTTAATAGACATGTTAAAAGCAAATGTAGGGTGGTTTGTGGGATACTGCCCTTTGTTACAGATCTGAATTTTTTTCCCTTCTCATATAGTGTCTGTCAAAGAGCGTTGTCCATATATTCTTATGTCTTCATATGTTCTGTAGTGGTTTGTTCTTTTTTTTAGAAGTATCATTGCTCTTCTGTTTTTAAAGTTTAAATGCTGTAACTTATTTTAACTTTCAGTTTGTTGTTTGCCTGCTAGAGAAGTCTTCTGGTGGTACAGATTAGTGATACTAGATCAGGTCTCAGCAATAGAGCATGCACAGCAATGACATTTCTCATATTTTTGGGAGTTGCTTTGTTTGTCCTTCCTGCTTTACCTTCCCTTCTTCGAAAGTGCCTAAAGCACATTAAGATGTATTAGAATTCTGGGGTCTGCAGATGCTTTCCCACTCAGACATCCAAATAGATCAATAGTTAACTAATCTTCAAACCCATACATTCCTAGGATTTTATGGTAAATCAGAATAGCTTTAGCATGGATCATTTCAATTCTGTGCTTGGAGCTCTGAAGAGCACAGGAGAAAGATCTGCAGAAAGATTAGTGAAGAGAATTTAGTTCAAATTTGAGGCTCACTGTTCATTGTTGCAGTCCATTGATGACAGCATTTTCACTGTATAACCACATCCTTTCAAATTCTGGAGGGATCTGTTACATTGGAAGTGTTCTTGATCTTTTGCAGAGGATAAGTACCACTATTATGTCTTACTGTCTGTGGCAGGGTGAAGCTCACCTGTCTGGTGGTACAGGAGTCCTCTTGGCGTGAGCAAGGAAAAGCAGCTGAGGCCTGGGTTAATTCTGGTCTCCTGGGGGGGCTGAGGAGATAAGAAATGTTGAATAAACTTAAGAACAAACCCTTCTGATAAGCCAGGTTTAAACTGTTTCCTTGGAACTGCTATTTCTCTTACACATCTGAACAAACTATTAGGCACTCAAATGTGATCATTTGGGTTTTTAAGATGATAGTAAGCTTCTATGCATGACTCCTTGCTGTAAAGTCAGCCAACTTTTGTCACTGGATTCCAGTCTGAACTGAAATGGGGTAGTCTTTGATGAATTGTCACTCGGCCATAATCACTTAAAACTTTTTGCCCTTGGGGACTATGTAATCTTGAAAGCAGCATGCCTCAGAGGATCTTAGTCATACTTATATCATCGTCTGTACTCAGGCTATTGAAATCTGTATTGGGTGTTTAGGTAATACCAGATGGGTTTGGTTAGCTTTTGCTGTAAAATTAAAATTAATGGTGGTAGACAGATAGGGACCTTTTTCTGGCAGTATTTCAGGTGACTTATCTGTGCCATTCCTCCCATAACTCAATGGGGAGAGTGGGTTCCCTGCTGTTCTCAGGCACACATTTTCTCTCCCAGTGCTCAGCCTGCCCTGTGTCTATGGATGCTTCTGCTTGGAGCTGGCCATCTTCTGCAGAAGACGTGGGGATAGATATGGGCAGCAGTAAAGAAGCACTATACTGCAGTTTTAGGCTTTCCTAAACTACAGCTGAATTGGCTGCTGAAGAAGAAAGTCACTTCTGAGGCTGATGCTTTCTTACAGCTGAAAGATGTCCTGTTACAGGATTCTGGGGAGATACGTGTAATGCACTGATTTCTGGATAAAAATCGCCCACAGTGCTTTTGAGTTGGACTGTTTTATATCCTAATTTGTGGCAAGCAGCCATGTAGTTTCTCTGTCAGAACAACAGGAGGGGCTCTGTGTACATCTAGAATCACATCTAATTAGGTTTTTAATGTGCCTTTCAGTCTTGAGCTAAACCTTTTCCATAAGGTGCCAGACATTGTGTATAGAAAGGTAATTCCCTTCTTTCTGTCTCACAGCAAACTGAAAAACCTGTTTCAAAACAAGTCTCTCATTTGCTAATTCAATTGTCTTAAGCTGCACAAGCATTTACATAATGATGTGCTCTTTATTTCTGGGAAGGGAATATAGAATCCTATATTTCTGAAGAAATATGCACTAAGATTGCTGGCTGTGAAAGTGCAAGTAAACTGGCTGGTGGTTGTCCCTGTAATCTGGAGAGAGAGTGTGTTCTGGGTGGAGCATTTAGATAGCACATATTTCCTCTCCTTAATTTGTTTCTGTAGAGGGTTGTTTTGTTTTTTTATCTTTTAAAAAAAACTTAAATGTTGGGAGACTTGGAAATGATAGTTAAAATGTTTTTTTGTATTTTTTTTTATTTCTTGCTTGAATTTCAGATTCTATTTTGGGAATTCTTGAAATGTCAAGGTTATTTCTCTGTAGTATAAAACAGTACTCTCTAAACGAGTGATCCTATGTTTCTGAATCTTCTAATTACAATTCTAATGAGTTTATCATTATTTCCATTTCTCCTCATTCCACTCTTTTTGAAGGAAGGGAGAGCCTGAGCATATGAGCATAAAGAAGTAATGCCAGTTTTTAAGTGAAATAGCCGCAAGAGAGAATGGGTTAATGTTGTTCCTCACCTGCCCATCCCTCCCAGAGCATCTACCTGCAGCTAGTTGGGAGCATTCCTCCTGCTGCGTGGGTGAGGGTGTGGGTTCCTCTCTGCATGCTGGGCCTGAGCCTGCATACCCAACTGTGACCATGATTCCATGGTCCTTCATCTGTCTGGTTTGACAGCAGTGCTCCTCAAAGGTTTAAAGCACTGGAGTGAGAAATCTTAAATTTACTGTGTTATATGAATACCTAAGTTATCATGCTTCATATTTGTTTTTCACCTCAAGCTTCAAGTGGTTGTTACTTGGTTAGATTTGCTGATGTGTTGATGTATTGTATGAATACTTTGCACTGTTTTCTATATTCTCTCATATTTCCTCTGCATTATGGTCATCCATCCTTTCAAATCCCTTTGCATATCACTTCTGGCTATTGCTTTTGCTAACTGTGCTGTTTCTTTTTCCCCTCAGAAAGAAAGCTGGTATGAGTCCAGCTGAAATGTAATTGTAAAGGATATGTGTCACTATCAGCGTAGCTTCAAATATGCTTGAAAATACTAGACGAACCACTTAATTGTTTCCTTTATTCTGGATTAGTGCATATAAATGTGGGGTCTGTTTATTTCTTGATCATCTGTAGTTTGCCAAGTCATATACTGTAAATCACTTTGTCCAGACAGGATTAAATGTCCTTTGACTTGAGGTCTTCTGGCCTCACTTACTCTGGTTTTGCAGCCTTAGACCTAAGGAAATGCTGCGAGGAATCTACTTCTTTCCTTGTGTGAAGTTTAGAGCAAACTGGGCTAGGGAGAAAAGTCACCAGAAAAATACTGAGGCTAACTCTGCCTGCTTGGCTCAACCCTGTGTACAAGCTTGAGTGAGCACTGGTGCTTTTATTGATACAATGAGAAGGTGAATGGACCCCAAAATGCTGTCCTTTGTGTCAGCTTAGTCAAACGCTTAATCTTTTGCTTTAGCTGTTGATTGCAGATGATAAAGGTATCAGTAAGATCATTCAGGCAGCATAATTCTTGAAGCTGACTGTAGTTGTCTTCCTCTGTACGCAGATGGGCTTGGGCCATGAGGAAGGATTTGGCGCCCCCTGCTTAAAATGCAAGGAAAAGTGTCAAGGATTTGAGCTTCATTACTGGAGGTAAGTGACAACAAATGTATCCTAAGCTGTGACTCAGCACTGCAGACCTTGACCAGTGTATGCAAATGTCTAAGTAACCACTTTTCTTCTCTCAAACTATTAAGATGTTGTAAAAAAGCTGGCACAGTTCAGGGCCAGAACTTCTCAGCTGCATGACAACAGATACCTAATCATTTGTGAATATACCTTTCATTTGCCCTGAAGTGAATGGTAGTACTTTTACTGCAGCATTTCCTTCAGCTGACTAAATAATTGACGTAATTTGTAAAAATATGTCTAGCCTTACAGTAAGATACATGACAGGGAAGAAGTGTTTTATCTCTGTAATACAATGCTTTTTCAACTCTTGACCAAATATGAAAACTTTGATCTGAGATGCTACAAAAGTTATTTTGAAAATATGTTGAAACTTTGTATACAACTAGAACTTATTTAGATGGGGAAGAGGTGTCACAATTCAAGTAAGTAGGTAATACTGAGTCTTAGATGGTATGCTGTTCCTAAATCAATGAGTTGATAATAGTAATAAATAGTCTGTCAGTACTTATGCAGAAACTTTCATTAAGACCTTTCTTGTTTTACTGAATCAAGATGTATATATGTATATTAATACATACAGGTATCACTGGCCCAGTTCACTCATAATACTGGGTGTGCTCTAAGATGTAGCTTAGTAATTCTGATTTTTAGAAAAAAGTTTCTTCTAGGAGGGAAAAGCCTGAATAGAACAGAAAAATAGTTGTTAGTAGCACTAACATATTCTATCAATAAGAATTATTGCATTTAACCAGTGCTAACTAGCTGCAGTAAAAATTGCATTTGCAGTAGAGTTTTGATTTGTTTTATAAGGTACCCTTTGTATGCCACCCATAGTAGTTAGCAGGTGCTGATAAGGCCTAGGAGGTTTTACATATTCACCCAAATACTTGACTGCAGATGAGACTGTTTGGAAAATAATCAGGTAAACAAAAACACAGCAAAAACTTGTTATAAGTTGAAACATTATTAAGAAGCTATATACTTATCTGAAATAGGTAGCTATAGAAACAAATAATTACATGGATCAAGAAGTGGTAATGCACTGCACTAGTAAGTAAATGTGATTATCTAAAAATAAAAGAAATAATTTGTGGAAAAACTTTTAAAATATGCACTGCATCACTGAGGGGTCATGTGTAGAAGTAATAGTAAAATAAAACAATGTGTGTAAGTAATGCATTAAAAGAGAATTTTAAAAAGTGCAAGAGTCAATAGTGTTTATCCATGGTTAGATGAGAAATTGTGTTACTTTCTACTTGAAAGCTCTTTTATTCCTAGTTACTGTGATAGATGGGGAAATAACAAGTGGGGGAGGAAAAGGTCTAGTTAACTTTCTCTTTTTTTAACCTTTTCTTAGTTGCCAATGTTACACCTTGTAATAGCTTGTAAGTTAACCTTGTAAGTTAATTCTGTAACATTAAATAATTTTCAATAAAAATAAATAAAATTACTAAAGTGGTTTAATCACATCAAAGTATGATGCAAGGTTAAAATGCTTCTGTGTGTGTATTTGGGAGGTATTGCCTCTTTTTCTTTATCCATGTTGCATTAACCTTCTGGTGTTAGGGCACATTGTGCCAGCTCCTGAACACATAGCTCATCAGAGCACTGTCTCTCCTAGAAAGTAAGGGTTTGTAGAGAGCAGTGGATTAATGAGCAAGTAATGAAAAAGATGTAAAAACAGTGACTGTTTAGCTAAGATTTAATTTGGAAATTGAGTCCATATAGGATAGACCAGATAAATAAGTTGGCCAGAGAAGCTTCATCTAAGTCTCAGACAAATGTGGCACATACCTCTGAAACAGTCAAAAAGTTAACAATTGAGACAATTCAAGAATGGATTGGAAAATAGCTGATTCTCTACGAGAGCTGCTACTGGGGGCAGTAAGAGCGTGAATCTGAAGTCTTAATTCAGTTTTGTATAAATAGTTTTCAAAGGAAGAAATATATTAATATACTTTGCATTATGCAAATATTTTGGTAGTCCACCACTTAAATGGAAGTGATGCATCCCAAATATCTGTTTACTTAGTTGTTAACCTTTAAATCTCAAACTGTTTTAAGTTGGAACAAACTGTAGCACAAGTGGGCAGAGTATTGTCTTCGTAACATGAATTATCAAAATCAGTTCTAGTTTACCAACTTATTTCATTGCTTCTCGTCTGTAAAAGACAAGCACTGAAGTAAGAATTGTAGAATTAGAGAAACAGTTACACATTGGGAGAATAATTGGGGATAGGAATTGACCCTAGTCAGCAGCCAAACACCCACACAGCTGCTCACTCACTGTCCCAAACATCAGGGTGGAAGACAGAAAAGGAGAAACAAAAGTGAGGAAATTCATGGATTGAAATAGTCAGTTTAATAGGTGAAGTGGTGGATGAGCAAGTGATACAAAGGGAATCGCTGGCCATCTCCCACCAGCACACTGATGCCCAGCCAGTCTCCAAGCAGTAACTACTTAAGTCAGTCATTGCGAAGACAGTGACCTCCATAGGAGCCAGACAGCCCAGCAAGCGGGGCAGCAGCGGCCGCGTGTGCCGGGCGTGGTTCTGCTGCGGGCTGTGCAAGGCTGACGCTGCCCTCTCCTGGGGACGGCACAGCAGCTTCTGCACATCACACGGCTCTTGGTCTGATACATGAAAACGCTGTTGCTCAAAGAGCCAATGTGTAATTTCTTTTGGTGCGTCCGTACAAAAGACCCTCAGTTCTTCCTCTGGGGGGTCAAATGGTAAAGTGCACAAAAAAATCCAAGTATACCTATGTAGTAGCAGGGTTTTACAAGGAGCTGCTGCACCCTTTTCTATACTGGGAGTATTTGGAGTGTATCTCTTCTGGGGTGGCACATGCTGTTTTAAGCAGGTTTTATAGGTGCAGAACTGTAAATTGAAGCTAGTATAGAAATGGTGATAAACAAAGCCTTGAGGAAAATTTATTCCTAAATTTTGAAGTTCTGATAGCCTCAGTAATGCAAGCAGAACACAAAATTAATAAAATTACATATGTGGTCTACAGTGGTAGTTGAATGGTAAACAATTACCCATTTATCTTAGTGTATTAATAGCTTTTAAAATTGTCATCAGAATCATGCTTCTGTCCAAGTGTAACAGCAGCATAAGGTGGGGAAGGTCTTTTTAATATAGGAGTTAGATTTATTTCATGCTGCAAAACGACCCCCACACCTATCTAGGGGATCAGGCTGGATGTGAGAGACTTATTCTCAGTTACATATTGCTTTTTGGGAATGTCTTTCCCACTAGAGGGAACTATGGGACAGGAGTCAGAAGTTGCTAAAAACAGGAGGGAAGGTTCTGGTTTATCTGGTTGTGTATATACCAGAAAGTGGTAACTGTCTTTGGTGTGACTTGTCAAGGTATTAAAAAATCTTACAAAATCAAGAATTTTAAGCTTAGGAATTACTTTTTTCAGCATGTGGCTTCTCTCCACAAATACAGTACATGGAAGACAGGGAAAGCCTTAAGTTGGCATCAAGATTCTCTGATACTGCAGCTGACAGGGATGTATTGAGATGAAGTTCAAAGTAGTTGCAATTACTTATAGCTGCATTAATAGCAAGAAAACAGAAGGAATCATAGAAGAGGCAAAGTGCCTTCTCAGTAAGCTCACTGATGATGCAAAGCTGGGAGGAGTGGCCAATACAGCAGAATGCTGTGCAGCCCTTCAGAAGGATTTTGACAGGTTGGAGAGATGGGCAGAGAAGAACCATCTGAAATTCAACAAAGGCAAGTGCAGGGTCCTGCACCTGGGGAATAATAACCCCCTGCACCTGCACAGGTTGGAGGCTGAACTGCTGGGAAGGACCTGGAGAAGGACCTGGTGCTCCTGTGGACAACTCCTGTCCCTGAGCCAGCAGTGCCCTGGGGGCCAAGAAGGCCTATGCTGTCCTGGGGTACATTCTGCACGTGAAGTGCTGTGTCCTATTCTGGGCTCCTCAGTACAAGTGAGATGTGGAACTCCTGGAGTGGATCCAGTGGAAGGCAGCAAAGATGATTAAGGGGCTGGAGCATTTCTCTTAAGAGGAAAGGCTGAGGGAGCTGGGCCTCGAGAAGAGATGACTGAGCATGGACCTCATGACTGTCTATCAGTATTGGAAGGGAAGGTGCCAAGGGGATGGAGCCAGGCTGTGCTTGGTGCTCCCAAGCAACAGGAGAAAAGGCAACAGGCAGAACCTGATACACAGGAAGTTCCACCTGAATATGAGGAAGGGCTGCTTTACTGTGCAGGTGACTGAGCACTGGAACAGGTTGTCCAGAGAGGCTGTGGAGTCTCTGTCACTTTAGGTATTCAAGAACTGTCTGGGTTTCTGTGATTCTATAGTAGGAGGAGGTTAGTCTTTCTGCATGGAGGGCACAGGCCTCAGGACTTGCCAGGTATTTGCTGAGGATTTCTCTATGCTTGCAGCTGCTGCCTCCTGTCACTAGAAATCAGCACATGAAGGATCATAATATCCATACACCAAAGCATAGAAAATCTGGAGAATGGTTAACATTTGATTTTGGAGAGGGAACTGGAAGTCTTTGATCATTCCTGTTAGTAGACATTCAGGACCCAGGTATTCATCACTTGAGGGGATGGAATCTCTGTATCTTCCCTGTTCTTTATAACTACTCCAGAACTGCTAGCAAGGCACTATCTAATAGTCCTGTCTTTACAGTGATACACACCTTTTCATTTCACAGATTTTGAAGTTTCCTTCCTCTCTTCCATATTTTAAATGGGAAAACCTTTTGAAATGTGTGTGGAGGAACATTGCTTTGCATTTATGAGGTCTTAAGGAGCTGTGAAGACATAAGCAGGAATCCCTAACACTTCCCTCAGTAGAGATCTTGCTGAATGTCAAGTGAAGAGAAAATGTTTTCAACAATGCAGAGAGAACAAGAAATCTTCACTGCCTGTCCTCTTGACAGAGTCAAAGGAGCTAAAATTGTCTAAGCATATATGGGTTTATATATTTATATGTCTGTGGGTGTATATAACAGCAATTGTTTTTTCTTACACGTGAAGTGTTCACTTTAATATAAAAGATAAATAAAGTGTCAATTATGAGACAGATTTGTGAAATATGAATTTGAGGTAATGGAATGAGGTCACTTTAGTGACATAGCTGTATTAAAGTCAAAGAATGACCAGCCAGTCTATTCTAAAGAGAAGTAATTGGCCACATGCCTTCTGCAGAGGGAACAATGAGTGACTAATGAGCAGGACTGGGCTGTGGCAACTTAGTGAAAGAAGTTAGGGCTAAATGATAAACAGTACTATTCAGGAAGAGCTATGTGTGTAAATGTCAACTGGATAGCTTGTAATACTGGAAATTACTCAAGAGGAGAGATTATAAATCAGGACAGGATACTTTTTTGGGCCGTTAGCAACTGTATGGACATCTTCATGTGACTGAGTTCCGGGGGGAGCATTGGGGAGCATGTGAAATGGCAACAGCCTAGGGGCTTTTCCTTCGATTTACCGAGATATGCTGACATCAGTTGTGACTCAGCATTCTCTGCATTCTTTCTGTATTGTTTTGTCCTGTATTCAGAGGCATGATAGTACACAAGTTCTGATGCCAAGGCCACTGTTACACTTGTAACATAGCCCTCATAACAGCTTCTTGCAAAGAATCATTCACTAAACTTTGAAAGGGCAAGGAGATTAGACTGAAATGTATGCAGTCAGAGTCTGAATTTCAGTGGGTGGGGAAGGAGTGGGGAAGATTCTTTTCTATGCAAGTATAAAGTGCAGTAGCTCTATGCCAGTTTGCACAGTGAGTCCCAGGAAGGACCTAAGGACAAATTGCATGTTTTGGCTTCTTTGCATCTATCTATTTATGAGGAAAGCAAAAAAAAAAATAAAAATCTCACAGATACTGCAATCAGTGAAATATGCTAAGCCTTCAAGGAGGGACCAAGAATAATGACAGCAGCTGGGTCAAGATGTTTATCTAGTTGAAAGTAGAAATAGGATCTCTAAGCTCTTCTGCATTCTGAAAGAATACTATTAGGAAAAAAGGTATGCAATTTCATGATGTAACATGAACGAAAATAAGGTGCTCTTGCAGCTTTTCCAGCACGTGTGAAAGTCTTAGAATGAATTCCACCATAGCTTGTGTTGGGTGGTGTGGTCTCTGACTGCTGTCAAAGCTGCTTTACTATAGTTGGATGCTGTAGAGTGGGGAGTGCACAGCCTGTCATGTGGCAGTTGTGACCACATGGGCAATACAGCAACATCAACTGCTCTTACTGAGGTCTGTCTTGCAAGTAGAGCAGTTCTGGACAGCATGATCCTACTTCAGTTGTGCAAGTCTGTGTAGTGTACCCAAGAATGTCTGGTTATTCACTAGTTATCAAACCACATCCTATCAAGATGCAAGACTTAAACTGGGGGTTACTCTTGCTATAGATTTAAGTTGTAAGAGTAAATAAAGTGATTGTTGTCGTTCTTTGGATGGACAAACTGCTTCAGTTCCAGTAGCATGTGTGCTGTGAGGCATGAAGCTGCATGGTGATTGTGATGTAAATCTCTAAATCTATAAAAAGGAAGGTCTGATTATGTTACCTGGTATTAGATCTCAAAAAAGATATAATTAAAAATTGGAAGTAAGGTATAATTACATGCATGCCATAAAAGATGAGCAAAGTGAATATGAATTGCTTTATTAGTATATTAAATAGTCTCTAATTATTAGCTATGTAAAAGACCTAGATGCTAAAGATCTTGTGAAATTACATGTTTTGAGTGCTTGAGATGCATAGTAAAGCTTTTTGGGTAATGGGTGATGCTAGTTCATGCTTGAATGTTTTGGTAAAGCAGAGGATTGCAAATTGATTAGTGTTTAGTAGCTATCCAGATAGGTATCAGCTTTGAAATTCTGCACATCTTTCCTTTTGTGGAAATGAGTTGGAAGCTGTCAGACAGTCTACACCTCAGTTAGCGATCTGTTAGTGATAGGTATTTGTGTTGCAAAGTGAGGTCAGTTCGTAACAGTCACAACATTCTTATTTTGCACGAGTGACTCATTTCTATTGCAGAGTTAGGTATTTTTACTTGGAGTGGGCTTTATAACTTAAGTTACCACAATGTATGGTTTCTGTATAACCACATGACCACGGCAGCACACACTGAAATGTTAGTACCCCTCATCCTAAACTGGTGTACATATAGACAGCATATGTTTGGGGCTGCTGTGTATCACTTCAGGTGGCCAATTAAAGGTCCTCCTTCCTTTCCCATTGCCTCAGGAGCCTGCTGTAGTCATGGCATGTTCACGTTCTGTTCCTGTTACATACCTTATCTTAAGGCACTGAACTTGCCTTCAAGACTGTAGAAAGCAAGATGCAGAAAAATGTTAGTGTTTGATGGGTTTTGGCAAGCAGGGTTCAGAAGCATTTTAAAGGTAATAGTTTATGTTGATTGCTGTATGAAGGATAAACTCTAACTCTAGAGATCCAGAAGGTTGATATGTTTTCTCAGTCTAATAAAAACCTTTAGTTAACATCTAGTTTCACTAATTTCTTTATGCTGTGGCTGACTGCTTTGAACTGCAGTTCTGGAGAGGCCGTTAATAAACAATGAACTAGCTTGTCTAAGCCAAGGTTCTGTTCATTATCTGTGAATTGTTTAATTATGCTTAAGGTAACAAGTTGCTTTCTAATATTCTTTAGCCAAAGCAGTTGTATATGAAAGAATATAATTTATATCCAAGTAAGTAGATATACTTCTGCCTTTTAAGGCTGTTCTCTGTGAAAATTTTCTCTACAACATGTGCCAGAGTACCTCTGACTTGGTTCTGAGCTGTTTTGAAAGGTTTTGTCCATATAAGCCTTTAACTTTTCTTTCATCTTCTCTTTAAATGCTGTACTTTGAACAGAACTTCGTGCAATTCCACTCTTTGAATGTCTGTATGCATTTTCTTCCTTTCAAGGAAATATTTATTTCCATGTGATAGCAGCACTGTGATAACCAAATATCGTGCATGCAGTGAAATAGATATGAAGAAAGTAGTGTACTGTGTGTAACTTTGAATGTATGAAGAGCAACTGAAAAACTAAAAGCCCAAGCAAATGATTGCTTGGGGAATCATGCTGATGCATTAAGCTATCTTATAATAAATCTGATAATGGATATGTGTTTGATCGATACTGAGATGTAACTGAAGAAATTACATAGCTTCATGTTAAAAATGCATTAGTGTAGTCAACTGATATATATCTGATAACAGTATCTGTAAATAAACAATGTAGATAATACAACAGGATACGTAAGGAGATGTTTGACGTATTGCAGGAAAATGTGTATATTTCCTAAAAAAAGCACTGAAAACAAGGGTTTGGGTTCCTGGTGATGTTACTCCACACCCAGGTGCTGTGAGATTTTAACTTTGTTGCTGTTTCCATTAATTTCAGGAAAATATGCCGCAACTGCAAATGTGGCCAGGAGGAGCATGATATCCCCTCAAGCAATGAGGAAGATCGGAAAGTGGGAAAACTCCTTGAAGATACAAAATACACAACCCTCATTGCAAAGCTGAAGAATGACAATCCCATGTATAAACGCAATGTAATGATACTGACCAATGCAGTGCCAGCCAAGAACATAACTATTGATACTGTGACTTATGAGTGGGCTCCTCCTGTTCAGAATCAGACACTTGTAAGTCCAGCTCACGTTTTTTCATGTCAAAGGCAGGAGTTGGTGAAGATAAAGTAGCAGAGCTTACTGGAAGGATAACTTTGCTTCTTGTAACCTTCCTTTCTTCCTCTCCAAAACCAAAAATATGGTGCCTGTTTAATGAGTCTTGCATCTGGCATCTTGCTTTATGGATGGTTGTAGGTAGAATTCTTAAAAACCTGGGGAGATAGTTTTTAATAGGTAGGATTAAGAGTTATCTACTAAGCCAATTTCTGTAACCTGCCTTTTTTGTTGTTTTTTGTTTTCTGGTTCTTTTTAACAAACGACGAATCTGCATGGAGAGTGGGCTTAAAGGAAAAAATACCCAAACTCAACATTACATCAATTTATATCATTGTTTAAAGGGAACACTTAGTCTTGCTTATAGCTTTTACTGTATATGGTAAGAACAAGGTCAGTGTTGACATCTAAAAGAGTATCTCTCTTCCAGTATATTTTCAGCTGAAGTTGATGAGATGGTAGATAACCTTCTGAGGATCTTGCTTCACTTTTCAAACTTTGATTACTAATTTATTGTGCTAAAATGTTGTGCAAGCCATGCCAGAATCACATTATAATTCCTTTACAGTGAATTAATCAAACCTTGTACATCTGAGACTTACTTAACATTCAGTTACTAATTTTATTTTTAGCCTTATCATTGCTTTATTAAAAGTAGGGGTTTTTTTTTCCTTTATTTTAGCTAGAGTTATTTCTTCAATGGGCTGTATGCGCCAAGCAGGTTATTTAAGATTCTATTTTTCTAAGACTATACTCCTGATCAGTATTTATAGATGGAGACAAGGTGCTGTGAAAATGTTATTTACTCAGAGAAGTATAACTCTTTTCTGTATGTTGTAAAAGGCTTAAAAAGGAGCCAGTCTCTTACTCTGGGAAGAAGCCAATTAACGCATCTGCTGTATTTTATCTCCATTACTGTTCCAGGAGCTTAATGTTTATGGAAAGAAGCATGTTTTTGACAAATCTGACTGTCGCTAAAAACAGTAGAGATTATTTTAGTTATGTTTGCTTATGAGAATGGGTCTGTAGTTGGAGTGCCATCTGATATCTAATTCCTCCTGATTCAGGCTAGACTGTACATGCAGATGTTACCGAAGGAGAAGCAGCCTCTTGCTGGCTCGGAAGGCGCGCAATACAGGAAGAAGCAGTTGGCAAAGCAGCTGCCTGCTCACGATCAGGATCCTTCAAAATGCCATGAGCTTTCCCCAAGTGAAGTTAGGCATATGGAACAATTCGTGAAGAAGTACAAAAAAGAGGCACTTGGTGTAGGAGATGTCAAGCTCCCTGGTGAGGTGGAAGTGAGAGCTCCTGATGAGAATAACTTGAAAAATGGTGGCAAAGGTACCTCATCTGCTGTTGGAGCAATGAAGGGGACGTCCCCAAATCAAAAAGCATCTCAATTCGTAAGTATAAGAAGGGAAAAATAAAGCAGGAAGGTATATTATCATCCAAGTGCTCAATTTGGTCATTTTAGCCCAAATGTTTGTTGACTTGGGATAGCAAAAATCTGGGGAGGAAAAGAAAGAAGGGAAACTGAAAAATGTTGTCAGTGTCTGCATAGAGCCCTGGTTTCTGACAGTATTCTAACAGTATAATGTATTGCAGCAAATAAGTTTCTAGGTGACACTTTCATTCTCAGTGCAAAAACATGTTTGCTTGGAGATAGTATATTAAGGTGACTTTTACAGAATAATAATCAAAAAGCTTGTGTCATCCTATGGACTAATTGCTACATTCTCCTTCTCTTGAAGAGTTTAGTTTAATTTTAGAAGCTTGTTTTCTCCTCTTTCTTGGAAGAGAACTTAAATTACCCACTTGACAAATTGTGTTTAAAATGAAATGAAGCTAAGTAATAAAGTAACACGTCTCCATCCTGTCTCCAACAAGTTGAGCCATACAATGGCTCTTTTGACTAGCCTTCTTTTCATATTCAACTACATTTTCTTACACATTTTTTTTTCTTTGGCATTTGATTTCTCCTTGTAATAGCTCAATGAAAAACAAAGTATATAAAACTACCCAGTTTTCATTGATATTTCAAAAATTATAGCCTTAATCAAGTATTTCTGATATAACTACTGCTGTGCATGTCTCAACTGCCAATTACAAATACAAAATAGGGGTTGTATTACTGAAGGACTATTAAGTCCATTTAATGGAGGTAAGCATTCCTTAGGAGTGTCAAAAGCTCTATGATAAGTTGATTTGTTGAAATGTTGTTATTATATGTATGAATCCTTAAAATTATTTTTCTACAGGTTGCTTACAGAAAATTAATACACAGGTTCTAGATTGAGAAAAAGGTTTGCTTAGCAATGATTGTAGAATGTGGCTGTTGATGTTATTGGGGGTGTGGAGTGGGTTTTTGTTGTTTGTTTCTGAACTGACAGTATGTATGACTGCTGGTGTGAAATAAAAAATCAACACTTACATTTTAGCTTTGGACATGGCCACTTACCCTAAAACTTTTCAAGCTGTGCCATTTCGTTACCTGTAACTATTTGCTGATTTTATTTTTCTTTTGTGACTGTCTTGTTGTGGAGAATCTAAGAAACTAAAACCTTATTTTACCATGGCTTGATTAGGTTACTGTCATTTTGTCTTAAATCAGCCTTTCCTCACGGTTTGCTTTAGTTTCACAACAACAATTCTTAACTTATCTCCTCAAAGAAGACCTACAGAATTACACATCTTGCACTGTACCCTGCTGACCAGCTGCCTTAGACTATAATAAGTCAATAGCAGGAGGCACTCTGTCCTCTAGAGTAGTTATATCAGAAGGTGCGTTGTTTTTCATTACATCTGCTTGTCTCTTCCAAACTTTCCTTACTCCAGCATCTGAGTATTCTTCCTGCAGTTTAAGCCAAGCACTGTGGATAATGATTTAGAAAGAGGCTTGTAGGTGCTTAATAGCATAAGTGAACATATGGATTTCTTATCTGTTGTTAGGTACTGAGTTTACACTGGGTTAAATAATCAGGATTTAGTTATGTTATTTTAAAGTATTTTGTGGGGGATCTGATTTCTGCAGTGAGACTTTGTGTCAGCTGTATGATTTTGCATTATCTCAACCACTTTTTAACAGTTCAAAATAAATTGATATGAAGATGGGCTCTTAAATACTTAGCAGGAGAAATTACATTATTTTCTACATTTTTTTAATTGGTTCTGCATTTTTGCTCATCAGATTTTCAGACGGAGTTTAAAAGCTGTATTCCTGTAGCTGTTGTAAGAAGAATCTCTTGAAAAATTAATTTTCATTATAGGAGTAAACTGCAGTTCTTTGAAACCTGATAAAAAATAAAAAAGCTACCCCAACAACACTAACAACCAAGTCCCCACTATTCATGTAAATGTGCCTGTAATAATTTACAAATATAAAGCTTTTTCACCATGACTGAAAGCTGAAATAAAGAAAAATAGTTACTCAGCATATTTTCATCTTGTAAAGAAGGAAATTTTTTATGAACCTTTTAACCACCAAAGGATGTTGTAAATGGTAGGCAAATGAGTCACATTGCCAAGACCTGGGTCTAGGCAGCTACTTAACGTTCTAATGGACTTCTCTTGGAGTATGAGTTCTAAAGTAGAAAGGTCAGAAACCTTTATATACATGTACATTTTAACTTTCCCTTTCATTCATCTCCCTTCATTCTGCATTCTGTTTCTGTTCCAAGTTATTCTTCCTCTTTTGGTGGCTTTCTATATATCTTTTGAAATTGTCTGGCATCTGGGATCTGCTTAATAAGCCTTACAGCTGAGGCTCTTTAGTTATTTTATTTTTATATGCACACACAAAGCCATTTGTGGCTGATGTGAGTCATAGAGGAAAACCTTCCCAGGATGTTCAGCCCGGTCCACAGACCAGCTGGAGTGCAGGAAATGCCAAACTGGTGATTAAACTGTAGATAAAGAATATTTGGTTCAGTAACATAAATCATCTATGTTTTTTCTACTTGATGGCAAAGCCCTCTCTGTAAGCAGGTATAGAGCAGAAGACTGACTGTGAACTCCATAGAACTATTTGTAGTGTAGCTGTGCACGTACACTTTGCGGTTTATCCATAGTCATTCTCCCTGTCCTATCATTAATCACAGACTGTTGGACAGCAGCCATGAGTGGCTAGCATCCCTAGAAAACAGCTTTAAACAGAATCAGTTTGGAATATTCACTTTTTTTAATTTTTTATTTTATTTTTATTTTCCCCACTGGTGATGCAGCTATGGCTTGGTCTTCCCATGACCTATAAAGTACAGCCGTTTTCTTGTCATGCGTTCGTGTCATAGTTGATTAGCTTGGATGGAGGCTAATTACTCTCTCCTTGTTCCTGAGCATGTATGGTTTACAGAGAATAACATGAATTTTTAATTGCCTGTTGTTTTCTCTAAACACTGGACTGCAATCGCAGATTGTGAATATAGCAAGGTACAACAATCCCTTTAGGGATTGTCACTAATGCTATGACAATAGAATGTGCATCATCTTGACTTGCCTAGTTAAACCTAAATTGTGGTACAGGTATGTCCTGTACTACTACTGTCTACTTATGGGATTAAAATAATAATAATTTAATAATAATAAAATAATTTCCGTCTGAAAAGGTGGAATTTATTAAATATATTGATAATATGTAATTTTTATAAATATAGCTCTCAAAGGCTTAATTAACTTGGTAATAACCTTTTTCCAGTCCTGCTATCACTGCAAAGTGACCATGAAGGAAGGTGACCCAGCTGTCTATGCAGAGCGTGCTGGATATGACAAATTGTGGCATCCAGGTTGTTTTGTCTGTTGTACCTGCGGTGAAATTCTAGTAGACCTGATCTATTTCTGGAAGAATGGTAACCTGTATTGTGGAAGACATTACTGTGATAGTGAAAGACCCCGCTGTGCTGGGTGTGATGAGGTAGGTAGTCCTTTCTTCTAGGATATGTTTGTTCCCCTGAGAAGTGATTAGGAGTTTTCATAAAACATTTCAGTGTAGTGATACGCCTTCAGCAGTTTAGTTGATATTTTAGTTGCAAAGAACTGAACCCAATATGGACACTGCACGTTCAGGAAGATCGATAGTTTGTTTTGGATTTGATGGTGATTTTGCACAATCAGTGGGGCATAGGATGTGATATGTGAGGACAAATTCTTCCAGAAAGTCCCACTTATGCAGTTGTTTCCTTATTGGGGCACTAGGGGCCTAACAGACCTCAGCAGCAGCAGGGAACAGCCTTCCTGGCTGGGACCACTGGCTCTGCGGGCTCTTGGGAGCAGCATGGAAGGTTTTGGGAAACTGTTAAACAATGGTGGGACCACTGGGAGTTCTTGCCAATTACAAAAGATCTAGAGGCTGGATTTATTAAACAGTACACCATTGACATGAATGTATTTGTTTGCATCTCCCTCACAGCTAATATTCAGCAATGAATATACTCTCGCAGAAGGGCAGAACTGGCATCTGAAGCACTTCTGCTGTTTTGATTGTGATTGTGTTTTGGCTGGGATAACCTATATAACAGTGAATGACAAGCCAGTCTGCAAATCCTGCTACATGAAAAACCATGCTGCGGTAAGGTCCTGACGATGTCTTGATGTTGTGAAGGAAGGGAATAGAGTCTATGGGGCTTCAAACTCTTACTTTCTCTCAGTCTGGGAGTATCTGAAGAGCATAAATTGAATGTGTTTTTAGGGTTGAGTCAGTCATTTTCTTCCCCTTTGGGGAAAAAAAACCAAACAAAAACCCACAACTTAACCAGGCAAGAGTTTTGTCAATTCATGAACTTGAACAAAAGGCACTGAGGGGGGTGAAGCCTGTTGGGAAAATACCTTGAATTTAGCCAGGATTTGGTAACAGAAGGACTAAAGATGAGTGGTGCTGCTAAATGTTAAGTTCTCTTCAATTGTAGTTTATTGAGCATGGTGGGAATCAACTTCAGCTTATCTTCCAGTAAATTTTCAGCTGAAGCCGATGAGATGAGAAAAGTCTGTAGTGCTAACTGCAGTCTAGGTACTTTTGTTTTGTTTATTTCTAACCACATGTTAAAAAGGAGAGTGGTTGACAGGATAAAGCTAAAAGTTTGGAAAAGAATAGTAGTTCTTGATTCGTGGTTATGCTGGAAGCAAATCTGATATGATGGTACACTCATATGTTTAAGTTAGTTAGCTACTGGTTGGAGGCTCAGTCTAATGTGCACCTAGATGGTTTATATAGTAAATGGAGAAAAAGATTATTATCTCTAATTGGCAGTTAATAATATTCTGAGGTAGGTATGAGGAATGGTTCTTTTGGAGAGGTTTTTCTTTTTCCACTTAAACATTAATTTTCTCAATCTAAATTATAAATTTTGAACAAGAAGATTTTAAGATAAATTGTGTCCAAGACTTTCTAGTAACCTTTAATTATTTGACGTTGCCACACAGCTGTCAGTGCACAGGAAGATCTGTAGCTAATCTCTTCACATATTTAGGCTAATATATGAAGATCTGTGCTATTTGACATAAAAAGTTTTTATGATTATTTGGGCAGTGGGAAATCCTAGCTATCATAACTGTCTAAGCTTAGTCCCAGCAGCAAATAACTTGTCTGCCCATTTTATTTTTCTGTGCCGTCAGATGAATGCTAATCAAAACACCTTAAAAATTAAGAAAAAAATCAAAAGCTGGTGACTGTTTTAAAAGGCTTCTTTTAACACCTTTCTCGCTCCTCCAAAAAACATTTAGGAGTTCCAGGTTTTATTGGACTTGAAGAGAGCATGTGTGTGCTTCATTTCAATGTTTTATTTCTTAACAGATCTGCCAAGGCTGTCATAATGTTATAGATCCAGAAGTTCAGCGTGTGACATACAACAACTTCAACTGGCATGCCATGAAGGAATGCTTCTTGTGCTCCTGTTGCAGCAAGTGTCTAATTGGCCAGAAGTTCATGTCTATGGAAGGGATGCTTTTCTGCTCAGTGGAATGTAAGGAAAAGATGAAGTCATAAAAGAAGACACGCACAGAACTAATCAAGTATTGCTGTGTTCCAAAGGCTCTTGCATTTCTACTGTAAAATATGTAGTGTCAGGGCATTTAAAATGATTGAAAGTATTAAATAGCATTTCCCAAAGATTTTTTTTAATGTCTAAAGCCTCCTATGTAATCTTCATTTCTTAGCTGTAATAATACTTTCTTTTTTGGAATACTGTTTCTGAGTCTTATTCTGAGTGATTACTTCATATCACAGAAATGTAAGAAAAAACGTGTTACAAACTCTATACATTCTAGAGGTCTTCACTGTGAAGAATCTTTTTCTGTATGGTTTCTTATAGAACGAGAAAATGTGAAAACACTCCAATTTATCTTGTTTTGTATGATAAATGTAACTCTTCCATCTCTGGTTTCACTAATTTATCATTTTTATAGTTCTGCTTTCATTGAGCACTTTAGACAAAATGATCAGTTTTACTGCCATGTGCAGCTTTGTTTTCCTGAATTCAAGCATGCAGGAGAATGACTTTAAAAAAATTTACCTTTAATAATTTCCTTGGCTTTGATACATTGGTTCTTGGGGAATAGTGACTACTCTAATGTCTAGTTTTGAAAGTAACTCCACCAGGAGAAAAGTGTTGGCTCATGTTTCTTTCTTGCAACTCTTCATGCCTGGAAAAGCTTTAATTTTACGAATACTAAACTTTTGTTATAGATTGGGAGTGGTGGGTGTTGGTGTTAGAAAATAAGAGCAGGTCTTGCTTAGATTTAAAAAATCCACCAGAAGTAGTGGGTGTCACTTTTAGCTTTTCAGAACTGGCTTCTGTTTTATATCATGAATGTTCCTTTAATAAGTTGTGCTTTCTATCAAGAGGTACATACATAGTACTGTATGCATTTCCAAGAATGTATTTCTGCAGATCCTGCTTTTGATTTCTAAGTTCTGAACCAAAGCACGGAAAAGTCTTTCCTAGAAGACTTCCAGTATTTGAGTGAAAAAATTCACAGCTGTGTATTAGCTTTGCTTACTAGGTAAACCAAATGTGTGGCTCTTCCTTTTTTTTTTAATAATTATACACCTACAGTGAAGCTTCTTAGTTGCCTTTGTGCTGAGCACTGAATGGGGAGTCTTTGGCCTAAAAGAAGTGATAAAATAAAGAAAAGTCTATGCAAGTCTTATGTTCAGCTCTTGAAAGTTTTATGGTGGTTGTATTGTAACACTACTAAATAAAATTAGTGTTTTTCACCTAGGTTTTCTACTAATTCTGTTCTTGTTCAATCCCCTTCAGGGTAGGCAAGGAGGGGAAATGTTCACATACTTTACTTCAGCTTGGACATTATTTCCCAAAAACTGAAGGCCTGTGTTACTCTGCAGTGGTTGCTTCCTTGTGTAATACTGTTAATGTGCTTATAGGTGCAAAACAGTGCACAACTTCTGAACTTAGTGTTATTTTTTGTTCACATAAACTGTTTTAAGACATTGAATGGAAAGCTTTGAATTTATACAAGTGAGGTAATGTATTGAGAAAAAAGTGCATTGGGATCCTTTGAGTGCTGCAATAGTAAGACCCATTGATATACATTGTGATTTTTGTATGTTGTCTAAGTTGTATCCATGTTCTTGAAGCCTGTACAGCTTTGCATCCATGTTCTTGAAGGCTTTAGGAAGTATAAAAAAGTATATGTATTTCAGCTCATACAATAAGCTGCATCCTTGCCAAATTTGCAGGTTTAAACCAAGGAACACCAGAACATCTCAGTAAGAGAAGGTTGTTCCATGTAAGTGCTACTTAACCTGTAGTAGGTTATGTACTTTAACCTGTACATAACCAGGACATGCTGTGAAAAAGCTGTTTGGGGATGGTATAAGGCCTTATTTAATGATTATCCATAAGGATGGCTTAATAATGACTGTGTTTTATGTGTCTTGAGTACACCTGTCCTCACCCACTCATAACATCTTTTCTGGAAGATGCAGCTGATGTTTATAAAGAACTGTCAAAAGATCTTTTGCACCTTTCCTTGCCCTTCCCTTGCCACACTGTGTTACAGCTTTCTCATTAATGTGTTTAGTTGGACTGATAGCAGTCACAGTTTTCACTTTAAATCTTGTTTGAACAGTTTTGTTTATTAAACTTTATTATTATGTACCCTTCATTTACAAGGCTGAGTGGGAGACACTTCAGGGATTATTTATTCCATCAAGACAGAATTGCCAAGGAAATGTATGCAAACCAAACAATAGTCCATCAACTAGGTCTGACTTTTTCCATGCCTCTTCTGAAGCATGTTGGCTTGCTGGTATTCTCAAGTATCTTCCTTTGCCTGCTTGATCCCTTCTGGCTCTCCTTCCTGGAATCTGATGGATCTACCCCACGTCCTTTGTGGGGTATCCAAAATTTAATTTCTGTCCATGCAGTGATTGGAAAGGATCATATCTTGAGAACATCAAGTGTAATGCACAGGTAATACATAGAGTAGACAAAGATACTGCACAATAGGTCAGAGATTATTAGGAGTGCTGAACTGTTCTTGTAATGAGGAAGGAATTAATGTTCTGCCCATAGTGCTTTTTGTGTTAGCTGAAAGATATGTCAACATTCTGGAGCTCAAAAACAAGCATTAAGGAGATTTCATTCTGTCACTGTCATAATAAAAAATATTGGCAGCAAAGTGTTGGGGTTTTTTCTCTCGCATTTTTGGCTACTTTATTAGAAGTCCCTTTGGACCTATTTATCTTAATAAGCTAAGAATAGAAGCTGGAGGCTTTTGCAGTAATAAAAATATATACTTTCCAGATGAAATTTTGACCTCTCTTGAATGTTCAAGTTCTTTGCTTAAGAGTAGAACTTTGTTGGTAAGAAAGACTTATAAACAGTCATTTTAACAACTAAATATTTTTATTTAAGGAAAAGTTATCCTGTGGCTCTGTAAAATTGAGGCTGGTAAAAACTTCACAAAAACTTTGAGAGAACAAAGCTAAGGAAACGCATCTTTAGTATTAGTAACATATGTTTATACATGGTAGGAATAGTCTGTAACTTTTACTGATATTTGGATTACATTTCAAACTTAGTATGGTTATGTATATATGCTAGAAATAAAAATAATATATTTTAGTCAGGTCTGATACGTATTTTTTTACCTCTGGAAATGTAAAGTTTGTGTAGGCTAATGAGTAATCAACAGAACAACTTCCCATTTGCTTCTGGAATCATAGGTTTTGAGTCTTATGGAACACTGTTAATGGTGTGAAGCAAAATTATCTGACTGTAGTAGTACTATTGACTGTTAGCACAGAAATATTTGCTTGCAGAACTAGAGGTACTTGGACACTCCAGACCCTCTGTTCCCAGAAGAACTGGTGAGGTAGGGGTGATAGAAGGGTAACATTTTGCTCAATGGCCTTGCTAAATTTAGCATGGCTTTGGAATATTTAGCATGGGAGGCAAGAGGGAGTTTGACAGTCCAGGAACGGGTCAGCAAGGTCTCCAAGGGAAGAGGGGCCAAATGGCTGTACTAAGAGAGCAGGGTGAAGTGAGCTAGTGTCAGGACAGAAATTTGGAGTTCAGGTAGGGTGCTTCAGCTCCTGGGTGTGCTCTCCCTCCACAGCAGAGTCCCATACCTTGTTGAGTATCAGTGGAAAGCCACCTTAAAATGAGCTCCACAAGAGCAGTCCTCCTTCCTCAGCCCAAGCAAAACACTGACAGAGAAGATTCCAGTCTGATTCACACAATATATATGAATGCTTTCATGTGGTGACAAAGGGTGGGAGAGGCTGGTGGAAAATCATTTGCTAGGCTTCCACACCTCTTCATGTGTCAGGACTGCGGAGTGCCCTGTTTTATCCTAGAGCTGACAGGAGCCCAGTCCAGCTGCTCCTCACATACCCGTCAGTCTCCATTGAATGCAAATGTTATTTTCTTTATAGTTTTCAGTCTGAAACATAGGGGAGGCTTGTTTACCTTCTTCTGTGTCTCTGAATGAGTGAAGTGTTTGCTTGTGGGAAGTCTGGATTCAAGGTTTGTCCTCAAGCATTTTAGCTCCAAACTCTCCCTCTCCCCTTCTGGGAGAATGTCCCAGCCATCAAGCTGTGGTGTCAGCTCCAAGTAGGCACCCTTCATATCATCTGTTGAAGGCAGACCAGAGCAATTAAAAATTTCATAGTCAACCTAAACTGCACATGATACAGCTAATGATTTTTAATGTTAGCTGAATTACACCACTGAAGTTGTATTGCTGTGTATTAGCACTCAGCAGCAAGTACAATCACACACAAGTAGATTTGGTCTTGAAAAGAGCTGCTTGTTGATAGTATGAAGTTGGAGCCTCTCTACACTCATTTTATCTGCTACCTTATTGTTTCAAGGTGCTGCGGCTGAAAAAGTCTATAGCCAGGGCCTTTACTTAATCTTTCAGTAAATAAGTAAATTGAATTTGTTAATTAAGCATAAGGCCAAAGAATGGTACTTAATAAAGTTAAGTGTACTGCCAAAGAGGTCCTAGGTGTAAGTGCTAAATGTAAAACATATCATCTAATTATTACCAAGTACTGAAAATAACATGTTCATTTTTTCCATGTTCTTACTAACATAAAATGATGGGTAAAGGAGCAAAAGTCCCAAACCATCTGAGCCAGGACTAGGCTGAGATTCTAGACTGCCACCCTATGTTCACTGCCTAACTCAGAAAAAATGAGCCAGATAGGTTTTACCTCTGGCAAGCTGAGGCAGTACCTGCAGAGCAGCAGTGTCGGGGTCAGTGGTTGCTAAGAGCAATCACAACAAAGTGTAACAGATTTGTTTCCCCCTTTGCCTCCCCCCCTAAACAAGTGAAAAAAAAGAACCAAATAAGAGGATGTTTCTGCTACAAATTAAGCCCAGCATTGTTCAGATTTGGATTCATGCCCAGCATTGTCATAGCCAACATTTACACCCAGTTTATGAGAAACCAGTCAAGCTTCATATATTGGTTAACTTTTCATTTGTTAAAAAAAAATTAGTGTCACAACAAAGCATCAAGGCTATTTATTGGTTGCCCTGAATGTGTTGTCTACATGAGTTGAGACTAGATTTTTATGTTGGCAGTAACTGAATTCTTGGAAGCAGGCACCTGATGTTCCTCAGTTCCCCAGCAGATGCCGTCTGTGCTGCGCTCAGCGCACAGCCAGCTGCATCCACAGGGCAGGGCTCTGGGAAACAGCAGGAAAATAAATTTTGAACTGAAAGAGATGTTCTTAATGCTTTGAGAAGGAGTAAGCTGAGGACAGGGCTTTAAGTCCAGGAGGTAGTCCAAAAGTGGAAAACAGCATGACCAGGAATTTGAATAGGAGGAAGAGGCACAAGGAAGATATTTTAGAATGAATATGTAGAGTGGGAAAATAGAGGGAAAACGTGTAATAAGCCGGGGCATAATGCTGAATCATGGAATTGCTGTGACATAGTTTTGACTTACTATTAAAATGTAAAAAACATGAAGTGCTGAAGTTCAATTGTTCTAGAAAAGGAAAACTGATGATGCTGTTTAATTGCTACAGGTAGAAATCAGACCAAGAGGGTAAGAAACAGGCTGAGATAGCCAAGGTTATGAGATAAGAAGAGGACTTCAAGATGACAGGTGGTGAGGAAAGGTTATTCTTCAGCCCTGGTGAAACATATCTGGAGTGCTGTGTCCAGTTTTGGGCTCCTCAGTACAAGACAGACATGAAGCTCCTGGAGTGGGTTCAGCAGAGGACTGAGGGGCTGGAGCATCTCTTACAAGGAAAGTCTCAGGGAGCTGGATCTGTTCACCCTCAAGAAGAGACAACTGAGAGGAGACTTCATCAATATCTATCAGTATGTGAAGGGAGGGTGCCAAGGGGATGGAGCGAGGCTCTGGTCAATGGTGCTAACCAATAGAACTAAAAAAGCAATAGGCAGAAACTGATGCACAGGAAGTGCATCCTATATTCACCTGAATATAATAAAGAACATTTCTGTCCAGGTGACTGTGGACTGGAACAGTTTGCCCAGAGAAGTTGTACATTCTCCCTCACTGGAGATATTCAAGAACCATCTGAACAAAATCCTGTGCCCTGTGGTCTGGGATGACCCTGCTTGAGCAGGGAAGTCAAACCAGATGACCTACTGTGGTCCTTTCCAGTTTTTCCCATTCAGTGATTCTGTGATTCAGCAGTAATCCATCCTACCTACCAGCTGCCATCTCTCCCTCTAGCCAAGATCATTACTCCATAGTGTCTTCCTTATGAAAGTCAAAGCCTTTCCAAGTACCTGAACTAAAACAGGAGCCTAGCTCCCGGGGGTTTTGTGATTAATCGACAAGCTAATTGTACTATATTAATTTACAGCAAGAGTTTCTCCCTTAGAGACTTCAAAGAACCAAAGTGGGAAACAATACTTATAAATGTATTTACGGCTTTTATCATAGAGGCTCCATACAGGCAAGAACTCTGAGGTTTTCTGTGTCTTAATATGTAACCTCTGACTAACACATTTCCCATGGTTAGGGAATTCATTAAATCTTATTTGCCCATGTGAAATTTCTGTTGTCTTTTAAGACCCTGGGGCTCAGCAGAGGTTCAGCATTAACAGACAAAACTTGTTTTGCAAGTTTTTTTGAAACTTTTAGGAACTTAATATTAGATGTCTATCCCTCTGCCAAGTTTGGCTAAGGTTACAGGAGAAGAGGCTCCTCTGTCTCACACACAGACCGCCTACATGGAAAACACATCCATGACTCAGTCTGAAGAGCCTTTCCAAAAGTACCTTAACTAACACTTCAGTGTGGTCTGCACCCATTTCTATCTGACACTAGCAAGCTTCAGAACAGGCAGAAAAATACATATCCAGCATTTGCAGCATTTCCTACTGGTGTGTTTTCGTGGGGTGACCCTCTGTTCAGCATGCTGGCATTTTGGCTCTAACCTTTACTGTAATTCAAGTTCTGGATCCAAAAATGGCACATTCTGACAGATACGTTTTAGGTACTGACACCTTTCAGTTAGATTGTATAGCAATTTGACTCAATGGAAGTTATTGAGGCTTATCATGTCTCAGTTAGACACATATTCATCAAAGAAAATATGGAAAAAAATCAACAACATAGCTTAAAGTTCCAGCTGAAACAAGCTGGGAGGTATTTTTAATTAGTAAGTTTGGTGGTGTATGCAGGAGACAAATCAAGAATAATCAGTAAGAATAAAATCAGTAAACAGTTCATCAGTTCTTAGAAAACATTTTAATGACCTTCCAGAATAGGGAGCCAGAACATTGTGGGCAGAATACAAACAGCATCTCTCTCATTCCAGGAATTCAATGCACTTTTTTTTTTTGCTTCAAAAACTCTCAATATGATAGGCATTCAGAAGTTTTTCAGGCCACTTTTGTGGAATTGCTATTCCATTGCTCTTTTTTTGCTTCGGTTTGGTTTTTTAAAATTTGTTAGGGGAATTATCTCTAAAACTGAATATTCCTCTACAAATTTCTTAATAACAGCAAACAAACAGGTTCTTAGCCCTCTCTAATTTAATTGTAATACATGGAAAGTATCAATATACACTGTTTGGAATCGTTTTTATGTAATACTTCTTTCCTGTCTGAAAGCATAAGGAATTGGCATAGTTTAGTAGACTGCAGTGTATGACTGCAAAGCAGAAACATCCAACATCTAATTCCAGTCACTGGCTGAATGCAACGGGACATTGTCTAAATTCCTTGGGCATTCTATTCCTCAGTGCCCATCCTATGTGGGATGGGTGTAATAGCAACTTCATGGCGATATTTTGAGTCCTGGTTCACTCTAACCAGGAAGGTTTATTGAATCTGTAAACTGTATATAACTGCAGTGCAGATATACAAATGATCTTAACAATCTTTTCTGAAATACCTTTTTTCTTCATTTTGAAATTCCCATACAAAACTGCCAAACAGAATCTGGACTTTATATTTAGGAAGCATGTAATCATTCCATGAAGTTTAAGAAATCTGGCAGTGATCTGGAAAACTTAGGAGGTAATGGAAGGTTACCAGGAGGAATGCAGAACTGCCTTGTATGGTAGTGGAGAGTAGAACCAGTACATATTTTGATAATACAGCACAGACTTGTCTTTGGGGTGGGCCTTGATTGTATAGCTCTGCCTGCATCTGAAATGCATGACAGTGTAAACATCACACAAAGATTCTCTTAAACATTTGTAAATAGTTCAGCAATTTTGAGAAACGGGGTGGAGCCTGCAGATGGCTAAAGAAAGAATCATTATCCTCATGCTTGCAGAACTCACTGTCCCAAGACCAGTTCTGATCCTAATGTAAACCACTGCCACTTGCCTTCAGGCACAGTTGTACAACGTGTGTCTGACCAGACTTGGAAGGCACAGACTGTTCCAGAGAAGGCTGTGCTGCATCCAAATGTGATACCCTAAACTGAGGATTTCTTTCTACTTAGCAAGAAAAGGTGCAGTATTGGGTATATTGTGGGTGGCTTGGAGGAGACTAACTATTTTTATTGACAACTGGTTCTGAAAACCAGAAGTCCTGAGGTCTCTTCTTGAGGTTGGATTTTCTTTCTCTCACTGCTAACCACTTAGAGAAAGCCATTACCTTTTCTAATACTGTGGTTTAATTTTTTTAAATGAGGATGGCAACACCAATGTTTCTGGAACCTTCAGGAGTCAATTAATAATTTTTAAATAACTAGAAGATGAAAGGTGGTAAATGTTTACTTCAGGTGACTGTGCTCTCTACATTCCAGTTTCACTGAACTCAATATAGAAGTTTTCTTGGCCAGAAATAACACTTGGGCCTTGGGCCTCTAGCTGTATGCAGCAACTCAGCTCCCCTGCTCCAAATCTTGGCTCAAGGTGTGGTATCTTGTGTTTCAGAAATACTCTGATACTGTTACTGCAGGTAAATTTCACCTCTTGGTTCAGCCAATTGAGCTGGTATACTGAGTTAACTGCAGCTGTTTATTTACTTACCAGAAGACAACATTTAAATAAAGAACCAAATCAAGTCAAATTTTAAAAAACTGACATTGTTTAATCCAACATAATCCCAAATGGTCTCTTATTAGGATTGCATGATTAGAAGTCTTGTTTGCTATAGCAGCACTACTAATCATTCAGAGAACATCTATGGGGTGGGAGATCTCATTAGTGCAGGAAAAGGTTGTATCAGGAAATGCTTCATCTTTCAAACTGACAAGAACAGGTCCCAACTGACAGAACTCTGTGGAAAGGGAATAGGATGTGGAACTTCAGGCTTCCATCCCAGGGGAGCCTGCCAACGTTATCATACGTGGTCGTGCACAGGTCTCAGTCCCATTAGCAGAGGCAATAGGAAGACAGAGCTCTTTGGGAGGGGTTCTCTAGGGACTCCAGTAACAGGACAGGAATTAGAAGCCTCTGAAGAATGTCAGAGTCCCACCCCGTTAGCTAACTCATATCCTTCACTTTACATTCATAGTGATAGGGCTGACATTCACAAGTGCGGCAACACTGAGTCATCAGAGTCATCCAATCTAGGAAATTACTTTCACAGGATTCCCCACGTCTCATAAAGTGGACAAGAAATGTGGAAGTATAATTTTTGTTCAAGCGCAGTGACATTGCCTCTTCTACTGCTAATAGTGACCCCTACAAGAAACCTGTCAGAGGGAAGGTACAGAAGTGAGACCTGGCCAGCTGCCCACTCATACCAATCTGCAGCAAATTCAGCTGACTGATAGAATCAGAGAATGATCACAGTTGGAAAAGATCTTAAAGCTTTTCCAGCCCAACCATTCACCCAGTACTACCACTGTAACCACTAAACCACATCACCCAGTGCCAGATCCAGACACCTCTTAAACATCTCCAGGTGTGGTGAGTTAAGCACCTCCCCTGGGCAATTTATTCCAATGCCTGACCACCCTAACAGGGATTCTTTTTCTAATATCTAATCTGAATCTCCCCTGTCTCATTGTAAGGCAATTTCCTCGGGTCCTTGCACTGCAGGCACAGTAGAAGAGACCAATCCCCACCTCACAACACTCTCCTTTCAGGTAGCTGTAGAGACCAATGAGCTCCTTTCTGAGTGTCCTCTTCTCAAGACTAAACAAATCCAGTTCCCTCAGCCACTCCTCATAAAGCACGTTTTCTAGACTTTTCACCTTATTGCCCTTCACTGGATTCAGTCCAGTGCCCCAATGACCTTTTTAAAGGGAGGGACCAAAACCAGAACTGTACTCAAGATGTGGCCACCAATGCTGAGTACAGGAGGGAAGTTCTCAGGTTTAGGAGGGGTCTTTTCTTTTGGGGAGTTGTGTTTTTACCCCAGCCAACAGCCAAGCCCCACACAGCTTCTCACTCACTGCCCCACCACTGGGACTGGAGGTAAAATCACAGGGGTAAAGCTGGAAAATTCATGGATTGAGATAGAGACAGTTTAATAGGGAAAGCAAAAGCCATGCACCCAAGCAAAGCAAAACAAGGCATTAATTCCCTGCTTCCCATGGGCAGGCAGGTGTTCAGCCACCCCCAGGAAAGAGAGCCCCAACACATGGAATAGTGACTTGGGAAGTTAAACTCCATCACTCTGAAGATCCCCTTCCCCCTTCATCCTCCCACTTTACATACTGAATGTGACGTTACATGGTAATAGATGGAATATTGCTTTGGTTGAATCACCTGCCCTGGCTGTGTCTCCTCCCAACTTCCCATGCATCCCCAACTTCTCACCAGCACTGCTCAGCACTTACATCTCAATATTATCAGGACTGTTTTCAGCACAAATCCAAAACACTGCCCCTAATTCCCTACACCACTCTTCCAACCAGCAAACGAGCTGGTTAAGTCAGAAAACATTGTGGGAGAGAAAATTGCTTTAATAAGGACAAAAGGCAAAAAAGCCCATTGTCCAGAGCATCTGCATTCAGCTGACACTGTCTTTAGTGTTTAAAAAAAAAAAACCCTATATAAATATTATCAGGATTGTGCAGCAGCTTGCATTGAGCATAACATTGAGGCTGCATGCACTCTATGCTTGGAGAAGTAGCATGGGACAATTTATAGATAAGCAATGATGTAAAGTCTGAAGAATAACAATAGAAAACTGAATTGGATAGAAACCAAAAATTACTTCCTTTGGAAAATCTTACTTTTGGGTGTCCTAACTGTTTCTTAGTCCCCCAGACTGAGCTAGATCCACATTTTACCTTAGTAAGCATGTAAGAATAAGGCAACTTCTTTAGACTAATAAACAATGTTTCACAGCAACAAACAGACCGAGGCAGTAATTTCTCTTCCGCTTTGAGTGAAAAATTAGTTCATCCTTCACAAAATTTCCTTTTTTTCTGGAGCACATGTTTAGCACAATGACCAGTCAATATCTGCCAGCTTAAGTAGATATTTCCCTTTCCACTGTGGGTGGGAGTTTGAAGATTTAGATCACCATCTTAGACAAGACTTTTCTCAGAATGAAGCTATTTGCACTAGAGCCTCACAAAATATGAGAGTCCATCTTGAATGAGCAGCAGTGATAAAAACGTGTTGTGGCAGCTAGAGTCAGAGAAGAAAATACAAGGTCTTGTTTTATATTATCTGCAAATAAGCCAGTATGTAACAGTCTTCAAAATATGAAATGTTTTCTTTCCTTTGTTTTGACTAGATTTATAATAAGTCAAACAATATAATAAAAGTCAGAGCAGAGCTGCTAGAGCCAATCCTCTCTTTAGCCTAAAACAACAGTGATGCAGGCAAGAGAAGTATTTTACTCTTTCAGTCATTTTGGAGACTAAATTGGATGGCTAATTAAAGTCTGATTTTCTGAATGTTTGTCAGAAATTCAATGTGTGTGTTTTTGCCGGATAATGTGTGCTATACTCTTCATGTCCGAAGTCAAGGTATAACATTGTTTAGTAGCCTCTATTTTGTTGTTGTGATATGTACACAAATAGAGTTTAGCCTCTCATGCTCAAACTGCCACACAATTTATGCAAGGCACTTATCTAGGTTGCTGTGAAATAGTGCTGTAAAATATGGTAAATACCGTGTGAAAAACATTTTTATGTTGCTTGGACACAAGATTTCAGTGAAAGCAGGGTTTGCTTGCCAACTTGCAGGGGAGTTAAATGGGCTCAAATAGGTGCTCTCTGTTCTTGCAATATCTAATTTTTCCATGTGTACTTTTTACCTTGCCAGGAAACAGCCAAGCAATAGTGTTGCAATTAAATAGCAAAATAGGTAACATTGGAGGTTATGGGCAGCTAATGCTGATGTTCCCGCTGTCCCTTTGAGTGTCTCTTCCCATTGGTTTAAAGGGAATCTGGATGCAAATACTTGCATTTCCTTAACTGCACCTAAGGTAGACACCTAAAGTAAGCATAGTATATCACTAAGTAAATGTGATAATTGTAGTAAAATCTATTCCCCCTGCAGTGTCTGTGCTTTTCCATTTTCCTGCTTTTTTAAGATAGCAAAAGAAAATAACTTTCAGATGCTTAGTATTCAGCCAGATGTGAGATGTGCAAGCTCTTTTTCCTACACCTTCACTTCCCTCTGGTAAAGGCAGATTAGATAAGAGGTAAACAGAGCTTTTCAAATCTGGTCCTCACATTTTAAAGCTGTAACTGCAAATTAGAGCAGTGATATTGATAGGAATTTCAAGTGCTAAACACCGTTAGAGACACAGTATTTAATCCTGCAAACTGATGAGCACTCTTGACCTGAGCCAGCAATACACTTAAAAAAATTAATGGCAATTGTTTTACATAAGATTGCTGTTAAATGCTTTGCTGCATTGGGTCAAAATAGATAATGGCTAGATAAGGTCCATGCCACCTAATTTTAGCCATTTAACAGTAAGATGTCAATCTGAAGGTAATTGTCAAAACTCAGGCTGTTACTAAAGAGAGGAGGTAAAAGCATCTCCAGAGGGTGATTCTATTTTAGATATTTATTTATGAATGACTGAATTTTACCCACTCATTCCTCTCTTTCTCACTCTCTGTTGATGGTAGCCCTTTGCCTTAGACTACACACCTGACTTTTTTAGAGCCAAAGTAATTCAGTTTAATTACTTATTAATTTCTGCAGAATTTTTAGTGATTTCATTTAATCCATGTAAATTTTGACATAATTTCAATTCAAAGATAAGGTCTGCATCCCTCTCTTATTACATTTAAGCAGAAAGAGAAAATAAATGCTACCAGCCTTCTGAACTGTTCTTTTTATTTTTTTAATATTACACAATAGTGAAATCACTTGGCCATGAAATTGTCAGAGAGAAATAATTTATTTTCATTTTATCTATTACTGAATCTGCAGATTGCTGTCACACCCACAGTGATAAATTTATACCTAATTCTCTGATGGAAAGAATTCAGGCAGTGAGAAGTAACTGTCTGTTACGAGTGGAGTTCTTATCTAGATGTGGAAAATCAGCTAAAATTGAATTAATAACTTGTTGAGAGAAAAAAAAAAGCACAGCCCTTCATTTCTTACATATTAAAAAGTTTTTCCAGCAAGTAGATCACAACTGAAGCTAAAGATTGTCAAAAGGTAGCCACACAGCATTGTGGAAAACTCTGCAGTTGAGGTTTGCCAAAGACCTCTTTGTGTGGTCTTGAGATCCTCTGAAAGCTGATGAAAACCATAAAAAAACCCTGTGATAATATCTAATGTCTTTTTCTCTGGAAGTGCACTTAGTACTGAAAAGAAGAAATGGAAAGCTTGATCATAAAAATCTAGAATGAGTAAAATGTGGATAGAAGATGCAAACTTTTGCATGGTACCTGGCTTTATTTTCATTTCCATGTAGTACCAATAAAATAAAACTTTTTTCACAAACTTGACACATGTTTTTGAGTGCAGTTAAGGCATTTTAGTGGTATGTTTTCACAAGCTCAAGTTAACACATCTTAATTGTCTGTCAGTCAAATGGCAGTGGCTGGATGTGCATGTGGTCCCAGCCCATTGCAAACAGGCAGCTTAACCAGTCTTCAGGGTGGCTGCTTATAGACCCAGTTTCCTTCTCCTTTGCAACAGGCCAGGAGCACACCTGGAGCAGTCAGTCTCTACCAGATCACTGAAAGGCAAATCCTGCAATCAAAAAGGCAAGTAGAATGGGAAATGGGAGCCTGAAGAGATACTGGTTTTTTCACCAGTGGATTCTTGGGGCAAAATGGTAAGATTTTTGCCATTTATTACATTTTTTTTTTTTAGCTGGCAATTATATTACAGTGTAAGTCTGAGCCATAGTTTGATTAAATTGTTGTGATTTTTTCCCACAACTTTGGGCTCTGTTTCTACAAATCACTGAAATTCACAAATATTTCTTCTCAGTAAGTTATTACAGTGAGGCTGATTTATAAACTATTCCAAACTATTTACATTGCCTCTAGGTCTTTATTTTAATCACTCAGAAATGCATTTTTTTGAAATAAATCTATTGCTGTACCCTTTTTTTCAAGACCTGTATTTTTCATCTGATAGTTTACAAATCTGATTTGAGTTTACATGGTACTTGGCACTTTTTTATTTAAGACCTTTGTACATTTTAATTTATTCATCAGTGCCAATTTAAATATCATTTCCTTGTTGGGAGAAGTGACAAAATTGAAGCACACTCATTGAAAATCATACAGTACTAATTCCAAAAGGTAATGCACTGCCCTGCAGGGTGGTTAGCCTGAATGGGCCCAGAGAAGTCACCAGGGTTTTTGGGAATGCAGGATAGTGTGGGATGCAGGGCTGGGACAGAAGTATCTGTTTGCTTTACCTAGAAAATGGATTTGAGCTATTCCTAGGAGGGCTTTCTGGATCTGCCCAGATGAATGTTTTCCATCTTGAAGGTGGATAACAGTGATAACACACAGATGTTGTTTATTTGTAGAAACCCATTTCTTAGATTTTAGAAATGTCAGGGGTATCCTGAGGAATACAATTTTCCAGTGTGGTGCAGCCTACCCTTGGTAACAAGGCTTTTCCATGAGCTGCAGTCCCAAGAACTGACCTACAGAGAGCCTAAAGCAGCTAGAACCATGCAGAACTGCTGTATTTGCAGGGCCAAGAGATTCTGGCAAAAGGCATCTCTGGAAACAACTTAATAGCCACAAAGCTCACATGGCATCTAAGAAAACTTCCAACAGCTCATGGGTTAGATCTTCAGCTGGTGTCAGAACATGTTCCCCAAAACATTATAGCCTTGGGACAGTGGTAATTGGTCTCAACAAAATCCCATTTTCACCAATATCCTGTCTCCAGCAGTGATCACAAGTCAGTTCCTAAGAAACAGTAACAAGGAAAACAGAAGATACAACACTGAAATGCATTCTCACCCTTCAGTAATTTTCAAATAAAAGTAAACCCTAAGAACAATTTGGGTATGATGTAGGCTTCGATTTGGTTTTGTTGGGTGTTTTAAAATTTGGTACTATTTACTGATTCCTCACCTGTGGGCTTGTCTGGTTTCCTTTTAATTCATTGTAAACTTTTAGCATTCACAGAACTCTTCAGCACTTCCCAAGCTGAACTATTTCATGAAGAACAAGAATTGTGCTCTGTGTTTCTCATCTATGTCCCTTTACCTAGAGACAAAAACATGGAAAATTGTGGCAGTCCATTGAGATTTTTCACAGTGACACTCATTAAGAAAGTACTAAGCTTTGCAGCTGTTTTATCACTGTTGGGCGCGGGGATTTTTTTGTTTGTTTGTTTATTTGTTTGTTTATGCTGCTTGTGTCCCCTCCCAAGGGTCAGTTCCCAGCTCTCCTGCAGGCTGCCTCTATGCCCTCTTGGTCTGTGACCTTATCTGTATAACCAAGTATTGAAAGTACTGGAAGTTTAATCCCTTAAACTTAATTTCCATATTCTTAACAATAGTTTGCTTCCCCCACCCTTTGCTTATCTTGTATATGTACACAGAATGGTTCACTGGAAGTGAGTCTGCTTTTTTCTTAGTATACAGGGACCCCAAATCCAGAGGAAGGACAAATAAATTTTTAGGTTGACTTTAAAATTGTAATACTTAAATGAAAAAGCAAAACAATTCTTTCTATTCTGCAGCTGGTTATGAACTCTTAGGGTCTTTATTGTTACGAGGATTAGAATTTTTTTTACTGAGCAAGAGTAGAGCTTTTCACATGGCACAAAAAAAAAACCAGGGGAAAAGAAGGCTCAACGAACACTCAAATTCTTGAAATCCATGATCAAATCACAAATATCACTAACTTAAATCACCGTATTTTTATACAAATACCGTATATTATTTTTGATGTTTTATTTTTGACAGTTGCTGGTCTCAGGATTATTGTGCTTCTGAGGAAAAGAAACTGGAAGAATAAAGTACACTTGTGTGTCTGCAAGTAATTTTCTCCTTGGTTGTATTCATGATCATTTGACTGCAAGATAGCTCACATTATGAAATTCAAGAACATTTGCTTTGGGAGTATTTCAGGTGAAGCCACGCTAAAATTACGGTCACAGTGGTGTGTCAAGGTATTATCAGGGTCAAAGTAAAGAATCTTGGAATGTGCTCATCCTTCAACATAAGCACTTCCTTATGTCTTCTCTTAAGTCATCAACACTATAACTTTGAGAATGAATTGGGGGCTATTCAGAGATGCATTGACTTCCAACAGAAATTGAATCATCTTCTTTCATGTCAAGTTGTGCTTCTCTGAATTCAGACCAACAAACATGATTTCCATTATTTTATCTTTCCCTTCATAGATAAAAACAGAGTGGTGAGAGAGGTCTCAAGATACCACTGACTCACCTTGCACTGAAACCATTCCCCACAGGTGATTGTTTATCCTGGCTGCAGATCCCAGTGAGGAAGGACCTGGAGTATTCCTTGGTCATCTGATGTCACTCATTGACCACACACTGCTAAGCAAAGTATATTGTTTGCTGAAAAACCCTCTCAGTTTGGTAATTTGGTAAGTGAGATCTGCTAATTAAGGAAAAAGATCTTTCTTAATAAAGAAATTGTTCACGGGATCGCTTATTGTAATGCCTCCAACCTGGCTAAACCAATTGGGCAGTCGTGCTTTATTTATAACTAACACAGATATTTTTCCATCTCAAACTTGAAGACTTTTAATACCCTAGAAAGTGCTGATTTAAAAGAAGTGTGGATTACTTTGCAATGTACCTTTTCAAGTACTTAGTTTGAGGAACTAGTGTTTGTCTAACTTTTCTTCCCAGCATACCCTTACTTAGCCGAGGCTCTTTATAAACCAGCACATTTATTAACCTGCACAGTGTGGCAGCACAGAAATGCAGGGAGGACACGAAGCTCTCTCCTCGTGGGTGCAGTGTCCAGAGCCTCTCCAACACCAGTGCCCCTTCCATGGTACGGGCACACCTCCTCCTGCCAGCCCACCCTGCAGGGCCCTTGATACCAAGGCTTTTCACAGCCTGTGGAACCTTTTGCTGGCTAAATGCAGAAGGGAAAAACGTTTAGAAATAGCCAGCTTGGAAAACTATGTAACAAATGCAACTTGAGTGAGGAATAATGTTTGTTGGCATTCCCTGAACATATTGCAGATCGTTTATAGGTCTCAGCAAAATTCCTACGGAGCGCCAGACCCAAGGAGTGAATTAGTGAGCTTCATGCTGGTGAAGCCATTTTCTTTAAACAAAATACAAAGTTTAGGAACTGCATGAACTTTCCATATGGCATTTTCTCCTTATCTGGATAAGGAGCAGTAACCAATTAATAATTTCTGGTTAATTATGCTTAGCTTTTTCTAATTTCTTTCAGCTCCAATGTCACTGAGCAATTTCTAAATGTATTTTAGGTCTGTTTCCCAAATTGCTGTCCTTGAGTTACTTATCACAGTCCCTTACTGCCTTCTGAATTATTTTTTTTTGTAATTTGGATGAGATATATCTGTAATCTGGCAGGATGCACTCTATCCAATAGCCAGGCATGTTGCAAAAGCCTATTATTTTTGTCCAGCTAAGCAAAGTTATTCGAGGAACTTTCAGTGCCCTAATGTTAAATGGTTATCTAGGTATCTGTTAAAAGGGAACAATGTTTCCTGACTGATTCTAAAGCACATGGATTCTATCTATTTGTCATAACAGCTTATTTCTGCTCATGTAAAATGTTCCCCAGACCAACTGGAATAATAATGTGGCATGCAGCTACAGTCCGAGCAGCCAGCCAACCAGAGCATGATTCTTTATCATAGTTTTGCATTGTTCTGCTAACTGCATGATGCCAAAAAATAATAATAATAAAGAGAAATCCTTTGTTCCCTTTCACTAACCTAGAAGGTCACAAAACAGACAGTTCCTTCTTGATTACACTAAATAAATAAAAGTCTGATTCATACAGGGGAAACAATCATCTGCCAACTGCCAAACCCTGTAAAGGGTAAATCTGTTTTTACTTTGTGAGCCAGATTGATGAGTCACTGAGGCTATGACTAATACCAGCAAGAATTAAAATGTACCCAAAAATATAACCTCCCTTTGTACTACATAAGGGTACCTCAACAGCAGCCTCTCCTCCAACAAGTTTTGATGAGGAGCAGGGACCACCCCAGCATTTGCTCTCCAGAACCAGGGGCCCTCCCTGGCACAGCTACTGACATACATTTGCTTTATTCACAGGCATAAACTCACTGAGGGAGACGAATAATTAGGCCCTTCATTTGGGAAATCAGCCACTATGGAAATAAACACCCAGCTCTCCTCCCTCCTCCTCCCCTGGGCGAGCTGCCTTCAGAACATGCCACAGCCAGAGGTTCCTCTTGTGACGTGCACTTGGATGCAGCCAGGAGGGCTCTCATCAGGGAAACCCGAGCAGGCTGGTCCAGAGAAAGGCACAGATAAAGATCAGGGGACTTTTTTTTTTTTTAATCTTCTTGCAAAGCGTGCTCCTCGAGAGGCTTGAGAAAATGGGATGAAATGAACTGATGACTTAGTATTCTGAGAATTATAACATTTCTAAGAAAAATGTTAAAACAATGGCAACAAGAATAAAAAGGACTTGTTAGTTCATTTCTTTTCTTTAAATGGGTGAATTTGCAAGTTCATTACAGTCACCAAAAAAATTCCTGTTGATTGATACCTTTTTCCTGGTGTTAGGAAAATGAAACTAGACACGGTTAAAGGGGTTGGGATCTTTACCTCAGTATTTTAATCCCGTTTGATGCATTCACTTTACCCAGGTGAAAGCGTGGCAAAATGCACACCCACCATCAATCACACACACCAGTTATAGACTTTACACATCAGCAGATCTAACAAGGGGTCCCAATAAGGGGCTGGGGTGGGCTAAGCTCCAGTTTACAGAATCCTCCTGCCAGGAGACCTTGGGTTCCTGAGATAGTAGGAATGTTTGGTCTCCCTGGCTCTGCAGTTCTGGGGTGTTCAGTCTCAGGCCTGCAGAACACTCACAAAACACTAAGCACTAAACTAAGTAAAAGGTTGCAAGTGTGCATACTGCTAATACTTGTGGATACAGAGAACTGTGTAAAAGGTATATAAAAGAAAAGGAAAAAACCATTCCGGCATCATGATGGCAACTGTGCCAGAATTTCACCAACTGCACTTATCCCCTAAATGCATGTTTTAGTAACTCATCAGTTACTCATTCTGTAAGACTTTTGTTTTTAAGTACAGCTCTTTCTACTGAGACACATCAAAACCCAACAGAAACTGTCTTCAAAGTGAAAAGGCAAATCTTTGTCAATCCTTAATTCAGCTATGTTTTACTACAAAAATTAACTATGTTTTATTACAAAAATTAATGCTCAGGGTCCACAGACAATTCTTAGAAATTAGAAAAAAGAAGAGTCACCTAAAGTGAACTAAAATGAAATGAGGAAAAAATAACTCTTGCTTATGGATGAAATAAATTGTCAATTCTCAGGTAAACATCGATATTGTTGATGGGCATTTGGGACCCTTTGCAGAAAGACCTATCATGGACCTGAGCCCCTAAATCTGGGGGTGTTTATTAAAAATTAAAACTAGAATATCACCATATATTAACTCTCCAGTTTCCTGATTAGAGATCATTTTTGTGAGGATGTCCCAATTAGAAAAATAAAAAGGATGACCCTATACTCAAACACTGAATCATGAACAGGGAGGAATGCAAATACCTGCACACATTTTTAGGCCTTACATTAAGCTAAACAACAGAATAGCTTCAACCAGACTGGAAGAGCTGCAATTGATACTCAAACCAGGTTAGAGCAGGTACTTTTATGTTCTGTACTGCACTGTAATTGAATGCTGTAACCTCTGGAGAGCAAGGTTACCAGTGCTGAACTAGAAAAGTGGTTTTATTTAAAATGCCATAAATTATTCATTTTGCTAATCCAACAAAATATTTACTTTTATTTAAATATTTTAAATTAATTTTATTTTTATTGCCATTTAAAGTATGAGCCTGTTAAAGATAGTAGGGGTTTATGATTAAATTTTGTAATTCAGCCTTTGAAAAAAAATGTATGCACAGCTCCATACATTTGGTAGACTTGTCTTGAGAATCTTTTCTAGGAAACCCAGAAATATAATATTAAAACTAAATATATATTTTTTAATGCTTTGCTCTTTAGAGTAATGGAAATCAGTTTAAATAGTAGATAATTCCACCTTGTTGCTATAATTTCAGTCTTTCACCACTATTTCAGTCTTTCACAGTTATTGTAACAAGGACAATTGGATATGTAATGAAACATAAAGAAATATGCAAAAAAGCCCAGAAACATATTACGCCTATGCAGTCACAAAAAGGGAGGGGAAGTTCAGACACCAAACCACCTGTCTTGCCAGCATCAGTTTAGATATAAATATCTACTTTTTTTTCTGGTGGCTCCATCAGGACAAATTAGCATATATCCCTTGGGAGAGCAGGGTTATAAACTGCCATCATATTCCTGTCTATGAAACCTCTGAATAATACATGTAATTTGTGGCTCGTGTGCCAAGAATCCAAATTCAATGTATCTATCAGCAGTACTGAGCATTCTAATTTTTTTTAAATAAATTAATGAAATTATATTATGCAGTCATTTAACAGTTACAAGATTCTCAAAATCACAAATGATTATATATACATGTATGTATACATATGTATATAAACCTGTAAAATTGGAGGTAGAAAGTCAGTGAACTGGGGTGGAGTTTGAAAATCCTTCCCTAACCTTGTGCAAGTGGCTAATTTCTTTGCACCTCAATTTTCCAGACACAATAAGCTCATAACTATTCTCTGCCTTGGAGAAGTGTTGTGATGACAAAAGATGTTTATCTGAGAGGTTTACATACACAATGATGAAGGCAGCCATAAAAATAAGTAGGCAGATAAAAGTGATTCACTGGCTGAAATAAAATGATGCTTGTTAAATTAATTTCAAATTTCATCTTGTTGGCTGTGTGTAGAGACCTATGGTATGGGAAATGAACCATAGGTTTTCTGCTGAGGCATTGACCTGAAAAGAAATAGTTGACATCTTTTTCTGGTTTCCCTCATTATATTCGTCTTTCTTAATCTCAATCACTTAACTAAATTTTTCCATGTCTCCTTGGAAATTTCAAAATTGTTTCCACCCCATCTCCTCCTCTCAAACCAAATCTCTGGACAGATGTGTGGGCACAGAATGCTCAGAGAACTGGGTGACACAGCAGGAAGGAGCATGACAAGGCTGTGATTCTTTAAAGGAGCAGGGCTGTGCCCTAAACTCAGAGTGTTTGCAGAGGGAAGACCACAGATGCATAGACTTGAACTTAGGAAAGACCTGGGAGTGGGGAGAGATAAAACCCAAAATTCCAGAAACAGAGAAGGTTGTGTGAATGGTGACACAATTCTGTGTTATTTGCAGTGAGGAATAAAATACAGGATTTAGAACTTTTTTGGGTACTGTTTGTTCCAGATATCAGAAGCCTCTAAAGAGCTGCACTGTAAATCCAGATAATGCACAAGGCTGGAGGGCTTCAAGCTCTGTGCTGAACTTGGCACCTGAATAATGCTAAATTTCTATGATTGAGAAGCCCCACAGCTTCCACCAAGAAGCAGCAAACAGAAAGCAATACATGCAACCTTTCCTAAATGAGAAGAGCAGGAGAGCACAGTGGAAGCTGAAGAATGACCTCTGTAAGCAATAACTAAACAGAAGAACCCTAATGGTTAATTAATACAAGCAGTTTAATGGTTTCTTTCCAGCAAGGTTAAGAAGGTTATTGCTGCAGATATAAAGGGAAAAGAAAAAACAAACAAATGGGGACACACACATACAAAAAAAAAATGCAAAAAAACAACAAAAAACCCAAACAAAAAATGCCACACTGAAATTATGCCCAACAAAAATTTAGCTAGAATAGTATTCTGTCTGCAGAACTGTAAATTGCACCTCTGTGTGTGTGACACAGCAAGGCCCCAGAAACATTAATAAAGCCCAATAATCAGAGAGGAGAGCTTAGGGTAACTTTCACTGGTGGTAACAGCATAAAATGTACAGCTAGCACTGAACTGATTGATGATTGCTTGATGGCACATGGTTTTGTCCAAGCCAAGAGAGGTTGTAAAGGTGACAAGCTTTTATGTCCTTCAAGCTTTATGCAGGGCAGTATAGAGACTTTGAGAACTGCCTCCAAGACAGGGAGAGGGCAAGGTGCAGGGGGGCAGCAACAGTACTGCTATTGTGCATATAACAGCCAAAGCTGATGAGAAAAGTACTGTCTAAGCCTTCTGTGAATATCTCCCACAAAGTTACCAGCACTCCCTGCAGTCTGGTCTCACTTAGGGAAAGGATAAAGCCAGAATAAAGCCTCAAAGTTTCTTTCTCTTGGTGCTTTGTTTCTGCCTTGCCTTTTAACTGTATGTTGAGACAAGAGGATTCTTTTCAGATACTAGAAAATGAAATAGGGACAGAAAGGGAAAAATACAGTGTAGCATATCATATTCCTGGCCTAAGCAAATGAAATAGAAACAGGAACATTAGCTTTCTGAATTGTTCTGTATCATGAAGTTGGGAAATTGCTATGGAAATTAAAATAAAGGTAACAAAATGAAGAATTGTCACACCTCAGTTGAAGGCTCTAGAAGGAAAGTAAAGCCGTATGTCCTTAATATGTTCTTAAAAAAATTAAATGCAAAGACTCTTTTATGAGAAAAGAAGGTTCCTACAAAGGTAGTGAAGAACACAGAGATCAGCACGATGCCAAACTGAATCGAACTACTTCTATAAGCAACCACTATACGTGATTATGTGATTAATTTTTTGTATCACAGCAGTAGTGGGATGAAAGTTAAAGAACAGTTAGAGTAAGAATAGAGCTGTAGCTATAAGTGAAATACAGTTTATAAATTTAGTTGTGGGTGCTCAGCCTATGCCCACTATAAACTGTGGATCTATATCAAAATCAGAGAAATAATCTGGGGCTTCTGACAAATAGGAACCATGTTTCAGCATTTTTTTTTCATTTGTGTAAGCCATTAGAACATGAATGTGTGCAACTGCCCCCTAAAACAGAGGATGTGAGCCTGGAAAAATTATTAATTTACCAGCTCTTCAGTGTAAGGAATAAAGATTCCTGTCTTTAGTTGAAAAAGACAAGGGCTTATTTGCTACTGTTAACCAAGGTAAGATTCATACAGTCTTGTCTGAAACCTAATGTTCTCTTTGCAGAGGAGAACGACAAATCACTGGAGATGGATTAGACATGAAAAGCCAGAGCCTTCACCCTATTATGAGGAGTGTTCTGAGGAATGAGCCTTGTCACAAGCACTTCACAGAAATCTCACCAAGCTGAAAAATGACACTGACAGCCTTTTGCCACTCTTTGAAGAACTTTGTTGTATTTCAATAACCTCTGAATGTGAATAAAGCCATAGATGTGCAGTCTGAGGCATACAATTGCCCACATATTGTGTGGAGAAGAGCAAAATTAGGTGCTTATTAAAAAAAGGCAACATGGAGAATGGTAGTAAATATTCTACAAAGGAAGGACACTGCAGTGTGGAAATCCCAGCAAACAGTTTTTATTCTTTGCCTTCATCTCCAAGTTATTATTTGATTTTTGGTGGAGGATGTCTTTCCCACAGTCTCAGCATGTGCTTCCTGTTCTGTTTCAGAACAAGAGGGATTCAACCTTGGCGAAGAAGCACAAGAAAGGAAAGTGCAAGAGCTTAGATAACAATGAAAGCTTTTATTCTAGGACAAGAAATAAAACAGGCTCAACTGCTTGGTGTTTGTTGTAAAACTCTGGCCTAAGTATTTTTCCTATTAGTCCATCTGGCAGCCTTCAGGAGCTCTTCCTACACCTTGACTCAGCCAGCAAGGATGAGTCAGTGACCCACAGAGCAGGAACACGAGTGAGGAGCTGAGCGCTGACCAAGTGAACTTGTAGCCAGAATTGAACTGAAACCAGGCAGAAAAGCTGCTCACCCAACATGGTCTTCTCATTTCAGATAATTTAAACATCCCTGTGGGAAAAGCTCTACCTGTGAGTCAGCAAAATGCCTTAAGCACAGTTCACTGGAGAAGCCCTGTTTAAGTGGCAACTGAAAAACACACACAGGTATTAGAAAACAATATATATACGAGTGATGGTGGAAATTCTGTGGTTAGGGACCACAAGATGAGCTGGACAAGAATGGTCTTGTTCTCCTAACTGATGTATGGGTTATAAACCAGCAGCCAGCAGAGCCAGCCTTGGGATCAGTGGGGGTTCAAGCTGCTGGTGGCGGGACTAAATTCTGAGCTGTCTCCTCTGGCCAGTGGTGGGACAGTCATAAAGAAAACTTCTTTTAGCTCTATCTCAGCTGTCAAAAAGTGAGCTCAGCTGGCAACCTGCATTCCCTATGCTTGTCTCTGACCATGGTTATTTGATAAATTTTGTATTAGTCAGTCCTCCATGAGAACCAGCTGTTGCAGCTTCATTGCTGCCACTTGCACTAGCTTGGGATAAGGCACCCATTTACAAGATACCACTACATCCAGAACTTTTAACAATCACCCCAGAAGGAGTTTCAATAGAATTATAAAAATTCCATGAGAAAATGAAAATTGATCTCAGGTGCCAGGTGTTGATGTATATTTCTTAAGGAGAGATGCATTTTTGCTTGCCATGTGCCTTAGTACAGTACAACCTGTACTAGATTTTCCTCTAGATTACATCATATATATTCAAATAATAGTGTAATTCATGGCACAGAAATAAAAACAAAAGGGGCAAGTCGTAACAGAGGCAGCTGAATTAATTTTCTGATACCCTAATTACAGGTATCAGAACATTTTTTTAAGGGAAGAAACATCTTAGCAGTCCCTGAGGCCCATTTCTTGCCCAAGATATGGCTTACAGGGCTCTGCACAGCACCTCAGGTTTCCTTCAGTCCCTCCAGCTCACCATGATCAGGATGGAGGACCTGAACACCTACTGACTGAGCCTTCCCTGAGCACAGGCAGTGCCTTCCTGGCTGGGAATTTCACCCTGGAGAGCAAAGCACATGTGTTCTACCCCAAAGGGCACTGCTGGTGCACCTCCCACCCAAACCCCACCTCAAGGACACTGGATGGAGGTGGAGAGGACAAAGGAGACAGTCTGTGCCCTAAGCACAGCTCTAAATCCTGGTCACACTGGAGGAGAGATAAAATTTCTACTTTATCACCAAAGGGACTTGGGGTTTTTTGAGAGATAAACATTTTTTAAAGCTGTAAAAGGGCAAACCGTGCAACATTTTCATTTTCCTATTTTTCATTAAATATTCTCCACTTTCTGATCCTATTCCAAATGATCAGAAACACGAAGATATTAGTAAACAATATCTTTTACCAAAATTGAATTTCCTCTCATGTCAAAATGAAAGATAATATGTGCAACTTCAGGGATTGGGAGGCCTTTCTATCAGAAAACGTCTTTTCCTCGCATTAGCTAATTCAAGAGAACCTTCTAAATAGTCCTCCAGAGACAGCAGTTCCCTTTTATTGCATTCATCTGTCTTTTATGGCTTTGCTCTCATGAAAGGTTAATAGCTGCAAAGGTCAAGGGCCAGTGTGAACACCAAGTCTGACCTGCATAGCATAGGCTATCAAATTTTACCCACTAATTCTTGCACAGAATCCCATTAATTGGAGATAAAGAATCATATATCTTTTAGTAGGAAATGTTTTCTTGATTTAAAGGCTGAAAATTATGAGAAGCCTGCTCCAGAAATTTGTTCCATAGTTTATTTGCCCTGACCTGCAAATTTTCACTAGAGCTTGTTAAGATTTTTTCAATGAAATATTTTACACAGGAGAAATTTGTGTATTATCACAGGAGTGCAGTTCTAGAGCTTTATCTCACCATTTTAATTCCACAAAAGGAAATAAAAGCAACAAACAGAAAGAGTCATATTCCTCAACACTTTAGACTTTTTGTTCTCATTTGCTTTCTGGATGCTCCTCTTCCCTCAATATCAGGACAACTGGGCAACCAGGCTACTCATGTTACCTGTGGCAATGTCTCTTGTGATGTCTCAGCCAGACCAGATGTTCTCAGACACACTGAGCTGGTAACCCCAGCCACATCATGTGCATGCTCCCAAACACCAACAAACCCCTTCCATTTCCATCAGGCCTGTGGTCCTACTAAAAGTGCCATAAATCCCATCCTTTTGTGCCTCCTGTGTTTGGAATATGACTGCGGCCTCAGGAAACTCATCCATCGCTTTCAAATAAACCACACAAAATAAATTAATCTGGCAGAAGGTTACAGGCTCGGAGGGGCAATCTGTTAACTTTCTGGAGAAGGGTTTGGTCTCAGCCTGGTGGCAGATCAATGGCAAGCCTGAGAGCCTCTGGTGATGAACTGCCTGAGCTACACAGATTAGTTTGACCTGCAAAACTGTGTAACATAGAGACACTGAAGTGATGATAGTACAGTCATAGGTTTGGGTTACTTTACATCCTTTCCCAACAGATTCCCTTTCCCACAGAGTGAAATTCGGTAACAGGAATTTATCAGAATGGCTCTGACATGGTTTTCTAACTAATTTCTTCCCTCTCTGTAATATAAACCATAGGCTTCTAGATATAAGAAGGTGAAAGTCTCAAAGGAAACTTTTTTCCAATAGATAATTTAGTTTCTATAAGCTGAAGTTTAAAAAAAATTTTTTGCATCAAATAATTTTCAAAAAAAAAAAAAAGATTTTGTGAAGTGCTGTGAAAACACGATAAATGGAAGTATCATGCCAGAAGCTCAATCACACAGAGCACAAGCAGATTACAAATGATGACAGCAAGACCACAAGAGCGAGGTCTGGTGAGCCAGTAAACACATTTTGGTTACAGCCACAAACTCACCAGACTTGTTTGGCCTTTCAGTTACATTGACTCTTCAAATGGCTTTGAGTGAGAATATTCCTTTATGACATAGATGTCAAAAACAGGGAAACTATGTTCACTGTTTTGTAGATTGGAAGAGGAGGTGACCCTTACAGATTCAAGCAATGATGACCAAATGGTAAGCAAAACTGAACCCTGAAATGAATTCTCTGACGTGCTGAAAATTGCTAGGATAGACCTCCCATTCAGCAGCGGATTTTCCTTTCTGTGTCTGATACTCCTAACAGCTATTATACTGGGCACATTCTCACAGTCTATTGTTACATTTGAATAGTAGTTACAAATACAAGCATTTTCAAGAACTTCCTGTTTTTTGTCAGTTCAACTTTTTTCCTTTAGTAAATGAGTTCTGTGATTATTTTTACAGTGCTTATTGTCTCGACTTTTTAGCATCCTATTTGAAAACAGTAGATGGTTGGACTTCATGCCTCATTCTAAAAACTTGTCATTCATGTATGTATGCTGTGGGATCTGGAATCTATAATATTCTGCTGGAAGAGCAAAAGCCTATGTAGCTGCAATCAACTTATTGAGAAGGCAGTGTATGGCTGAACTAGAAAAATGCTCCTTTTAACTCTCAAAGTACCAGACGGAAGGCTGCTTCACTCCAGAAACACAATTTTGAATTCCAGTGGCTTGGCACAGGTCTTGGAGGTGGTTTAATAATGGGCCTCACATGGCAATAAGACTCCAGAACCTTCTCTGAGTATTTCACCTTACTGACACATGGTGTTTTGCACAAATAATATCAGGGTAGCCCTGCCACAGACCTGCTGGCTACAGCTAGAATAGGGATGTTTCAGCAAAGCCCACCACTGTCACTGCTCTCATTTATTCAGTTTGACTTTGGGAACTTTTTACATCATTTCCTACAAACCCGGCTTTCTGACATAATCCAAGAACTTGCAGCTGGGAGGTGAGGATGCTGTTGAAACATCATTTATCCAAGAAGCATAATTTATCCATGGAAATCACTGTTTCACTTACAAAGATGACAATTACAAATTAAAACTATCCATTTGACTTACATATCTTACCAGATTATCACAATTCTTTAGCAGATAATTGTTCCTCATTGTGTCTCTAATGTCCACATTGGTATTCCACTTGTCTTGAGCCAGATGCTATTTTTATAAGTACAGTGACAACAGCCTATAATCAAAACAGCCTTTATTTTATGATATTTAGACTTAAGCCATCCATAAGACTTTTACTTTTACTGCTGTAACTTACAGCACTAAATAGCAGATCTGGCTCAAAACTTGATGGTGCTTCTCTGTGCTGTGCCATAGACTGTTTCTATTTAAGTTTACATGACATCCACACTGCAATTTCTCGTACGAAGAAATACTATTCAAAAATTGTTCCACTCATTTGAGTTGACTTTTAACATGTTTTTAGATCTCCAGTACTAGACACTGGATTGCCAAACACCTACATACAAAATAATGAGGCTCCATGCAACCTTCGATTTCAGAACCTTGGTTGAATCACAAAAATGGTATAAAAAACCTGTCTGCTTAAACAAAATTATTTTTTATTGTTTGTTCAGCCTAAAGAAGAGGAGACTGAGAGGAGGCCTCATTACAATCTTCAACATCTTCACAAGGGGAAGTGGTTGGGCAGGTACCAATCTCTTCACTCACGTGAGCAAAGACAGGAAAAGGCATGAAGTTGAGTCAGGTGAGGTTTTTGTTGGATATCCAGAAAAGGTTTTCATAGAGAGGGTGATTGAGAACTGGAACAGGGTTCCCAGGGAAGTGGTCACAACACCAACCCGGGAGAGCTCGAGAAGTGTTTGGACAATGCTCTCAGGAACATGATGTGACTCTTAGGGCTGTTCTGGGTAAGGCCAGTTCAGCTTTGATGATTCTTGTGCGTCCACTCCAACGCAGGATATTCTGTGATTCTGTGATATCTGGCAACCAGGCAGTTTGGTCAGCTGATGTCTGTATCTTGCAGAAGGCATTTAATCTGTTTTCAATCCATGAAGACACAGATTCTGAATTATACAGCCACAGACTAAACAATAATCATGCACATCTTCCATGTTGGGTTAGGGTTTAGATTTTCTAGAGCTGAAAGTGGCAGGAAGATGATTATTCATACACATGACACAGAAGGCTCCTCACAACAGGTTAGTTCAATCCAACACAAAATTACTTATTTTCTATTTTTTTCCCTGGGAAAAACACTAGCCTTGAAAAAACAGCATGTTTTTGCCACACATGGGCATAAACATCTCACTGAAAGACATTCCTGGTACTAAGAGGCCAAACACAACAAGAGCCAACAGAAGAAGGTCAGACAAGTCAAAAGAAAAATGTAGCTTTTTAAAAAAATATTTTAAAATCAGGACATATAATTATTTAAAGAAGTCATCACATCAAGTGATGGATTATCTGTGTATTCATATCTGTAATCAAGATTGTATCCCTATCAATGTATGCTTCAACCAAAGACAAGCTGTTGGATCAGTTGCAAAACCATGAGACACACTTCAGCCTGTGTTAAAAGGGACAAGTGGGTAATCTGAGGCTTTCTTCTGTCCCTAAATACTCATTATTCATTAAAAATCTGCTCAGTCTTTTATTTTCATATTTTTTAATTTTAAACAGAATGGTGCTATTTCAAAACTTTGGGTACCAGCCATCACTCATAAACAATATTGCACCAAATAAATAAATGCATTTATTTGCTTTGTGCTCTTGGATTAGTGATACAGGCACTGTTTAACACCTAGCTGGTGACATGGACTGTGGGATTGAGTGCATGTTCAGTACATTTGTTGATGACACCGAGCTGTGTGATGCTATTGACACTCTGGAGGGAAGGGATGCCATGCAAGGAGACCTGGATAAGCTTGACAGATGATCCCATGTGAAGCTCATGAAGATCAAGGCCAAGTGAAAGGTGCTGCACCTGGGTCAGTGCAATCCCAAGCACAAGTCCAGGCTGAGCAGAGAAGGAATTGAGAGAGCAGTCCTGAGGATAAAGACTTTGGAGTGTTGATGGACGAGAAGCTCAGCATGACCCAGCAATGTGCAGCAGTTCAGAAAGCCAACCATACCCTGGGCTCCACCAGAAGCAGTGGCCAGCAGGGTGAGGATTCTGTCCCTCTGCTCCACTTGGTGAGACACTGTCTGGAGTGTTGCATCCATCTCTGGGACCCTCAGCTTAAAAAGGATGTGGACCTGCCAGAGTAAAGCCACAAAGATGATCAGAGGGCTGGAACACCTGTCCTATGAAAACAGAGCAAGAGAGTTGGGGTTGCTTAGCCTGAGGAAAAGAATGCTTCAGAGAGGACTTAGAGCACTTTCCAGTACTTAAAGAGGGCCTTTGGGAGAGATGTAGAGGGACTTTTTACAAGGGCATGTGGTGACTGGGCAGAAGAATGGCTTTAAACTGAAAAGAGGGGAGGTTTAGATTCCCTAACAAGAAGAAATTATTTACCGTGAGGGTAAAGACTGTGATTTCTGCACATGGCAGGTTTATATAGAAAGGATCCTTGCAGCAAGACTGGCACTACACAAGTCATACTTGTTCTCCATCATAGCTTGCCACTGGGAAAGTCAATCCAAACTGACTCCTAACAAACTGAAAATGAGTGATTGCTCCTGACATCAGTGCTTCAATGTCAGCTTTTTTTTTCACTTTCGTTTTATATCTGGGGAGTCCTGGCTTCCAGAACTACACAGTTTGTCTGTAAGACACTTAATTCACTTTTAATGGAAGGCTTAAGATCAGAGAGGTCTGACAACTTGACCTGAAAATGCCAGACATAAATAAAAGCCAGCACTACTTCAGTCTGTAAGCCACTCTGATGCCTTTTGCTGCAGAACTCACATTTATCTAACTACAAGTATGGACAATGCCTTACATTGTGCTTTCTCGTGGGATTCTAGTTAAGAAAAATGTCTGATTTTGCATTGGGCTCTTCTCTGCAATGTCATTTTGACTGCAGACTACACAAGTGCTTTTTGAGTGTGAAAAACATAACAGTCCTGCTCTTTTTGGGCTGAAGGTAGATTGAAGCAATGATGAGCAAAGGGTGAATTCTTGCCATTTATGGAGAAGCAAATAGAAAAGCTGAGGCATATGGCAAGAGCCAAAGCCATCTTGTCTGGGAGGAGTGCTGCAAAGAGCACAGTGCACACTGCTCCCTCTGTGGATGTGGCTGCATTTTGGGAGCTTGAACAGTCCATGTCACACTTCCAGGACAAATCCTCCAAAGCAGGCAGCTGAAGGCAGGCTGCCCCTGCTCCTGCTGTGCCCCTCCCCACTGGACACTAGCACAGCATGGCAGCACAGAATCAGCATCCAAGCCCTGCTTCCTAAGAGATGATCTCTGGGCAGAGGCCATGTCTTCCCAGAAATAATGTGTACCTGTTAGACAGCTCATGGTAGTGAGACATTTCCTATTTCTTTTCTATTTGCTCCCCTGAACAGAGATTTTTTTTCTTTTAATCTGTTACTAATTGGATAGCAATACAGTAAATAAATATGAGCTTGTGACTCAAGCACTGCTAGCCCTCTGCAACAGGAAATAGGAGCTCTGAGCACTGAAGTGTCTATCACTCCTCCAAAAGTCAGAACAGCCTCTCAGTCACAGTAACTAATGGTGTTTTACCATAGCACTGTTTTACATAAATGCATCTGGGCTGTTTATCCCAGGCTGGACAACCCTGGATCCGATGAGTGCTACAGTCCAGCTACATGCTGCTAATCCTCCAGGGGAAAGCGTCCCTACAAGTGTTAAAGATGACTCCTCTCACTGGATTCTGACACTAGTGAGTGAGATGCTTTCAGGGAACTTTACAATGCTCTGTCCCCTGGGATACAGCAGGGACAGCCTGTGCAGGATGAATCAATGCCATACGTCAAGGACTGTTTGTATATGTTTCAGAGTAACCAGGCAAAGTCTTTTAACTTTCCATCCTACAGCCCGAGCAGTACTTTCCTGAACGTCAGCCAGGAAAATTTTGTAGATTTGGCAGTAGGACTGTGGGAAGCCTGGTTGAAGACCAGCCCAGAGTGCTGGAGCAGAGGCTTTATATAAAGAGAGAGAATCCAAACACCTTCCTTTGTTTCATGCTACAAACGAATACAAATGGAGCCCTGAGATTGCAATCAGGCTCCATTGTATAAGCGCAGGCCTTTCCATTACTCCATTACAGGTTTTTGGCATGTAAAGCTTCATTATTTTTCAGCTGGAAAACTAATTAAAATGAATTCTTTTTTATTTATCAGAGTGTTAATGCTCCAGTTCTCAAGTCTCCGCTGGCTTCCAGCCATTTAATTTTGGTCCCTAGGGCAAAGCCTGACAAATTAAGATAAAGCCATTACTTAACGTTCCCCTCCTGAGAGAAAACAAGAAATATTTCCTGTTCTTATTAATTGCACAAAGCCAATTTCCATGGTAAAATTTTATCATGATCAGAGCTTTTGCACCCAACATCTCTCTCCCCCGGTGCTGCCCACTCAGCTGCAGCAGCTGAGGCAGGGAGCGCTGCCAGGCTTCAGCTGGGCTTTCCTCAACACCCCGAAAACCGTGAGTTGAACAAAGGTTTTGCTCAGGTGTTAGCCCTTTGCCATTCGGAACCACCCTCTCCAGCACCTCAAGGTACTTTTGCTTCAAGAGTGCTGTGCTTTATCTCCAAGGAGAACCCGGCTCTGGGGATCCTGGCCGTGCCAAACGGGTTAGTCAGAGCTGTGGTATGGGCACTGCCCAGATCGAGTACTTTAAAGCAGCCAAAATCCGCCCTTCTTCCCCCCCCCCCCCCCGTGTGTATATCACAAAAGTTCACGCACTTTCCAAGTTGTGTGTTGACTTAACCGGGACCTGTCCTCCCCGGCTTCGGAGCCTGGTGCAACAGGCAACAAACAGCCCCTTCCCATGGCAACCCAGCTTCATGCCTGTGCACCAGCGCAGGGGAGGGCTCCAGCGAGCAAACGAGGTGCTGAGCCACAGCTCGGGAAAGCAGCCAGGATGATGCAAAAAGTTTAGAGGGGAAGCAGAAAAACAAACAGAAAGGAAACACAGCAGACTGTAGGCAGTTGTGAGTGATCAGAGCAGCACCGCTGCGTCTCTGTCCCTGTCTCTGGTACAAACCTCACACCCCTTGGCCACCGGAGCTCTGCCCAGCATTGCTCTTCAGTGCTCTCTTTATAACATCCTTACATTTAAACAAAGCTGACACCATTGAAGCCCGAGTCCATAGCAGAAGTTCACCCAAATATATTCGTAAAGCCAGCTCGTTTAGGGGAAGACTTGGCCAGACAAGGAGACAGCTTGCTGAGCGCTGTGGAATTGCATTATCTGAGATGTGTTGCCACGTTTGGGACTAGGAGCAGATATTGCGAAATGTCTGTTCCCTGGTGGCAGCACAGGGCTGGCACGCTGGGCCAGGCTGTGCCAGTGCCCCGGAGGGGTGAGTTTGTTCTGTGACCTCCCTGCAGGGTTGGGACACCTTGCTTCACAGGCCATGTTGGTGCAAGCCCTCGCAAGGAGCCAGCAGCAGCTCGTACAAGTGCCAGGACAGCTCTGCTGTGCTGACATGTGCCCGGCCAGCACCTTAACCCCACGCAGGGACAGGCTGTGCCATTCAGCCTTCTCCTGCCTGAGTCAAAGCCAGATCCTGCTGCCGGGCAGGGGCTGCCCAGAGGGGCAGGAAAACACAGCCCTGAGATGCTCAGCCAGGGCCACCACTGAGGCTGTCAGGTCCTGAGGCTGAGAGCAGCAGGGGAAGACAGGAGGAGATGGCTGTTCCGCACAGCTTGGATTCGGGCGGGGACAGAGCTGGGAGCCCCGTGCTCTCGCGTTTCTGGGGCAGGCACAAACAAAAACATCCTCGAGGGCAGATGTTTGGAAAGGAAGCAAAGCACGCAGCTCCGCTTCTGCTGCTTACACCACACCAGGAAAGCAGCTGAGGGAGGCATGCAAAGAACAAAACCTGTTCACCAAAGACCTTCACACTGCCTGAGTGAACGGCAATACACTCCCTGTTTGCCTCACCCTCCCTCAAAATCAACTATTCTTTGCTGATGTTTTGACATGTTACTAGTTAAAAAATACACACAGGATTTGAAGATATCCTTTTAACTACTTTTTTTTTTAACTTCAGCATTTTCAGCTGAATTATTATCGTGTATTTACAGTTTTGTAGAGAAATTCTCAATCTCAGTTTTTCTAATCTCAGCACAAATCTCTGATGGGTCATCTTGTCCTACCACCTATTCCTGAATTCCCTTCAGCTGAACTGTACTGGGTACATATGCCGTTAAAGCAGCAGGCAGAGTTATGAAGATTGCAAAAAATGTATCCTGATGCCATGTGAGATGATTCAATGGCTTGAAACTCAGAAGTGAGCAACAGGGAGAGTCTGGAACACATTTTGTGCTAAAGTGCTTCAGATAGGTTGCTACACACCATTACAGAAAAGCTCATAACAGCCACTGCTATGTGAAAAACACTACTTAAATCACCGTGATTCAAGTAGTCCTTTTCACTAACCAAACAGAGAATTACATTGAAAAACGTTATCATTTTGAAATGTTTTTGAGGAAGATATGAGAGGCCAGTTTTGCCAATAGCTTAAGCAGATGTAGTTACTGTGCACTTTTAAGTCAATAGGGAATTTGATTCATTTTTAATTTTTCACATGCAGGCTTTAAAACCCCAGCTATGGCTGTTGTCCAGGATAAGGTCAAGGGAAAATCCATGCTATGTTAAATAATTTTTCTAAGGTATTTGTGTTGGGAAATTCTTCTGCTTACTTAGTAAGAAGGAGGGGGTTGAATTTAGTAGAAAGGTAAGAATTAGGATGTACTTTTTGAAGTCCCTTAGAAAATCACTAATACACTATGTTACAAACCCTGACAAATTCCATTTCCTATGGACAATAGAGTTTTATTGGAACTTATTCTGTAGTTTCTCCATTGACTCTTCACCCTCTCAAGGTGCTTTGTGCAACTGTAGGAAAAAGGAACTCTCCATAGATCTGGATGTGTAAACTGTGAGTACATTAAGATCCCACTGCTCAGATGGGATCTGAAGGCAGGGGAGAGGCAGAGACCTGATGATAGAGAGCTGATAAGGAAAGAGCAGTAATAAAGAATTACGTGAGAAGGACAGTTGTAGTGCAGCAGGCAGGAGCAGAGACAGGCATGGGAAAAGAAAGGTGGAAAGAGGGAAATGAGCTGTCAGCAAGATGATTCATCTGGAGTGCAGGAAATAGGGAAAACCTCATTTCTGGTCCTTATGGCTTCTCGCTCACTGTGTTGCACAGATTCACCCCCACCCCTCTGTGCAGTAACATAGTTTAAAGAAAAGAGGTAAAATGCCTTCTCCCATCTCACTTAACACACTGTCCTGAGACAGATCCAATTGCACAGAAAGTCCCTGGGGAATCCAGGAGTAAAAACATCAGCATTCTGTGGTGTTTGGGCATCCAGAGTTTAGGCAGAGTTCAGCAGCTGAACAGGAGAATTCAAAATCTGCTTTTCAGCTTCCACGTCTAGGATCCATGTCAGAACTTACCTCCGAGCTTCCAAGAAATACCACTGCTAGCTGGTATTTCATTTACTGAGGTGTTTATACAACATTAATAGGAAACCATGTCATTTCAATCTTAGTTTAGTAAAGAAATTTATTATTAACACTGACATTATTTGGCTTCTATTTACAGTTTTGATAAGGGAAGAGAGAAGGCCTACTGGACTGCTAAAATGGCAAAAGCTTTTCTACCATCAAAATGCCACTTACAGCCCCTATTAAATAAATCATTCTTGGTTTTTTCTCTATAGGAAAATGAGCAAAATAAAGGTTTCAGAGCTCTGATGAGTACATCCAAAAACAAAGGAACTGGAGAAGACACAGCACCTCTGTTTTGCAATTTTGGGAAACCTTATAGCCCCAAGGGACACAATCTTCAATAGGATCCAGCATTTTATCATAGGACCAGACGTTTAAATGAATAACTTTGTCTGAATTGCTGCTAGCCATAAAAGTTGAAACAATAAAACATGTAATAAATATATCTATATTGCTGGAATGAAGGTAAGACATGTAAACTTGATCCAGTTTTCATGGGCAGCCATAGCATGAAAGACATAGAAGCCTTGGATGATGGAAAATTGTTTAAGCACATTAACATCTACACAGCCTTGGATTCTCTGCTGTGGTTTAACTGCATTTGATTTCTATATGGAAAGACAGCTAAAAATCTTTCACCACAGCCCTCTGTTTCCTCCATCTGGGGGAAAGGTAACCTCCTAACATGAACAGATGTGATGTTAAAAGTGTACAACCACAGTAAATTGCACTACAGATTAAAAAAATAGCAAACAAAACACCAAAAACAACAACAACAAAATAAAACAAATAGGCAGGCCCAAAGTGCAGTATTTCTTGAAAGAGGTTAGCTTACAGGAAAAGACATCTAAGGTCAAGAGGTGTGATTTATTTCTGAATAGTTTGTGGTCAACAGAAAAATGCACAGATGAAAACATAAAGACATAAAATATGACACTGTCAAGTTCACTTTCTTAATTCATTTTGTTCTAGTACTTATTCTCCACAGGGAAATTAGAAGTAAGTGGTTTAGTGAGCGGTTTAGAAAATTTAGAAATTATCTGACCACACAAACTCAGGTTTCAAATAATTTTCTCAAGGACACAGTGTTTTCCCTCATGATGCTTCTTTCTTTATATGAGGAATATTGCCTTTTTTTTTAAGATTTTACTGTGGAGCTTAAGGTGGAACAAGATCTGCAGCAGTGACCCTGTCATACAAGGTCACTGTGAGAAGAAGGAGGGTTAAACACCTTTCAGGATGTGCCAGGGTGTTCCCCCTGCACAGAGCACAGGAACTCAGGTGATCACAGTGCTCTGCTGCCCCTGCTATAAAACCGTACAGTTCCCACTTCTTGAATGGTTTGGAGAATTCTGATTTCCCAGTCTTGAAAAGGTATAGAAGATCTGGAAAACAAGCAAAGAAATGTTACTGATATGATCCTAGCCACAGGGAATATCTCCTGTATCAGGAATAAAGACAGTTAAACAGGCAAGCACAATTCAGCTTGAGAACAGAGAACATTGATCACAGTCCTGCAGTCACCAGTGATGGAGGATGAACAGGGAAATGCCTTCCTGAGCTATGAAAATGCTGCTGCAGCTACAAGTTTACAGGTGTTTAGACAGGAACTAGACAGATCACTGGATGAAAAGATCTCCAGAAGAAAAGGTCACCCTTTTCAGACTGTCTCCACAGTGATTGTGTGCATTTCAAACACTCCAGTAAACCCTTTTTCTATATATGACCATAAAAAGCCTTATAGGCCTTACTATTTCAACTTTCAAGAGAGAACTTTTCCTAGTCTTTTTATATCCCAAAGCAAGCCCAGCAGAAGAATGTCAAGATTATGTCCTTCTCCTTTGCTAAACTGCAAGAAGGGCAATGTGTTAACTGCAGGAGCTACATCCAAAGCAATTCAGAAAGCAGGACTTGACAAAAGCTGAAAGCATCTGGCCTCTCTCCAGCCTCTAAACCAAAAGCTGTACCTGCAGGATCCAAATACTTCAGTGGTGAATACTTCCCTCTGGAAAATCCCCATTGCATAAATGGAAAGTAGTGTTTAGGTACACACAGAGGTACATACCAGTATGGGAATGATGAGTTTCTCATAAATGGATTTGAAAATATTTCCCCTTTACATTTTTTCTAAGTACACAGAGCAATCATTTCCCTCAGAATAAACCATTTGACAGCTTCTGCTGCATATTGCAGTGGTGTGCATGCAGCTGTTGTCTTTAAATACTGGGTGTTTCCTCAAGTGGTATTTTCTGTCTTGTTCTTAGCAAGTATCTCTGCCTATAAAGAATCCTGGTAGAAAAACCATATAAAAAGTGAGCAGGTTTTATTTCTGTGTGTGCTTTACAATACATTTCTATGCATTTAAGCTAAATAAGGCCAGTTGATAAAATCCTAGAGCATTTATGAGAAGAAAAACAGGATATTATTTGAATATTATGGATAAAATTTATGCCTGTAGAAAATGTAGGCATTTAAAAGTGGTCTTAAACCTTAACTTAAATTCCAGGAAGTAGCAGAGAATAGCTGTAGTAACTATTTCTCTAAACCTGGTGCTGTTTTCTGAATGGTTGATTTAGATACCCACACAGGCAAACAGGGTTGTATGATTATTGAATTAAGAATAAGCACACACAGCAAGAGTTTATCACCCCCATAAATGAATTATAGTGCTTTTTTAAAAAAACACATAATAATGGGTCCCCTGTTAAACTTTTAATTAATGGGTTGTATTCATGGATCACCCAGGTGCTATAAAATTTCTCAAAGCTGGTCTATTTCTCAAGTGTAAAACCATGAAGTTCTAGCACAAGCCATTTTTTCCTCCAAACCAGCCCAGTATTTGCTTGAAAATCCCCACCAATGAAAACCCCCTGTTCCTCAGGGCTCCCTGAACAGCTGTGTGCAGGAGCAGGATGCTGAGCTTCCAGGGAAATCTCCAGCTGAATGCTTGCAGCAAAACTAAGGCAGCTTTAAAAGGAAACTGGGAGGTTCCTGGAAGGGTGATTCCCACCAGCAGCTCCTCTGAGCACACAAACACAGCTTCAGCAACATTCAGCCACTGCCCTCACCCCTCCAACAGCACTGGGAGTCCTGCCGTGACACCCACCGCCCTGCAGCAGAAACCCAGGCAGCAAAATAGAATTACAAATGATCACATGCACTTTAAGGAGACCAAAAATATAAAATAACAGGAAAAGCACCTTGAAGACAAATGTTTCACAGTGATGGGAAAAAATGATTGCAATGTATGAAGCCCATGAATCATTTTGAGATCTTCAGTCAGATAAAATATTATTATTATTATTTCAAGTAATCAAGTAATGATTACATAGCATTTGAAATGGCTTTGTAATTTCCTGTCTAAGAGACCCTTAGGTCTCTTCTATATTGCTGTTTTTCAATTATCTTTTATTTTTATTCATATATATGCTTTGAATTATTTTTTCATCTGATGTATCAGCCCTCTATTCTTCAGATCGAATCTTATTTTTATATTTCCTGCCCACATTTCTACAGTTAGGAGTGTATTGCTTTGTAAAGTTGAAAAAAAAAAAGGAAATAAATAACAAAAGAAAATAAAATAGATAATGTTCTCATTATGTGTTTGCATTTTGTATACATAGTTCTTTTGCTACAAGCACTTTTTAAAACATCTTAAGACATGCCCCAAATTCCATACTGTGCACATATCTGTGCATTCAGATTGGACAAAAACCAAACACACCCAGACTTTATAAATATATATTACTATTGAAAATCCCTTTGAATTGCAAGGCATATTCATGCCAAAAGGAGATGGGTAAAACCCAGCTCTGCCAGGTTAAGAGATGGAGAATTTCAAGCTCAGTGTTGCTTCAGGAAAATTCTCCAGTAATGCAAAATTAAATCACAGCTGAGGAGAACAAAGCCACAGAGGGATGAACCCACACAAAAATCAGCAGGGAGGGCAAGAAACCCCTCAAGAGAAAGGTCAGACCTCGGGCCAGAATACAGGCATGGCACAGGCATCCCAGGTAGCACCAGCTCCCAAGGAGACCAAGGGAGCTCCTTGGCCACCATCTCTCTGCATCATCTCAAGCAAAACCGACCCTGAGTGACCTCACAGCTTGGCTGCTCTAAATCTGCACATTCAGCTCTCTGGAGATGTCACTTACTGAGCTTCCCTTAGCTGCAGGACACATGAAAATTATTGCATGGAAAAATTAGGAACTTCCTTACTGCTGCATGCAGCACCTTCATTGAGACTTCAGTGAGGTTGTACACAACCAAATCTCATTCCAAATCTTACAGGGACTTCTCCACTGCTTGACACATTTGGCATCATCACCATATTTTCATCAGCACGTGGAGTGAATCTTGGGACTGTCCTGTGCAAGGTCAGGAGTTGGACTTGATGATCCTTGTGGGTCTCTCTCAACTCAGAATATTCTGTGGTTCTGTGGCCCGCCCTTTCAGTCACTTTGCAGTCTCAATCACACTGCTCATCTCAGCAAAAATTTAAATTAATTTTTAAAAAAATCTCTTCCATTTAACTGGTGGTGGCTGAGGGTACAGTTGTAACTTGAACTGTTTAAATAATTCTATTAGGGGAAAAAAAACAAGCAAACAAAAAGAAAATACTAAAGTCCTTGGGAATATGAATTTTTCTGATTTCTCTGTAGAGTCATGTGGAAGTTTTGGGTTTTTGTTAAATTAAAACTAAAAATATGTATTATAACATTTACACGGCTTTAAAAATTTATAATTAAATTTTCTAAAGTGCATGCCATTGCAAGCAGATGGTAAATAGCATTTAAAAGCAGAAATTTTATTAAAACATTTCAAGGATGTTAAACTGTCACATTCTCCTGACTGTGCAAGGATGATGAGCTATATGATGAATTGCCTTTATGTCTGCTTCTCAGTCATTTTAAGTGAACTGAGGCTGGGATGGGCTATTTGACTTTGTCAGGTTTATTTTTGCCTTGGTTTCATCAATCCAACAACCTCTGGGCATTCTTTCATTTTCAAGGCCACAGGCTCCCTAAAGAAGTGCACTAATTTAGTAGCACCAGAAAGAAGTTCTAAAAATCCAACTGGCTATTCTGGGAAGCACTGCAGCAGTTTAATAAGCCTCAGTTTTCTCTTACTAATCTAAAATAAGACTTGGCACATGATATTTGCCAGCTGTTGTACATTTACTGCCTTAAATACATTTTTTATTGTCAATGAAGCACTGTGAAGAACCCACTCATAGCCTTATTTGGATTAAACTTTACACCATGCCATATCAGATCTCTTTTTTGTTTGAACATCTGTTTGCTTTGTTCACTCAGATATGAGCAGTGTTCTTCAATTAGTACAACTCATTATATGCCTGGAAAAATCAGATTTAGTTCCTCTGTGGTATGAGACATTTTAGAATATTTGCAAGTGAAATTGTTGACTCAAGACTAGAGCTCTCTCCACCCCAAAATCCTGTTTGTAATTAATTGCCATATCTCACAGGCTATAAAGCCTGTCACATACTGCAGCTCCAGGATTTTTAAGGTGGACCTTATTTGGCTTTGCATGGAAAACTTGCAGCTGCCAAAGAGTAACATTTTAGCCACAAACAATTCAACTTTACACCAGGCTCTATCATCCCTTTCAGTGAGCTTCTATAACAAGACTCTGCACACTTTCCCTGAAGTCCCTCACTGGAGAATGACAGGTCTTCCATCAGTCTGCAGCAGAAGCAGCAGCACAGGGAGAAGCTTCCTCCCCTCCCAAGGGCTGGGCACCTGCCCCCTCCTGGGCTGCAATGTCCTGGTCTGCACCCTCAGCTGATGCCAATACCCTTCTTCTGCCAGGAGAAGCAAGGCTTCTGGCCCCTATCATGTCACTTGCCCTGATGTCACCTCCAGGAATCTGCAGGAGGGGCTCAGGTGTTCCCGTCCCTACTGTGTCCCCTGGGAATGGCTCCTTCCCCACCCTCCAGGAGCTCCCTGGCTCCCACTAGCGTGGTACAAGATAAGCCCAGCATCTGTTTGCCCCATTTCTGCCAGTGCCTCAGAGGCAAAGCTGCTGCATTCATGTCCTTCATCACATTTGTTGGAAAAGTCTGTGGCAGTAAATCCTCAGTACCCTGTAACTGAGAGGATACTGGGAGCATCCTCTGGGCTAGGAGGTGGAGGTTGTTGTTGGAGTGGTTGTAGACTCATAAATACAACAGTCCCACAGGTCTGAACAGAAGTACCAAGGCTGACCAAAACTGCAGGTTTTGAGATTCGAAGTCTAGTTTTCTAAATGAGTTTCTCTCCATTAGTGATGACATGAGAAGAAAAACAAATATGTCCTTTTAGCTCAGTTCAGATCCCAAACATCATACTTGCTCAGAGCAAAGGCCTCAAGAGAAGTATAGAATTCAGAGAACATTCTCCAGTGTATCTGTGTCCACAAAAATAACATTCAACCCAAAGAAGAAGACAATTGTAAGGGTGCTTGACAAACTTCACTGTACTGTATTCTTCATTTTCAATCTAGGGACTTATCATTTTACAGACAAGACTGTTTCATTGGAATACAACTGCAAATATGTGCATGAAAGCAGTTACCCCCTCCAAGTCCCTGATGATATTCATTCACGGTGAAAGATCTGTAAGAACACTGTGCCTTTTTCAGAAAGGCTGCATCAGTCAAGGTAAGTGTAACCCATTGTTAATGAGAGTCTGACATGTCTTCTTGTCCTGTGGTTGTTGGAGAAACTGGACAATGAACTAACCATATTTTTTCCATACAGTTACTGTTGCTCTCAGAGTACAGCAGGAAGAATATCTGAGCTGCTGGAGCAGTGTGGCCTGAAAACAAAGCCAAGATGGCCTGGTAAAAGACAGGGTCCTCTTCATTCCCTTGACCAAAATCCTAAATTGGCTTGCCATTGGCCTTGCAGTGACAGTCACAGAGGAATTTCTCAGTTGCCAGCCATCTGATCGCATCACAGTATTTAAAAAAAACAACAACTTTTCATAAAAGATAATTTCTGCTCTATTCTTTCAGATCTTCCCAAGTTATAAATTATATCTCTTGAGAATAAGGAATCGTAAATTCTCATCTTCTCTGTCACTAAGCAGAGAATTGTTAGCAGCCCTGCTCAGCCCCACAGTGGCTCTTTTCTGATCCCCTTGCCACCAAGTCCCATGACATCTGAGAAGGCTGATGAGCAAGTGGGTGGGAAATCCATACGTCAGCCCACCAGTCTGTTGTTACTATTAGTGCTAAATCTTACGTCCTTATAGTTTTTCTTAGAAAGTTCAAGTGGGAGGCTGCAGAATCTGAAAAATTTCTACATTACAATTTTCTGAATCAAGGCCCGGAAAAGAACTGACCTTTAGTATTGCTTGTTCTTGGATGTGCCTTCCTCCTCCCTTTGCAAGTGGTCTATTTGGGAATGTGAGAGATACATGGGAGATACATATGTGAAGAGAAGAGCCTTTAGAAGGCAAGCTGTGAGGGAAAGGGATATGACTGATGATATGTGTAAACCAAGTGGTTCTTTAAAATTGGCTCTTTCTGATACCAGCTATGATCTAAATGTCAAAAATTTAGAACAGAACCTTTATCTTGGTTTTGAAAGCTGTCTGAGAGCTAGGATTTTAAAAGTCCACCATTATATTCTTTCTCAAAATGTTCCAGACTGGGATCCAAGCCTAGGGGCTCAATCTGATCCAATCTGGTGACCTGCACTGTCTAAACTCTTCAAACTGATTGAAACTGAGGGACAGCAATCTAGGACAGTTTAGACAGCCTATGAACTAGCCGTCAGTTATCTCATCCTTTATAAGCTGGTAAAATGTTCCCCAACACAGTCTTGCTTTATTGTTTTTCCTCTTCCTTAAGTAACAGTGACAGAATTCCAACAGCAATTCATAGTTGCAGAATCAAAGAACTATTTGGGTTGGAAAAAATCTTTAATGCTTGTAAAGAGGATTGTGAACACTGGAGCTGAGCAGTGTGGGGCAATGTGGGGTGGCATGTGTCTGGCCATGGCAGCTGTGCATGGCAGCACAGCCACATCAGTGCTTCCAGTCAGGTGGAACTGTACAGTCACCAGGGTATGCTAAAATACTGGGGTGTAGCCCACTTGAATTCCTGTTTCCTGTTTAAGAGGAAAGAAATATTGAAGTAAAGGGAGGGTAAAGCAGCAAGTTATAAACTGTAGATTATGTTTCCTTAATTTAGTAAACACATTTGTTTATAATCCACAATCTGGGTGACTTGGTGAAAAATATAATACAGCATTTAAAAACATGTGCTGCATTTTCTGCCTCTCTTTGTGGTGTATTTGTTCAGAAACACAGGTTTAAAGATGGACAACTTAAGATATAGAACAGCATTCCCTTGGCTGCTGTTAGTGCTTGATACATGCAGTGTGCTATATGTAGATACCCACAAAACCAACACATGAGGCTCTCCACCAGCTGAAGTCTGGCTCTAATTTTTTTCATGCTTCCTCAGTACTGAGAAGGAAACTGGAAAATCTTTGATCTGCTCCATCTTTTTGCTCCATATGGTGACACATGTCAATCCTCGTGGAGCATATCAGTAGAAGCGGCTCAAATGGTTGAGTGATTTTTGTTATAAAAACTAAGACAGAGCCTTCTATTTTTTCTTTCATCCTCCAGTTCAGTAATAAAACTGGATAGGATTCTTGTGGTTTTGGCAAGAAAATGAAGTTCAATGAAACCTTCCATTTACTTGCAATTCATTTTGCAACTAACAGTCTTGAAGGCCCAGACTGACATGAAGCTTGGATAGCAAAGGAAGGCTTTTTATTCATTCACATGGAATTCACAGTCATAAGGATTGCTCACGATTTGTAGTGCACCCCAAAGAAATGAGAGCTTCAGTTGCAGCAGTATCTTCCTTTACTTACTGTTATCACTAAACTAGTGCCATATTTTTGCCTGTGCTAATAAGGGGAATGAGCCTTCAGTCCCGAGCTGCCCCTGTAGCACCCTCGAAAATGCCTGGGCCAGGAGCTTGGAGAGGCAGCCTGCTGCCAGAGCTCAGTCATCTTGGGAAGGCTTCTCCTAAAGCCCCCCAGTCTGCTTATCTCAGTTGCATCTTTCCTGTGCCAGGATCACTCTCAGCCAACCAGCCAGCTCAAGACATTTCAGAATTATTAAGGGTGCAAGGAAACCAAAATAATGCAGGAAACTTTCTGTGAAGTTTAAATGTAAAAGTATGTGTTAGACCAGGTCTGGTGCTACAGATATTTCGCCTGCAATACTGCATCCAGCCCTGGGGCCCTCAACACAAGAAGGGCATAGACCTCTCAGAACAAGCTCAGAGGAGTGACACAAAGATCATCAAATGTCTCCAGGACAGGAAGACATGTGTCTCCTATGAAGATGGGCTGAGAGAGTTGGAGTTGTTCATCCTTGAGCAGAGAAGGCTTCAGGGAGACCTCAGAGTAGACTGTCAGTCCCAAAACAGATCTTGCAAGAGAGGTGGAGAGGGACTTTCTGCAAGAGCATGACAGGGGGGAATGGCTTAAAGCTGAAAGAGGTGAGGTTTAAATTAGATACTGATAATAAATTCTTATTTAGAGGGTGGTGAGACACTGGAACAGTTTGCCCAGAGAAGCTGCGGATGACCCATCCCTGGAATGTTCAAGGCTAGGCTGGATGGGGCTCTGAGCAGCTTGGTCTAG
>JAHLSL010000009.1:21961306-21989566 GCA_025920805.1 Petroica traversi
CATTTCTTCCTCCTCATTTGGCAGATGCTCTGGATGAGCTATTAGAAAGGGTTTTTAATTTCTTTTGTGAGAAATTTGTAGTTTTATGGCAATCAATGCTAAAAATGGCTATAAGTAAAATTATTAAGATGTAATGTGTCACCAGCACTCAGTACATTAAGGCTCTCCATGGAGTTTATGTGTTTTGCTTTAGTCTGCTTCACACAACGTTCTGCTATTGAATCTGGGACACTGACTTCACCAGAAGAACTTCTGATTTACACTGCTGTATGATGGAATCATATTATCTGTTTTCTCATTAATTACTATGCATGATTATATACCCCTTTCTGATAAAGGTTTACTCCTTCTAGAAGCTAGTTGTGAAATCTGGCAGCTAACAGCCACACTTCAGCTGAAAAAATTCTCCCTTCTCTGCTCCAAATAATTTGCCTGATAGTATTTCTGCTGATTCCTTTAAAATTTATGTTCATTGATGGCACAAATACCTGAAAAGACCTTTCCAATAAGTGGACCAAGAGAAAACCCAAAAACCTGCTGAGGTTCACAGAGGGCAGCAGCTGAAGATGTGAAGTAGCCGTGTGTTCTGCATGGGCTCTGCAGGGGCACACAAAGAGTGAGCTGCTATTAACATTTTTGCAGCAGAATTTTCTGAAGTCTCCTTTTCAAATGGGTTTGTTAGTCACTGGTGCTGAGGAGAGAAAGCTAAAAGCCAGAACTTATACATAGCATCTTTCTACCAGAAGAGAGATTTTAAAGCTATGGACTAAACAGAGAGCCTCCCATCTGGAAAGTAAAATCTGATGGAACAAACAGCTGTAACAGCTAAATGATTCTACTTCAATAATGCAAAATAACCCATTAATTAAAATCCCTAAGAGTTTAGGGAATCTTTTGCTATTACATTTTACCGTGAAGTAGGAAGGAAGTAAATTCAGCAGCAGAATCCATGGGCAATATTCTCAAACAAGTATTTTGAAGCACAAAGCATATGACTCACCTCCCGCTGAAAAACTTGTCCTTCCCTCCTGGGACACCACCAGGTTGTTGTTACAGCTGCTTCTGTGTGGCATTTTCTGGACTATTGCTTTACTCCTGTTAGAATAGTTCTGCTGCATTTGTGGTCAGGCTGAAGTGCATGAATTTAAAATGTGAGAGCAATGGAGAGGAGCCTTTGCAAACTGTGTCACCCAGCAGGAGGAATTCAGCCAGAGAACTTGGAAAGGCCTCATTCATGTGCCTGGGCTGGCAGTGCAAGTGTAGGAAGGCTTCTCTCCAGTAGGAGGTTCCTAGCTCTTTTTGTCCTAACACAGATTTTACCTACACACTAATTTTCTTTCTATCTCACCGGGCTCAACAGAATTTTTACCAGCATCTCATGAAGAGATGTTTAAACTACCACATTTACTGCAGATAGAGAGGGAAAAGCGAAAATTTTTGGAACTGTGTTGGATGGCTGGGAATCAACAAACTCTTGTCTGAAGCAACAGAAGGGAAGAAAGAAATTCACCTTTATAAGGCTTGAAATTTTAGTGGAAATTGAAAATTAGTGGAAGTATTGACAGTTTTTGGCAACAATATACATTGATTTTTTAGATCCTTTTTTCACTTTTTTCTTGGGGACACTAGCTGAAAGATGGATTTCCTGAAATGAAAAGGAATAAGCAGAAGTAAGAACCATGGAATTATAGAATAGTTTTGGTTGGGAAGGACATCAAATATAATTGAGTTCCAAACCACCTGCCATGGACAGGAATGCCATTTACCAGATCAGATAGCTCAGGATCCCATCCAAACTGGCCTTGAACATTTCCAGGGATGGGGCATCCACAAATTCTCTGATCAGCCTGTTCCTGTCTCATCATCCTCTGAGTAAAGAATTTCTTCCTTCCATTTAATCTACACCTGCCCTTTTTCAGTTTAAAATCACTGTCCCTTGTCCTGTCACCACCTGCCCATATAAAAAGTCCTTTCCCTCTTTCTCATAAGCCCCCTTCAGGTACTGGAAGCCCACATGAGGTCTCCCTAAAGTCTTCTCTTCTCCAGACTGAACAACCCAACGCTGAAGCAACTCTACTGACTTCATCAGAAGCCAACAGCTCCTCCAAGGACCTAAACTTCATTTCATGGCTTCTTTGAACAATTGATAGTAGAAGTCACAAATATTTTACAGGATTGCTTCTAAACTGAACTTCTGAAAAATAAACAGAGATCAGACTAACAATGCTGCTGTTCAAGAAGGAGGAGTGCAAAGAGGAAGGTTTCCAACAAGGGTACAAGAATTTCAAGCCACACCTCTGGGTTTTGCAAGGGCATGCCAATTGTCACCATGAAGTTGGATTCCTCACCTTCAGGGTTTGCTTGCTGGCCACTTCAGATTAAGGTAAATTTTGGCCAAAGTCCTAAATTTGCCTCCTCTTACAGCTGGGATTCAGATGGAAAGTAGATCAAACCTGCTAGATTTGTTTAGTCTTTGCTCATTACGATGCTGGAGAACAGTTACTAATGCTTTTAAAGATACACCTTCTGTGAAATGTTGCCAAAACAAATGTATGCAGCACAAAAGGCAGGTAAATAACTTCACATTTTATCTTGCTGATAATCAAATTAGGAAGGATGTTTAAACATTTAGTGTACCTACACCAAGTTAAAATTACCATGGCAGTAACACAGTAATTAGATTTGTGTTAGATTTACAATTTTCTATTTGGCCCCCTATTTTCCTCAGCCAGAGGGATACTGCTTCAGGTTATCTGTGGTTTAAGATAAATAAATGATCAGAGGAATGACCTATAGCTAACCTGGAAAAAAATAAGGATTACATATTTGGGGATTTTGTTCATTTTTGATACTACTTCCAAGGGATGATTACTCACACAAATTTATGGAACTCGTGTGACATTGGCAGAATGACTGGAAGGGTGTTACACCTGCATAACATGCAAAGTCCCCTGCAGAGAACTGAAAAACTGCAGTTTTTACACACTTATACATTCATACATTTATACATTTATACTTTTATACTTTTATAAATTTATACATTTATAGGAGCCACATCTTATTCATTATAAAGATGATAAGATTTTTCCTGGTTATATATTGTATTAAACAAAAGCTGACAATTTTATAGAATGTCAAAGATGAAGAATAAGAAGCAACTTTTAAAAAAAGGAAATTATTACAAATTTAGGGAAGAGGTACATAGTATCTACATGAGCATTAAAATTCCAGGCAGAGGTTTGGTGGCTTTACTTCATGTTCTGTCTCTTACATGGGGAAGGAGCTGCTGCTGGTACAGATTGCTGCCACAAGCCACGCAGCTTCATGGAGCCTGCTGCTTATTTCCTTGTAGATGAGAACTCCCCTGCTATTTTTCAGTTTTGGTTTTAAGCCAAATTTCCAGTCTTCTCTGCAGTCTGTGCATTGCTCAAGGTCAGGCCACACTCTGCTAAAATAACAAAAAATGTGTAATGGCTATAGTTTTATACAGATTAAATGCTCTCCCCTAACCCCTTGTGCATGGAAAAGCTTCCAGGCCAATGAGACAAACAAACAGAAACTCAAATAAAATAAACCCAGTAAACAGAAATCTGTGGAGGGAGACATATGGAACAGTCAGCTACAAAACAGAAGGAGGGAGTTGCTGCTGTCCTTGCAGGGGAACACCACAACGGCCAGGCCCTCTCAGTAGCCACATGAAAAAGTAGAAAAAAGGGGGGAGAAAGGGAAAATATAATGATAAATAGGAGTGAGGAATCCAGGAGAAGGGTAGCTCGAGACCGTAAATAGAATTACCTATGGAGAGAGCTCAGGAGCGTAAAGAGTTAAAAGGCACTGAGAATTGAAGTTGGACTTTTATGTAAGAGTTGTCATCTTGAAAAAGCCATAAACTTCTCAGTAGCTCTGTAATGCTCCTGTTCTGCTTATCACCTTCATTCTGCAATGTTTGCTTGTGTCAGTGATCCCCTGAGTGCGCAGTACATGAAAGCTTCTCTCATCTCTACTCTGCTGTTAAACCTCAAAGAGTTGGCTCTGGGTGCAATTTAAAATCACTTGCTGAGGTAAAGCAATGCTATTACCTCAAGCAAGGGGAACAAAAATCCAGAAAAAAAATTAAAAAGGAAAAAAAAAGAAAACCCCTTCATAATATGGGCTTGGAATCAGCAGGTTAATTTTCTCTTGCACGGATTTTTTTCCTAAAAAACATTTCAGGGATGTTGATGTTTTTACTAGGCTTTTCATTTAGAATGACTCATAGCTGTGGCTTCCTATAACAGAAGGGATTCCTATTTGGCCTCCCTACAAGCCACCTCCTTTCCATTTACATATAAATCAGATGCAGGAAGAGATTAGCAGCTTCATTCCAGTAAGTGGGAGCAATCCAGGTCCTCTGACACTCACATTTAGCAGGTTTGTAAGGACTTATGATCTGTATAAAATACTTGGAGAGGGGAAAAGCAGTTTGTTTACCCTTTCCAAAAAAATAATAAAAGAATCGTTGCTTGAGCCAGGGGTAATGACAGAAAAACCTAGTGGAAATCCCAGAAATAAAAGCAACCTGTATTTGACTTAAAATGCAACTGTGCTAGAGGTAATAGGTGTTTCTGGTTTTTCTTTGGATACAAGGAAAAAATGAAGTCAATCTGCCAGGCTTTAATAGGAACAAGCAGCCCTAATAAAGGACCAATTTAAACCTAATAAAAGCCACTGGACTTCATGGATCAGGGTCATGCTGTTACAATCTGGACTAGAAGGTAAACAGAGCATCAATTCAGCATGGAGTAGATTGGATTGCTGTGAGAACGTGAAAATAACCTCCAAGAGACCAAGAGAGAAAAAGCGATGGGAAACAAGACTGATTTTGGAGTAAGAGGAACCATTATGCACAGATTAAAATATTAGAGATGTTTGAAAAGCAGCCCTCCATCTGGCTGGAATTGATTCGGCTCAAGGACAGAAAAACTGCTTAATTCTTTGCAAGTCCGGGCCTGGCGGGGCAGCTGCCCCCAGAAGGGCAAGCAGGACTCAGTGGCAGCTCTGGGTGAGGATGATGAGGATTTATGGGATCCTGCAAGGGCAGAGGGGCTGCACAGCCTGAGCTGGGAGAGGGGAAAATCTCTCCTCAGCCCCTGCTCCCCGCTGCCCATAATCTTAGCCTGAGCTGACACAAGTGAGCTCCCACAAGGGATAAATGCACAGTGCTTCAACTGTATGGATATAGGATCTCTCTACATAAATCATGTATACAGCATTATTCTATAAATGCCTTATTAAACATATACCCTATTACACACAACATGATCACTTTTTTCTCCCTATTTCAACCTCCCCAGGGGCTGACTGTGAGTTCTCTTCCATTGTTACTCATCTGGAGCCAGCAGCTACACCAGTGCAAAGCTGGTATAAATCTGCATTAGAACGAAGCTACTATAAACGGTTCCCACTGAGATATGCATTTATATCTGACTGCATAGTTTTATTCAGAAAAAGCTCTTCCAAAACAATTTCATTTGAATATCCTCCAAGTTATACACTCCAATACTATAAACAAGGTAAGCTTATAAAACTGTATTTAAGTGTCTTTCCAGGAGGTCAACATTTAATACAGGTGAATTTGCAATTCAAACTTTACTTTACAGATTTTTGTCAGTATAAACATTTATAAGGCGGATATTAAGATAGCTTGATCTGTTTAGGAGCTGAACCTGAAAGAATGTTATTTTTAATCTGCAAACTTACTTACAGTCACAAAGTTTTCCAAATACCCAGATGTAACCAAAATTCGCCAAAGCTTTTGTCTATATAATGGCTGCTTTTTCTTAGATCTCTTTCTTAGAAAGTGGGAGGAAAGATGAAGGGACACAAAATCTAGCTGGTGTTTATAGATGTCAGTCTGGTTCCACACAGTGCTTTAGACTTCTTGTGTGGCTCCCAGACACCACCTCTGCACTTGCATTTCCCTTCTTTGAAATTAGGGTGCTGCTACCCCCCACTTACAAGTGAAGAATGCCCCAGTGAAGAGCATTTTTTCTCATGTAGCAATAATGCTTCTCATGCAGGGGCTGCAGGAGCAGAGCAGAAGTAATGGAGCCATACAAAGGAAGTAAGCATAGGGGAGGGAAAAAGGCGAAAGAATCACAGGGCAGATGAGGGAAAACACAGCTGAGCTGCAGCTGGTAAATTAAAAAATATTCTATCTTTAAAAAATTAAGTTGAACAGCATTTTTATGAAATGCATAGTCATTCAATCTTAGTCCTTACAGTACACTTTCTCTTTACTTTGCTAAAACATCTGGATGATGTTACTATCTAATGATGTAGGAGCTCTCCAGAATGTAGTTATCTCTGTTTTGGGCCTGTAAAATAATACAAAGAGTGATTTAGATTTTTGGCATTGCTTGATATAGTCACAAGTGCTCATACCAACAGTTTTCCAGAACAGATTACAAAAAATCTTACAGCTGCAGTGTAAAAGTATTTGTATGCAAATCATTCATTTGCAAAAGGTAGATGAAAAAAGTAGAGAGAACTGAAGGCTCAGGTATGATTTACTTCTCTGTTCTGACTATTGTTTTCAGGGCATTTTTAAAAAATCTATTCTATTATTAATAATTAAAATGTTAATTATCATTGGTAAACAATTGAAAAAATATAAAAGACTAAATAAACTAAGGACAAAAATGCACCAAGTTACCAAAGCATGATATACTCTGCTAGTAAAAACTCAGATAAGGCTTTTGTTTAGTTTTCTGCCACAAATCGGGAAAATGGAAAACTGCATAAAGTTCAGCCATGGACAAGGAATTATTATCTTTTTAATAATACCCATAGCATTTAGAGGATAAATAACAGAAAACAAAGCACATCATTTTAGGTGAACCATGGACATCCAATCTGTGTACTTTCTGCTTTTGTAATATGAAAAGGAAATGGTAACAAATATCCAAGCTAATACCTTTCCTGTAGACAAACTATGCCTCTTCAGGAACTATGCAATAGGATACAATATATCATCATTCATCAGCTAAGGCATTCAATACAACTTCACCCACATCACAAGGTCATTTCTTCCAATGGTCATTTAAAAAAAATACGACGTTGTATTAAAAAAGAAATTATGCTGGCTTCAGAAAAAAGGTGTCTTATTTTAAGTCCTGAAGTTGTGGTATCTTGGGGACGCTGAGATTCCTGCATTTCTTGCTGCTGTTCCACATGAATGTAAGGACTTCACAGAGAATATTCAGAGAGGTATAGTTACAATTTCTTCTTCCTCTTCATCAAGGTCAAAGAGATTTAAAGGTGCTCAGGAACTCACAAAAGGAGGATCCTTATTTATAATCTTCCCAGTGCCAGAGCAAGTGTCAGCTGGTCTTTGATCCCGTAAACAGAAGATCTCCCCATGCACTCATTAAAAAGGGCTGGGAACTGCCATTTTTCCTGGCCCTGTGCCTTTCTGAGTCAGAAAGAGCCCCAGGCTCAGCACCTACCACTGTGGTCCCTGGAGACATAAGCTCAAAGAAAACAGATAGTCCAGACTGGCATTACAAAACAACATTGAATTTCAGAGTTAATTTCTTATTATTTATTATGCATGATTTAAAAGTTACAGAAATTTCCCCCAATGCATCTTGAGGTTCCATCTAAGTTTTAAGAGGTACCCTGTTTTTTTCGAGATAATCTGTTGCCTGTGGGTGATGCACAGATTATGTGCAAAGGATGCAGGACCAGATGATCTGCTCTCTTTGCCTGCATGGAGGCAGAGGGAAATAAAGACTGTACTTGTAGACACAAGCCCTAAAAGGTAAAACTTGCAGTCCCCAGAGGAGAAAAGAAGGATGCAATTCTCATTTGGGTGGGACAGCACATTTTGAAAGTGATTGCATCAGGAACAGGAGAGCATTTGTGTGCAGAAAAAACATGTCTTACCCCCCTGAAGAACAAAAGGAGGAAATACCATCACTCCTTCCTTTGGAGGTATTTTGTCAGCATCAGATGGAATATTGTACAAGTGCATGAACATACTCACAGGCACACATGCATAAATACAATACAGACATTTAAGACTGAAGTTGCTCCACATTTTGTACTAATCACAATATCACACCACCTCCTGCTCCACTCCAACAATGGAGATGGAACAGGATGGAAGAAGGACAAGGTTGAAGAAAATAATAAGGATCCCAAAAAATAAATTGTCTCCAAAAATGACGTCCTTTTGATTCTTTATTTCTCTCTTCTTCAGCATGAGTTTCCCTCATCTCACTAACTTAGAAGCAGAACCTTTCAGCACCCTCTGCTCTGCAATGAGTCTAAGTGTTTTCTTTTTCACTTGCCTTGTCACTGCCCTTTCCTGGCAGTCTAGAGGTTTATTACATTTCTTATATCTGAAAAATGTTTAATGCCTTTTGACATCCTTGCCAAAAAAAAATCAACTGCTTAGTCATCTCTTTTTTTGCATCATGGCCATTATTCAAAGGTTTTGCTAATTTGCTAAATGGGCCAAAATGGACATAAATATTCATTCCAGTGATAGCAATGATGGATTCAGAAGAGTGCACTCTGCAGATGTCACACTGAATCATTCATATCAACCCAAAACAGGTGGTGGCATTGCCCAGAAAACACATTACTCATTTAGAAGTAACTTAGTCTCCAATGCCCACTTCCCAAGCTGTTTTAATATTCACACCTAATCAGAGGTTCCCCAAGCTGTTTACACGTTCACTCCTAATGAGAGAAGCCAAGTTTCCCTACAGCTCACACATGACAAGTCACGTGGGAGTCCTCTTGCCTGCCTTTTCTTTGGGTTCATACTTGTTCATCTGGACTGTCAGTGGTCGTTCTGCAATAGGAAGGATGGAGTGTGACCCCATACCTGCCTAGGGAAAAGACTGGGAAATGGGAGGGGGCTGTCTCTTCCTCAGGATGTGGAGGAAACTGAATCAGATCTTCCACTTCCTAGGCAAGTGCTTTCCCCCAGGTCTCCAGAACAACATGGCCACTGCCTCTCCCTCTTCCCTTGCAGACCTGGGGGCACCCAAACCACTTCTAGCAAATCAAGCCCTTACAGATAAAAGCACTGAACTTCTTCATTTAACCTCAAACTGAGGCCCCATCATCTGTTGAAATGCCATTAAAGGTACCCAAATAACTTTTAGGTCCAAGATAAGTGTTGGAGCACCTACACAGCCTAGTCAGGCTTTACATTGTCTAGGGAAGTCTAGTTCCTTAAACTGGACTTATAAAGAAACACCGGTGCCTGAATTGTGAGTCTGCCATTGATTTCTCTGACTTCATCCATGTGCTGTGCAAAAGTATTTGAGCCTGAGCATTTACTGGAGTCCAGACCCAGAAAGGCTGGAAACCACGAGCAGAATGTATCTGCAATAGGAATCTTAACATATGACCTTATTTTTCATGGATCACAGCTATGCTGAGAGCCTGGTGGTGCTCCAGCCCTGCTGTGGGAGCCAGTGAAGAGGCAGTGTCTCCATCATTAATGCTAATAGCTCGTTCACTTACACAGAAAGCTAAAAGTAGCCACAAAGTCAACAATCTTGTGATAATTTTCTAGAATTTCTGTGATTTAGCACTTGCCTCAAAGTAAAAGCTAATACGGATTTCTGCTCTTATATCCCTTCCTAATTTTTAAAGGTACATTATTACAGTTTCTCTAACAAACATTTGTATCAAGAAGCCACACAGTTTCACCAGTTTCTAGATAAGGTAATGTAATTACACGGTGATTACACTGTAATACCAAATCTGAGGTAAAGAAGTTAAGACTAAGGAGCTTTAGTTATTGACACTATCATTCCTTTCTTACCTTCTTCCAAATTTTAACCTGAGATTAAAAACCAAGATTGGATGGAGGTTCAGAATGTCCTAGCTTTCCTTAATCTGGGTCTTCTTAACATTCTAAATCAGCAAATATTTTCATGTGGGATCTTCCTTTTTCTTTCTGTAAAATAAAATTAACTCTCTAAAGCTAAAAATAAAATTTTTTATTCTCTGCACTATATTAAGTTATGGATGGCAAGTTTTTTATTGATGACAAATTTTTTTGGTTTGTTTGAGTTAGGTTTGATTTTTTTTAAATTGCAGCTCAATAGAGCTGCTGAAGAGGTAGTGAAAAGTATAAAGTGAATAGAACAACAAGAAGGATAAAAATCTGGAAGCCAGTATGGCTTCCATTAGCAGTTTTAACAGAAAAAAACCTGCTCAGATATTTTTCAATTTCATCTGATCACATTTTATGTTGGAAATTATTCTTAAGAAAATTTCAATCCATTCCTAATCAGAACAAAATAGTTGATGAGTAATTTTTCAATTGTTCTTTAAAAAGATCTGGAAGTCTAACATATAATACATTTAGAATTCTACTAAAAATCAAATAGCTTCTTTTTTGACTGTTTAAGAAATATTGTCTTAGGGATGTTTCTCATCTTTTAATGACTCGGTGCTTGCAGAACACTATTTCATAGCAAGAAGAAAATTCAGTGTAGAGAAGACTGACTCATGGTGTTTTATCCCGTTCTGAACAGTAATAAAACATGCCTTAATGTCTTAGATATGGAGACTTTTCCAAAATAATGTGCTAAAAGCAAAGGATTTTGTCTGTGTTTCCCTGAAGTCACAAGTTTTTTAATCTACTCAGGAAAGGACTGGAAAAAGAATGAGATTATTTAAATTTAATTCTGTGAAGACCATATATTTAGAGATAATATATTTTCCATCAAGTCTTTTCTTTCTTATATCCTTGCCATGAGCAGCTCTGTTTAGGCCAGCCACCATTAGAAATCCAGTTAATAGGTGTGAACTATGTATTTATGTTGAATTTTTAACGTCTAAACTAGAATGCACAGTTCCCAAAGAGCAATAAAAGTGTCTACATCCTAAGGGCATTTGGAAAGTATTCCTTCTCCACAGCTGTTACCCAGCCAAAAAAACAACATGCAAGCACAGCCAGCAGCTTGGAGTGCAAAGGAGCTATTTATTTCCTTGCTACAGTCCAAGGTGTTTTCAGGATTGCGGAATACAGTTTCCTGTTTTTAGACTGTTCTTAAAAGTGGACCATTGGGGAAGCAGTTTATTCCAAAAGTTGCACCAACTTCACAGTGCTCTTGTTGATTTCCCCAAATTATGCCTGGTTTATGTCACAGTGGCCCATTTTCTTTTCTAATTTCTGAAACAACGCAAAGTGACCCAACGCATGTTGAAGTGTGGATGCAGCCGTGCTGTCAATGTGCAACACTGGGAACAACTTCGGGTTTGTGAATTCTTTGGAGTGATCAGTGTAACTGCAGGTGGCACCTGAGACAGAAGTAGGTGTCCCAACATGTGTCTTCATCTTTTGTACTGCTCTATGTCATGCCAAGAAAGCTGCATTCCTTGACAGGTGCCTCACTGCAGCACAGCTCTCAGCGCACTATTGGGAAGCTCCTGGAAGCCAAGGAATTTATGATATACTCTTCCTTGATAGCCCTTTAATTTGTTTATTGTCTTTTCAGTGCTCATATGAAGCAGCTTTCACAAAATACCTCTCAGTAAACTGAAGGATTTCTGAAAACTTACAATGCACAGGGTCCATTGAAATGAACCCAAGACAAATTTGAATGTGTTGCCTTATGGCAGTGTTTTAAGCATTTTTTTTTTTCTGCAGGCAAGTATGCAGCTTGAAAGAATCCTAAATCATTAAGTGATCTTTATCCTCACAGTTGATATTCTGATCTCTTCAAATGTAACACAGGGTTATGACATCCCTTTTCACATTGTTAACATGAGCATTTTATTATTTTATATTATAAAAATGCCCTGGGCTGAGGTTTCTACTGGTGAAGAAAACCAAATTTTTGTTCCTGTACTAAAATAGCCCACACATTTACAGGACTACAGACTTCAGATTTTTTTTCGGGTACTATGCAATTTAGAGCTGAGTATAGCTTCAGATGGGAGTTAGTAAGCCCATTCTTGATGTTTTTCCACCCAGTTACTTTAATTGTGGTATCACATAGCTGCTGCCACACTTGCAGGGTGACATTCTTGCAGGCTCAGCACTGCAGCTGGACTGTAGCCCATCTTTCTCTCTGTGACTTGTACCTGAATTAGACTTTGAATTCTTATGACTTCAGTACTGCTCAAAATTCACAAAACTTCAATTGTAGCATGTCTAATCATTAATACTGATAGTTACAATAAACAAAATCTAAGTATTGTTCAGTAGATTAAATTACACAAATTATCTTGAATAATGATCAGGTTTAAATTTCTCTAGACACAGGGGAATCTCCGCTCTGTAGGATTTACAGGTGAATTAGTTTGATTCCTTGTTTGAGACACTCTCTCATGTCTTTATCTAGAAGCCATTCACAGAAATGTGTTTATTCACCAGGTCAACATTTATTTGGAATGCACTTTAAGACCAAACATGGACTGCTAATAGGATGTAGTATTTTTGAAAATACAACCCAATGAAAGATGTTTTTGAAAGATCTTGGCTTGCCTCCTCTACTCTTCAGGGTGCATGAATTCATTCATAATTCAAGTTTTACCTTTCCCGAAGGATTTTTTAACTTTTAAGGAATTAGTAAAATTACCAGACTGCAAAAAACTGCCTAGCAAAAACTCACTAAGTGCCAGTGTTTCTAATTATTTTTCATACTGTGTTGCTTGTTAATACTCAGTATCCCATGGAAACAGTGCTGTCCCTGCAGAGATTCACCTGTCCTGCTTTCCCTGCTCACTTGTGCAAGCTTAGCATGCACCACTCTGAGGAACAGAGGCTGGCTTTCTATTGACAGATCCAGAATCAGAGTGCAGAATAGGACTCCAAAAAGAGTGATTAAAACATGACGTTCAGAATTTCTCACATTGAATACTTTTCTTAAGAAAAATACATAAAGTTTAAATGAATGACATAAAAAATATAGTGGTAGGAGAAGAGTTTACAGTAGCAATATCTGTATTTAAGAAAAGTGCACAGTGCTGAAGAGTTCAGTGTATAGAACAAGAAAAACTTGACAAATTCACCATCAAAATGAATTAATGAGGAAATTACTGATTGAACTGCTGCTCTGCTCCAGCTATCAGACTGGAAACAATTCTACAGTAAACTATATAAATTTGAATTATATCAAGCATGGATTTTCTAATCACACAAACTAATGAAGAACTCTGTCTAATAAGTGACACCATACAAGATTTTACAGTAAGAAATGTGGAAAATATATCTCCGTATATGTTCTAATAATCATCATTAATACTCAACATAGATTTCAATTTTTTAAATAATACTGTTTATTATTATTGTTACTGTTGTTCTTATCAGTGCGATTAGGTTCTGAAAATACCATCCTAATGGTTTCTCATCCCACTTGCAGTAAAAATGGGTTTCTACTGCTGGATTGATTCTTAAAATGAGAAAACAATCATGTTACTAAGGAAAAAGTAAATTTAAAAAACCCATGGTGTCATGAAAAATAATAACCCCATAACACATTTTTATAAGAAAGGGAATCTTTTATTTTTCTTCTTATTTTATCAATCTGTAGTTTTATAATAATAGTCTACACATCACATATTCTGAGGAAATGATAGAACTTCCTGTTCTTTCACATCTGGAACATTAGTAAGCTCAATCTCCAAAAAAATAAGGCTAAATAATTTACCACCCTGTTTATTTCAAAGACCTCCTTCCAGAATTAAAGGAAATCTATTTGCATGTTTCTAAAGGCATTGTTCCTTCAGTCTGTGATGTTCATCAGTCAGGTTTGCTGCTTTTGTTTTTGTAATCTAAATAAATATAGTTCAATGGTTTGGAACTCCATGGTTATCCCAGTGGATTCCTCTATATCTATTGTGTAAGGCAAAACTAGGGGAAGCAAACGATGACTAATTTTATGAACACAAGAGGATAGAAGCAAGTGGAAACCTTTACATTCTGCTACTGTCTGACACTTTTTAAGTTTTGTAAAGTCTAATGATCCAACAGCTACTGAATCTCTCACAGATATGTTTGTATTTTCCATTTTCACTCATAATTTCAAAAATTTTCTTTAATTAATTTATTAATTAATTTGATAAAACACAACTCGTTTACTTGTGGTTGGTATTTGCACACAGGCATCCACCAAAAAATAACTGCTGAGTGTAAATTGACATCTAGCTTGTAATGATTTGTTCACAAAATCACGGCCTAAAGAAGAAACAAGTGTTGAGGTCAGGGAGGAACCGCAACCAAGAAACACAGGTTGAAAAATGAAAGCCAATGGAAATGCAACACAATATGCTGACAGAAGGCGTTGTAACTCAAATGGGCTATATATTTTTTTTCTGCTGTACTCTTAAAAATATTTGTAAGATTGGAAGAGTTCTGCAAAACAACTAAAGCTTAAGTAAGCTCTACCAATTTCAGTGTAGTCTTTGCTTCACTGTGAAAACCATTAACAAGTAAAGATTTAAGAAAGTTAGTACCTTGAGCTGGGCTTTGCAAGAATGAGATTTACCATTTGGTGGAAAATCCTTTAAAATGTATTTAAAAGTGTAAACCCAGAACTTTAAAATTTCCTGTTATTTCCCATGAATCAAGATTTTCCCGCATATCCTAATAAAAGAGTATTAAAATTGATTTATATTTCCTGTAAACAAAATATAGGAAAAAAAAAGAAAGATCATTTGGTTGATGTAACCTGGACTGTGACCCAACCCCCCACCTGTTCTTCCACTGAAATCAAGGTGTCTCTGGGCAGGATCACACCATGGACACTGCAGGACTGAGCCTAAGGGTATGCAGACAAAACCATGAAAGACAATGCAAAAGTGAAACCAGCCATACAACAGCTGGGTTTTCTCCTGAGTCTGTCCCTTACACTGTCTACAGTAAGGAGAGATAAACTGGCCCCTAAGGGTATTATAGCTTAAATATAAAACACATATCTAAAATAACTAGCCAAAACTCCTTCTGAAGAGCCTCCCTTTCTGCTAACCATAGAAGCACTGACTTAGGTTAAATGTCTAAATTATATAATTTCCACTTTTACAATAGGCAATTTTGAAAGAGATAAATATTTAATTAGTATGTTTTATTATTGAATTGGAGATGGCATCAATTTTACCCAATCTTTTCGTTTGCAGTGGCTGTGTATATTTAAATATGTAGCTGCTGCCACCAAGAGAATCTCAGAGTTTCACAATACCACTGAAAATTAAATTATTTAGGGATTTCCAGATGAAGTCTGGAATTCATTGCCATCCTGAAAAACACGTTTAAAAGACAATGTTCACAGACCCCTTGGGAACTCCTTCTCACAATATTGGCTAATGCAATATTTGTAGTTCATGGGAATTTTTTATTTACAATTAACATATGAAATGTGGTAGCATTGAGCCTCTTTAATCATCATGCACTAAAAGTCACCATCAGAGTAGACATTGTGTTTCAGCTTATAGAGGAAAGGTTTGCAAGACAAAGGGCAAAGTCTGAATTGTCCTTAAAGTTGTGTGTAGCACCAGTGTACAGTGAATGAGAAGGGTGGAACCATTTCCTTGAGTAAATTCGTGATTTAGCCACTGAACTTTGGACACTGAGAAGCTCTGAGATTTAAGAGCACAAAAGTGGCAGCAGAAATAGTTAAGATGGGAAGTGATTAAGTCATGAACAATGAGAGGTTGGAAAGTACTGCAACAGGCCATTGGGAAATAATGATTACAGTGTCAGCACTGAACTGCCAAATGTGTTTTCTACTGACTGAAGTGAAACCCAGGAGTTCGTTGCAATGCAAGACGTTGTTAAAAATGCAATATTTGTCTCAATCATTGAACAAAATCTAAATAAAGTGTGTTGCCACTCACCTTCTTGGTGGAGACATTTGTGCTATAGGTGGCCATGGAAAGCAGCTCATGGTTGCTGGATCAATCAGTGGCTCATGTTCCTAAGAGTAATTTTTCTTGTGTATAGAGAAGTGTTGTCCAGATGATGAACACAAAACATGATAGTGGGCCTTAAAAACATGTTTCAAGGAGAAATATACTGAAACTTCACTGTTAAATTGACACAATATTTTTAGAAGAAGGGGAATCACTCAAGGGAACCTTTCTCAAGACTGAAGCTTGTGAAATCTAAAACTTGGAAAGAGGTTTTGACTGAGCAATCTGCTGACCTTTCTGAGACATGCTCTTGGTAAATTCTTGTGTACCAAAGGTACTGGAGCTTATTTGCTGTGAAGCAATGCAACATCTCCTCAAGAGATACCCAAATTTCATGAAAAACATGAATTTTCTATTTTTACAAGACTAAGAAGGGCATCTCACATTGTACATCCCTAAAGCTCTTTCCTATCAAACTATTAAAATCATTCCATAGATAAAAATTAACATTACAGGTGCTATAACCAGTCTTCAATCAGTGAACATGTTCTAGGCAAAATGTTAAATTAAACAAATTCTTACAGGGAATTTTGGGTCTGGAGAGGCATCCATGTCATAGCTCTCCAGCTGCTCCAAAAGTCATTTCATGGAGACAGACACACACTCTACAAAAAAGGCATTGGATAAAGCTTTCTCTTCTGTAAATGAAATTTATCTTCCATTTTCTCACTAGAAGACAATTTTTAAGCCACTGTTCACACTCTAGGATGCACTAGTTCAGTATTTTACTTTAATGTTGTAATCTCAATAAAAATACTCTCAGATGTGGCTACACGCATTCTTAGAGAATATAACATATACTACCATTTGAAAATGCTTTCCTATTAGTCAGGTGTCTCTAAATAAGAACTTTGCCTGATAAAAGCAGGTTCTTTAGGATAGATAACACCCCTTAAGCACAGCCATGGCTCTTATGCTAAATCCAGATAGTTCCATTACAGGGCATTTCATGAAGCCATGCACTTTTTCTTCTGAATTTTGACACAAGCATATTTACATTAAATTAACAGGGAATAGTCCCTGGATTGACCAGAATGCAAGAACTGTAATTCAAACCATCCCTTCTGTTGCCCCCTATATGGGATGGGCACATCTGCACCAGCAGTGCCTCCCACATCAGTCCTGTTGGGTCCAGCTTAGAGGGGTCATGTCTCACCCATGGGAGCAAAAAGCACTGCTAAGCTGCAGGATCCACACACCCAGTCCCCATCAGGAGGATGCCGTGGCTGCCCTGTCCCTCCCATCACAGTGCTGCTCCCATGGGAAGGCTAGGTGGGGGTTGCAGCACATTCCTGAGAGATCCAAGATATAAAACATATAAACAGAATATAAGGGCAGAATAGCCCTTATTCTATTCTCAGTTACTCAGACATTAAACAACACCCAGACCTCTATTGTGTAGGGATTGTATCTTGATGGGTAGAAGAACAAAGAAATGTGTCAAAACATACAGGAATGCCTCTCCTGATGTGTTCATATTTTTTGGAGTGTTAATTAGATAAGCTCAGGTGGCTTTCACTGATTGTTTACCCTTGAGGCTTTCATTGGCCTAATATTCCGTAAACCCAACTGCACATCTATTCATTCACAGATTTTTTTAAAATGGGTGTGCTTTGTTTCAAGGTACAGATGTTAGTATAACAAAATACTAACAGATCTCTCAGTATGAATAAACAGGAATCAGTGTTTGTTCATGATACAGAGAATTGTGTAGGGAGTTCTCCTCATTAAAATGGTAAACTAAGTCAAATTTAATTACAGCTTGAAAGCCAAAGGGAAGTATGTTACTATCTTATCCTGCAGGACACAAGGTAATTTAAAAAAAAACAGCGCCATGCTAGTGATAATGTAAACAGAAATACAAAATCATACTAGGCACTAGTATTTGGCATGCTTCATACCTATAAAAACCTATTTCCATTTACAGTTATGATTTGCTGGCTTGGCTACTTAAAAAAAAATAGGTCACTTTTTAAAAGCTGTGCTAAAGCACATTTCATGTATCTCCACTTTATAATACAAAACAAATAAAACACATATAATATACTTTTTTGCTATGACACAACAAAGTTCTAGATTGATATTCTGCAATGTAACAGAGGAAAAGCCCTTGTATAGACAATTACATTTTCTTCCTTCCAATAAGGAATTAGGAGCAATAAGCTTTCTCTTTTTCCTTTCATGGTGACAAAAGGCTGTAAAACAAGATACTAAGAAACTGGCCAAGAGGAAATCTTGGCACCCAGGTGTAAAAGTCATAGTACTGACAGCTATGCTGATACTGTGAAAGGCAGAATTTTGAACACATATTGGGTTTGGTTCATTTTTTAAATCATCATTGTTTCGGAAGATGTTTCAAATAGAAGCTGAGCACAGCTTTTCTCCCTTGTTTTTTAGCAGAAAGACAAATTCCCAGCCTAAGGAAATCCTCCTGCTAAATTTTTAAACAAAAAGTTCAGTAAGCTGCCTCTGTAAGTTAAAATAATGCAGCGTATTATTAGAATACTTCTGGCATCTAGCTTCTCCTATTCATTTATTCTCACCCAAAAATATTATTATCTGGTTTCACTGAGCTGGTATATATCCAGCTAAAATATCCACAAGTTGCAAAGTAGATATCCTTGCAGTCAGTATATATTAATAGCTCCAAGACTAGAACAAACTGCAGTGCTGCTTACCTTTGTACAATGACACTTTGGTTAGAATAACCACTCTATAAATAAGCCGTGGGTTCTATGTTCTTGGCTTTTTCAGCCTCAGGAGGCTGGAAATTAAAGCTTGAAAATCACAGGGAAATACACTAACCAGCCAACACAGGGGAAGTAGCAGGATACTGTGGTTTTTACTGGCACACAAGACAAATAATCTTGCTGTTACCACCTCGCTGAAAATTTTTTAAATACACAATTTTATAAAAAATTATACGACTATGATTTTTCACCCAAAATGGCTCAGTCAAATAAAAGCAACTGGAGTTAACAAGAAAACAATATCCAAGAAGCTTGTGAGTACAGCAATCTATCAAACCTCACATAAAACATACTTTAGGTGTGAATGGTGTAACATAACCACACAAAAAACCAACAAACATTTTTTCATTCCAAAATATGACACTTTAACCCCACCACTAAAAATAAGGGATCCTTTAAATGAGTGCAGAGGAACCAGAAAACACAACAGCCATGCCTGAATCTGCCACTCTGACTTCCTGGCAGTGGCTGAACCTTTCTGTTACGTCCCATGCAGGTCAGCACTTGGCCAGCATCCAACAAACAATATTTACATCTCTCTTATCTGGTCATAAATTGTTACATTTCATCTATTGGCATACCCAAAACAATTACCTGCCTGTCACAAAAGTGTGCAGTGCATTGCTGGACTCATAAAAGGGGTTCTGTTATGGTTGCAAAGTTGAGCTGGTAGCGGGAGTCAGCAGAGAGACTGCTTTTCCTGAATGAATGGACGGAGTTCTCAATCTTGAATCCTGATCTGTGAGTGGAATTGAAATACTTAACCAACCACCCAGAGAGATGTTAGCATAGTTTTTATCTAACCTGACCTCTACATCCAGAGCTCTTTAAAAACCACCAGTATCCCTTAGCAGTGATTATGGTTAGCAGCAAGGGAACTGGACTTTTGTAGCTCACTAATTCCACAGTCCACCAACTAATAGTCCATCTAGACTATTAACCTAGGTGGGTACACTTAGGCACATTTTGATGGAAAAAGTACTTAATGCTCTTTTCCTGCCTCTAACTGTCGAAAACTAGAATTCAGTGATAAGTGTTTCTCTTGTAATGCTGGACTTCTCTGCTACCCTGTGCCCAGCAATAACCTGAGCTTGAGTTTCTGCTTTAGTTACCATACACGTCTCCCTGCTTCTCCATGCAGATTGAAAGAGGTGCTGTGCAGGAACAGATATTCAGTGACTGTAATTGATGTCAGAATTGACATCCCCTGCTTTGAACGTTAGTGTGAATATAAGGAACTTCAAACAATTCTTTTAACAACTTATTTGTTGTTAAACATGGTCAAACTCTTTGACCACAAACAGAGGAACAAATATTGTTTCAGTTGTTAAACTCAATTATAGCATTATACAGGTAACAAACCACAAACAACTTCTTGCATAAAAAGCCTTTACCATACGGATCTCTACTTCAGTATCTTTAAAATCCTCCTCAAGGTGAAATCAGACCAAACAAGTCTGTCTCACATAGTGAAGAATAGGGATAAGTTCTGTCAGCCTTTTAACCTCTCCGTTCCTCAGGTTTTCAAAAGAATGAGCCACCCTGATTTCCACCTGCAAAAGGTCAGCCCCAGAATGCAAACAATTTATTTGTGCTGAATCTCTCTCTTTTCTTTCCCTGAACTTGAGTTGACATGAAGGACTTGGCTTAGCTATGCGCAGACTCCAAAGGCCAAGCTCCCTTCTCTCTGCCAAGCATGCTGAGATAAAAACACAGATAAGATTCAGAGTTCCTGTACCTTCTGTACCTGGGAAACATAAAAACTTTTGCAGCACTCAACTTCTTTTGGACACTGTGTATAAAAGCAGAAACAGAGTACACAAGCGGCAAAACTCCTCTCCATCGAGACTGTGTTCTATAAATTCCTGCTGTAGAGGTATTCAGTGGAGATTTGTATAATGTTCAAACGTTGCTTTGATATGAGGCTTTTTTCCTTTCCTGTCTTTCATTCTTACTCATTCTGTACCACTCCAGCTTGAGTTGTGCAGCTTACCTTCTTTTGCTGTACTGTCAGCTTTCTTGCAGCCATCAGGACTTGGATGCCCAGAGCACACATGCTGCCAGGGCTGATAGAAGACAGTGAGTTTATCAGTGTGAAGAATGGCATAGGCATCACTGTACTCTTCTGATTCTTTACTTGTTAGTCATAGTTTGCAAATGTTACAGGGATAATAACTTTGCAATATCTTCAAACACTGCACACAGAGAAGGCATGTGGCACTATTTGGGCACTGTTACCCACTGCCCAAATGGCCTGTATAGAGCACTTACTAACAAGCAAATTATTTTGGCTATTAAGGGCATGCTTATTACAAAAACATGCTTTTGATAATCATTTCAGGCTTCAGCTCTGTTCCTGAATTTTCTTTAGATTTTGCCCACTTCCCACTCCTTGGTGAGCAATGCTCTCATTGTTTATTGTTAATCATCCTTGCCTGCATGATGACAGCTGGTTTTTGATCAGCATCTGAACAAAACCACCTTTTCTGGATGGGTCATAAAACGGGTTGGAATTATGAGGCATCTTTCTCCAGATTATATTGCCCTCAGCTATGTTCTGTCAGAGACACTCTGTAGTACTGTGTAAACACATTCTCTTTCATGTCACAGTGATCTGGAAATAATGTCTCTGAATGGAACAAAATGGAAAGAAAAGATGTTTTCTCACAGGCCTGTCCCAAAATGGTATTTTTAAAAATATCAGAATAATCTTCTGTACAAGAGGCAAAAGTGAACTTATTTTCCTTCTGACACCTATTAGAGAGACAGACTGCACAGCCATTGTTCTGCAACTTCATTTTTATTCATTTTTTAAAGATCCCTCCTTGTCAGCCAATCACAAGAGGTCTTCTGGGGCAGAGTGAGCATTTTCAATGAAATACATCCCAGTCATCTGCAGAATTCCTGGCTCTAAGGCTTGCACTGCTATTTCTACTTGTAACGGTTCTGGGCAGGCTTGTGCTTTATCCTGTGCACTTGTAGTGGTAGCAATGGATTCTTCCCTGTCCCTTTAACATCAGCTTTCCTTTCAGCATTGACAATGATCATCACAGGCAACAACTCAGCACTGAAACCAATCATCTGCCTCTTATCAATGGGATGGGCAGGCAGCAAGCTGGGAAAATAGCGACGGTTATTTCTGACCCTACCCATACCATTGACCCAATCAACTGCACATCAAGGATTGGGCAAAATATATCTCTACTGAAGCAAGAGACAAAGCAGTAAACATCCTGGTATATTGCTTTTTCCCGAGAGTTTGTGGTGATCCCAAAGCTGAGTCTGTACTGTATTTTCAAACTCACTGTGAAAATGAAGGTAGTATCACACACAACAGTCAGAGTATTTAAAACAGCTTTCACACTTCTCATAGCTTTTCCTACCAAAAATGCTGAACAGTGCTTTTCCTTATTACACATCAGTTCAAGAAGCAAAGGGCATGCCAATGAAGCAAACAGACTTAATTTACTGTTCTGAGAATCTGGATACTCATACAATGTCAATGTCACCAGGATGTGGACTATAAAATTAATTTGAAAGAAAAGGAGAGTCTATCAGAAAGTTTTGAATTTTCATGATACAGCTGGAAGCAATGTATGTAATATTGTGCAGCACATGCTAACCAGATTTTCAATGGTACATTGGGCACTTATAAAGGCAAATGAGCCCCCTGATATGCTTCACAGGATTAATAAACATGAACTTGACAAAACTGCATTTCATTCCCATACAAAAAAATGGTAATGAGTTAGATAGATAAAGACAATATAGCACAAAAAGCCCAGTTGTCTTGCCAGAAGTTATACAGAGAGAAAAACAACCCTGGTTTGTGAGGTCTCAGTGTTCAGACAACCATAGTGATACTTTGTATTTATGTCAGAAGCTCCTCAAGAGATGTGTTCTCTAGCTTTTTACTCCTCTTTTACTAGAAGATTTGAAGTAAACTAGAAAGCTTATAATTAAAAGAGTTAAGCAAAGCTAAAATCTTCGGTTAAGGCACCAAAATAAACCTGGAGCTGCTGAAATGGAAAACAGAATGAGTCACCATCCAAGAAATGCCTCAGGCTTGCCATTCTCTCACTATATGTCAATATTCTCTAATAAACCTGATATTCAAACATTCAAAGTGCCCAGCGTAAGTTTAACACAGTTACCAACACAAAAACAAAGCATAGATTTATATGCACCTTTGTTGTCCCTGTGCTTTGCTGGGACCTTTGTTGTCCATGCTTCCTAGGTGCTTCCTTAGAAGGGCCTCAGGAACATTCTCAGAGCATTTCTTGGCCCAGTACAAGCAGGATTTTCTAGGAACCAGAGCTCATGTCGAGGGAACACTACCTCAAAGGGCAAGAGTGGACTAAGTCTCAGGAGTGGCCTAGAATTCAGAGTATTGCCTGGGATGTTTTACCATATATAGCCAGGATACAGTCATTAAGTAATTTGACACTCAGGTCTCTGATTTTGCCCTTATTCTCAAAGATTCTGCTGGAAAAGGTGGAGCTCTGACTTATTTCAGCTGCATTATCTACAGGTTTCTATCTGAGAGATAGAGGTCTTCACATGAAATTCTTTCTCAAAGAGAAAAAAAGAAAGTCATAGAAAGAGTCATCGAAAAATTATAAATAGATTCAATGAACAAACATGAACACACAGATACACACACAAACTAACAAAAACAGCAATAAATTGAAGCAGACCATAAAAAAAAAGGGGGGCAGTCCTTCAGCTGGTATAAACAGAAGTACTGATTAATCTTAAGGCTATAATGAATGAGAGAGCACACCCCAATAAAATAAATGCATTGTTTGCAGTACAAATAAAACAGTTTTGAGCCATTTTCACAAACACAACAAGACAAAAAAAACAAAAACCAAAGAGATTAAAATCTATCTGTAGATACTTTATTCCCTCTGTGCCTGCCAGGAATTTTACATGCAGTTAAAGCTATCTAACTATCAAAAAAAAAACGAGTGAGAAAATGGAAGGAGTCCAGAGAGTCCAGAATACAGTAAAAATGACCAGAGAGCTGGAGAGACTGATACGCAGTGAGTGACTAAAATAGAACTGAATTTTTAAGACATTGGCTGTATGACAATTAAAGAGATACAGCAATCTACAGTCTGAAAGACATGAATAAAAAAGAGAGAGACTTTTATGGGAATAGAGAAAGGGAAACAGAATAAGAAAAAAAATGCATGCTGGATTTCCAAAGTAGACTGAACGAGTCTCCCAAGCATGGAATGTGTAAAAGATCAGCTAGTCTAGGGATGACAACGTTCTCTTCTCCCAGAACTGTCTAGAGTAGGTCTCTCAAAAATTTCTTATTCCCATTCTTATTAATTCTTCTGCTCTGTGCTCTGTACTACTAAAGCAGAGTAGTAGCTAGCATTTTATTCAAGGAACATCTAGCTCTGGTCAAAAGTTTTGGAGAACAAACCAATTCTTAACCCAGCCCCTGATCTCTGCTCTATCTCCTAACTCTGCTACCACACTGTGCAGATTCCACTGGTACCTGAGCTGTTTCCATATTTCCTCCACAACATCCCTTTTCCATTTTCATTTTAGCAGGCCAAGAGACCAAGCTCTGAAGCTCTGAGGAACTTTCAGGTTCTGGTTTCATGCCACACTGAAGCTTAATGCCTTTCTTTCCTCTGCTTCTATAAGTAAACAGCCATAAACCCTGGGGTTGCACATTTTAACAAGCCACCACTAGTCAGCTGAACAGCAGCAGCTGTTGGACCACTGTGCTGCAAGGACAAAGGAGATGGTTCTGCTCCCCAGCTCTGGCAGGGCTGAGGCATGAACTGGCTCAGGAATTGCCACTCAGTGCTGAGTAGCTCTCCATACCCTACATCCCTTTCTCAACCCTTTATAATGTTCAGCTGGCCCACTTAGCAGGAACCCCGTTAGGGTGTCTTATAGTCTTTAACATGCTTGAACACACAGGAAACACTGATTGTATCAGTCCCAGTACTGCTGTAAACACTGAAGTGGCCAGCAGGACTAGGGAAGTGATTGTCCTCCTGTGCTCGGCACTGGCCAGGCCACACCTCAAGTTCTGTGTCCAGTTCTGACCCCTCACTACAAGAAAGATATTGAGGGGTTGGAAGATGTCCTAAGAAGGGCAACAAAACTGAAGAGTTGTCTTGAGAGTAAGTCCTATAAGGAGCAGCTGAGGGATTTGGGTGGTTTAGCCAGAAGAAAAGAAGGCTCAGGGGGGACCTTATCACTATCTGCAACCAACAGAAAGGAGGCTGTGGCCCAGGCAGCCAGAGACAGGGCAAGAGGAAACAGCCTCAAGCTGGTCCAAGAGAGTTCACACTGAACATTAGGAAGAATTTTTTCCCTGAGAACGTGGTCCAGCATTGGAACAGGCTACCCAGGGAGGGGGTGAAACTACCATCCCTGGAAGTGTTCAGGAAATGGCTGGAAGAGGCACTTAGTGCTATGGTGCAGTTGACGTGGTGGTGTCCAGTCAAAGGCTGGACTCGATCTTGGAAGTCCTTTCCTTCCTGTAATGATTCTCTGATTCTATGATTTAATACATACTATAGTCAGTACTTACATATAGTCAGCTTCCAAATCCCAACCTGGGATTTTTTCACAAGATCACCACTTATTTCAGCTTTCAAATCCGAGTCTCAGTGAATCATTGTGAGTTTTATCCTGTAACATATGCTGATATATTAATAATAGCTTTGGTGACACATCCTATAAACTGCTGGTAGAAGCAAATTTTTTAAAAAATTTGAAAGCTCACAAGAATGAATTATGAAAACACACTAAAAACATTTCCAAACTACTATTGGTGGGAGAAAAGAAAAAAGAAGTATCTAAAAATGTCTGAGCCCAGCCCCTTTGCTCTTCCCTGTGCTCTCCATCTGCTCCCGAGGAACCATATTCCCACTGTCTGTATTAAACAGCAAACTCCCTCATCCCTCAGAGGAGACTATTTGAGCACTATTAAGTCATCAAAAAAGCAACTCAGGAAACCTCATGGGAGTACTTGCTTTCTTCCTTTCTCATATTAGAAATCAGAGGCTATGCTGAAAGCTACTATAAACATCTCTATTATCGCTAACATAGCTTGGCTAAAAGAGATCCAGAAAGTGCTAAAATCATTTCCACAACCAGTTTTTGGCCTGCACATATTTATCTTGTCACCTCTACTCGGACTCTCAAAGCATCTTTCACCTCAACACATACAAAACCAATCTTCATAGAAGCATCTGGCTAAATTTAGTAGCAATGGATATAATTCAGCAAATTAAATAGAAATGTTTAGCCATGGCTTACATTTATTTGCATTGATTGGCCACTGAAAACAGTGAATTTTACACAGGATAAAAAAATGACAAGAAGAGCAATGGAGCACAAGGGAGTTTCCATACTCACAGACAGGATCTCATTATCCTTTTTAATGGAACAAGTCAAAGGTCAGGGCTTCAGTGCTGACAAAGTAGCATACATATGATGTACACACTTTTTCCAAAAGTCTCAGTTTTCCTATGCAAACTCCTCAAACATGCAATTTATTTTTTTTCTGGTTATACTGATATGGCTATATCAAAGCAATATGTTAATGTTTGCAGTTTAAACCTCTCTACATGTGTCAAATCTAAATATTTAAACTGCCCACTGTGTAAATTAGAAAATGTAGCTTCTAATAGTATCTTTAATCTGCTAGGCCCTCCAGGGTCGGCATCATTTTAAAACATCTCACATATCCCTGAATGGTATACAAATTTCTCAGTTCTCTACAATTGCTTCCTTCAAACAGATTTGCATCCAGGCATAAATTTATCAGAAAAGAGTTAGTGGATTCTAACTAACTCTCAGGTTAGTTAGAGTCCACTAACTCTGCCTGGCTCACTTCTTGAAATCTCCACTGTGCAGCTGCCTCTCCCTTCTACCCATGCTGCAAGGCCAGGGGATGGCTGCAGCCACTGTTTTTACACCTCATCCCTAATGTTAACAGTGGACATGAACAAGAAAGTGCTAATTGCTTTTTATAAATGGGGCTGATACTGCAAACCCACTCTCCAGTGGCAGACTGTGATTTGGGAGATCTTTCAAGAAGAACAACTCCCTAGCTTTTAGCTAAGCTATAAGCTTTTAGCAAAGCTATAAAGCAATAAAGCTATGGACAGGCTGCTCCAGCTGGTTGGATTGGGTGAGATGCAGCAGGAGTGGCTGTGAAATGGGCAGAGCTGTTCAAAGGCAGGTCCCAGGTTGTGCACATGCCTCAAGTAGGGGGAGAGATAGGAAGCAGTTTGTACAAACCAGTATGTCTCATGTTTGGGAGCCTGTGTTGGTGGCCCCCACCTTGCTTTACAGCAGCACCAAGTCCAAATTTCCATGTCCAACCCAACCACCTACCAGAAACCTGACAAGTGCCTTTGGGCTGCACTCAGGTCCCCGTATCAGTAGGCCAAAAAAATAACAGTTGCTGGACAGAAGCACCCTGAAGGCTGGGGCTGAACCTCAACTCTGTCAATTGTTTTATTCTTCTAATTCATGGAGCAAAGAGTACTGGAGGAAGGCAGGAGGGGTGAGGGGAAGCAGGGTAGAAACACAGCTCATAAGTATGTCCTGAATCATCACGCTGTTTCTTTGCTTGCCTTTGAACCTATTGTAAACTCGTATTTGCAGGCTTTCCAAAACATTTATGTGAGATCAGTATCACTAAACTTGCCAGTATGGGAGAAAAAACCCCATCAATACGAGTTACACATAGATGCAAAACTTTTCTTCAGAAGTTTCCGACAAGAACAATGCAGCATGGACCAGAGCATTGTAATAGGTGATTTTCTATCCAAATCTTGCTATCCAAATCTAGTTATTTTTATATCACTTTCTTGGGTTCTTTTCAAAGCTCAAAGCTCTCCTTAATTTAAAGTAGTGGTGAAAATTAAAGGCAGATGAAGTTAGAAACTTCCTTTTTAATTTAACAGGACTGGATGATTGATTAGTAACGCCACTTCTCTCTGAGACTGACAGGTGACTGCTCAGCAAGAATGAACTCCTGGGAACTCATGAGATCACTCTGCATATCAATATCACCAGGTACTTTCAGCAGTCATTATAATAATTTAGTCACTTTATACAGATCACTCTTAGGTTTAAAACATGCTCTCAAATAAAATAGAGGAAATCCTTTGTATGGACCGAAGATAAAACCCAAAGAAGGCACGAAAATACTTGTAATGGCAAACGCAGTATTTTATTGCAGGAAAAAACAGACAGTTTAAGCAGCAGGAGTCAAATAAACCCCGCTGGAGCGTGACGGGCCGGTGGGGCCGGACACGGGAACCTCGGTGGGCAGCGGCGGCTCCCCCCTCCTCCTCCCTTCTTTCCCTGTTTCCCCAGAACTGCAAAGGGGCCACGGACACGGCCCGACACGGCCGAGAGCACGATCCCCTCGGCTTTCTGTTCCTGCTGCCGGTTCGCGATGCCGCAATCGCTGGCAGAGCCCAGCCGGGCAGGGGCTGCGGGGACAGCGGGCAGCGCAGACGAGGGGGGCACGCTGTGGCCGTTGCCGGGCCGTGTCCGTGGCCCCTTTGCAGTTCTGGGGAAACAGGGAAAG
>JAHLSL010000009.1:21989966-22005565 GCA_025920805.1 Petroica traversi
CGGGGCTGGGATCGGGTCCCCGGCGAGGCGGGGTCCCCGCGGGCTCCCCGCGCCCCAGCTCCCTGTGACGGCAGAACCGCCTCTCCTTCCAGCTGGGGTTCGAGGATGTGATCGCCGAGCCCGAGCTCACCCACTCCTTCGACAAGGTCTGGATCTGCAGCCACGCTCTGTTTGAGCTCAGCAAGTACGTGATCTACAAGGTCCTGACTCTGGTCCTCGCCATACCGCTGGCCCTGGTTGTGGGGATCGTCTTCGCCACGCTCAGCTGCCTGCACATCTGGTAAGCGCTGTGTCCGGGGGTGCCTGGGCTCTGCTGGCAGCTCCGCAGGGCTCGCCTCCTGTAGCGTTCATTGCAGTCACCAGCGATCGCCGACTTTACACCGGTAGTCACATTAACTGCTTTATTTTTAACGGAAGAAAAAAGAAAACTGTGTTTTCTCTGTGATTCAGATCCTTGCCTTGGCTTTACCAGCGGTCTGTCATGACTGTGCAAGTTCCTTGAGGCAGAGAGCCTGTATTGCCTCTTGGACAGCACCTACAGCAATGCATTCCAACCTTGGCTGGCTTCTGGAGTGAGAATAGTGACTGAATTTGTCTTTTAAACTGAAGTGCAGAATTTTTTCAAATATGTATTTTAAATTCATTTTCTAGGCAGAACTATTACTAACACCTGAAGTTATTCCTAATTTCTTAGTACCGTTGCCTCTTTCATATTTTTTTCCTCACAGACTGAAGAAAGCTTTTGAGGGCCCAGCTTGCTCTATATTACTGCCATAAAATGTGCTGCCAGTGCCTTGCATCTAGTTCATAGCTATCTCTAGATGCAGTGCCCCAAAGCTCTCCCACCTAAGCAAAAAACTCTGCTGAGCTCAGGAAAGCTGCTTCTGGCCATGGCACAAGTTCACAGGCAGATACACTGGCTGTCCAGGTTACACCAAACATGTGTGCTTTAAGCATAATATACTCACAAAATATCAATAACAGTAGTTTGGGACCAGAAAGGGAGATGATGGTGGAGAAGGAAGAAAGGCAGGGAGAATAATGAGGTTGGGGAAAGAGCTGACAATCCAGAAGGCTGCAGAGGAAGGGATGAATGCGAATTATTGACATTATTTCAGCAAACCAGGATTTTCTGTATGCATGAGTTTTGGACAAAGTCTCATTTGACTGGGGTAACACTGAAATCCTTTATCTTTTATTAAGGAAAACAGAATACAGAAACTGGAAGTGAACTCAAAACCCTAGGAACCCCTTGATTATCTGAACCTGTGGTGGCAATCTCGTGGGTGCAGATTTCAGTTTTTGGAAGTGGAATGGAAGCTTGTGTTGAAGCCATTGTCAAGCTACTTTGAAAACTGATTAACTTGAATTTTGGTGTTTGCCAAATATCCAAAGGAATTGCAGTGCAGTTTAGAGATGCCCACTTGCTACATCTCTTGTTCCCAAATTGTTGCAAACAAACAGTGCATAGGAACAGTTTTGCCCAGATTTTTAGATCTGTCAGCTGTCACTGTGCCATAGTGTGCAGTGTCAGTGTGAAAATGTATGGTCAATATATATAGGTTTCCATTAGGGAAATATCTGTGGGAAAATTCACCAAAGCCAAATTTATTAAAACTGTAGTACTTTTTTTGTGCTTCAGAAGGGTCTTGTATCTGGATTTCAAGACTGGATACCGAGTTTCAGTGATCCAGGACTCAGAGGTCAGTTACTATTTATGCACATAGTCCCTAGTGACTATCTCAGGAACTGTGGGTTCTCAGCACATGTGAAATAGGACTGTCTAAATGTAGCACTTCATTTGAAAAGTTTCACTTGACTTTCTGTGGACACATGTGCTTTCCCAACGAATTATTTTCTTTGCCCAGATTTGTTGTCACTGTAGAACTGATCTTTCATTTTAATCTTCACATCACCTGGGATGGATGTGAAAGAATCATGTAACTCAGCAGTGCTATCTGCACCCGTTGGACTCCGTCCAGTGCTACCATCCAAGGGCAATACTGCTTCTTATTCCCACAAACTGAAGTTGGATTTGTTCCAACACAAAGGTGGAACACTCTAAGTTGGCATCTCTGCACCTCTTCGTGTTCCAGATTTCATGGGAGTGAGGAGTTCAATGTTCCTGCATTTGAGAGGGTAGTGCAAAAGCAGTGCACATTTAGAGGCCCTAAACATAGGGTACTGGCTCCCTTGTAGGCCCATTGGTTCAGAAGTAAAAAACCACCTAACTCCTTGTTTTGTACATGAAAGAAAGGGAATTCCATTATAATTCTGTCTTCAGCTGTTTAAATGTCATGGGAAAACCCTGGGGCAAACCCTCCCAGAAGGCTGCCACTCAGAGTCTCTGTGCTTCACTTTTATCATCCAAACCAGGGAGGTGATGTTGATATATCATAAGGGAGCCTTTCCTGAGGCTAAATTTAAAAGTGTTTCGACAACTTTTGGAGGTGCTCAGGCAGAAAGCTCTATTGATGTCACACAGGTTGTTGCAGTTTCATCAGCAAACTGTTAAAAATCCACATAAGTTTAATTTAGCATTTCTCACACTCAAGGGCGCCTTATGAATTGTCCCCATCATACCTGATAGTAAATGATACCTTTCACCTGCAAAAAGAAAGCTAAGTAAGAAATAAATAGTAATACACTTAATTTCATTTTTAACCATAAAGATGGAGCATATTGTGTTCCCAAACTGGCTGCTTGAGCCAGGCTCTGGTTTCACACTACCTGGTAAAAGATATTGATGGGCTGAAACTGGGCCAGCTATCAGGCTGGTGATCTACATATAAGCCAGTTCAATGAAGTCTGCTTCACACTTTTCCTTTACTGATGACTGTCATTCTCAGAGCACACAGGCCACGCCGAGTTGTAACACCTTTCTGTGAAATTAGCTTTAAAAGATGTCCTTAGGTTGCAGCTCTTAAGGTTATTGATTATTGAACACGAGCAGAAGACTTCTGGTTTTTCAGACAGCTCATGCAAAATCATTATATTTCTTGTAGATCAGTGACTAATTCTTGTTCCAAGCCACATATTTGTCACCTCTTGGAAATTAACAATTGAATTTCACAGTAGCCTTTTCTGTAGTCTTATCAGAATAGTGTTCTGGTACGTTGCATATTTACCCTAAGAATAAGTGATCCATTTGAGTCGTGACTCTGAGATGGGCTCAATCAGCTCTGTAGTCAACATCAGCTAAAGCAATAGGTATTCACAGCACTTCTCTGTTTGAGCTTCCATCCACAGTGCCAAGATGTAGCCAGGGACTTACATGCAAAGCAGATATGCACATGCATTATTTCTTACCTTTTTTATGTAAACTTCATTTACATAACTGCTGCTATCATACTCAACCCTAAAATCACATCCCTGCTGACTTCCTGAAATCAAAATAAATTGCAGTCCAGCTAGGAAGACCTACCTTGTAACCTGGTGGTGCTGCCTTGATGCCTCTTTGATGTCCAGTACATATCCCTTGGTTTATGAAAAGGAAGTACGTGGTGGTTGTCTTGCTTCCTTTGTAGTAGTTTTATCTTTTCCAGTCTACCCAAGTCCTGGAATATATAATGTTTGATTTTTCATGCACTTCAAATACTCTGTATGAGTCGTGAAGGGCTTTGGTGGTTATCTGTTGCCTTAATTGTCCCAATGGTTAATGGCATGCAACAACAAGCTCTACAATTGCTAGGTAATTGTTAGCTAACTTTTCACAATGCTTGCTTGTATTGTGGAGCCATACAAGACTTTTAATTCACAATCATGGTGTAGTACATGGAATTAGGTAATTTAAGCACAGAAACACAGAGCATTTGAAAAATAGTATTAAGACATGTCTGAGATTCCATTTTGAAAAACATTACAGGAGAAAGTGCAATTCTTCACTTTGAAGCAGGAATCTGAATTAATGGTACATGTCTACTCCAGCGTTGTTGCCAAAGTCTGTGAAAAGTTGATTCTCATTATCAGTGGGAATTAAACTGGGCTCTGCCATTTCCAAGAGGTGTTTGGTTCTTGACAGTGTTCACTCAGGGTTTAGCAAGAAGAAAAAGTAACTTGAGCAAAAGTGAGAAAGGTGGAGGGGTATAATTTTGTAGATGTCATGGCTTGAACAGAATAAAAAGAAAACAGGATAGGAGGGAAAAATTAGGGTAATTTGCGCTTTTCAATTCAACAGTTCCCAAAAGACACAATTCATCCCACTTGGTGAAAGGAGGGGTATTTTATGATACATACACATAGCAAGATTCAATGAGAGGCCATATAGGTAGCTGTCTTCAGCTTAGATGACAAATTCAACAGGCCTTTTGTTTTCTTCCCAATATTTCCCAATGCTACATGGTACCACTAGCAGTACCAATATGGCATCAGTGTTGATATCCTTGGGATATGCTACTTTAATTTCACTGTCAGAAATTGCTCAGGCAGGCAGTTTCCATGCCTGTGAACAAAAGTGTAGACCAGGGTAAATCCACAGCAAAGGATGTGTGTGTTATATTTGTCAGGTCACAAAAACAAATGTGTGGTTTCTAATAGCTTTTGATTATGTATTTTTAAGTGTGACTGGTCACTCCATGGAAAGCACATTGTGACCTCTGATAATCTGGAAATATCACACTGTAGGATAACATATCCTGTGCAGAACGGGATGCAGGCTTGTACACACATAAATACATACACACACTCAGATAATTTAAATGTTAGAAAATACCTTTTATGACTCTCCTGGGTGTAAAGGATTTTCTTCTCTGATGAAAGATTTTTGAATAATTGTTCTATAAGTAGATGGACTTTTATTTTAAAATTGAAAGTTATTTACATTAATTAGCTTTAGTTGCTATCATGTCTCATATACTCTACCATGGATTTAGCCACACTGGGTTTTGCATGCATTTACTGTAAATAAAAAATTGAATAGCAAGTACTAAAAGATTATAAAACATTACCAAAATATTTTAATGATTATTTTATTTATGATTATCAAAATAGGTTGAGTTCTAGTACTGTGTGAATGACCTCTACAGCAATTTCAAGTACTATCATCACTGCTTCTCCAGCCTTCTACATCTTTCTGTGCATCTTCTGCATGCTGTGGTATTTGTTTAGTTTGTATTTTGTGTGATCCTGTCAATGGAGGGTCCAGAAGAAGTGTTGTCTTTTCTGCTTCTCTCCATTTCAGTTAGATTTTTTAAAAAATCAGGCCAAATTAATTATAGATGATAGCAAAGGAGCAAATACATAGTCCTTATAAACTATCTGAAATGGAGAAGAGGTGAAGTCAACACAAATGGAACAGTCATTTCTGGTGCTTTCCCTGTGTTGCTTGGAAAAATAGCTTTTTTTTTTTTTCCTTTGCATTATTGATGTTTATCAGCTGTATTCTAACAGGTTAAGACCTATTTTTTCAGTCTATAAATCATGTGTTCTATATGCAATGATATTATAGATGGTTTTAAACATGTAGTTTACAGGGTTCAGTTTAAAACTAGAGGCACATTATTCCAGTAATGCTCACAGTCCTATATGGGGTGTTTTTGCAGAGACAAAAGAGAAGGTTTTAGAAAAACTATTCTTGTTTAAATCCATCTGGGCTAGCTTTGAGTAGAGCATTGATGTACTAGTATATGGCTTGCATTGTATGACAAAAGCTGTTAGATAAACACTGAAAGTAATTTATTTTGATCCTTTACTTTTCTAACCTTCAACTTTTTAAAACATGGTAGGGTTTTTGTACTAAGTTAATCTGAGGAGTATGCACTGTACATACACGGCACCTTTTTCAGACTTAGGATGAAATGGTAAATTGTATATTTTCTGTCATTCCAATCAAAGTCAGCGAGAGTTCTGCTGTGGAATTATGCAAATTCAAGATTGGGAAGTTAAATTTTGAATGCAACAGTAAACTAGAACAGAGTTTATTATCTTTATCAAAAGAATCTATAGCTTCTTTCACCTAATTTAGGAAGTAAACATGTTCAGTATAGCAGACAGATTTTTTTAAAACTTTGCTCTAGTAGCACTCCAGTATTATTTACGTATATATTTAGTTTGTCTGCGCCCAAGTAAGAATAGCTTAGTGAAATGACCAGAAGTTAAGGCCAGTAAATTTTTAAGGGAGGAGAATAATTTAAAATAGTGTGGTCAGTTACCATGTATCCACTGGCCCTCCTGAGCTGCCCATATGTGCACTTCTGGCTCTCCTCCACTCTTAGCGTGCTTGGCTCAAGCCACCAGCAGTGACATTGCTTTGGAATTGGTACACATGGAGAGCAATCCCCAGATGCTTACCAGTGCTCAGGAGATGAAAGCACAATACTTTCTAGTATGCACCCTGAGTGAATAAAAAGATCTTTTCCCCTGAGGAGGAGCTCTGACCATATTCTAATCTTAATTTCTCACCCACACATGAAGAACTGTATAGGATCAGCCCGTGTTTCTGAGATGTGGCATGTATCTGTATTGTAAGAATCTGATGTAACTGGATATTGCCTTCCTGTTTCTGTTTCACTGTAGCAACTTGTAACAGGGAAGGGTAGGAATGAGACAGCAAGGGGTGTGATGTGTGTGTGTGTGTGTTTGTGCCTATGCACTTGTGTGTGCCTGGAAGAGAGACAGATAAAAGAAACACCAGAAGAGGCAGCAGAGCAGGAACAGATTGTAAAGAGTGCTGTTTCCAGTAACTCAAACTGGGAAACATGGTGTTTCTGTCAAAGCCTAAAGACCCACATTCAGATATGCCCACAGCACAAGTGAGTCCTTAGGAGATGACTGCTCTTTGGCCACTGTGGGTGGCAGCAGGGCTACAGCAGGTCATGTACACCAGCCCTGCCAGCAGCACGGAGAGACAGCAAAGGTTCATCATTCTAAATGGCATGGAAAGAAATTTCCAATTTGTAAACAGAGACAGAATGAAAAGTAAGCTGGTGTCTACACTCTCATATTGCATGCAAATTATTCTGGCCAAAGAACCACATGTGTCATGGTGTTTCTGCAAATGCAGGCCTGAGGCCTTGAGCAAACAGAATGGATGGAAAATGACTGCAAGAGAGTAAAATCAACTTGCTTAAATATTTACATTTATAGTATAAAGTTATAAAAGTCAAAAGAACCACTTCTCTTCATCAGATGTCACACTTGAGTTTCATTATCCTGATTTCCCCATGCTGTAGCAGCACCGCTCTTCAAATCTTTCATTTTCTCTTTCCCAGGGTCGTGGTGCCTTTTGTGAAAACCTGTCTGATGGTCCTGCCTTCGGTGCAAACTGTATGGAAGAGCCTGACAGATGTTTTTGTTGTGCCATTCTTTCAGAGCCTAGGCCGGTGCTTTGCCATGGTTAATATTCGCCTGGACCAGGAGTGAACATCAGAGATGTGACACTGCCATAGTTGTAGCTGGTGTTAAACTTCCTCGCTAACCTAACATACAAGCACTTACCATTCATTCCAAACTGTTAAATTACAATGGCTGGTTTAAGTGGGAACATGCTGTTTTTATTAAAACTCATTTATTATCAGGGAGATCCATTTAAGAATTAGTAGGCGTTTTTCATAGCTCACTGTTCTAACAACAGAGTGATCATGGAGTATATTGGCAACACTTTATTTTAATGGTAGGTTGATGGGTAGTTTACAGGAGAATTCTCATGGAGGATTAAAAGCCACCACAGTGATAATGATTGGCATTATTACTATAAATAAATCAATGTGATACCTTAGAAAAAAACTGATCTCTGGGGTTTCACACTGACTTTTTTGCAGTTCCACCCGGGATCATTTTTGGCCTCGCTATGCACAATGATAAACTCAGTCCTCTGTTATCAACAGTTAAAGCGAACGTGACTCACTGCATAAACATACAGGGAAAGGAACTGTTGTGTAATTCTCCTATACCAGGGGAAACTCCACAGAAGTTTATTCCTTAAAATAAGGTGTTAGCTAATGATCTGTAACATTAGCTAATCTGTATATTTTATTTAACGAGAGATTAACTTTGCTGTATATTTTGTACCTTTGTAAATGACAATTGATCTGGGTTTTTTGAAGCAGAATTTCTCTAGTATTTGAATTCTAACCAACTTACTAAGCTGCAAGCGTGAAACATTGCAAAGATTACTTTAGATAACTAAAATTTCCTCTTCTAAATTAAGTAGATTTTGAGTATTGCTGTGCAATTCTAATATATTGATTATATATGATTGTGTGTAAAAGCAAAGATTATAAGTGTTTTCATACACAATTATGCAAAAGACTTGGAAATATCTGTTTATGAGAAATGGTTTTTATTAAAAATTTGGTGTAATAAATGCTACCCTGCCTATTTCTGTATATTATTGGTGTGAACATTGTGATATTTAAAGTGATAGACACTATGCTAGCCCTTTAGGTAGCAAGCTCTTACAGAAGGCAAGTGAGTGTACTTGGTATCCTTGTCTAATTCTCCTAACCTACTGACTTGTCTCTCTGTTGCTTATATACAATTTCAAAGCCTAATCCCTAAAAAGACTCTTCTTTCTTCTGCACCTAATACGACTTTTTAAACCAGAAGAACTGAATGTGTGCAGAGGTACATTAAAATTACATTAGCCTTCTGGTGGGCTTATGCTGCTGTTTTATTTAAATACAGATGGTAAGTTGCAATTGTAAAATGTTTGTATGATTTAGAATGTTATTTTCTAAAATGATGTCTCAAATTTCTTATCAAACAAGTGGTATCCAATAAAATAATAAAATACCTGCTGTTTCCCATTTTCAACTTCATTTATTTTCAGATTTATCAGCTTTTAAACAAATTCTTAAAATGCCAATCGGCATAGAATACTATGCAGTACTTCCAAAATATGTGAGAGATAAAGAAATGGATGGGGATCAATACAGTTCCACTATTACCAACTGCATTTAACATATTTATAATAGAAAGTGACATATTTCTGTGTATAATTTAGCCCATACAGAATTATTGCTTTCTCTGAGGCAGGTCTCTCTGCAGAATTTTGGCAACATTCAAAGTAATGCTTAATTCTTTTTGCAGGCACATGCTTTCTTTATAGATGAGCTGCAGAATTTTCCTTTTCTCGCTCGTTGGCCTGTTAAAGCTACCTGACACTGTATATTCTTTGTATATTTAGAACACCTTTGTATATTAAAAGTATTTTTAGCATTTGTGCCATTTAGAGGGGGATTCATATGGCTTTTAAAAACTGGACCTTAGTGATTAGTGCTCATGGAAACTTTTCTTGTTCTTTTTTATTCTGCAAGAAGTTAGCTTGTTTTTCAGATGTGTTCTTCAAAATACCTTTCTCATGTTAAAAATGGAAATAACTCTTTTGAAAATAAAAATTGGCCAGGCTAGGCTTGAACTCTTTTGAGAGTTATTTTCTTTTACAGCATCCAAGGACTTTTACAAAGATATTTTCCACTGAAAAATATCCCCTTGATGAATTCATTTGAAAGAGAAAAAGAAAATAAATGTATCAGTAATAGTCCTTGTGTCTAAAAGGAGCCCTATAAAAGCCTAAGCTTTGAAGGAACCCAAGTCTGGATTTAAAGTCTTGAGAATTAGGCCATTCCCTAAAGAAAGCTGTATCATTTTATGGTATGTAATCCTGGATAGATGCAGTCTTAAATAGCTTACTGAAATCAACTGGCTCTAGCTGCCACAGACAGTTGAGTAGAATGGTTTAGATTGTTCTTATTTTGATTTAGGCTTGTCATTGACTAGTTCTTTTCCCCATTTCTCTAGTTGCTACAAGACACAAGCAAGCTTGTAATTAAAGCTCTTAGTTTCTTAGATATTTACAACAATATATTTCTCTGGAATGGGTGTGCCTTTACTATAAGAAAATACAAAGTGTACTCTTAGACTTTGGGTAAAATATTAGATGCTTGGCAAATACTCTTACTTTGTCCATAAAAGAAGTGGAAGGAAGTATAAATATTTACAGACTCTCCAATACTCAGGTGTGAATCTGCCCCAGGCAACTCTGGCTGGCAAGTATTTCTCAGGATTTTGTGGTTCTGACACACATCCTGAAGGTCTGGATACTGTGAATACCCTACAGCACTGTTGGACAACGGGGACTGAATGGGAACTGGCACTGAACTGTGCTCTTCAATGTTGGAGTAGGTCTGTCTCCAATTTGTTTGAAATGTGGACAAACCATCCCAGATGATCCCTTAAAAGCAACTTAAAATAAGAATTTAGACAAGGGAGTCCAGAAACTGAGTCTCATCATCGGCAATAAATATAGGAAAATTTAGGCCCAATTCAGATTTGATGCATCTTCATATCTGTGGAATAGGGAAAATGTCATTGTTCATAACAAGAGTAGACTTTCCATCATCATGGTAGAGCTATTATAAATAATAAGTGTGAGATGTTCTGAGTCCAGCCTGACTCTTGTTACTGCAGACCTTAGATTTACAAGCAAGGGCTGGAAACTCAGTTCTGACATGCAAAATATTTCAGCTTCTTGTTTTTCATGAAGATCACAACTAACATACAGAACTCACCCTAGATTCATGCTTATGGACTTTTTAATTGTAATTCAAAAAGAAGTTTAACCTGCCTCCATATGGGAGCCGTTTCCTAAAATGCTCCTGATCTGATTCTGGAAATTTTATATTTGTATCTTATCTTTCACCACCCTAATAGTTCACCTTGTAAATTGAAATAAATTCTTAACAGAAACTTTGATGTATTAGTAAATGTTTCCACCTATCCAAAAAGTTCACTTAAGCATTCAGTGACTAAAAAGTTCAGAACATCCCTGCAGCTCTGGGACCTCAGACCACACACTTGTATTTAGTGGAAGCCAAAGAATGGTAAGTCCTTTATTTTTACAGGGTGTGATCATTCCCCCACCTGCAGAGATAAAACTATTGCTGTTATTAACTCTTAAAAAAAACAAACATGGAAAATAGATGTGTTTGGGATTTTTTTAAAATAAAAATGCAAATGTAACAAGGTCAAACACCAGACACTTTACCAGTGTTATCTGTTGTCTATGCTCATGAAAGTTAGAGTTGAAGGCCTCCAGAGATACTGAACCAGCCGTTAGGCATTAAAATATGATGGTCTTTCTTCATGCAGGGATTTACAAATTAGGGGTGAATTAATAAAGTCTAATTATAGCTTGGTGACACTAATCTTCCTAAGCTTATTGCATGGAATATATCTTCTGAGAGGCAATTCAAAGGAGCTTAGATAGGTTCCTGCTTTGAACCATCCTCCAGAGAAAAGAGTCTGCACTGATTAATGCAAAATATTGGGCTGGGCTTGGCTTGGCTTCTTTCCTCTGCTACATAAAAAGTTGTATTTGCTGCAGAATTGCCAATGGAAGCAATAGAGTTTCATAAAAGTAGTGAGGCAAGTTCTTCTCTGCACCCTTCTCTCACAACTCGATGCCAGGGGTGAGTGTCACCCCTGTGTGTTAGATGTTCCGTTTTGGCTGTTGTGCAGCTTCCCCTTCCAATTGCAAGTGGGAGAAAGAAGGACCCCTTGGCATAGCTCTGAATCAGATCCTGATTAAGACACTCAGATGGGGTAAAAGATAGAGATTCACTTTTATTTCAAACCTTGAGGAAAGCTTGTCTGTTCTTCCAACTGCCTCAGCTCAATAAGAGCTGCCTTTTCATCTCATGTACCTACCTGATCATGTTTTTTTATTTTACGCGATTAGTGCTATCTCTATTTACCAGGCTATACTTAGGTAGAGAAGCAGAGTGACAAAAAGCCCACCCCACATAAGCCTTAAGGAGCAAGTATTTAAGCCCCATTAATGAGACTGGTTCTCCTAGTCTGATATTTTATATAAAACACGTGAACATTTAACAAAAAGGTAGAACCAGAAGAATGATACAGAGCAGTGTTGATATAGCCCACCGTTCATGGTCCAGCTCAGTAGTTTTCAAGGTATTTGATACTGCAACGGGCTGAGAAACGAGGGACTTCGTTTGCACAAGGTCTTGCATAATTAAAGCTTTCAATCTATTTGCCCCTCTGGTCAAGGCAGTTACAAGCTATCTTACTAAAGACCTACAGGAGCTAGCTCTAATAAAAGATGTACACACCTACTACGGGATTGAGATGAGAAAGAGTCATGCATTTTGATCCAAAACTGTAATCCCTGCCCAGCTGCCACCCAACCAGGAACATGTCTAAACTCAGACGGCACCTCCCTTTCACATAACCCCCCACAATACCTACAGTTTTACTTTTGTCATGCCCAGAACTGCCCTTATTTGAGCAACTTGGCATCTTACTCACATCTAAGCCCAGTCAGAACCCCAAAAGAAGGGGGGCCTTAGACTCCTTAAAGTACATTTAACAGGACATAAGCAGAATAAGGTGCTCCCCAAAATACACTTTCCCAGGAGTGAGTCCAAATGCAATGGCACACCTCAGGCACAAATTGATTTCAGGTTTCTCAGATGTTGGTTTGTCTCTTCTAGCCCTTAGGCTGTTGTGAAATGCTTTATGGCAGCATCACTTTCACATAAAGTGAAATCACTCCTGTCTAGAGGTTGTGAGAAGGAAGGAATGTGAAAAGAGCTACCCACCTCTCCTGATACAACTAATCCTTGGATTCAAGGCATAAACAGGGCAAATACCAAAAGCATACATGAACCTGCAGCCCTGTATGCTGGGGGTGAGTGGAACACATCTCTATGGAAAAGTTCTGATCCAGTGACTTACATGTTAAAATACAGAAATCCTCCAGAGAGTGGGGACAGGATGACAACTTTGAATCCTCCAGGACTACAAGTCTTTAAATAATGGAATGAGGAAAACACTGGCCTGCACATTAAACCTATCCTAATGCTTGTTATCCTGCAACAGGATGAGAACAGTAGCATGACTGCTAAAAGTTCAATACCAACAGTTCTGGCAGCTAAGGCTCTCATCCAGCAAACCACACAAAACTGCACATAAAATGATGTGGTTAAGCTGTTGAATAGAAGACAAAAATAAGCAATGATCTTTCACTCCTAAGCCTCAGGTTTTTAAGCACTCTGCATAAGGCAGGCTGCTCATGGACAGCCTCTGTTACCTGGCAGCCTTGTTGCTGTTGAAACTATACTTAAAGAAAACAGTTCACCAGGGCTGATTTTGATCTTGCTGACATTGGAATATTTCAGGAGTATTGCTAATACCATAACTGGAATAATTACACAAGCCTAAAACAAAAAGGGGGGTGAGAAGTGGAGGAAGAAGGAGTGTTTGATACCAGACAAAGACACTCAGTGAGCAGTCATCCCCATTCAGTTCAGTTTCATGACTCATTTTCTGACAGTTTTTGAGAGATTTTGTCCAATCCTTTTTTTTCCCTCCCCCCCACTGGTTTCTGGGAAGACATGTTTCCTATCCATAACAAAACTTTTCCTCCCCTCAAAATGGAAAAAATAAATCATAAATTGCACATGCTTAGCTCCAGGTTTAGAGCAAGTTTTCAAGTAAGATAATCCTGAGGTTTGAAATTTCAGTTAAAGCACGATTTTGGAGCAATAAAAACTTTTTAAAATTAGGTATGAAATGCCTAAGGCTGGTGGGATGAAGAAAAGCAGGGAGGTGGCCAACCAAGGTGGCATGTAGTCCTGCTTAGCAGCTGACCTGGACTACTAAAGGCACATCAAAGCTCTGTGAGAAGACTGGGTGGCATTTTCAAGGCCAGCTTGAGTGACTACAATTTCTGATAATTTTTGGCCACCCCTGGGTAATCCATTCATAGTAAATGAGAAGGGGGATGGAACCTTTGCACTTTCAGGAGATTCCTGCAGGCCTTTACCCAGCCCTTTCCTACTGAGCTATTACTCTGGGTGTAACGGGAGATCCTTGCAGAACTCCTGTGTTCATCCAAGTCTCTGGCTGTTGAGTTTGTGTGCATTTCTCATACAGTAGTGCTGGAGGCAATGGGCCATGGCTCCATCCATCTCTGTCTCTGCAGAAGTAACTTTCTCTTAACTTCTTCTGGAAGTACCCATGCCTTTTTCTGAGTAGGCTGTCTTCTTGGTATTTCAGCTCTAGAAAGCACTGCTAATGTGATGGTTCATTTCACTTCGTATGCAGCCTGTTCTGGAATTCATCTCATAAAACTTATAAATTCCACTAGTTTATGATATTCTTCTAGCTGCAGTAGCATTGTGTGATTCAGAAATAATTTTTAAAGGAGACTGTGTTTCTGAAAAAACTATTCCAGGACCAATTCAGCATTTCAAATGAAAAAGAATCTCTCTTTTTTTCAGTCCTCCTTGAGATACATAGTAATACTGAAAGATGGATCAAAATGTTCTGATTCATGTGCAGGACAGTGACTAATTGAAAAACTTTCCTAGATAGGAAAACAAAGAACTGTCTTGCAGGTTTTTTTCAGATGGATAGAAAAATTGCAAAGTCTATGTCCATCAATACACTCATTTGACTCCATATACACACTCAAAAGCTTGGACAGACAGAAATATTTTAATGATGGTTTAAGTGAATTGTTGCATCAATGAAAAAAGTTACTTTTAAAAATTACAACTTGGAAAGTTGGAAAACTTCCATACAAGGCATTTGTTCTAAAGTTTATGAGAGTATAAACTGAAGAAAGCTGACTGCTAACTGATGTATCAGCATTACAAATGAGAACTGCATTTTCAACAGGTGCAGTTATTTACATCTGTGGAGCCTACATCCATCTTAGCCAGGGGCTTCTTTGAGGTCATTTCTCTGTTGAAGTGCCAAAGCTAAATTTACTGCAGTTAAGAATTTTCTACTGCTGTTGCTGCAATTCTGTGCTAAATGGCATAACACTAAGGTCACCATTTTTCTGTAAATATTATAAATCTTTCACCATCGTCTGATTTCCTAACCAAAGCTAATGGCTGCAAACATACACGCATGCACACACACACACACACACAAGTGAAAGATGACTCATTTATTAGATGTATAGTGATGCTGCAACCCTAACCTGAGCTATCTTGAATACGCTGATTGTATTTATAGCATATAAATATACCTACATATGCACTGAGCTTACATAAAACCTTGAGAACAGAGCATGGCAAGACAGTGTCACACCATTCTCCTTTAAAAGTTAATCCCAGTGGTTAATATGCATGGCAGACATGCATGGATCAATCTCCTCTCAGAAATAATATAGCGGTGTAAAGCGCAGAACTGTTAAATATTTGCATAGTTTTGAAATGAACCAGTTGAGAAAAAAATCTTTTTCTTCATCCCAAGGATGTCCAAGTTTCCACAATTGTTCCTGGAGCAGCGATGCTTCTGTGTAAACTATTGTCAACGCTGGGAGGAGGGAGCCCGACAAACGCCTCGCTCTCTCTGGACGCTAAACACAACTAAAGTTTTCCATCCCCTCATTGCTTCCTTGCCCCCCCTTGCCCAGGTGACTCTGCCGCACGCAGCCACTGTCGCCCCGGCATCCAGCGGTGAGGACCCCCTGTTGGGGGTCGTGGGCAGCCGGGGCAGGGCGGACGACGCGAAGGGGACCCTGCCCCTGTCCCTCTCCTTGGCGTGCCACATGCATCCCGGGCCGCGTCCGCCAGATCCCAGGTTGCCGGGGCACGGCTGCTTTCCCCTCCCACCCCCGGCGCTCC